>CM036645.1:2013420-2613420 GCA_020746105.1 Trogon surrucura
CGGGACACACCGGGTCAGCCCCGGCGCTGCTGCCAGCTCCCGCCAAGCCCCGTCCTCTCCCCGTACCTGGATCTCCTCCCTGCTCAGGTGGGTGGTGTTGAGGTCGCCGTCGCGGGGGCGCTGCCAGCTGCCCTCGAAGCTCTGCAGGCTCAGGTAGAACTCGGCACCATCCGGCAGCCTGTGCCGGACCCAGCGCGGCTTCGCGCTCCCTGCGCACGGAGAGGTGCCGCTGCTGGGTGCTGCTCCCCCCGGCATGGTTGGTGCAGGGGTGCACCCCACGCACCTGGAAGGGGGGACGCTTTGGCATCGTCTGAGACTTTTACCTTCTTGCCTCTTGGTGGCCATCAGAGCGGCGAGCTGGTCCTGGTACGCCGCGGCGCAGGAGCTTGCCACACCGTGCAGGGCCACGTCGGGGTTTTGCAGCACCCGCAGGGTCTGTGTCACCTTCCCTTCCTTGATGGCCTGGTTGATGGCAGCCGTGCCCAGAGCCACTGCAGGGGCAGAGGGGGGTTCGCGTGAGCCCCTTGTCACGCCCCCAGAATCACGGGGGGAGAACCACGGGGGGAGAACCACAGAATCAATCAATTGTTGAGGCTGGAAAAGACCTCCGGGATCACCAAGCCCAGCCCATCATCACTTGGGCAAAAAAGCGACACCGGGGCCAGCACCCCCACGAGGGAAAAAGCACTCACTCCTCCTGGCTGTCACCGTGTCCCGGTTGGCCCTGCAGACTCCCTCCTGGATCTCCTCCCACCAAAGCACAGCTCCATCATCCTCCGTGGCCTGCGAGATGGGTGTGAGGAGGGGGTAAAGGGGGCTGAGGAGCTGGGCAGCCCCCTTGACCCCTCCGAGAGCTTCATCCCTTGTACCACATCACCCCTCAAACACTTTCTGCGCTGCAGGGGGGATGCCGTGCTGCCGAAGCTGGGTAGCCAGATGTTAGGGGGGGGTAGCACACAGCTGGAGGGGCTGCCATCCAACCTGGGCTTTCGTCCTCCGCGCCCTGGCGAGGACATCGTGGTAGCGCCGAGCGGCGGGGAGGGTGATGTCGGGCAGGGCGGCCGCCGGCAGCAGCAACGCCGCCAGCGTCTTCTCGGGGTCCTCCTGCAGCAGCGCCTCGTTGATGAGCCGGACAGCGAGGACTCCTGCGGGCGAGGGAAGGGACTCATTCAGCTCCCCGCCAGCGCTCCAGCAACCCGAGGGAAAGCGAGGTTCTTGTGTCTCTTCCCAGCACAACATCCCTCCTGGAAAATCTGCAGAAGCCCCAGCTCACGCACACCCCACGTCGGGGGACTCACGGTCGTTTTCGTCTTGCACTGACAAATTGGTGTCATTCACGCCGTCCTGGATGTCGTTCCAGCTCAGGAACTCGGCTCCCCCTTCCTTACTTTGGCTTTTGAGCTGCACTAAGTCCTCAAAATACCTGCAGGAGACACAGGACAAGAGCTCGGTGTGTTTTAAGGAGGAATGGTGCCAGCCAGAGTCAGCTGCTCGCTTTTCAAAGGGGAAAAAGGAAGGGAGACTGGTGAAACAAGCCCATGCAAAGCCCCAGGTGCCCTGGCCACCCCACTCCCAAGGAATTCCCCCACCCCACCGACCCCAGACCCACAAGACCGTCTCCTCACCGCTGCACGTTTCCATCCTCCACACCCGAGAGGCCCAGGGCAGGGCTCACCAGGCTGCTCCAGAGCCCGTCGGGGTCCCTCGCATCCAAGGCTCTGTTAACCAACGCCACGGCTGAAAGCATCTCCACGGCCACAAACAGCTCCTCCTGCACCAGCTCACCCTGCACGGGGCAGGCAGAGACACTGTCCCCCCGTCCTAGAAGTGGCACCGCTCCCTGCGCTGTTGTCAGGACCCCGAGGAGGATCTCACCCGTGGGTGCTGGTGCTGCAGCAGGGCGAGCTGCTGCTGGTACAGGGGGGCGGCGGGCGGGTGCACGTCGGGCAGCTGCGCCGCGGGGTCCGTCAGCGCTTCCAGCGTCTCGGCCGGCAGCCCTCGACGGATGGCCGCGTTGATCCGGCCGACGGCTCGCAGCGCTGCGGGGAAGGGACTGGGCTGAGGAGGATGCAGTGGGTGACTGTGCTCCATCTCCCCACATCGAGGCGCTTGGCCGGGCTGCCAGGAGGGTCACCAGCTCCAGGGGATGCACCGGGTGAGCATCTTCTCATTCTGCTCTGCCCTGGAGAGGCCACATCTGGAATCTTGTGTCCAGTTCTGGGCCCCTCAGCTCCAGAGGGACAGGGAACTGCTGGGGAGAGCCCAGCGCAGCCCCAGGGATGATGGAGGGAGTGGAACATCTCCCTGGGGAGGAAAAACTGGAGAGGCTGGGGTCTCTTCAGCTTGGAGTTGAAGGGTAACCTCATTCATGGTATAAATAAGGAAAGGGTGAGGCTCAGGAGGACGGAGCCAGGCTCCTCTCAGGGATGCCCAGTGACAGGACAAGGGGCAATGGGTACAAGCTGGAGCACAGGAGGTTCCACCTCAACATGTGGAGAAGCTTCTTCCCTGTGAGGTGCCGGAGCCCTGGCCCAGGCTGCCCAGAGAGGGTGTGGAGTCTCCTGCTCTGGAGACTTTCAAACCCGTCGGGACGCGTCCCTGTGTGGCTGCCCTGGGTGACTCCGCTCTGGCAGCGGGTGGGACTGGGTGATCCCCAGAAGTCCTCTCCAACCCCGAACATTGATTCTGTGAAAACCTGCCCAGTGCAAAAATGGGCAAGTACTCCCTTCAACCCCAGCCACTCACTGGCTCGTTCCTCCTCGCCCTTCTTGTTCGCCTCGAGAATCCCTGCCTCCAACTCCTCCTGCTCCAGCGGCTCGGCGTAGCCCAGCTCCTGTGGTGGGCAGAAAAAGGGGCTGATGGTTTTGCACCACATCCCACTCCCGCTGACAGAGTGGCCACGCTCAGACCCCTCGCAGAAAGCACAGAATCCACAGACTGGACCCCCCACCACTGCCTCCCGGGGACCGCTGCAGCCCTGGGGGGCCACCCCAGCCTGGCTCCCCAAGCCCCTACCAGCGCCTTGTGCTCCCGGTCCGCGCCGAGCTGCTCCAGGTAGAGGTCGAGGTTGTCTCTCTGGAGGCAGCGCAAGGCCAGGACGGGGTCCTGCAGCGCGCAGTACAGCGCCGGCGCATCCTGTCGCTCCAGGGCATCATCCACCTCCTCCAGAGCTCCTTGCACTACGAGAGGTCAGTTCAACCCCCCCCAGGAGAAGGTGAACTGGTAAATCACCCCGCAGCTCCAGGGAGCTATAAAAGCAAAGCCTGCAGAGCAACAATTCTAATTTCTCCTTGGAAATGCTCCCCACTGGGTCTGGAGGTACTTTGTGCTACGTCCATCACCTCGGGCAGGCTCTCCGCCACCTGGGGTACCACGGTCTCACCGATAAGCTCTGGAGACCAGATGAGGTCCCCAAGGAGGGAAGGCACAGCTCTGCTCACCGTTCACTTTGTTGATGTTCCCTTGGATTTCAGCCTGGGTCAGACACCGGTCGTAGATGTCCTCTCCCTCCGGGATCACCTGCAGGTACTGGAGAGGGACACCCCCACTCTGAATTTTCCACCTGAGTGCCCCCCCACAAGCTTGCAGTGGGGGTCCCCTGCAGATGCCTCCTTTCCCAGCCCCAAAACCTGAGTCAACCAGCCCCCAAAGAGGAACCATTTCCCCACCGCTTCTCCTACCATCTCCTGACCAGCGCAAGGGCTCCCAGGCTGCGTTTTACCCACCAAGCGCGAGGAAACCTCTGACCGAGAGGGACCCCTCCTGCTAGAAGTGCCCACCAGCACAGCAGGGAAGCAGCTGCTCCTCTCCCAGCCCCTCCAGGACCCCCGCAAAGCGCCCTCCTCACCCTGTTCCTGGCGTTGCTGCCTTTTTCCAGCTTCGCCCGGTGAAGCACCTCCTGGTAGGCGCCCGCCAGCGCCTCGCGCAGCTCCAGGAGCATCGCGCTGGGGTTGCGGAGGGCAGCCATGGTCTGCGCCGCCACCCCCCGATCCACCGCCTCGTTGATGGCCAGCACCGCCGCGTGCACTGGGCGAAAAGCGGGAAAGGGTGAGACAGACCCTAGATCCTGTGCACAGCAGGACAAGGCACATGGTGGTGAGAATCTCAGCTCCTCAACGGGCAAAGTGTGGTCTCCAGAGCATCAGTGTCTCTAGGGAGAGCTCAGCTAATGCAAAATCCCCAGTGCTGCTGGCTGGGAAGGTGCCCTTGCAGTCGCACATGGGTCTGAAGGAGAGCAACCAGCTTCTCCCCCAACTTCTCCCACATTTGACGTCCAGGGGCTGAGCTGAGATCCTGCCACGGGCTGATGCGCAGCCCCCCGGCTCCCCGTTACCTGCTGCTTCGTCCACCGAGAGCTCGTTGGCCAAGATGCCGCCGATCTTGCTGAAGGCAGGCAGCTGCAGCCCGTACTTCTCCAGCTCCCGCCTCATGGCGTCGATCTCCTCCTCTGGAGCAGAGCACAGAGGTAGCACCGGCATCGTGGCGGCCCAGCACCGGAGAGGGGGGAGCCCCCACCCAGCCCTGCCGAAGCAGAGGGGCACCGCGCGGCACCGTACCCGTGAAATCCACTTTCCCGTACAGGTCCTGGATCTGAGGAGCCAACCCCAGCTTGAAGAGGTACAAGCTGAAAGATGAAGAGGATGGAACGTCGTTCGCTTCACCTTCTCGACAATTCTGCGACACCCGAGGCTGTCACGCCAGCCCTGGGGCGGGTGATGCCACCAAAGGGCTCTTGAACAATAACCATGAAAACAGTTTTGGCCCCGGGGCGAGCCAGGGACACCCACCTGAGCGCGTGGATGCAGTAGATGACACGGGGCATGTTCTTCTTGTCGTAGATGTCGGTGGTCTCCGGGTGGAAGATCTGCCAGCAAGACAAGAGACGGCTCAGGCGGAGATGGCACCGAGGTGGTCCATGGGGAGGAGGAGGAGGGTGTCCAAGGGTGGGGGCAACAAAGACAAAGCCCCCCTTGCAACACCAGTGCTCCCCACAATGAGTCGAGCTGGCAAAGGGCAGCACGTCCCTCGGCCCGGGGGTGGCAGAGGGGGGACACGGTACCGAGGGCAGCCCCACGTGGCTCATGGCGTTGCGCCAGTAGTTGATGTTGTCCGTGTGCCGAAAGTGAAGCCCGGCTGCCTGCAAGAGAAGAAACCGAGGGCGGGCTGAACTCCACTTTTCTCCCACCCCTGGGGTCCCCAGACCCACCCCAGGCAAGGCTTCAGGTTAAAAGTCAGGGGCAAAGCCTGCGACCCCCCCATCGGGGCAGCTCCAAGACCCCCGCTTGCACCTTTGCATCATCCCTTCTCAACCAGCACACCCCTACTCGCCTCATCCAGCAGCAAAATGTTCCTGCAAGTCTCGGGGCATGCCCCAAGGAATGCAACACCCTCCCGGTCTCACCTTGTACCGCGTCTGCTCGCGGTCGTAGATCTTCTTCAGGGGGACCACGGCGGGGGCGAAGCAGTGGCCCAGCTTGGCCAGGGTGACCCCGTTGCGCAGGCTCTCCTCCAGCTCGGTGGGAGGGGGCAGCTCCTCGCGCAGGCAAGCCTCCAGCCAGCTGGCAGGGCAGGAGTGGGGGCACGTCACTCCCACCCCAATTCCTTCTGGACAGGAAAAACAGTACCCCAAGGAGAAACACCCCCACTCCATCTCCATAGCCCCCCCCCACCCGTGGCAGGGAGTTGAGCCCCGCACCTTTGCTGGGGTGTTTAGGAGATGGGGGGTTTCTCTGGGTGCAAGAGCGTGGCTGGGTGCTCCAAACAAAAAAAAGACACTCACCCCCCAAAAAAACACCTTTAAAGGGTAAGAAACCAGGGGCAGGCAGGATTTTGCAGTGTTACACCTCGCAGCATCTTCCCACCCCACCTCCTCCATGCCTTATCCCCGCTCCCCAACCCTTTTTCACCCCTTTCCACCCCCTCCCAAATCCAAACTCCCCACGTCCAGCCCCACCGCTTGGCTTCCTCCAGGTGACACAGGTACTGGTAGGCGACATTCTGCCTCCTCTGCTCGTCCATCTCATCCGCCGTGAGGCGCATGCCTGGGGGGGGACAGGGGTACCCCATCAAACCCCGCTCTTCGGGGCAGGGTTTTTCACTGCCACACAAATTAAGATATTGCAAAATAAAGGCAAGTTTGGGGCACAGCGGCTTGCCCGGGGGACGGTGACGGCAGCCGGGCTCTTCAGGCAGCTGGAGGAAAGTCTCTAATTTCCCTTTTTTCCCCCCAAAGAAACGGCCGCAGCTGGAGCCAGCACCAGCAGGGGTGAAAAGGAGGGTGCACAGATGCAGGTCTGGGGTCCTCTAGTACCCATGATTGTGTGACACCCAGCAGCCCCCCACCCCTGCCGGACATGCTCCGCAAAATACACGTCCCCTTGGCTTGTTCCCACATATCCTACTGTCCCCCACCCACCTCCACTCCCAGGCCTCCTGCTCCCCACACCCTCCTGCCCCCAGCATCCTCCTGCTCCTCCCCACCGCCTGCCCCCCAAAATCTGCCTGCACTCCCATTACTGCCTGTGCCCCCACAGACCTGCCTGCTCCCCCCTGTTTGCTTGCACACCCCCCAACCTCTTGCACACCTGCACAATCACTTGCACCCCCCATCCTCTTGCACAACCCCCCTTCTCTCGCACTCCCCTATTCGCTTGCACGCCCTCCAACCTCTTGCACGCTCCCACAATCTCTTGTGCTCCCCATCCTCTTGCACGACCCACCAATCGCTTGCACACCCTCCTTCGCTTGCTCCCCCATCAAACTCTTGCACAACCCACCAAACACTTGCACACCCCCCCTTCTCTCGCACCTCACTATTCACTTACACGCCCCCCCCAACCTTCTGCACACCCTCACAACCGCTTGTGCTCCCCATCCTCTTGCGCAACCCACCAATCGCTTGCACGCCCCCCTTTCGTTTGCTCCCCCATCCCTTGAGCACCCTCCCAACCTCTTGCACCACCCACCAACCGCTCGCACACCCCCCCTTCCGTCGCACCCCCCTATTCGCTTGCACTCCCCCACAATCGCTTGCACCCACCATCTCCTTGCACCCCCATCCTCTTGCACAACTCACCAATCGCTTGCACACCCCCCTTCCTTTGCACACCCCTATTCTCTTGCCCGCTCGCCCCCCCATCCCTTGCACGCCCCCCCCATTCGCTTGCACCCCCATTCTCTTGCACAACCCACCAACCACTTGCACACGCGCCCATCCCTCGCACCCCCCTATTCCCTCGCACCCCCCCTATTCCCTCGCACCCCCCCTATTCCCCGTGCCCCCCCGGTCTCACCGCGCCCCGTCCCCGCTCCCTCCATGATCGCAGCGGCCGCGGCCCCTCCCGCGATTTGAATCTCCCGCCGCCCACGTGACGCCGCGCGCGGGGGCCGCCGGGGGGGGGTGGGGGGCGGTGGCACCGGGTTACGGGAGGGGCGACACGTCCCGGCGTGCGGGGCTTGCAGAGTGCCCGGAGCCTCCGCGTTTTGCATCGGGACCGCCCGACCCTCGGGCTGAGCTGCTGAGAACGGGGGGTGACGCGGGGGGTGGCTTCAATTTCCCCCTCACCCTCGGTGGCCCCGCTGCCTCCCAGCCCCGAGGATGAGCACCCTGGTGGCTGCCGGGGGGAAGAGGACGCTGTCCCCCATCTGCAGCCGGAGGATGCTCGGGGCGGGGAGGGGGGCGGGCAGCAGCATCGCCGGACGGCAGCGCCCACCGTGGGGCAGAGGCAGAAGATCGGCCGGAGTCCCCTTCGGGGCTGGCCCTTGAAGAAGCAGACGTAACCCCAAGATCCCTCAATATAGACTGAAGAAGATCTATAGCTATAAAATTATATAAATATTTATATTATATTATATTATATTATATTATATTATATTATATTATATTATATTATATTATATTATATCATATCTACTGAATGAGAGAATAAGAAAGTCGAGTGTCTTTACAAATAAGTGGTAAAACAAGAAGGGGAGCATGGGGTTTGTTCTTTTTCCTTGTTAGTGATGGAACAAAGAGGAGAGTGTCCTTGCTGAGCGAGGGAGTCACAGGATGCAGCCTGCAGGAGAAGATAACGAGACACCTTGACCATCAGGGCCGTTAATTAAGTCAACACCAGGGATGCTCTAAACTTTCGAGTTTTGAGAAAGAGTGTGCAGGGCTGTGAATAGTAACTGCTCTGCCCTGAGCGGCACAGGGTGAATGAAACTCGTGATGTGAGTTGTTCAGGGGGCACAGGTTAAGGGGCAGCACGGACCAGCGATGGGGAAGTCGGTACCTCCCGAGTGCCTCAGCCAGGACAGGGAGAGGGTCTCCTGCGGCCGGGAAATTGGGACAGAAGGAGGCTGCGTCCTCCGGCAACTGGAGAGAGCCCCCAGGGACTCGGCAACCCCGGTGGACTCTCCCTTCATTCGCATAAAGTTCAGATTCCTCTGTCTCCTTTGTGAACTCTCACAACGGGATTTTCCTCACATGAATATGATGTCTATGGGGTAGAATACTCTTGTCGGTCCTGTCTGTTCCTCCCCGGAGGTGCCACCTCTTTGTGTCACACAAGATCCAGCGGTGACCTCGGTCACTAGAGGAGCGTCAGCCAGAGCCTTTCTGCACCCCCAGCCCTGGCAGTGGCTGCAAACACCCCCCCTAGGAGCACAAGGTGTCTGCACAGACATTCTGTTGGGTTCAGAAAGCACAAAATCGCCGACCAGAATTGCTCCGGTTTAGCTCCAAGCGGGGCGCAGCGACCTGTCACTTCTGCCGAGTGACAACCGGCCGGAGCAGAGCAAAGGGACTCGAGCTGTGCCGGGACACCTTTGGGTCGGGGAATGGGAAAAATGGAAACCTTTTCCACACGGGAATGGGGTTTAAAAGCCGCCAAGATGCGGCGCTCACGGACACGGTTTAGAACCGAGCCCGGCAGAGTCACAGAACGATGCTCTTAAAGCTCTTTTTTTTTCTGTTTTCCAACCCAACGGTTGCCCCGCCCGCCGCTCCGCCCCGCGCCTGCTCCGTGACCGGCTCCGGGGTTCGCACCGCCCCGGAACGAGCTCCGCGACCCGGGCCGAGCCTCCTACCGAGCTCCGGTACCGAGCTCCGAGTCGTGCCCGCCGCATGCCGGCCCCGCGGGCGCTGCTGGGGCTGCTGGTGGCGGCGGCGGCGGCTCGGGCGGGCGGGATCTGCTCCAGCCGGGGCTGCGCTTGGAACCGGGAGCGGTACCGGGAGCGGTACCGGGATCGCTGTCCCCCGTCCCGCGCCATGCACGGCTCCGGCCCGCAGGGGCTCCGCTTCCTCGGGTACTGCTGCGGGGCGTGAAAAATCCAAGGGCGTCCGGAGGGTGTTTGGGGGTCGGGAGGGTGTTTGGGGGGCGTTGGCACGGCTGGAGGGTGGAACGAACACAGGGGGGTGCAGGGCTGGGTGGAGGGGATCCCATCTGCCGCGCCCGAGGCGGGTTCTGGGTGGGTTTGGAGACTCAATCCTTTTTCCGCCCCCTTCCCAGGCAGGAGGAGGCTCAGGCCATCGACCAGGAGCTCTTCACCGAGTACAAGTTCAGCGTGGACCAGCTGATGGAGCTGGCGGGGCTGAGCTGCGCCACCGCCATCGCCAAGGTGGGCGCATGGCGGGGTTGGGGGGCTTGGGGGGGTCCCGGCACCCCGGCGTAACCCTCCTCCTGCCCCGCACCAGGCTTACCCACCCAGCTCCTTCACCACCAGCCAGCCCGCCGTGCTGATCGTGTGCGGGCCGGGCAACAACGGCGGCGACGGCTTGGTCTGTGCCCGGCACCTCAAAATGTTTGTGAGTCTCTCGTGGAGGTGGTTGCATCCCCCACCGGGGAGGGTGCTTGTCCCCCTCTGCCCCCATCCCCGCAAACCTTGGGGTTCCCGTTGCTCCTGGTGCCAGAGCGCTGTTCAGGTCCCTCCTGCTCTTGCAGGGCTACGAGCCGACTGTGTATTACCCCAAGCGCCCCAACAAGCCCCTGTTTGAAGGTTTGACCACCCAGTGCCAGAAGATGGACATCCCCTTCCTCCCCGAGTTCCCGGCCGAGGTGAGGAGCCAGCCCTGGCGGGGGAGCCGTCCTCGGAGCCGTGCCCGCGGCCGTTTTTTCACCGCCCTTGCCTTCTCCGCCGCAGGCTGCGCTCATCGACGAGCTCTACGGCCTGGTGGTGGACGCGATTTTCGGGTTCAGCTTCAAGGGAGCGGTGCGGGAGCCCTTCGGCAGCATCCTCAGCACCCTCGAGCGTGTCACGGTGCCCATCGCCAGCATCGACATCCCCTCAGGTGAGTAACAGCAGGAGCCGCCGCCGCCCCCAGCCGGGGTTTTCCCAGCTCCAACCTGGCCGTGGGGCTCATTGCAGGATGGGACGTGGAGAAGGGGAAGGCGGACGGGCTCCAGCCCGACATGCTCATCTCGCTCACGGCGCCCAAGAAGGCGGCGAAGCATTTTGCCGGCCGCTACCACTTCCTCGGGGGCAGGTTTGTGCCCCCCGCGCTCCAGGAGAAATACGCTTTAAACCTGCCGGCGTACCCCGAGACGGACTGCGTCCTGCAGCTCACCTAGGGAGCCTCGGCGGGCTGGGCTGGGCTTTGGCACAGCATGTCAGGGCCTAATTCTGCCAAAGCCGCAGCTCTCCGCTAGGAGGATGCTCAGCACCTCCAGGGGCTTTAGTCCTACCCAGCTCTGCCAGCGGGATGGAAGTTCACCGCAGATCAAAGCTGCAGGAGTTTGGGATCGACGGGGCAGCTGCAGCGCGGGCTCAGGTTGGGGTTCGAGTGTTTCTGGGATCCTGGGCTCTGCCACAGACCTCGCACTTCAGGGTAGTTTCACTGCAATAAAACTTTATTTGTGCCCTTGAAAAAAAATATTTCCGTGCTCTGTGGGGTCTGTCCCTTCGTGTCCCCTCCCCGTGGCAATCGCGTGCCTGCCCCACGGCCTGGGGCGACGTGGGGTCACCCCTGATGGGAGGAAGGCTCGAGTGAGCGAAATAAAAGTTTAATCCAGCTCCAGACAAACCAGTCCCAGCCCAGCAGCCCCAAGCAGCGAACACGCCGCTGGGCGACGGCGCTGAGCAACCCCTGGGAAGAGCCCGGAGCACCGCTGGGCACCCACCAGCACCAAGGGGCAGCATGGGACCCTCACAGCCAGCCGGTAGCAGCAGCCGCGCAGCACAGCAGCCACGGCCCTTGATCACTCTGGCTCCCTCTTCCTCTTCTTCCTCTTTTTCCTGGGGCTATGCCCGGCCTCGTCTGGCCCATCTGTGTCTAGCAGAGGTACCTCTGTCTCAACTGGCTCTTCTTTGTCCTCCTCCTCCTCCTTCTTCTTCTTCTTCCTCTTTGCAGCCCTCCCTTCCTCTTCCTCCACCTCCTCTTCTCCCCCTCGCTCCGGGTTCTTTTTCTTCTTCTTTTTGACCTTCCCTTCCTCTCTCTCCGCCTCCTCTTCTCCACTTGGCTCCAGGTTCTTTTTCTTCTTTCTCTTCATTATCTTCCCTTCCTCTCCCACCACCTCCTCTTCTCCGCTTGGCTCCTGGTCCTTCTTCTTTTTCTTCTTTTTCCTCTTCACGACCTCCTCTTCCTCTCCCACCGCCTCCTCCTCTTCTCCGCTTAGCTCCTGGCTCCGCAGCACCTCAGCTCCATCCCTGGGCTGTTTCCTTTTTATCTTTTTTTCCTGCCTCTCTGCTGGGGGGCTGCTCTCGGGGGGCTGCTGCTGCTGCTCCCCGTGTCGGTACGTGGCCAGGAAGGCTCGCTCCTGCTCCTCCAGGCGCGCCAGCTTGGCGCTCATGGTCAGGCCGTGACGAGCACCCCTGGAACGATCATGGGCAGCCTGAGGTTGGCACCTCCTTTTCAGGGAACGTGCCCCCAGCCCAGCCTGCTTGAAAACCCCAACCAGGAAAGGGGGGGCCCCCACCAAGCACTTACTTGTGTGCCGTGCGGCCCCCACACACTCGCATCAGCTCGTCGTCCGTCAGCCTGCGGGGCACAGACAGGATGTGTCACCCCTGGCACCGTGGGGCGGAGCGGGGTTCAGATTGGGGCTCCCCCTCGCAGCCCTCGTCCCTCTCCTGCTGCCCCAGCCTCACCTCCTCACTGAAGAGAGGTCCAGCTTCTCCTCATCCTCCTCCTCGCTGCTCTCCGAGCAGGCGGGCGGCTTCGTGGGCTCCTCCCCGTGTGCTGTGAGTGTGGCCGACTGTGGCGCGGAGACACAGAGCACCCGTGAGAAAGGGGGAGAAGGAAAAGGGGGTCCCGGGAGGCTGCGCTGCAAGGAGGGCAGCGCAGAGCTCCCAGCAGCGAGACGCCCCCCGAGCCGCGTTCCCGGGGCCGGTTACCTTCACGAAGTGACCGTACAGCATGGGGCCGGTGGCGCCGGCCTTGCGGGGCTTCTTGTTGCTGATCTTGACTCCCTGCTTGGAAAGCGTCTTCACGGAGATGCCGTCCTGGGAGGGGGAGAGAGGTTGCAAAGGGCTCGTCGGGGTTTCGTCCGAGGGGCTTCGTCCCTCGCGAGGGGCTGCGGGGACACAGCGATGGCGCCAAGGGGATCTCGCCCTCCCACCTGCCCAGCCTCCACAGCGATGTTGGCGGCCGCCTCGTTGAAGACGTGGTCCCACCAGTGGAAGGAGAACGGCTCCGCCGCGTCGTGTCCCACCTGCGGGGGGGCAGAAGGGCCCCGGCAATGGCTCCGGCCGGTGGCGGCGGCCGCTGCGGCCGAGCCCCCCCTGCCCTTCCCCGGGCTGGGCCCGCACTCACCCCCGCCGTGTCGCACTTCACCTTCACCCGCAGCGCCTCGGCGATGCCGTCCTCCCGCTTGCCCAGCCCCCGCCCTGGCAACAAGGGCCTCGTCACCCGCCGCGCCGGACCCGCCAGGCCCCCGCAGCCCGGAGAGGGCACCGGCGGCGGCCACACCCCCAAGCGGCGCTCCCCGGGGCAAGGCGGGGGGCCCGGAGGCCGTGCCGGGGGCACTCGGCGCGGGGAAAAACAGGGGACCGGGGGGTGGCACCTCGGCGCCAGCCGTGCCGCCGCAGCTGGCTCTCCGCAAAGCTCATCCCGCGGCCCCGCGGCTCCGGGGCGCTCATGGCGGCGGCGGCGGCGTCGGGTCCCGGCGGAGCGGCCCGGCCGGAAGTGGCCGCTGCGCACGTGCGCGCGGAGGGGAGGAAGGGCCGGAAGGGGCGGGGCTTAGCGCGGGCCCTCTGGGAGGGCGGGAGGGGCGGGCGCCATGGCCGCACACCCAGGCGAGGGGGGGAAATAGTAATAAAAGTGGCCGGATTGGAAAAGAGCTTGAAAATCATCAAGTCCAAACGTTAACCCAACATGACAAGTCCTCGCCCGACCCCATCCTTGAGCGCTGGGTCTGCCCGACTCATAAATCCCCCCCAGGGATGGGCACCCAGTGCCCGAGAGCCCCTTCAGGGGAGAAATTTGTCCTGAAGTTCAACCTGAACTTCCCTCAGCGCGATCTGAGGTCGTTTCCTCTCGTTCCTTGACCAGCCCGACCCCCCCCCCGGCTGCCCCCTCCTGCCAGGAGCTGCAGAGAGCGATGGGGTCTCCCCTCGGCCTCCTCTCCTCCAGCCCCAGCTCCCTCGGCCGCTCCTCCCCACACTTGTGCTCCAGCCCCTGCCCCAGCTCCGTCGCCCTTCTCTGGCCCCGCTCCAGCCCCTCCGTGTCCTTCTTGGAGGGACGGGACCAAAACCCAAACACGAGAGTCGAGGTGCACCGAGTACGGGGATAAAACACAACATGATGGTCCCCCTGCGCTCCCAACGCTTGAGTGTTGTGTCCAGTTCTGGGCACCTCAACTCAAGAGGGATCTCGAGGGGCTGGAGCGAGGGCAGAGGGGGGCGACGGAGCTGGGGAAGAGTCTGGAGAGTAAATCTTGTGCAGAGCGACTGAAGGAGCTGGGGCTGTTGAGTTTGAGGAAGAGGAGGCCGAGGGGAGACCTCATCACCCTCTACAACTGCCTGACAGGACGGTGTGGAGAGGTTGGGGCTGGTCTCTTCTCACGGGTAATTGGTGATAGAACAAGAGGGAACGGCTTCAAACTGTGACAGGGGAGGGTTAGACTGGACATGAGGAAAAATTTGCTGCCCAGGGAGCGGTTGGGTCTCACCCCTGGAGGTGTTTAAAGCTCGATCCCATGTGGTGGACTCAATGATCTCGAGGGGCTTTTCCAACCTGAGTGTTTCTAGGATTCTATGATCCAGCCCAAGATGCCGTCGGCCTTCGTGGCCACCTGGGCACGCTCTGGTGAACGCACACGTGCACAGCGCCTGCAATCCCCTCCCACTCCCTGGGATAAGAACACGGAGGCTTATCTCCAGGGTCACAGCGAGCCGGGAGATCGCAGCAGCCCAAGGTCCGCAGGACAGCGGCTTTGGCTGCTCCGTGTTTCACTGCTGGCTCCTAGGATTAAAACAATGCAGCGATAACCTCCAAGGAGGATCAATCTCATGGGTGCCCGATGTGTCTCAAGGGGCAAGGGAAACTGAGGCAGCAAGGATGGGGATATTTCCAGCACAGCTGTCCCCCCAAGATGGGAATTCTACGCCCACGTGCAAACCCCGGTGAAACACGGGCAGGACCGGGGCGGGCAGCTGCAGAGAACAAGGGATCAACTTGCTGGAGAAATTAAAAATAAACCAAGTCAGAGCAGCATGAATACGGACCTGAAGTGTGACACGGCCACGTCCCGCTGGCAGGCAGCCGAGCAAGTCCCAGCCGCTCTCTAAATCACGATTTTCCACCCCGAAACGCTGCAGAATTGAGCAGAGAGGCTGAGGAGCATCATTCGGCCTGCTCGGTCTCCAGCCCTTCCTTGTGGCCCAGCAGAGAAGATGCTGCAGCAGTTCAAGATACGTACACTTTTTTTTTTTCCCCCCCCACTCCGTGACTTCCTAACCCCGGGAGATTTCTCCGCTGACCCCCCCCTTTGCAGCACGTTCCGACGTTATTAACTTTTAACAGAGCCAGTTTGAACTTGCAACCCCCCTTAATCAGGGCTGTGGCCGCAGGAAACAGCCTGTGCCGTGGCCGGGGACCTCAGTAATGAAAAATGGTTTCTTGAATGAAATTTAGACGTTCGTCTCCTGCAATATCTCTCTCCTCCACATTTAAGAGGTTTGATTTCAAAGCTGGAAGTGTTACACCGGGGGAAAAGGCTCCCTCCAGGGAGGGAGGGAGGAATAAAGCAGGAACAAGTCCCTGACAGCAGAAATCTCTCCAAATCTATCAGCCAGATTCGCCACTACCTGCCGAGGAAATTGCTCCTTTCATTATACTTTAAAGGAATTAATTCTATTTATCGGAGAAAAATGAGAGGCGACAGTCAGCAAGGAACACCTTTGGGCAATTCCTGGGGGAAAGGAGAGATACAACAGCGAGAGAGAGCAATTGTTCCTTTCAAAGAGGGCTTCTGAACAGCACATTACCCAGGATTAGGGAAAGCTCTCTGGAGGGGATTAAGGTTTCACTAAAAAGCTCCCTTCTCACCGCTCCTCACAGCCGCCTTTTCCTCCCAAGCCTGGGCCGACCAAAGGCGAGACCCTCGCGGATCCTCCGAATCCATCGCACCTCCGGGCTCCTCCACTGCAGCCCCTTCCCTTCCCAGTTCTTCTCCCCCAGTTTGAGATGGGGGGGACGCTGCTCCCATAGGGCTGAGGGCCGGAGCCTCCCCAGGCAGCAGCTCAGCACCTCGTCCCAGGGTGTGGGCAGATGGCGACGCTTTTCTGCTCCCCGAGGAGGAAGGAGAACCAGACCAGTCGTAGAAGCTCCGGAGAAGAGGCTGCAAAGCCCACGAGAGAGTGCTCAGCACAACCTCGGAGGGGAAAATCCCGTCAGGGTGGAGGGGTTGGGAAAAGCCGCGCCAGCAGCTCCCCGAGCTCGTCCCCTCATCCCCTCCACGCCGCTTCGGCCACGAATCCATCCGGCTGCTCCACAAAACCCCGCCGGAGCGGCAACGGAGGAGAGCGCGGAGGCGGCAGCTTTGCCAAATCGCCCCGGGGAAGCCGGAGAGCTGGTAGATGAACATCAGCTGCAAACAGAGGCTGCGAGCGGAGATAGCGGGCTGCCCCCTTATCTTTCTTTTAGCACCTTGGCTGGTGGGCTGGCAGCAGGCGAGGAATGATCTCAAACCGACAGCAGAGCGGATGCTGCGTGGTGGAGAGACAGGAGAAATAACGTTTTCCTGCTTAGAAGAGCAGAGAGGCACCAAAGGCTGAACGGCCTGCAAAGACTTAGCATTTCCCCTCCTCGCTTCTCCCCCAGAGAGATGACAATCGTTATCCTCGCTGGAGAACGGTTTGCACGGACTCGCCACGGTCCAGAGCCCCCTCTGGAAAAGCAAGGCCCCAGCTTAAGGAAAAACACCCTAGCCTAGAATTTCAACAAGAAGCGCGTTAATTCTCCTCAATAACTCGCAGCATCCTGCCCACGCTGGTGGCGGGAGCCCTCTGGATCCCTCGCTTCGGCGCGATTCACCCCGCGTCGGCACGCTGAGGAGGCGGCTGGACGGAGCGTTTCCAACCGGCCAGAAACAACAGGGGTTTGGGATTAGTCTTGCTTTTGATGCCGAGCAAAAAGCTGGGGTGGGGGGGTACATCTCCACCGCCGCAACCCGGCAGCATCACCTCTCTCCTCCTCGGCTCCCTCTCACCTGGTTACCCCGTCCTCCCACGAGCACATTCTTTGCAAGAGCCGGCTTGCACGGGGACAGAGCTTTAGCAGAGATAAACAGACCTCAGCACAAATCTCAGAGATCACCAAAGCCCACTTTTAGCTGCAAAGGGGACGACAAGCGACGTCAGGAAAGGGCTCCGACCCCGCCAGCGCCACCGGGAGCTTTGGCAGCCATCCTTACAACTCCTTGCAAATTCTTTTCGACGTCTTGAGGAGGGGTCGCATGAAGAAACCCGCAGCTTTCAAGAGAAGAGCTGAAAGCTAGGATTTCTGAATCCTCACCAGAAAAAAAAAGCCCACGGTCTCGTCGTGGTGTGCACACACAAAAGGCATTTCCAGCCCGCACGCGCTCCCGTGTTTTCTCAAGAAACCGCTGCTCCGACGGCACGGGGCACCCACAGATCCCATCCCCAACGCAGAAGCCACCTGGGTGCAGCAGGTTTTCCAGGTACACAAACAAAAGCAGTGCAGATTCCTCCTATTCCCTCTCACTGCCCAATCCTCCTTCACTGAAAGAAGCTTTTAGAGCCCAAAAATACTAACACGGAGCTAACAGCTCGCTACGGCAAAGCAGGAGGGAAAGCCACCGAGTAAAAAACACCTCTGGGGGCAGCAGAACGACCCGCCGGCTTCTTAACGTCCCGTGGATCAGGTCACCCAAATATTTTGATGATGGATGAATCGCAATTAGCTGGGGAGGGGGGGAGCTCGATGAGCTTAGTCGTGGCAATCAAGGAAGATACATGGAGCGCAGGGAGACAGATGGTTGTGCGCATTTATTTTCCTTTGATAAAAATGGTATGCAAATTACACAGCCACGGAGGCTCTTGGGAAAATATCACCCTGCTGGTCCTCGGGGAGTTTTCTTGGAGAGTCGTAACATTCAAACACACCGAAATCTGGGGAGGGGGGAGAAGGGAGGGAGGGGCACGGGGATGGATCTAAACGGGGAAGAACATGAACTTCAACATTGTCCAGTGAAGCGAGATTTGTTAACTTATTTTTCAATTTTTTTTTTTTTCCTTTTTTACACTTTCAGAGATGAGCCTACAGAGCACAAGAGTCAACAAACCCCCGGCGCCGCTGTGCGAGAATTAAATCGCTTGGGCAGAAACACACCTTTCAAAGACGTTCTTCCGCGCGGCATTTCAACTCAGGCTCAAAGAACTGCAAGCCTGACGATCCCTGACGGCATCTCGGCTCCTTTACACCATCCCAGGAGCGTAAAGAGGCCACGTTCCCAATCTAGTTTTCACGCACGCTAACCCTCTGCCCGATCAGAGGCACCCGTGCGCGAGGGACACGGGCTCACTTCCCCCCGCCCCCGACGGAACGTGAAGACAAACGACATCAGAAATTGCCAGCTCGTTTTCAATTTTTCTTTCGATCCATTCCCAATAGGACGCTGGGAGAAAAAGAACCAAAACCCCAGACTTGGCTCAAGTTTTTAAATATTCGCCTGAAAGGAGGGCATGGGAAGGGAATCATGTACAGTTAAAATCAAGCTACTCAAAACACAATCATTCAGGTAAGTAACTAGAAGTATCGCCTCTACCATCTAGAGAGAGAGAGAAGAGTGTCTGAGACAGAGGGCATATTTAGGAAAAAATACACATCTGAAGTCTCTGTGGCCACGATAAGAACTGGAATTCACATACAAGCCAGTTAAAGAGCATTTCAACATGAAATCTTAACTTAGTAGGAAGGTCAGGGGTTAAGCTGTATCTTTTTTTTTTGTTTGTTTCTTTTAAATACATGGACAGCTGTCAGATATGAAAATGATGGCGGGCTTTCCTGAAAGATCCCCCTGTGCATGTGTATGGATGCATGTGCTGACGCCTGCGGGGCAGCATGACAAGAGTTTAGGAAGGCTGGGAGCCCAGCAGTCTCTCAATAGCTGCATTGATGTCTCCACCAGTGGCAATAAGAGCCTGGAGGTTGGCCTCACGATTAATGAAGCCCATGGCGTTCAGCTGCTCCAGCTGCTGTTGGAATCGCACTTCAGGGCTCTGCGCCTACGGACGGAAAGGACAAAGACCTTAAGAGTCACACACGGCAGAGATCGACATCCAACCCCGGGGCAGGGACAGCAAGGACGGCCGAGCGGGGACGCCGAGCTCAGCTTCAGGCGTGCTGGAACACCCCAGGCTCGCTCGGCGACGTTACCCGCCTCCCCACGTCGCCGCCGCGGGCTTCGGCACGGCGGCCGCAGCGCCCACGGGCGGTCTGAGAGCTGCACCTACGGTGACAACGCCACCAGGAGGAGGATCCCTGGGTGCTCTTAGCTTCAAACCTGCACAAAGGGTTACTACACCCCGAAGAACTAGTCGGCCCGAGACACCACACTTGGTGAAAAGCACCACGGCCAAGAGAAACCTGTCAGGGACCACATCTCTAGAGCAGGGAGGGATGGGGCCAACCTCTAGCTCCCCCTGGAGATGTCTCTGCCCAGAGGGGTATCTGGGTGTTACATACTTGAGAGCTTCCTCCGGCCAGCAGCTGGATCATCTGCTGCATGAGCTGCTGTTGGGGGTTACCACCCCCAGCTGGAGAGGCACTGGCCGGCGTCGAAGCGGAGGGAACGGGGTTCTCCGGGATTGTGCTTCCTCCCGTGGAGGACGGGGGCATTCGAGGCATGCCGAAGGAGCCGAGGCTGCGGAGGAAGGCAGGGTGCACTCAGCGACACTCAAGGGTGTCCGCCCGAGAGCCGGGCAGCACAGCGACCGGCAGGTTCTGGTCCTCGCCGAGGCCCGTAAGACGGGACGGCTTCGTGAATTAAACCGGCCGCGTTCGCAGCCTGGTCACGCGCGGCGCTGGGAGGAAGCAATCCTGACAGAGGCGTGGGCCTGAAAGGAACTGCAGAGACTGAACGTGGCGCACGCTGCCAGAGGGCAGAAGGCCTGAGGGCTGCCAGCAGTCCAGGCACCCACAACGTGCCCACCCAACCTCGTCCTGCTCTCCAGAGATAAAACTCTTTAGAGTTCAGCCGATAGCAAACAGAACACGGGGAGGGGACCAAGTGGTTTCCAAACCTTTCCTCCAAAAAGAAAAGGTCAAGGACTTCCCGCGCGAAGCGCAAACAAGCAGAAAGTGCTAATTAGCCAGAGCTCACAGGGGCCTGCAGGCAGTCACACGCAGAAGTCCCCGTGACAGAGAGCCCTGAGCAGATCTCCTGCGTGAATCAAGAGCTCATCTGCCTGCTGGTACCAAGCACGGCAGCTCTGCCTTGCAGAAACCCACTCTCGAGCGTTTATTACCTTGGCACTAGTCCTGGGGCCTCCGTTTGCAGCGTCTGGAGTCCCTGCTGAATCTGGAGAAGCGCCTGCATGGCGCGGGGGTTGGTGAGAATGGAGAGGGAGTCTGGGTTCTGCATCTAGGAACAAAGGCAAAAAAGACACAGCGGTACCAAACAGCGAGAGCTTCGGCAGCCAAAGATCCACCAGGTTTAAAATCCGAACGACAATCGGCACGGAGCTGCACCTCTCGGCCCGCCGCCCGAGCGAACCTGCGAGTCTGGCTCCTCCTTCAAGTCTCCAGACCGCAGGGCTCATCTACAGAGATACTCCTGGGAGTTTAGATCAAATTCCCTACACGAACTGGGTGAATCAGATCAGAACTGGGGGCACCTGCCTTGGGAATTGATTTCTGTTTGATTTTACCTGAGCGAACCAGCTGCTCTAGCACAACTAGCTGCTTGGATTTTTTTGCAAACTCATTACAGTGACAGACTGTCCGCGCCGGGGTTTCGCTGTAGCTTAACCAGGCTAACTGGAAGCCCGCCTTTAGGTAGTTTAGATTTAGATTGCCTCGTCTACACAAGCTCTTTCTCTCTCCCCTGTGCAAACCCCTTTCTTTAACAGTCCAGACCACCCAAGCCCACGTATTTCCTGGGTCACTTGACTAAGCAGCTGATACTCCCTTTCCTACAGAGGACGGAAAAGCTCTGGAGCCCAGGGGGCTGAGAGCAGCGCAGGGCCAGACAGGGGCCTTTACCTGCTGCAGGAAGACAGGGAGCTGAAGGCGGAGCTGTTCTTGAAGCTGTGGATTCCCAGCAAAGAGGGGGACATTTACCATGATCTAGCAAGAGACAGCACACGTAGGTAGGGTCAGAGGGTTGCTGCCACCGCCTGTTAAACCCTACGTAACTAAGCTACGACAAACCTGTCGGTCATGCCCATGACTCCCTCCCTGGGCTTTCAACACGTTGCCCTGCTTAACGGGGACCGAAAGAGGTCAGCTCAAATCCTGGCAGCAGTGTTGAACAAGGGCCACTTGGCCACTGGCAAAGAGAAGGGCCACGTCCTTTTGAAAGCCACCTTTTTTGTCAGGGGCTCTGCTAAGACAGAGGGTTTAGCACCGCCACTACCTTCAAGCTATCGAGAAACACAGCAAAACTGTCTCTATTCACTGAGCTCCCCAGTTTCTGCGAGAGGAACCACTCCAACTACAGAAGCAGCTCACGGCCTATCCGACAACAGGAGACAACGGCCAACACTTTTACCTGTGCTGCAAAGTCCGGGTTTTGGGCAAGAGTTTGCATCATGCTTCGCATATAAGGGGCCGAGATCATGTTCTGCATCAGCTGAGGGTTTTCGGAAATCTGCTGCAGGAGGCCTTGCATCTCTGGGCTGTTAAACATGCCTGTGAGGGGAAAGGGAAGAAAACACAAAGGAAAACCCCTTACAAGCCTGAGCATTGCTGAAATACGTGATGCAGAACAGCAACTCCTGTGCTTCATCCCCTGGTCAGCAGCGAGTATTGCCGTGGACAACCAGGGTTCTGCTTTGCTTGCTGCTCTCCCACGCTGTCAGGGGCTGCAGGGACAGCAGAGTTCCCAAAAAGTAACCCTCTGAGACAGAAATAACCCACCCGCGCTTGCAACTGGGCTAGAATCATTCGCCTGGAGAGCAGCCACGGACGGGCACTCAAATGCCAGAGGGAAGCGCCCTCCAAGGAAGCTCGGGTGACCTCTGCAGCAGCCTCTGGTTCCTCTCTCGCTTACGTACCAGCCCCGATGCTGGCAGCATTCAGCCCGAAGGGGTTGGATACGGTCGGTGTGCTTTGGGTGGTGGCCGAGCCGGTGCTCCCTTCGCTGCTGGGCGCCTGGCTCTGGGAAGCAGGGGGGGTGGGGCTCCAGGGGTTGGGTAACGGCTCTCTGTTCTCCGTCCGCAAAGGCTGAGAGCTCGAGTTATCAGAATTGCCAGTCAAGGAAGAGAAAGGATTGTTGCCAAACTAGGGAAAAAGAAAGAGCAGAAATCAGTCAGCCTCAGCAGAGAATGGCAATCTAACCCCACCACCATACGAGCTCGGGAACGGCCGACTGTATTCATCCAGGTTCAGGATTCGCTACACACGTGTCCGTAATTTGCTTCCCAAGAAATTCGTAATCCACAACACAGCTCGCTCAGAAAACAATCGGGCACAAGAAGCGGCCACGGCCCTAGATTTGCCTCCCAAATGCAGGGCTTCGAAACACCCACGCCAAATCAGGCCCCGGACAAAACAGCAGGTAACGCTAGAGCAGAGTGTGTCTGCAGAGCCTTTTGCAGACAGACCTGCGCTCGCTCCTCGTGTGCTTCGAGCCAGCTGGAGCTCAGCCAGCTCCAATCCAGAGGCGTCGGGCTTGAGCTAATACAGTCAGCCAGGCCGAGAGCAGAGGGCTGCGCTAACGAAGCGCCGGGGCCTTCGCATCAGCGACGGCTGGCATCCAGCCCGCTCGGGGAGCGAGGGGTTTCAGGGCAAGAACCCTTTCCCCCGCTCAGCACACCCACAGCCCCGCTCACGAGAACGTAGCGAGTACCTGCTCCCTGGCCGCGCTAAACATGGGCTCCTGGATGTCCGTGTACATCCGACGCAGGGCGTTGTATCCTCCTGGAATGCTCTCAAGGTTACTCAAAGCGCGGTCCTGGTTCCGCATCATCTCCTGCATCATGGCAGGGTTACGAGCCAATTCCATCGTCTGGCAGAAAGAGGAAAACACGGAAAGCTCAGGCCCACGCGCTCCGTGGAAGACCGGGGCGGAGGATCGAAAGGCTGGAGAGCAGCCCAGTGGCATTCTACCGATCCACCAGCCCAGCACGGAAAGAGTTAAATCTCAGCTCCCAGAAGAAAGAGTATAATTAAACCTGTTTCACAGCCAGAGAGCTGAGAGATCATTTATCCAGGCAAAGAGAGCCCAGGGATCCTGGCTCCTCCCACCCTTGCTCAGCTCTCTTCCTTGTCAACCTCAATTCTGCTGGATGAGATTGTTTTGTTTCTAAGCAGTATCAGGACATCCAAACATTTAACACCCATATGTTCCCACTCAAACTAGATGGACTGCGTTCAAAAACCGAGAAGGTGGAAGAGATTGGATCCTCCCCATTTCAAGAAACCCGACAAATTCACCCTCTCCAAACTTCTGATGGGTCTCCCCTGCGCAAGGAACATCCAGATCTCAATGTGAGGAGCTGCTTAAGCACGGATCATTCACAATTTAGCCCTGAATTTCATGTATGGCCGGCAGTCGAAAAAGATAACTGAGAAGCAGATGGAAACTAGGCTCGTTCAGTGACAACCCAGACAGACGTCCTGACAAGCCTTCCTGGGGGAACAGCAGAGTCCTGTCAAGAGCTGTTTAACACTCGGGCTCTCACTCATCCCTTCTGCTTCCCTTCCAATAGGTCTTCCAGATAGCCAGTCCTCTAGGGCACGGGTCCTCTCTGCTCTGGGATTGTACAGAAAACCGAGACCTCTAGGATCCCAGCCTACAACTAGCGCTCCCTGCTGATACAGGGAGTAAAATACCGACTGTACAGCTCTGTTGTCTATACTTAACCTATCGAGAGAAACAAACAGCTTTTGCATTTCTCCGTGACTGCTTTTAGCCCCATTTCTGAATCGGAACAGCAGCCTCGCCCGCAGCACGCCACGATGATCCTGGCATCCTTTTTTAGCCCCCAGCACACGATGGATGCAATAGCCCCGAAAGGGAGGTAAGAGTTGCAAGGACGTGGGTTGAGTAATTCGCATAACTCAAGACCACCATCTGTTTGTGGGGAGTACAGCAAGAAGGAAGAGCTCTCGAAAATCACAATCCGGCATTCACAAGCTCCTTTTGGAGAGCAGACGCTGAAGCTGGTCCACAAAGATGCTCTTGGACGTGCTTCAAACAGGCCCCGACACGCTGACTCACCTGCCTCATGAGCTCCGGGTTATTCAGCATGTGGCTTATCTCGGGATTTCGCTCCATGAGCTGCTGCATCTGGGGATTGGCCATGATCATCTGCCTCATGAGGTCAGGGTTCGACATCATGTTCTGCACCAAGGGATTCTCCATGATCTGAGAAAGCATCTCCGGGTTGGACATCAGCTGCCGCTGCATCTGCTGCTGGAGCTCCATGAAGTTGGCAGAGCCCATGCCAAGGTTGCCCAGCCCAGTGATGCCACCGAAGCCAGCTGGAGAGGGAACAACACACGGAGGGGAGAGAGGAGTGAGTCAGTAACTGTCAGCAGCTGCGGAAAGACAAGCACATCAGCTGAACTGCACCCACACTCCTCTAGGGGTTGCCGATATTCCTACTGCAGCCAGCTCCGAGGGAGGAGCCCCCCTACACATGCTTTGGCATTATCCTGAGCAGGGAAATCAAGGTAGGCCGGCAGAAGCGACTCATGCAAAGCCTACAAGGGTCAAGAACCCCAAGGCCTTTGGTTTAATCCCAGGAACGTCTCCTTTCATGTCCCACCTTCTCAGGACCGTCACTTACACAGGATGGATGTAGCACTATTAGGGCCTCCGTCTCCAGGACCTCCCACGGTCCCTGATCCGCTGCTCCGTCGGCTGCCGCTCCCCGCGTCGGAAGCGGCGCTGCTGGATGTGGAAGGCTGAGACGGGGCAGCAGGAGAAGACGGGGTGGCAGTGGGGGCAGAAGCAGCGTTGGGGGCAGAAGCAGCAGCTGTTGAATCTTGGACCCTGTGAAGGAATGAAAGAAGGCATTCAGCTCCCGAGATTCAGGATGGGTGAGCGGAGTCCTCCACGAGGGATGCAGGACAACGCGTGCCGCGCCGACCCAGCCTCCCGGCGCAGCCGTCGTCCCCACTGCAGCCAGCCCTGGCTGTTTCCACCTGCTGGAATCTGCCTCCCATCCTCACGTGTAACAGCC
Organism: Trogon surrucura; assembly: GCA_020746105.1. NCBI lineage: Eukaryota > Metazoa > Chordata > Aves > Trogoniformes > Trogonidae > Trogon > Trogon surrucura. The sequence goes on from CM036645.1 coordinate 2,038,216, forward strand.
CCTGACATTTTATCCTGGCCTACACAAAGTGGCTTGACTGGTCCTACCCCGAGCTGCATGCAGCTCTCCCTCGAATCACGCTGAACTATTTACCTCGGCGATATCCCTGAGCAACGAGTTTGCTCCAAACAGGAAAATCCTCCTGCTGCTTCCACAGAAACCACAGGAGGTTACAGCAGGGCTAGTGCAGGGGGGGTAGACAAGAATCTGCTGCCCTGCAAATCCTCCCGTGCACTGAGTACTCCTATCAGTGCTCCTGGGGGAAAAAAAGTATCTACAGACACAGAAATGAAGGGCCAAGGCAGCTCGCACCTGTCCCATGAAGCTACAGAACGGTTCTGGCCAGCTTGGCTCTGAATTCTCATCTCTGCCACTCGGTGTAGCTGACATGTGAGGCTTCTCCACCCAAAATGAGTTGACTGGAGTTTCTTTCAATACACACACACACACAGATACTGTGCCACAAGCCACAGCACAAGCAGATGCTGGACGTCAGCTTTATTGAGTGAACCAAGCCAAGTGAGGACCTTCTAATCACAGTTCCTCCTCAGGGTTTCTACAGGAATTTGGAAGAAAACATTTAAAGATGCTCTGAAGTCGTGACAGAGGGTCCTGGAGTCGGGCTGAAGAGCTTTCACAGACAATTAGGCCACAAAATTCATTTTACTCACCTCAGATAATGCTAAATATGCCAAATAGACAACCAGGAATGATTCCTTTCTCTAACTCCCTTCCCTTTTTCACTCTTATTCTAAGACTTGAAAAAAATCAAACCTGAAGGTCTCTCTCCACTTCCCTGACTCACCTGACTGCTGCCGAAACCCGGCCGCCGCTGAGAGGGAGGCAGGGAAGGGGGAAACAAAGTAAATAGGAAGCTGAACAAAAAAAGGAAGGAGGAAGCTGGAGAAAGGTCACTTGGTTTCTTTCAGCACGGGAACCGGTCGTAATGTCTTCACTAAGCACTTATCTACGACTAATAGCAGGAGGTGGGGGGGGAAAAAAATGAGCTACCCAGGACAGCTCTCTTGTTTACGCTTTGAAAAGGTTCAGGAGTACCGCAGTTTGCCGCGTAAAGAGCATCAAACCATCAGGCTACCTGGAGATGCCGGATCCAGAGAGAGGCCTCCTGCGGAAGCTGACAATACACACGGCTCGTCTTTGTGAAAAAGAGGTGGAAATCAAGCAAAAAAATAAAGGAAAAAAAAAAAGCAGTACTCTTGACTAAGCCAGCTCTCCCAGGAGACAGCAGAGCGGCACAAAGAGACTCAGCCCCATTAGTTCGCCGGGAGCCCAATCACGCTGCAGCGGGGAGCCCAAGAAATGGTTGCAAAGGGGTTTGGTTTTTTGTATCCCCCCCCCGAGATCAACAAGACGTGGCCGTGCCTCAAGGACGGCAACCGCACCCAAGAACCTTCCGCGCCCACCGCTGCGACGGGAAAAGCCCAGCGCAGGCTCAGCCCCTTCCTCAAACGGAGCCACGCGGCGGAGACGGCCCCAAGCGAACCCAGTCCAAACTGGGAGCTCTGGAGGGGTGTTGCCCACTTGAGCCAAGGAGCACGGCGCCCAGCGCCCGCGGTCGGACGGCTGGAGCCTCCGCACGTTGCCGCTGAGGTGGAGCACCCACCCACTCAGGCGTGCCTGCAGGGGCCGCGCCGAAACGCTGTCCTGCCCAACGGGCAGTGCTCCGCGCCCGCGGCGTGCCTCCCGGAGAACGCGGAGTGGAGCGTACGAGAGGAAGCGAAAGAAAAACTCAATATTAGTTTCCATTTCAGCATAAATTCACCGGGAAAGTGATTTCTGCTTTGTGCAGTTCTGGGCCCCTCATCTCCAGAGAGATCTGGAGGGGCTGGAGTGGGTCCAGAGGAGAGCAGCGAGGCTGGGGAAGGGACTGGAGGGTAAGTCCTGGGAGGAGAGGCTGGGGGAGCTGGGGGGGTTCAGCTGGAGAAGAGGGGACTCAGGGGGGACCTGACAGCGGCCTTCAAATACCTGAAAAAGGCCGACAGGGAAGGTGGAGAAGGGTTTTCTACAAGGGCCTGTAGGGACAATACAAGGGGCGATGGCCTGAAGCTGCGAGAGGGAGATTTAGATGAGATCTGGGGAAGAAATTCTTCCCCCTGAGGGCGGTGAAGCCCTGGCACAGGCTGCCCGAGGAGGGTGGGGATGCCCCAGCCCTGGGAGGGTTCAAGGCCAGGTTGGACGGGGCTGGGAGCAACCTGGGCTGGTGGGAGAGAGGGGTCCCTGCCCACAGCAGGGGCTGCAACGAGATGGTCTTCAAGGTCCCTTCCAGCCTGAACCATTCTGGGATTCGAGGATTATCACTCTCCACAACTCCCTGCAAGGAGGGCGCAGTCAGGTTGGGCTCTTCTCCCGGGCACCCAGTGACAGGACGAGAGGGCCCGGCCTGGAACTGCCTCAGGGGAGGTTCGGGTTGGGTCTCGGGCAGCCCTTCCTCACGGAGAGGGTGCTCAGGCACTGGATGCTCTGCCCAGGGCAGGGGGAGTCCCCGTCCCTGGGGGGGTTTGAGGAGAGGCTGGATGTGGCACTCGGTGCCCTGGTCTGGCCCAGGTGGGGCTGTTGGGGCAGGGGCTGGGCTTGATGGTCTCAGAGGGCTTTGCCAGCCTCAACAATTCTGTGATCCCGTGAACTGCAATTTATCTTTGTTAGAACCAGAATCGAGTTCTAATGGGTTGTTTCAAGCTGACTGCATTTTAAATGCTCCAAATACGCGCAGCCGCACACACGAGTTGTGTTAAAGGAGGGTCAACCCCCTCACATACCCGCCACAAACGCACTCGGCTGCAGAACTGAAGGACAAGACCGGTGGAGGGATAAAACCCACAGCTGCAAGGCAAACTCATGGCAAGGAGTGGCAGAAAAAGCTCTGTGTGCCAGACTCACACGAGCCCCAAAGCTCAGGGCCTCACACGAGCGCTCCGCTTCGGTCCCCTGCTCCACCATCATTTATTTGCATCGTCCATTTACCTCCAGGACCCCCCCCCCCCCCAACCTTAAATTAAAGAGTTTCTTACTTCTGCGGAGTCTTAATGACCAAGTGCACAGTCAGCCCATCTTTGATCCCATGTTGATTCAATGTGTCTCCATCCTTCAGGATCTTCCCAGCAAAGATCAGAACCAGCTGATCCTGTTTGGCTTTAAACCGCCTGGAAATCTCTTCTTTGAACTGGAAAAAAAAAGAAAACACCACCAAAAAAAAAAAAAAAACCCCCAAACAAAGCGTTTTTCAGGCAAAGGACCGAGAGCTGAAATGCAAAGTTAATACCCCAGGTATCGTATCCACTACGCAAAGAGCGTAAGGAAGCGACAGCCCTTCAGTCCCTCACCCAAAAGGAGCCCACGCAGGTACCAAAACCCAGTCACCGGTTGCTGAGGATGTCTGAGGCATCAAGGAAAAAAAACAAAACAAAGACAAGCTCTACACTTAGGAAATGTGGGATAAATTTCTGAAAGAGCAGAGCAGTCACCTCAAGAAGAGCTGAAGGCTTCCAAAGCAAGATCAAGTGTGTCTCGTAGGTCTAATCCAAACACCCCATTTACTCTGTATCGGTTTTGTCTCTGCTCATTCGATTTTTTAATTTTTTTTTTCCCCTAAGGAAAGCCCAGCTCTGATTTAATACATGGAAAAGGGAACAATCCTTTTATCAGCCAATGGAAACAAACTAGGTCTTCCCCAATTCCTATTTCTGCAGCTGAAATCCCTACGAGCACGCCACGCCGCAGAACACGGACACCTCTTCTCTCCCGTGCGACGGGGTGGGATCAACACCTGCCAGTAAGACCGTCACTGCCAGTGATTCCCAAGTGGACGCGCGGGGAAAGAAAGAAACGCGTTCAAACGCCACAAACTACAGGAAATTCAGAGGGGAAGGCCAGGAGGGAAACAGCAGCACACACACCTGGCTCAGAGCTCGCAGCCTTCACACCAGAGCTCTCAAAACCAACAGCCCGGGTCACCCTGGCCACAAAGCCTCGTGTCCTCTCCTGCGTAAAACCATCCTGCTCACACCGACGGGCTCTCAGGAGCCGACCGGGAAGGGCAGGCATCTGACAGCCCCTTGCCAGCCCACAGCTCCGCTGCCTGGAGATCTTCGCCGGCTCCTTCGCGTCACGACCTCGCGCCCTACGCCCCAGCTCAAAGCACGCAGCGAGCCAAGAAGCCGAGACCGCGCCGGTGACACCGTGTCCCAGTGGGCACGGCCGCTCTGACGGCGCTGGAGCCAGCCCTCGCGCATTCCAGCCCCGGCCCGCTCGCCCTGTGCCACGGGAGCAGAAACCCCCCCCCCCAGCCCGCACAGGCACTGGTGTTCCCTTTTCGTCCAGCTTTCACCCCAAAGACTCTGCCCAGCTCCTTTCCTCTCACCGGAGGGATCACAGCAGCATTAAGGTTGGACTCTAAGATCAAGCCCAACTGTCAACCCAACACCACCGTGACCACTAAACCACATCCTCGAGTGCCACATCTACACGGTTTTTGAACACTTCCAAGGCTGGTGACTTCATACTGCCCTGGGCAGCCTGTTTCCATGCCTCATCCCTCTTCCGGTCAAGATTTCATTCCTAAAATCTAATTTAAATCTCCCCCGGTGCAACTCGAGGCCATTACCTCTCGTCCTATCGTCAGGAACTTGGGAGAAGAGACCAAAGCCACCCTCCGAGCCTCCCTCACGCACCTCCCCCGGCCCCAACACACCCCATTTTTGACACCCACGACCTCCCTGGGTCCAATCTCCCCCCCCTCCAGGGCTGCCCCCCCCTCAGGTGTCACCTCCCCCCCCCCCCCAGCACCTACCTTCACCGGTCGCTCCCCGCTCCCACCAGGCCCCAAAGGCCACGGGCGCCCCCCCAAAGCCTCGCCAGCTCCCCCAGATTACAGCCGGGTCTCTAAAAGTCCTTCAAGTCCTTCCTAGCGCCCCCCCCCTCCATGTCCCCCCCCCCCCCCCCCCAATTCTGGCGCTCCAGCCCCCTCACTCCCCCTCGCAAATCCTCCGCCTTCCCGACGTCAGGTCCCTCCTCAAAAAGCCCAGGCACGCAGCTCCCCAGCCCGTCACCCCCCCCCTCAAAACCCGGGTTCCCCAGGTCCCCTCAGCCCCGCACCCCCAAACCAACACACACACACACCCCCCCCCCCGCCTCAGGCCCCTCCGCACCCCCAGGCCCGCCCCCGCCCCCACCTCGCGCACGGAGGCGCCGTCCGCGATGACGATCTCCTCCTTGTCCTTGGGGGTCTTCACGGTGACGCGGATGAGAGCCCCGCCGGGGCCGCCCAGCCCCGCCTCGCCCTCCCCGCCGGGGCCGGGCCCGCCGCCGCCTCCGCCGCCGCCGCCGCCGCTCGGCTCCGCCATCTTCGCCGCCCGCCCCGCCAAGCCCGGGCCGCCACCGAGCACAGAGAGGCGGCGCGCGAGCCGCGCCAGAGCGGCGCCTCCGCTCCCCCCGCCCGTCCCCGCCTCCCGCGCCGGCGCCCCCTGGCGGCGCGGCGGGGAACTGCGGGGAGGGGCTGGAGGGGGCGGTGGGAGAGGGTCGGGGACAGCGCTGGCGGCTTCACGGGCGTCCCCGGGCGGTTCGTTACCGAGCTAGCCCTGCACCCCCCAGCTGGCCACCTTGCACCCTCCCTCTCCCCGCTAGCTGGATCGGTAGTGCCCCCCCCCTCCCCGGATTAGCTGCAGCCGGGGTCCCCGCGGGTCCCTCCCGGCCCTTCCCTTCGCTAAAACCGCGGGAACGCGTCCCTGTGCTCTGGGGAAGCCCAGCAGGGGCTGGACCTCCCTTCCCTCCCCCAAACCCCCACCCCGAGCTCCATTTGGGGGGATGGCAGCCATGCTCCTGCTGCCCCGGGATGATCCAGAGCCGGTGACGGGCAGAGTTTGGGGGTGTCCAGCTTGTACATCCCCCCCTTCCTTCCCCTTCCCTCTCTGGGGCAGCTGGCACAGCAGCCGGGGTGGGGACAAGACCCCACTTCACTGGGGACAGGGCCCCCTCCTCTGGGTACAGGACCCCCCTCCCCTGGTGACAGGACCCCCCTTTCCTGGGGACAGGACCCCCCTCCCTGGGGACAGGACCCCCTTCCCTGGTGACAGGACCCCTCCCCTGGGGACAGGACTCCCCTCCCATGGTGACAGGACCCCCCTTCCCTGATGAAAAGACACCCATTTCCTGGGACAGGACCCCCTCCCCTGGGGACAGGACACCCGTTCCCTGGGACAGGACCCCCTCCCCTGGGACAGGACCCCTTTCCTGGGGACAGGACCCGCCTCCCCTGGGGACAGGACCCCTCTCCCCTGGGGACAGGACGCCCCTCCCCTGGGGACAGGACCCCTTTCCTGGGGACAGGACCCCTCCCCTGGGGACAGGACCCCCCTCCCCTGATGAAAGGACACCCACTCCCTGGGACAGGACCCCCCTTCCCTGAGACAGGACCCCCCTCCCATGGTGACAGGACCCCCCTCCCCTGATGAAAGGACCCCCCTCCCTGGTGACAGGACCCCCCTTCCCTGGTGACAGGACCCCTCCCCTGGGGACAGGACGCCCCTCCCACGGTGACAGGACCCCCCTCCTCTGATGAAAGGACCCCCCTCCCCTGGGGAAAGGACCCCTTTCCTGGCGACAGGACCCCTCCCCTGGGGACAGGACGCCTCGCCCCTGGGGACAGGACCCCTCTCCCCTGGTGACGGGACCCCCCTTTCCTGGGGACAGGACCCGCCTCCCCTGGGGACAGGCCCCCTCCCCGGAAACAGCCAGGCCTGGCGACCGGGGCAGCGGGACTACAAGTCCCAGCGTGCTCCGAGACCAGCGTGGCCCCCGTGACGGAGGAGGAGGAGGAGGAGGAGGAGGAAGGCGGCTCCGTCGTCGCCCGCCATCGCAGGGCCGGGAGCCGGGCGGCCGCGGCCATGCTGCGCCCCAAGGCCCTGACGCAGGTGCTGAGCCAGGCCAACACCGGCGGGGTCCAGAGCACCCTGTGAGTAGGGGCCGGTGGCGCTGGTAGAGCTGCCGGGACGCGGTTTGCTCCCGCCCTGCCCTGGGAGTGCCACCCGCCATCCCCGAGGGGCGGGGAGGAGGTTTAGGAGGCGGATGGAGGGACCGTGTGCGGGGGCTGAGCCGGGCAGAGCACGGCGGGGTGCGGAGCCGTGCAGGGTGCCTGCAGTGGTGCGGAACCGTGCACGGTGCCTGGGACGGTGCTGAGCCTTGCACGGCTCCTGGAAGGATGCTGAGACTTGCAGGGTGCCTGGAGTGGTGCTGAGCCTTGCAGGGTGCTGAGGCTGTGGACGGTGCTCAGCCTTGCACGGTGCCTGGGACGGTGCTGAGCCATGCATGGTGCCAGGAATGGTGCTGAGCCGTGCACGGTGCCTGGGACGGTGCTGAGCCTTGCACGGCTCCTGGAAGGATGCTGGGCCTTGCAGGGTGCCTGGAGTGGTGCTGAGCCTTGCACGGTTCCTGGCAGGATGCTGAGCCTTGCACAGTGCCTGGAGTGGTGCTGAGCCTTGCACGGCTCCTGGAAGGATGCTGAGCCTTGCAGGGTGCCTGGAGTGGTGCTGAGCCTTGCACAGTGCCTGGAATGGTGCTGAGCCTTGCTCGGTGCCCGACATGGTGCAGAACCTTGCAGGATGCCTGGAGTGTTGCAGAGCCTTGAACGGTGCCTGGGACGGTGCTGAGCCTTGCATGGTGCCTGGAGTGGTGCTGAGCCGTGCACGGTGCCTGGGACAGTGCTGAGCCTTGCAGGATGCCTGGAGTGGTGCTAAGCCTTGCAGGTGCCCGACATGGTGCAGAGCCTTGCAGGATGCCTGGAGTGGTGCTGAGCCTTGCAGGTGCCCGACATGGTGCAGAGCCTTGCAGGATGCCTGGAGTGGTGCTGAGCCTTGAATGGTGCCTGAAGTGGTGCTGAGCCTTGCAGGATGCCTGGAGTGTTGCTGAGCCTTGAACGGTGCCTGGGACGGTGCTGAGCCTTGCACGGTGCCTGGAATGATACTGAGCCTTGCACGGTGCCTGCAATGGTGCTGAGCCTTGCATAACGTCTGGGATGGTGCTGAGCCTTGCACGGTGCCAAGGGGCTGCGTGGTGCTGAGGCACGCACCGTGCCCGACATGGTGCCGAGCCATGCGTGGTGACAAGGGAGCGCACGACTCTGAGGCTGTGGATGGTGCTGAGCCCTGCACAGAACGTGACGTGGTGCTGAGCCGTGCAGGGAGCCTGGCACGGTGCTGAACCTGCCCGGTGCCTGGGGCGATGCTGAACTGTGCAGAGAGCTTGGCACGGTGCTGAGCTGGGCAGGGTGCTGGGGCCTCGCCCAGCGCTCTGCAGCAGGTCCCACCGCTCGAGACTGGTGCCACCTCAGAGCTTCGTAGTTTTTTGGGCCCTGGGGTGTCCCAGGGGACTGGGCTGGGGGTGTCGAGGCACCGATTCAGCCCCCCCCCCCATCTCGTCTCCAGGCTCCTGAACAACGAGGGCTCCTTGCTCGCCTACTCGGGCTACGGGGACACTGACGCCAGGGTCACGGCGGCCATCGCCAGCAACATTTGGGTGGCCTACGACAAGAACGGCCACCAGGCGTTCAACGAGGACAACCTCAAATTCATCCTCATGGATTGCATGGTACGTGGGGCTGGGGGTTACCCTCCCCCCTCCACTGGAGACCTTGGCACCACCGTGGCCCTGAGGGTCCCTTGGGACCCTGCCGGCGGTCGCTGCCGAGCCGGGGGTGCGACGGGTGCTGTTTTCCCTTGGGCAGGAGGGGCGAGTGGCCATCACGCGGGTGGCAAACCTGCTGCTCTGCATGTACGCGAAGGAAACCGTGGGATTTGGGATGCTGAAGGCCAAGGTAATGCTGGGGGGTCGAGGGGGTCTTGGGGGGGCGCAGGGCTGCGGGTGGAAACGGAGCTGCCGAGGAAGATGAGGATGGGAGCGGTGCAGCAGCTGCCCTGCCCCGGATGCCTCTTTCCTCCTCGCAGAGGCTCCTCTGTCCCCCGTGCCAGCCCGGGTGCTGCGCCGCGCCTTTTTGAGGCTCTAAAATGAAATATAACTGAAAATAAGCACCCAGGGGTGGGGGGGGGTCGTTGCAAAATCATGCCGTTCTCTCCGCTCGCAGGCGCAGGCGCTGGTCCAGTACTTGGAGGAGCCGCTCACGCAGGTGGCCGCATCCTGAGCGCTGCGAGACGCGGACGTGCCGCCGTGCCCCGACCATTCGCTTCGACGGTGTCATGAGCGCGGCGGCGGGTCGGGGATGAGCGGCCCCACGAGCATCCCGCAGCTTGATCCTGCTCTGGTGTGGCCTTTAAATATAAGGTGGGGGGGAGCAAAACAAACAAAAAAAACCAAAACACCAAACATTGGGGGGGAATAAAAGTGTGTCTGATGCTTGTATCGTTTTGCGTCTCGTGAATAAAAGGAGTTGGGGGGGTAACGCGCTCCCCGCCAGGCTGGGGGCGTCCGTAGCTCCCCGTGACCCTGGGAAAAATAAGGCTGGAGGGGTCTCTGTAAAGGGGGAGTGGGCACAACAGAGCCGGGGTACTGGGGTAGCGGTGGGGGGTGTGGGGGCTCCTTCCCTTCCCCAGTTTCCCCGGCTCTCACACGATGGCAGCAGAGGCGAGGAAACGCGCTCGCTCCCGCTTGGGAAACGGGCTGGGCTCTGGGGTCTTTGCTTTTGGGGGTTCTGCTTCTGGTCCCCTCCTCTGCCCTGGCAGCTGGGATCGGCTCTGGCTCCTCCTCTGGCCTCCCCGTCACGGTCCCAGGGGTGACACTCACCTGCGCCCAACCTGCCCAACCTGCGCCGCGACACCCAGTCCCACCCCTTGAGTCAACCGGCCGCGCCGCCATCCTGGCCGGCCTCGCCATCGCTCCCCGGGGCCCCGCTTGCTCCCCCCGGACCAGTTTGCTCCCCGACAAAGGAACCTTTGCCCCCTCCATCTCCTCCGGGCCTGTCCCGCCCCGCGTCCTCTGCTCGAGGCTTCGCGGTGCGAAGGAGGAAACCGAGCGGCGGCAGCGGCGGCCCCGGCAAGGGCAGGCGGCAGCCGGGGTGACATGGGCAGCGCTGAGGAGGATTATAACTTCGTCTTCAAAGGTGAGTCTTGGGCTCAACGTGAACGCCCCCGCCTCAAAACGGGACAGAGAGGGGAAGCTGGGGGCTGCGGGGAGGTTGTTGGGGTGCTTTCCCCCCCTGCCAGGGCTGCCACGTCCCAAACCAGGGTGTCATTGACTGTCCCCACGGCTCTGACCTGCACCGGAAGCTGCGAAGGGTCATGGGAGCAGGGAGCAGGGGCCCCCATCAGGGAACAGGGACCCCCAGCCGCGGCCCCGGCTGACAGAAGCGAGATCCGGGCTGGCGAATGGTGTCAGGGTCTGTGGAGGCGCTGAGAGACCCGTGCCCACAAGTGTGGCAGAATTGCCACCACACGGTGAGGGTTGAGACATATTTATGTGCGAGCCCGTTAACCCCGAGAGCGACGGGTGTTTGGAAGTCCTGCTGCTGTGGCGATCTGGGTAGTAACACCCACAGAGGCCAAACCTGGGCTGGAGAAACATGGGGCTTGAGCTCTCCCGGCTCCTCAGCTCGAGCTCTCCCAGCATCCCACCGGGGGCTACTGGCCGGACCCCACTGGCCTCAGCGCTCGTTTTGAGCGAGTGAAGATGGAGAAGCTCCGGCATGCGCTGGTCCTGGCTGCCCACCGCAGCGGGGTGGTGGCCCACGGCTTACTGGGCTCCTCCCCGTGCTCCTGCTGCCCCAGAGCCTGGGAGCCATGACCCCCCCGAACAAGACTTGGGGACACGGCAGCAGACAGGGAGCATGGGCGGGCTCAGCCGAAGTGGCTCAAGGGAGTTGAGAGCTCAAAACGTAGAGTCAGGACCCTTGTTTGGTGCAAGGATGAGGCGATGAGGGATGCCCGTGCACCCTGTGCTGGCACAACTGCCAAGGCGCTGGTGTGGTCCAGGTCAGAAAAGGTTCTTTGAATGGTTGCGAAGTGTTGTGGAGCAGCCCTCTCCTCTGCATCGACAGCTCCAGCGGACTTTTTCCCTTCCTCTCACAGTCGTCCTGATCGGGGAGTCCGGCGTGGGCAAAACCAACCTGCTCTCCCGCTTCACCCGCAACGAGTTCAACCACGACAGCCGCACCACCATCGGCGTGGAGTTCTCCACCCGCACCATCCTGGTGGGCGATGCCGTGGTGAAGGCTCAGATCTGGGACACGGCCGGGCTGGAGCGGTACCGCGCCATCACCTCTGCGTAAGGACGGAACGCCCGAAATCGGGGCTCCCCTCGGCGCCTGGGTGGTGACGCCCCTCAGAGCTGAGCCCCATGGGTGAGGATGCTGGGGGGGGGCTGTCCAGAGCATGGGGTGATGATGAGGTTCTCCTGTAGGTATTACCGGGGAGCTGTGGGCGCTCTGGTCGTCTTTGACATCACCAAGCACCAGACGTACGACGTGGTGGACCGCTGGCTGAAGGAGCTGTACGACCACGCCGAGGCCAGCATCATCGTCATGCTGGTGGGGAACAAGACGGACCTCGCGCAGTCTCGGGAGGTGCCCATGGAGGAGGCGAAAATGTTTGCGGGTACGGGCTGACGCCCTGCCGTGGGGCTGGGGGCTTGGGAACCCCCCTTGGTAGTAGGGATCCGCACCGTTGTGGGCACCTGGATGTCTCTAAAAGGGCTTGGAAACGGAGCCGTGGCCTCGCCGGGGTCTGCATTGTCTCGGGGGGCTCTCATTGCAGACAACAACGGGCTGCTCTTCGTTGAGACCTCGGCGCTGGACTCCACCAACGTCGAGCAGGCGTTTGAGACCATCCTGAAGGGTACACGCACCGGCGCTGCGGGGTCCTGAGGCGTCGCTGGGGTCCCTTAACCGGGACGCGGGGCTGGGCAGAGGACACACAGCGCAGTCTCTCTTCTCTTCGGGGCTGGTTTCGGTGTCATCTTTCCGGTCGGTTTGGTTTCCGGACTTTTGTGCTGGGCGTTTCGTGCTCTCCACACCTCATGGCTTTGTTCTCACAGCCCCGGGGCGTCCCCAAAGCCCTGGGGGCTCCTTCTCCCCCCCTGTAATCCCTGATCCTCCTTCCTGTCGTCCTGAGCTCCTGAGTCAACGTCTCCAGCACCCTGCTGAACCAGCTGGTGGGGACCTGGGGGGGGACAGAGGATGGAGAGGGGTGATTTCTGGGCAGGAGAATCTCTCCAGGAAGGACAAGCAGCAGCGGCGGGGCAGGAGCGCAGTGAGATGCGCTGAGCCAGCGAGGTGCCAGCCCCAGCGTGGGATGAAACACTAATCCCACGTTGGGCAAGAGGAAATTGCCCAAGTGCTCAGGGTGTTCCCCCGCAGGGTTGCAACTTGGGGGAGCTGCTCCCTCGTCACCCCTCAACTCAGCCCCTCTACTACGGAAAGTGGGGCCACCGACGGGCCAAGCAGGGCCAGCGGGCAAGCAACGGGGGCTACGAGCTCAAAGCTGTCCCCGCAGCCCCGCGGGGGGCCTTGGCCGACACGCAATATCCCCCGCGCGCCTCTTGTTTTGCAGAGATCTTCCACAAAGTGCAGAAGCAGAAGCAGAAGAGCAGCCAAAGCAGCACGGTGTCGCTCGCCAGCGAGAGCCCGGGGAGCGCGGCGCCGGCGCAGGTGGAGAAGCGCCCGTGCTGCATAGCCCTTTGAGCCGGCCGGGAACCCCCCAGGGACCCCCGCGGCCCTGGGACACGCCGGTGGCATCGAGCTGGGTCTGCCTCTGCGCAGGCTCGTCTCGGCACAGGCTGGTGTTCCCCAGTCTGTGGTGCCACCCCCGGCCTGGTGCAGCGGGGACCTGGCAGCCCGGAGAGTGCCAAATTCTGCCGTAAACGGTGAGAGGCGCCGGTGCCGGGAGTCCTTCTCCGTCTGCTTTGGTTTTGCCGGGCCCTGATTAGCATCACCACCGTCAGCACGGACCTCCCAGCCCCTCCGGACCCTCAGGGTGGATGCACCTGCTCGGGAGGGAACTGGGAGGTTCTGGATCGTGCCAGCGATGGGAGCCTCTCCGGTTCCTCCCGCGGGGCCACCTTGTGCCGGGGATGTGGCTGTCCCCACAGGTCTCCATCCCCACCGAGGGCTGCTCTGGGGTCATCCCAAGCCCTAAGGAGCCAAGTGGCAGAGAACCTTTGGCACATCTCTGTCCCCACCCCAGACGTGGGACAGGAGTGACAGCGAAGGTCCCTTCTGTCGGGACAGGGCTCGGTGCAGAGCCCGGTGCCAAGGGGCCGGGGAGCAGCTCCGTGGCCGGTGCGACGGTGACGCAATCATTAAAGGACTTGCAAAATGCAGGTTGGCTGAGCTGGAATTATCTGGGTGTTTGTGATCCCATCCCCCCCGCTCCTCACCTCCATGACGTGTGTGTCAGAGATCACGGCCACCCAGCCCAATGCCACGGTCCCCTCCGCACGCCACCTTTCCCAGTCCGCATCCCCATACCCTCGATGGTTTATAGGGGAGGACCAGCAGTTTTTCCATCCAAACCATGACTTCCCCTCGGCCGTTTAGCCAAAACCCCTTGGGGATGGAGGAACTGCTTGGTCTCTGGTTGGTGACATGTGTGTGTGGTGGCGGTGGCTTTTCCCCGCTGCCATGCAGCGCTTGGCACGCGGGCACCCCGAGGTGACACGCCCCGGGGCACGGGGGTGCTGGGCGGGGAGCCGGGCCCTCACCCCTGGGAGCAGCCACATACCTCCGCGTCCCGCCCTGCCCTTACCTGGCCCAGGTGAGCACACCTGGGAGGTGATGGGCAGCCCCGGCAGCCAATGGGTGAGGAGGAGGAAGAGCTGTGACATCCAATGGATGCACAGGGGACGGTCCCCAGCGGGGCTGGATAAGGTGCGGAAATCCCAGTTGGCCCAGTGGGAGCGGGGGCTGCGGCGCGGGGCGAGATGCGGGGCAAGGATGACGAGTACGACTACCTCTTCAAAGGTGGGTCTGGCCATACCTGCAATGAGCTGTGCCCCGTCTCAGCCCATCGCGGGCGGTGCTATCTCCGTGCAGCACCCTCGTGATGGAGCTGGAAGCCGGGGCGTTTGGCTCACGCTGGGAAAAAAAACATTCAGCTCCCAGCTCTGGGGATACTGGGTGGGGATTGCTGGGGCGCTGGGAAAGAGGGGTGGTGGGTGTGGGTGGGGCTGGAGGCTGAAATGCTGCCGCGGTCTGAGAGTTTGCCTGGAGCCCACCTGCACGGGTGGCTGTTTGCGGCCCTAGCGCTAATTAAAGCAGCTCGTTACTGCTGTGGGAGGCCCCAGTGCAGCACCCAGGGGAGGGGTGGCCGTGCCTGTGACATGGTGCTGGTCCCTGGGGCAAAGCTGGGCTGTGGAGAGCTGCAGGTGCCGTGCTGGCCCCCGAAACACCTGGGAGCAGGTTTGGGTGCTCTCCTCTGCACGGCTGGAGGGGGGAGGAATGGTTCTGAGTGAGCAACCCCAAGAGATAAAAGGTTCTGCAGTCAAGGGAAAGGATCTGGGGCTCCAGGGTTGTCCTTCCTGGTGCTGGTCACAGTGTGACCTCGGCGGTGGGCAAGTGGGGGGTGAGGTTGAGCCCTTGGAGGCAAAACCTTGTTTTTCCTGGCTCTAGGAGCCCAGCATCCCTGTGGAGCATCCCCACCCGAGCCGCCACCCCCCCTCCAGCAGCTCTCCCCTCGCACCCTCTGCCGTGCTGCGGCCGGAGCGGGTGCTGGGGGAAGCCAGGGGACAGCTCGGCGACGTCGCACCGCCCTGAGCAATAGAAGCCGGGCAGTGAGATCACCCGGCAGCTTGGCCGTGAGTCAGCCTCGCCGGGCAGCCCTGCCCCAGAGGCCCCGAGTAATTCCAGCCGCCGACACGATGGTAGCCCCCGGCTCCCTGTACACCTCTCCTGGCCCCTGCCCAGGAAAATCCTCCTCTCCAGAGTTATTCTGGGACCTCGTGAGGAGGAAACTCTGATGCAGCCGGAGCTGGGTCATTGCCTCGGAGCGAGGCACCTGGTCAGGAGTTCCCCTGGCCAGGGAGTCCTTTGCTGCTCGCCAGGCGCTGGGCCAGCAGCGCGGCTCAGAGCTGGCCCCGGCACGTCGTCCCCTTGTCCTCCCTTTCCTGGGATCCTCCAGGAGCCAGGGCTTGAGAGCAGCTCGGCACTGGGCTCTGCGTTCCCCTCCTTGGTCTTGGAAAATAGGGAAACTCAGTTTGGCGTGAATGTTGAATCAGTTTTCGAACGCGAGGTGTGCTCATCCCTCCTGAAGTAGGAGCAAAGCCTGAAGGAGACGCGGTGTTTAGGGGAGCGGAGCTGGGCCGCTGCTCTCCGAGGTTATCGGGCTCTGCTGGCAACAGCTTCTCCTCCCCAGAAACGGGAGTTGGTCACAGCTCAAAGCAGTTTATCCTGATTTCCACCGACACGGGAGCATCAGCAGCCTTCCCCCATTGCAAAGCACAGCGCAAGTTCCAGCTGCGCTCACAGGAAGGCTCTCGATGCCGCTGGAGGGGCTCAGGATAGATGAGAAACGACCCTGGGCATGGCCCCCCCTGCTTTGGGCTCCCGTGCGGAGCTCCAGGCTCTTTCCATCCCCACCTCTGGGGTGGGACATGATGTGTCAAGGACATTTCGATGGGGCTCACGGGACACGCTCTCTCTGCTTTGAGCAGCTCACGCCGCGTGTTCGGGGGCAGCAAGGACCAAGTGGGTCAAACTCTGCCGTGCCGTGGCAGAGGATGCTTCTTGAGCCCCCCTGCCCTTCGTGCTCAGGGGATGGGGCAGGGACACGGCCCCACGGCAGGGACACCGCCTGACTCCGCTCCTTCCTCCCCCAGCCTGGGTTCCTAAGGCTTTCCCAGACCAAGAGGGTTTTTTTTTTTCTGCTGGCTGCAGGGGTGACGCAGCACGAAACGCTCGTGCCTCAGTTTCCCCTGGCTGCACTCAGTGCTGTGTCCTTCCTCTTGTGGGTGTCAGCTTCGCTGTCCCCAGGCTGTGGAGGTGCTCGGAGCGGGAGTGCAAGGACAGGGGATGCGGCCGTTGAGCCGGAGGAAGTGGCAGCTTCCCGTTGGTTAAGCACAGAGCCCCAATCAACGCTCAGTAAGCGTTAACGAACCTGACCTGCAGCTTTCTACTGCTTTATCCAGGGCAGCTTGTCACAATCCTGCTGGGCCTCCAGCTTTCAGCATGGAGGAATCATAGAGCTTGGAAAAGACCCCCAAGATCATCAAGTCCAACCATCAAGCCAACGCTACCATGACCAGGAGCCTCTGTTGCGATGGCCAGCGAGGCTCTGGTGCCCTCCAGCCACCCTCAGTGGTCACGGGGAGCTGCTCTCCGTGCTCCTGGGCTTCATGGGGCAATGCTACTCTCTGGCTGCCCAGCAACAAGGATTTTGGCAAGGGGGTGGCTACCTCGATGGAGCCTCGGCATCCCAGTGCAATGGAGCCAAGTTCCCGTGGCCTGGGGCTGGTGGGGAAAGGGGTGTCCAGGACACAGAGCAACGTCCTTGGAGGACGGTGGGTGCTGAACTTTGGCTGAGTAGATGCATCTCTCTGCAAATCCTGCAATGTGCTTGTGGCTGGTAGGTCGAGAGAGGTCCTTCTGCCCCTCTGCTCTGCCCTAGAGAGGCCACATCTGGAATCTTGTGTCCAGTTCTGGGCCCCTCAGTTCAAGTAGGACGGGGAACTGCTGGAGAGAGCCCAGCGCAGCCCCAGGGATGATGGAGGGGGTGGAACATCTCCCTGGTGAGGAAAGGCTGAAGGCTTTGGGTGGTTTTGACTTGGAGGAGACTGAGGGGTGACCTTGTTAATGTTTATGTCAAGGGGGAGTGTCAGGAGGACGGAGCCAGGTTCTTCTCAGTGATGCCCAATGACAGGACAAGGGGCAACGGGTACAAGCTGGAGCACAGGAGGTTCCACAAAAACATGGGGAGAAACTCACGGTGAAGATGACAGAGCCCTGGCCCAGGCTGCCCAGAGAGGGTGTGGAGTCTCCTGCTCTGGAGACTTTCAAACCCACCTGGATGTGTCCCTGCATGATCTGCTCTGGGTGACCCTGCTCTGGCAGGGGGCTGGCCTAGATGATCTTTTGAGGTCCCTTCCAACCCCCAACATTCTGTGATTCTGTGATTCTGTGCTTTCGAACGGTGCCTCTCTGGTGTTTTTGCCCCGGCATTCTCCCCAGCGCGGTCACCGGGTGGTTGTGGTCTCAGCCCTGCTGTTTTCTGATTCTGGTGGGGAGAAGGGTCCCCCGAGCTTGATCCCTCAAGGGTGGGCGAAGCGAAGCGGTTGCGTCGGGGTGCACTGGGAGAACGAGCCGAGTCGGCGGTGGGGGAATGAAAAAAAAACCCGAAACAAACAAACCACAACCAAAAATCGAAACCCGTTGAGTCATAAACTCAACAAACTTGATAGGGGAGTCGCGTGATAGCTTCTTCAGAGCCTGTTGCACCAGGTTTTACAGGAACCGACCAGATCTGGGACAGGCAGAAAACGCACTGAGCTCACCCACACCCAGGGACTTCCCGGCTCACGGGCTGGACCAGCAGAAGCGGAGGAGGAAGATGCTTCCTTACAGACCACGTCTTTAAGTCCTCTTGCGTTCCTTCAGGATTGAATCTTGGGCTGGAAATGTTCTGGCCTGGGCAGGTCCTGGCTCTCGTTTTCTGTTTTGCTTTCGTTGGGGCTGGGAAGGAAACCTCTGGCAACTGTGGGACTTACTGGGAATGTTGGCTGTCGGCAGGGGCTGACAATGTGTTTGTGACCCCCCAGTTGTGCTCATCGGGGACTCCGGTGTGGGGAAGAGCAACCTGCTCTCGCGCTTCACCCGCAATGAGTTCAACCTGGAGAGCAAGAGCACCATCGGGGTGGAGTTCGCCACGAGGAGCATCCAGGTGGACAACAAGACCGTGAAGGCTCAGATCTGGGACACGGCCGGGCAGGAGCGGTACCGTGCCATCACCTCAGCGTGAGTTTCTTTGCTGCCCACCCGCGTCCCTCACCCGGGGCCCTGCTGTGACCCTGTCCCCTCGCTGTCCCCCCAGGTACTACCGAGGGGCGGTGGGCGCTCTGCTTGTCTACGATATCGCCAAGTACTTGACCTACGAGAACGCTGAGCGCTGGCTGAAGGAGCTGCAAGATCACGCTGACGCCAACATCGTCATCATGCTGGTGGGCAACAAGAGCGACCTGCGGCACCTGCGGGCCGTGCCCACCGATGAGGCCAGGAGCTTTGCAGGTATGTCCCCCACCCTGTCCCATCCCATCCCATCCCATCCCATCCCATCCCATCCCATCCCATCCCATCCCATCGTCTCCCATCCCGTCTCTCCCATCTTGTCCCATCCCATCTTGTCCCAACCCATCCCATCCATTCTATCCCATCCCATCCCATCCCGTTTTCTTCCATTCATCCCATCTCTCCCATCTTGTCCCATCTTGTCCCATCCCATCCCATCCCATCCATCAGATCTCTCCCATCTTGTCCCATCCTATCTTGTCCCATCTTGTCCCATCCCATCCCATCCCATCCCATCCCATCCCATCCCATCCCATCCCATCCATCCAATCTCTTCCATCTTGTCCCATCCCATCTCTCCCATCTTGTCCCACCCCATCTTGTCCCATCTTGTCCCGTCCCATCCCATCCCATCCCATGCCAGGGTGGCTGGTAGCTGCGGGCAGCTGCCTGAGCTGGCCCTGTCCTTGCAGAGAAGAACGGGCTGTCCTTCCTTGAGACCTCTGCTCTGGACTCCACCAATGTGGAGACAGCTTTCCACAACATCCTCTCAGGTAAGGGGGCAACCAGAAGAGGGAGGCAGGAAGATAAAATCATTGGATCATCGAATGGTTTTTGTTCGAAAGGATCTAGTTCCAATCCCCCTGCCATGGGTGGGGACACCTACTAGAGCAGAGTGTTCAAAGGCCCATCCAGCCTGACCAGGAACACTTCCAAGGAAATTCAACCAGAGATGGTTTGGGACGTTGTGTCCTCCCAGGACGCTGCTGGAGACCCTGGCTGTATGTTTTGGGGTAGAATCCTGCTCCTCCGACAGGGAGATGCGGGTGTTTGCGCCCTTTGAGCCGTGTGTTTCGGGAAGGGGCAGACCCACCAAGTTAAATATATGCTTAAAGAATTTTTTCCCCCGCTCCGTTTCTCTCTCTGCTGACAGAGATCTACCGCATCGTGTCACAGAGGCAGATCACCGGGCAGCCGGAGTCGGAGTTCGGTCCCACCACGACCATCGAGCCCATCCGGGTGCTGCCCACGCAGCAGGAGGGCAGGCAGACGCCCTGCTGCCAGAACATCTGAGCCCCCTGGGGTGCCCCCACCCTGACACCCCACCACCCCACGTTTCTCGCCCTCTATCTGCCCCCCGCAGCCCCCCTGCACAGGGGCTGCTCTTGTGCACACCCTTACGCTGCCTGTGTTTATGTAGGACCTACACAAAAGGGAGGGGAAAAGGCATCAGGGTCTCTTCCCGCTCCCCCCGTGGTTTGGGACGTGCCACCCCTTCCTGTCTCTGCTTCCTCCAGCCCTAAGGGCACGCTGGGTGACTCAGGGTGGCACCGAACAAGCCCCGAACATGGGAACTCCCTTGTTCGGTGCCACATTTCTGCGGCACCCCTGGGCGCAGCCCCGGACGGGAGCACCGGGTGCACCCATCTCTCCGGGTGAAGCGAAGCAGCGTCGCACCCAGCCCTGCCCCTTCGACACCAAAGGGCTGGGTGTGCCGCTGTGTCGAGGGTTAGGACACTCTGGGTGCTGCTGGGGGACACCCCAGGGCGGGGGGCGGGAGGGGACACCCTACTCACGCCTGGAAGGACCCAGTTTTTCACGCCGGGAGCCCCTCGAGGTGCAGCACGGCCCCAGCTAAGGGGAAAAGCTGCACCTTTTCCACCTCAGCCCAGGGGGATAGGGGGGGCACACACACCCCCAAGGAGGGGACAAGGGGCTCCCAGGGCTTTGGTGGGGGCAGGGATGGGGTGCTGAGGGTGGGCACCCGGTGGTGCCAACACATGGGCGTCCCTCAGCGGAACTTAACCTGCCCCTAACTCGAGGGGTTTGTCCCTCGTGGGTGGGGCGGGGCAGCGGGGACATCCCCAGGGTGGGCATCGCCCCACGGTGCCGCTGTCACGGGGCTGGCAGGTGTCAGCCAGGAGGGGTGCAGGCACCGTGGTGGCTGTCCTGGGAGAGCCCGTCCCCGCTAACCCCGGTGCCAGGAGCGTGACCCCCACCACGACGTGGGGTTTTTTGGAGGGGGGAGAAGTCTCTTGACTCTTCATGGCTGCCCTCGGTCACCTCGTCCCACCCGGCCGTGCCGGCAGGGTCTGTGCCTTGGAGCACAATTTAGCCATGAAACGGGAATTTGGGCAAATTCCCCAAATAAAATTGCGGCCGGAGGCTCTTCCTCTCCGCTGAGGTCCTTCGTCGAGGCCGGGAACTGCGCCAGCACCACCCTCCACCCTTGGGCAGCATCCCCGAGCGATGATGATGATGATGATGATGATGATGAAAGGCATGGCAGGCGAGGAGGAAGGAGGGGCGGCGAGGAAGGTGTGCCCATAACCTGGGCAAGCCCCATTTGGATTGAGGTTGCTCCTTTTTTGTGTCCAGCAAGTCCTCGAGCTGGCCAGACCCATCCTCGGCCGCATCCCGCCGCGGCCGGAGGCCGTCCCCGGGTGGGTGCCCGTCCTCCCGCCGCCCCGCCGCGCTCTGCCCCGTGCCCGCGCCAGCTGGGAGAGGCGAGCTGCCACCCGCCACCCCCTCCCCGCACCATCTGCCCGCGCCGAAACGCGGTGCCAAGAGGTGATGTCAGCCCCGCTGCCTGCAGAGGTGCGGCAGGGACGGGGCGGGGGGAAGATGCTGCCCCCGGCTCCCCGAAGGGGTTGAGCCCAGGCGGGATGAGACGCTCACCGAGCTCCACGGAGGCGCTTTGGAGGCTCGACAAGCTCCACTTCGTTCGTTTTCGATGCGATTTCTGCCGGGAAGAAGCAGCGGGAAGGGTGGAATCGGGTTTGAGCACAAAGCTCGGGCGTGTGGGAGCTCACTGCCACCAGGGCTGGGGAGCTCGGAGGAGCTGATGGTCTCGCAAATGAAATTTCTCCGCTCGAACTAACCCTGAGGAGCGGTGCTGAAGGCTCAAAACTCCGTGGGAGACCCGTGGCAGAAGGAGGTTACAGCCCCCCAGCGCCCCCCGAGCTCAGCCCCGTTCCCAACCACCCTCCTCAAGCAAGGACAGAAACCAAGCGCAGACACCGAGTTTCTTAAGTAATAATACTTTAATAAAATTAAGTTCTTAATGTAATTTAGCACATTTAATACATTAACCCTTTCCCTTCTTTGTTTTTTCTACAAGTTGTGCAACATCATTATTTTAATTTTTTATTTTAATTTATTTTTTTTTTTCCTTCTCCCCTTATACTATATATGCCTCAAAAAACTCAGACGACGAGCCTAACTCTACTTCTATGTTCGGTTATATCTCTCTCTCGGGCTTTTATTTTTTTTTTTTTTTTTGCGTTAACGCCAGAGAGATGAAAATACCTGGATGGAACATGTGATCGGTTTCCAATAGTAACAATCCCGACTACAGGTTTCCTATGACGTGAAAAGAGGGGGGAAAAAAAAAAGAAAAAAAAAAGAAATAAAGCAAACACAACAGAATAAGGAATGGACTAAAATACGGAAGGGCCGGGCTAACGCTGGGTGGCTCAGCGCGAGGTCGGCGGAGCCGTGGAGTACGAGAGCGCCCGGACGCGAGGGAAAGCGGATACACCCCAAACTTGTCCAGCGGTTTCGAGCGAGGACGAGAGAAAGCTTCGCGTGGGACTCGGGGCAAGAAGAAGCCCCCAAGGGCCGGCGGGAGGGGCTGAGCTCCCCCGGGACGCCGCCGCGTGGGTCTCACCGAGATTCAGGCTCGCGTCTCGCGGCGGGGGGGAAATCCCAGCGGAGCTGCTTTGCCGGAGTCCCAAGTGGGAGCTTGGATTTCTTTGACGCCTTGGCAGAGCCGGAGGAAATCCTCCGCAGCCCCGAAGGCTGCCCGGCGGGGGCTGCTCGGGGCATCCCTGAGGATTTCCCTGGCTCCCCGAAGGCTCAACCACACCTGGGACACCCCCCGCCTTTCACATTTGCGTAACGGCGCTTCTCACCCAGGAGCAAACCCTCGATTGCAAAACAGGACCTCGCTCCCATTTTTGAGGTTTTTTTCTCCCTCCCCCTTTTTTTTTTCTGATGATATTCGGCAACAGACTTCATGAGGGAAAAGGAGGAGGGGGGAAAAACGAGCGCCGATCGTTTCGCAGACGAGCAAAGCAGCCCAGACCCGCGTCTCTCGGTCCGGGGAGCCGAGAGAAAAGGTTCGCGCTGCCGCTCCGTTTCGCCGCAAGTTGTTTCGAAAAGCCCCGAAACCACGTTCTGCCGTCGGCTGCCTGGAAAACGGGCGCCACCGTTTGAGGGTGACTTCGTATTTATTTATTTTTAATCCCTGCGCAGGCACCAGAGGAAAAACTCCAGATTTTACTTAGTGTCACTTCACCGCGGATGGGGGTGACTTTCAATTTGCTCCATTAGCAGCCCCGAAGCGACACCGGAGCGGATCCAGGGCTGAAATAACTTCAAATCCCAGCAGAGTAACCCGGGAGTTACACGGGAGCAAAGGCAGGAGCTGCTCCACCTCCAGCGTCTCCAGGCACGGGCAAAACTGGAGTCGGCCCAACAAACCACGGTCGAATTTTCCACCGACAGCAGAACGTGACTTCGAGTTTCTACAGTACGCGAAAAGAAAACCCCACAATACAAGACAAGAGATTGCTCCCTAACATCCTAGAAAGGTTTTTTTTGGAAGAACCAGCCCATCATGGCTCCGCTCCTGCCGGTGCCGACAGCTCGGCAGAGGCAGGATTGGACCCCACTCTATGTTACTTATAAAGTGCATCCACTCTCCAGTCCAGGGCATCACTGTACAAACGTCGATCGCTGACTCTTCTTCAAGTATCAACACAAAAAAAAATAAAAAATGAGGTAAAAACAAAACCGAAAAGAGCAAATCGCCGGCCTGATTGCACCGCGCGTGAACCCCTCCGGGGTCCAAACCTGGCGCCGGCGTGCCGGGCCGCGGCGCGGGTGGCGCTGCGGGATTCACAGTGCTATCCGGGGAAACCGAGTGAGAACTTGTCTTGGCTTCCTGTCCTACCCTATTGCAATGGCTTCGCGGAGGGGAAATGCTGGTTCGGCGCCCGCCTCGTCCCAGCCCAGATTGCCGGCGCGAGGGGCGGCCGCCACGTTTCTCGAAGGCTTTTGGGGTCGCTACAGCCGAGCCACGACGTGGAGGAGAGGGAGCAAAAAAGCTAAAACCCAGAGGGAACCACCTTTAAGGGTGTTTTCGAACTCATTTCTTTGAGTTGCGTCGTGGTAAAGCAGTTGCTGGAGGGAAAAATAGCTCGGAAACGCAAGGACTGGGGTTTACGCAGCCGGACGGCAGCGTCCGCCCCACCACTGGCGCCGGGGCTGCGTTCCCCCGCCCCAAAGCGGTGGGAGCGCTCCCCTCCGGGCGAACGGACCCGCCGTCCAGCCTTCGCCCCCGAAACGCGGCCTAGAGCCACCACCATCGCTCTCGCCGCCAAAACCCAGGCGCTCGCCACCAACGTCGCCCGCCGGCGGCCGTCGGGAGGCGAAGGCGCGGTCTCGGGGACGAAAAGGCCCTTTTGCAGGCGTTTCGCAGCCCTCGAAGGCGTCGGTTTGAGGCTCGGCGCGGCGAAAACCACCCGAGAAGCCGAAAAGCCAGCACGCACAGAGACGCCGGCGGGTGGACGAGCGAGCTCGTCCCAAGGCCGGCGGCGCCTCCCCGGCGCGGCACGTCCTCGCCGGGTCGAGATATAACCAGAAAACAACAAAAAAAGAGAAAATTTAAAAAAAAAATAAACGAGGGGGGGAACAAACCAAGCCAATGTGTGCCCGGCTCCGAGGGCAGAAAGCCCAACCGGCGGCGGAGCCCCCGCGCCTTCGCGCTCTGTCCGTCCCGTCACAGAGGGGAGTTCGTCCGAATTTTCCTTCCCTTTCCCGCGCGGGAACGGTCCCACGGGGACCTTCCAACCCCTTCCCAGGGCTCGGAGAGGTTCCAAAAGCCAGAAGAGGCCGAGAAAAGCGACGGCAACTTTTAACGGCTCTTCTTCGGGCGCGATTTCGCGCCCCGAGCCCGCGGCTGGAGGTCAGACTAAGGCAAAAATAACAGCCGAAAACCGCCTTATTTTGTCCAGTGACCAGCCAAATCTTTCTATTTTTCTTAAAAAAGCAACATAAAAACCCGAATGTGTCTTTTTCTTTAAAAAAATACATATTATTAGATCCCTTTTTTTCTTTTTTTCTTCCTTTCCCCCCCCCTCCCTCTCTAGAAAAATAACTTCAGGACTTTGCTTGACGGAAGGTACCAGTGGTTGGTCTGTTATTTCGTTAGGCTTTCGCTCGTTTTTTTTTTTTCGTTTGCTTCAGAAAAATAGTACCAAAAACCAAGATGGAATTTCTGGGGAAGTTAAAAAAGATCGTTGACAAGTTTATTTTACATTCTGCTCTGTCTGGGATCACTTGGATCTACTATAGATTAAACAATATGGATAGCATCTACTATTTGAACTAGTTAATTTTCTTTTAATCTTTACTCTAGGATTATATGAAATAAATTTGAACGTTTATCATTATTAACTTTTTTTTTTTTTTCCTTTTTAATACCCACCGACGCAAACTTTTTTTTTTGTTTTTTTCTTCTTTTTGGTTAAAAAAAACCGAAAAACGAAAAAAAAAATTCCGCGTTTCTCAACTGCTTCTTCGAAAGGCGACAGAGCAGAAGCATCCCCCCGGCATCGGGAAGGGGAGCGGGACCGGGACCGGCTTCGGGGCGCAGGGACGGGGCTCCCCCGACCCAAAAAAAAAGCAGTTCCTTGGGTCCGAAATCTGCAAAACCCTGGGGGATGCGGCCGAAGCGAGCGCTCAAACGCTCTCTGGGATTAAAGCTCGGAGCGTCGCCGCCTAGGATAAAAAAAAAAAGATGCTCCGCTCGCTCCGGGGCCATTTTTACATCGTTTTCGCACAAGATGAGCCCGCGCTGGCTCGGGGTGGGAGCGGAAAGGGCGGCGTTGACCGGTCCAGGACGGGAGCGAGGTGGCCGAGAGTCGGGGTCCGCGGCGGCCACAAAAAGGACGATGGAGGAAGACCCGGCCGTCGGGATCAAACCCTCCCGTCCTCGCAGCCCCGGGGAAGAAACGGAGCCAACGCCGAAATCCTTTCGCCTCCGCCAAGGCGCGGGTTCAAGCCCTCGACGGGCGAACGGAGGAAACGCCGAAGAGGGGGGTAAAAAGACACCCCCGGCCAGAAAAACCCGGGAGCTCAAGTGCTTCGGTGCCGCCGCAGCCCCCTCGAGCCCCCCCCAAGCCCCGGTCAGCTCAGCGCGCTCGGACCCCGACCCACGGCGGCTTCGATTCATAGTGGTTTTCTTGTTTTTGTTTTTCTCCTCTCTGGTTTTTAATCACACTTTTTTTTTTTTCTTTTTTTTTTTTTAAATACATCCAACTGCGTTAATTCCTTATTTCTGGAAAGGGCTATCTGCACCATAACTATCACCTTTTACATACGCACACGCACGCACGATAAAAAAAAAAAAAAAAAAAAGGAGGAAACATATATTAAAAACACTTTTTAAGCAATACTCTGGATACAAATGTATTTTTTAACCTACATATATTCTAAACCTTCTAAACTTTTAAGGATCACTTTATCATAAAATAAAATATCCTTTTTTCTTATAATAAATTACCTAATAAAAAGTATTTTTATTAGCCCAGTTCCTTGCTACATTTACATGTAATAAATGCATTTATTAAAATAGAATATTAAATTATAAAGAAATGTTCTAATTTTAAAATCTTAAGTCTTTTTTTTTTTTTTTTTTTTTTTCCCTCCTCTCTCTCTCTTTAAAAAACACCAGTAAATGCATCAAAATAAACCCTTCAACTACCAAATAAACACGTTGGAGCGTTTTGATTTAAGAGGTTCACAATATTAACAGTCTGAGCCTTTGTACGTATGGAGATTCTTCTTATTCTTAATTTTTTTTAAGAAAGAAAGAAAAGAGAAAAAAATAATAGATATCCCTCCAGCTGAAAAATACTTTTGCAAACGGGAGCTAGGACAAGATATTTTTATAGTATCTCCTCATTAAATATAACTCCAATTTTGGTTCTTTCGTTCTGCGTTATAATACAAGATATTCTCTATATATGACGTCGCAGCGCGGTTTTACTCCATCCCGCCCGGTTCCCTTTAGTACGCCCCGTCACCCTCGATCCCCCGCGTCGTCCCTTCGCCGGGACGCCCCAGCGGGGCAGGCGTCCCCCCCGAAAACTCCGCCGCCGCGCCAGCTCCCCCCCTCCACCTACTCGTAGGATGACCCCCCCAAATTCGCCGGAGCCCCCCGTCTCGGGGTCCCCTCCGTCCCCGCGAGCACCCCAGATTTCCGGGCGTCCCGTCCTCCATCCCGCCGCGCGACGCCCGCCGAGGTCGAGCCCGGGGGACGGCGGTTCCGGGGGTACGACGGGTCCTTGGGCGCGTGTGTGTGTGTGTCCCCCCCAGCTCCGCCGTCCCCACCCGCGATGGAAAACCCTTGGCTGGAAAATCCTTGGCTGGAAAACCCTCGGATGGAGAACCCTCAGCACCCGCCGGGCATCAACCTCGGGATGTCCCACCCCGCAAGCGGGGACGCTCGGCTTTCGCGCCGCCGTGAGCCGGTTTCGGGGCGAGGTTAAGCCCCCCCCCGGCTTTTTTTTTGCAGGGTGGGGGTCTCGAGGATCAGGAATCCCACCAGGATTCTTCCACTCCGAACGCAGAAGGGAAGGCGAGCTCGGCCAGGAGCGCGGCGCAGCACCACGAGCCTCCTCCGGCATTAATTTATCCCCCCAAAAATTGATTTTTTAGGGTTTGGTGGGGTGGGAGGAGAGGGGGAGAGCCCTTTCCCCCTTGGGAACGGACCCCCACCAGGGCAGAGGGTGCAGGGAGGAGGGATCTCTCTTTAGTTAAGATTTATTGCTGGTGAATTAGACCAACAAGAGCTGTTTTTTTTCTTATTATTATTTTTTTTTTTAGTCACCTATCAAGGAAGATACAAGTCAGAGCAAATAGTTAAGGTCATGGGCATTTTTCTCAGTTTTTTGTTTTTATTTTCTTTTTTTTTTTTTAAAGGTTTTTATATATATACATATATTTAAAAAAGAGAGGAAAACGAAAAAGAAAAAAATAAAAATTAAGCAAATTTTTTTGTTTTCGTTGTTTAAGCCCCGCAAAAAAAAACGGGCTTCGCCCCACGGATACGAACGGGCACGGCCCCGGAGCAGCGGGGGCCGCGGGTCTCCCGTCCTGCCCGAGCCCCCTCCCCGTGCAGACCCCTCTGGGGTCAGAGGTAGCTCTCGGTGCGTTTTACAGCGCCTGGGTTTGTGTGATTCTTTTTTTTTTTTTAATTATTATTATTTTTTTTTTTTTTTTTCTTCCGAAGTTGCTACATCAAAATATTGGGGGTAGGGGCGGGGAAAAGCAGGGGACAAGGAGAAATCAAAATAAAACAGGGGCCGGAATACTTCTATTCGGTTTTAAACTAGAACTGCTACATCAAGCTTTCTTTTAATATATATGTATATGTATATATATATGTGTATATATATATATATATATAAAGGTTATTGGAACTGAAGATTTTATTAAAGGCCAACTCGGAGATTTGAGCAGGAACGTCGGCCGCGGAGCGGGGCGGCCGTGCCGCCGCCCGGACAGACAGACAGTCCCCTCCGGTTCCCATCAGCGAGCACGGACGTTCGTTTGGGTCATTATTCCTTCTTTTTTTTTTTTTTCCCTAAAATTCTTATTTTTTTCCTTTTTTTTTCAAAATTTTTCTTAAAAAGATTTTTTTCCTCTAACTTTTTTTTTTTTTTTCAGCATGCAGGAGGCTTTTACATCATGGATTTTTTTTTTTTTTTCGTTTTTTTTTTTGCTCGTTAAGGTAAGGGAGGGGAATAAAAGGAGCGGCCGAGAGCCCCCCCCCATTACCTCCCCCCTCCCTCCCCAGGGGTCAGTGCTAGAACAGGTTCCCCCCCCTCCCACCCCAGGTCCCCCGACACGGGTGTCGCCTTCCCCCCTCCCCGCTCCCAACCCAACCTCTTCACAACCTGGCATCAAAGAAAGACATCGATCAAAAACTCGCTCACGGTACCACGAACAGACTCCACTCAGCCAAGGATGACCATGAACTCAACTAACACATCGTCCCCCCCGCCGGGGACGGGGACGGGACTCGGCCAAGGAAGTATTTGCCGTCGCATCTTCCACCTAAATCCCCTCCGTTACCGACACCGACGGTTCCCAACGCCCCTTCCAAGGGTTGGTGGATCTTCCCAACTCCCACCCATCCCAGGTGTTGTCGCGATTTCGCGCCATGAACGGTTAAAATACAACCGTGGTGCTGGCGGGGAGGAGGAAGAGGAGAGGTACCGGCCCAGAACTGAAATCTTCCCCCTCGCCCTCCGCCTGCTTTTAGTGGCACCAAAGTGAAGCCAAAGTTTTGAATGAAAATGATGCGGCCAGAGCCGGGCGGAGGCTCCGGCAGCTTTGCCACGGCTGCGTTTCCGCAGGGGATGGATGGAGGGAGGGAAGGAGGGATGGATGGAGGGATGGAGGGATGGATGGATGGATGGATAGAGGGATGGATGGATGGATGGAGGGATGGATGGATGGAGGGATGCGGAGAGGGATGGATGGATGGATTGTTGATGGAGGAAGGGTTGGATGGATGGATGGATGGAGGGATGGATGGATGACGGATAGATGGAGGGATGGAGGGAGGGGTGGATGGATGGAGGGATGGATGGATGGAGAGTTGGATGGAGGGTTGGATGGAGGGTTGGAGGGATGGATGGAGGGATGGAGGGAGGGTTGGATGGAGGGTTGGATGGATGGATGGAGGGATGGAGGGAGGGTTGGATGGAGGGTTGGATGGATGGATGGAGGGATGGATGGAGGGATGGATTCACGTCTCATGCCCTGGGACGGCCGCGGAGGTTCGGGGGGGATCCACCAGCACCCCCAGTCTCCCGTGATCACGCCGCGGGTCCCACACCGGCGGGTCCAAACCGCATCCCGCATCCCGCCCCGGTTGCACGCACCGGGAGAACCGAGCGGCCGGAGATTTTCTTTAAAGCTTTGGGGAGGAGGGTGAGTACAAATTCCACCTGACAGTGTCCCTTTACCACAACTTTTTTTTTTTTTTTTTCCTTTTTTTTCTTTCTGTTAAAAACCAACTTTTTTTTTTTCCCCAAAACATCACCCACATCCCTCGGAAGGTCGCCCACCCCTCCCCATCTACCTCTTGCCCCTAACGGCTTATTTTTAGGGTCATTTCAACTCCACCCGGGATGGGAAGATGGAAAAGTGGATCTTTTCTCACCAGAGCAACCGGGGAGCTCAACCTCTCCTCCGGGGATGGTTCGAGCAAACCACCCCAGGGCGGAGGCTGCGACCGGGAGCAAGCGGCAGCAAAACCCATCAGAAGAGGGGATGTTCCCAGGAACGTTATTACGATGAAAAAAAAAAAAAAAAGTCTCCTGTAACTGAAGAGGGGGAAAAAAAAAAAAAATCTGGGGCGATTTTTTTTTTTTTTTTTTGCCGCAGAACCAAGTTGTGAAACTCGTCGGCTCGGTTCTAAAACTCAAGGTCTGGGTTTATCCGCGAGGGGAAGTCGAGGGGGTAGGAAAACGGGGAGAAAAAGCTCGCTCTGTGGTTGTACATACATATATATAGGTGCTCGACGAGTTAAATGCCTATATATATATATATATACGCTTATTTATAGCTACGTATACGGGTACTTGATCGGTTAATCCACCACACATCTCCACCGTCACAGCATTTTGGCATCCAGAGGAACAAACCTGACGATGTCAAGCCGCCGGCTCGCACCTCGCGCGCGCGTCCGGCGCCGCCCGCTCCTCTCCCGCTTCCCGAGGGTTTTCCAAAGTTCTCTCGCTTAACGAAACCGGGAGTCTCGAAATGATTCCAGGATGTTCAAGAAGGCATTTTTTTGTTTGTTTGTTTGTCTCGTTTCACTCTGAAAAAAATAGAATATATAAAAGCGGCCAACCTCAGGAAGATCCGGGGTAAAGGATGGTTGAAGAGGTTTTGGTCCATAAAGAAATATTTTTTCTTCTTTTTTTTTATTTATTTTTTTTGTCCTCCCCCGACTCGGTTTCGAGTAACAAAAGCTTTTGGTCCGGTTTAAAAAAACGACAAAATTCTACGTATAAACTCGGGGGTTTTGTTTTGTTCTTTTTATCTGTAGGGTTTTGTTGGGGTTTTTTTTTTGCTTTCTGTTGGGATGCGCGTTGGGCTCATCGCCTGTATTGCATGATCGTCTTTTCTTAGGTTTTGGCGCGACATATATATATATATAAATTTTATTTTATTTTATTTTTTTGCTAAGAAAAAAGAGAAGCGCAACGTTCGGCGCGCGCGGCTGCAGCTGGCGTCGCTCGGGAAAAGAAAAAAAAAAAAAAAGGATGAGAAGTGAACGACGGAGCTGAGAACGCTCCCCCCCACGGACGGGAACTCAGGACCGCTTTGGAAATACCCTGTTAGTGACTCCGGCTTCGCCTGATGAACAAATCCCTGCTCGGATAAGGAAACAAAAAAAGAGAAAGAACCAAGTTCCAGACTCCACGGTGGCTCAGAATATGAAAATAAAGGCGAATCGCCTCGGCGCGACTCCAATAGGTTCTTCCAAACCTTCTTCAGTTTCACCGGCGTCGTTTCTCATTTCTTCATCTTCTTTTTTGATGATTTTTTTTTGCCATTTTCTTTTTTTTTTGCGTGTTTTTTTTTTTTTGTCCGGCTTTTTTTTTTTTTAGAAAAAAAAAGGAAAACAATATAAGTTCTTTAGCTGCTGCGTTGGGTTTTTTTGTTTTTTTTTTTTGTTTAAATCTTTGAGGTAATACAGTTGTGCCCTCGTTCTAACAGGTTCCCAGAGGTTGATGGTTTTTATTTTTTCGTTTCTCTCAATCCCCGTCGTCCGTTTTCCTCTCGTTCTTCCTTATTTGTTCCTTTCTGAGCTCCCAGTTGGGCTGAGATCCCTGGGGAGGGGAGGAGAGCAGGGGCTTCAGACCAAGGCGAAGGTGGAAGGTGGCCGGAGAAGGACGGTTGGCAGGACCCTCCCCGCGTCCCTGCTCCCTTCCCCGTCCCGGCTTGGTCGACGCCGAGAAGTCCCGATCTCACCACCAAAAAAAACGACAACCAAAAAAAATACTGAACTAAACCGCTTTGCTTGCGAGATCCGAGTGTGCGTTCAGAGTACTTGTGTGGTTTTTTTTTTTTTTTAAAAAAAAAAAAAAAAGACATTGCAGGCTGGAGCATCGTTCGCCCTTCGAAACTTCTGGCTTTTGCTATTCATTTTAATTTTATTATTCACTTTTTTTTTTTTTAAAAAATAACATACATTGCTCGTAAAATAATCCTCTTCTTCTTCTTCTTCTTCTTTAAATTAATTTATTCTTTCACTCGCTCGTTCTTCAGATGTCATTATTATTATTATTATTATTAGCATTATTATTATTAGTGTCATCATTTTTTTCTTCTCCTGGACAGCCCCCACCCCGGTTCCTCCCCGACCCCGCCACGCTCCCTTCCTACCCCCCGCCCCGCCGCCTCCCCACCCGCTCCGACGCCCTGCTCGGTCTTTTTTTTTTTTTTTAGGAAAATATTCTAATGGCCTGAGTGGCTGCGGCGTGGCAAACCGGGCACTCGGGATCAGTCCTCTCGCAGATCCTCACGGCGCACTCCATGCAGAAGAGGTTGTGGCCGCACGGCACCAGGGCCGCCGTCACTTCGCTCTCGAAACACACCATGCACTCCCGGCTGCTCGAGACAGACGTCCGGGCAGCGGCGGTCGTGCCCAGCTTGGAAAAACCTTGCAGAGGTTCCCCCTGCGACCTCCTGGGGAGGGCGGAGAGGTTGGGCTCCGGGATGGAGGAGGACGGCGAGCGGTGCGAGTTGGGGTGGATGGCGCCCGTGCTGCTGGAGCGTTGCTGCTTCGAGAAGAGCACCGAGACGGGGTTGGTGTTCTCCTGGCCAGCCCACATCGGGGCGCCCGATTCCGGCACCCCGTAATAGAGATCTTGCTTGTTCACGCCGTAGTTGGGGAAGAGGTAACCGTAATTGAAGTCGTTTTGGTCGTTCAGCCGCGGCGTCTCGTAGACGGGATCGACGGAGCAGTCGCCGATGCAGCCCAGGCTGTTCTGGCGGAAGGTGGAGAGGGGCTTGCAGCCCGGCGCCGGCGTGTGCACCCGCCAAGCCTCCGAGTAGCGGTTCTCCATGCCGGAGTCTGGGCTGCTGGAGAGGAAGTCGTTCTCGTTGTTGTACTCCAGGATCTTGCCCGTCCTCACGGCGATGTGGGTCTCGATCTCTTCGCGGGCGCGCTCCACGTTGCCCGGCGCGCCGGTGATTTCGAACACGGGGTCCCGGTCCCGGCTGGGCGTGATGATGTAGGTGTTGGTTTGTTGCTGGATCCGTTTGATGGTGGCTCCTTTGGGACCCACCACCAAGCCCACCACGCGGTAGGGCACGCGCACCCGGATGGTGACCTGCCCCGGCAAGGTGGGAGCGCTGCCGAAAGTGGTGCCGGCTTTGTTGCGGGAAGCCCTGATCATGGAGAAGTGCTCGGCGGCCGAGATGATCTCCCGCCGGGCCATGGCCACGTCCTCCCGCCGCCCCGTCACCATGAAGACCGGCTCCTCGCCCCGCACCGGAGTCTTGATGTACGTGTTGGTCTTCGCCCGCAGGGCCTTGATCTTGCAGCCTTGGGGAAGAGAGAGAAAACAAAGCGGGGAGGTTAGAGAGGCTGTCCCACCGCCCTCGCCCCTCCTCGAGAAGCCAGGCTGGGCCACCATGTTCTCACAACCCTTCTCAGCCGCCTCCCCTCGGAAATCAGCCACTGCTCAGCAAGATCTCCCTCGCACACAACCCTGAGAACCAAGTAGAGGGTTCAAGCCTTGTCACAGGCCGGCGGGCCCCATGAGGAATCACAGACTGTTGGGGGTTGGAAGGGACCTCTAGAGATGATCCAGTGCCACCCCCTGCCAGAGCAGGGTCACCTAGAGTAGATCATGCAGGGACACATCCAGGGGGGTCTGAAACTCTCCAGAGCAGGAGACTCCGCACCCTCTCTGGGCAGCCTGGGCCAGGGCTCCGGCACCTCACGGGGAAGAAGCTTCTCCTCATGTTGAGGTGGAACTTCCCATGTTCTAACTCAAACCCGTTATTCCTTGTTCTATCGCTGGGCACCACTGAGAAGAGATTTTCAAGTCCCTTCATCATCCTCGTAGCTCTCCGTTGGAGATGATGAAGGGAGGAGGTCCCTGAACAGCCCCAGCTCTCTCAGTCTCTCTTCATCACCCTCGTAGCTCTCCCTTGGACTCTCTCCAGTAGGTCCCTGTCTCTCTGGAACTGGGGAGCCCCAAACTGGACACAGGATTCCAGGGGTGGTCTCACCAGAGGGGCAGGAGAACCACCCCAGCCCTGCTGGACACACTTGTCCTAATGCCCCCCAGGATCCCACTGGCCTCTTGGCCACAAGGGCACGTCGCTGTCCCAGGGACACTCACTGCCCACGGGGACTCCAAGGAAGGTGGTCATTGCTGCCGCCCAGGCTCCACCACGCTGCCCCTCAGAGAAGGCCACCATGGCTCCCGTCCCGTCAGAGTGGCTCTTGGGACAGGGAAGATTTGACACACGGGGCCGTGAGAGACGTTGGAGTCGACAGAAGAACACTGGGAGGTGCTGAGTCCGCGGCCACGGCCACGCGGAGCCCCTGTACCACGGCCAGCAGGAGGGGAGAGACGTCGGCCGCCCGGGGAGGGGACGCCATCCAGCCCCGGGCTTTGCCCTTGACTCTCCGTCAAACCCTGATGGCCCCGGGAGTCCCCATCACAACAGTCCAGGGTCTCAGACCCTCTCCAGAGGTCACCTGCCATCGCCAGCACTTTCCGTGCCTCAGCAGCCACCTCCCCGGAGCCCCCCGAGCCTCTTCCCCTCGCTCCTTACAGCTCAGAAAACATCTTTCTGCTTTTCCAAAAAAGGCAAAAGAGACTTTTCCGTGGGTTTTGGCTTCCGCATCGTTTTTCAGAGGGGTTTAGAGCCAGCTGTGTGACTCCAGGTTCCTAGACGACACTAGGATGCCACCAAGCAACTAAATATTATCCTTTTTTTTCAGATGTGGCACAGTTTTCTAAGCCACTTGTGGTCTCCCAACGATTCAGGTGCTCGCGGGGCGAGAGGATTGGGATACAGCGCTGTGAGATCCCCCACCTCCTCCCCGCAAAAGGAGTCCCCTCCTCTGCCACCAGCAAGTTCTCCTCGACGTGCCACGCCGCCGCCACGCTTTAAGGCGAGGTGACCCGCCAACGCTGCTTCTGCAACCAAGAAATTAAGATTCCTCAGCTTGCGGGCTGGAACATTACTATTTATACAGATCACGACAAATAACAACATCCCTCTCCCAGCTGGGAGCTCGGGGCTGCCACTCACTTAGCACTGCCACTTCTCCGCGGCGCGTCTCACGAGAGGCAGGCTCGTGACGTCGGGGTATTTACGGGAACGAGCCCGCCGCCAGGGTACCGCCGGCGAGGATCCAACGCCGCACCTTGAGCGATAAAAACCTCGTGCCGCTACAGCCCGCGAGGAGAATAACTCGCGGCGGGCGCGGCGCGGCTGGTAGTTACAGCCGCACAAAGCACGCTCAGCCTGACGGGTCACACTCGCAGCACCGCCGGGGCGCCGGGGCTGCAGCCTCGTCAAACGGCAGGAGACCGCGCGAAGGCGAAACCTCCCGGCAGAGCTTCGAAAAACCCCGTCGGAGGGTCTTGGCGTCGGCGTGCCCATAAATCCCGACTCGGCGTCAACTCCCAAAGTGACTTTTTAACTCCTCGGAGAAGCGACAGCATCTCCGAGCCTCAATCCCCGATTTGGAAGGGGACGAATAACTCCGCAAAACTTCCGATAACGTTCAGCGTCGCTGC
Source organism: Trogon surrucura (assembly GCA_020746105.1). Taxonomy (NCBI): domain Eukaryota; kingdom Metazoa; phylum Chordata; class Aves; order Trogoniformes; family Trogonidae; genus Trogon; species Trogon surrucura. The sequence continues at coordinate 2,073,244 of CM036645.1, forward strand.
GTTAAACCCATCTCTAAGCCACTAATTTCACGTTCCCGGGGAATGGAAACGCTCGAGCCGATCCAGAGAAGGAGCCGGGCAAATCCCCAAAAGCCAAACCTAATCCGCCCTCTGCCAACGTAGCTCGCACGCTGCTCCCCGCTGAGTTTGCACCCTCACGTATATTCGCGACGCTTCGCCCCGCTAAAAGTTTCTAAACAGCTGATGGGCACCGGCGGTCATCTGTTATTAGCACTTGGGAAACTCAAAAAAACGGGACTTCACGGTGCCGAGCGCGACGCAACCGTAGAATAAAACCACCCAGACAAAATCGCAGGGTGGAGGCTCAGCTCAAGGGTGGGATAAAGCCATCAAGGGGTCACCTACGCCGTCCCGCAGCCCCCCGACCCACCCCCGGCAGACATTTCCCCGCCGCTCGCTCCAAAGACGGAGATTCCATCTTAGGAAGATTAACCGAGATGCCACCATTTCCCCAAGGGATATCACCGGAGCGTCGCACGGAAAAAAAAAAAAAAAAGAAAGGGGGGTGGGTTAGCAGTGAGCATCCGCGCCGAAACCCACGCCTGGGGCACCAAATCCCTCTGTGACTCGGGGCGCGCCGCCCGTTGGCAGAAAAGGACCTCAGGTAGGGATTTGGCAGGGCTGGGCTTCGTTTTGTCCTAAGCCACGGGACAATGCCTGCGCGTGGAGGGCGAAGAGCCCGGCACGACGGGAAACAATCGAGGAGGGTCAGAGCGGTGACAAAGGACGGGGGCTCCACGCTGGGGACAGATGGACGGCAACGGTGGCACGGAACACACACGAACGAGTCCCACGAGCCCGGAGAGGGCGGGAGGGAATTAGGGCTGGAGGGAAAGGGGATGGAAATGGAGGGAGAGGGACGTCGGCATCCCTCCAGAGGAAGGGGAGGATGAAGGGCGTGGAGGCAAAGACACCCCGAAAGGGCAAAAGGGAGACGGGCAAGGAGGGAGCACGGCGAGAGAGGGGGAGGGAGGATCTGGAAACGGACAAAAGGACGCGTGGTGCAGTCGCTGGTGTGAGAAGCAGGGGGAGGAGGAGGAGGAGGAGGAGGAGGAGGAGGGAGGGTCTCCGTGCAGGCCTGCAGACAGGAAAGCCAGCTTTGCAGAGACAGACAGATGGGGGATCCTGGGTTTCAAAAATAACCCCGCAGGAAATTAGACCGACTCCATCGGCCGGCAGGTCCAGCGGCCCAGATCTCTCGAAACCCACGGAGCTCCACCGACTGCCACGGATCTGCGCCGCCTGGAACCCGCTTGGCCTCACGCCCGATTTACCCGCTTGGCACCAAGGCTCACGCCCACCCGAACCCCAACCCCGGCCTCGCTTCGCACACCCACACCGCGACCGAGGCCGCTTGGCCATCGCTCCGCTTTGGACGGAGCACGACCCGAGCAGGATGCGGCCCCCGGCCGGATGAGCGGCGCAGCCCTACGTGCTTTTTTTCAAGTTAAATTTGTCCTTGTTTCGCGGGTTTTTTTTTCTTAACGAAAGGTTTTCTTCGCGCGTAACTGGAATCTGAAAACAACACGCAACAACCCACTCGGCGGAGTGTCAAGAGGGGAGAGAGCTGCTTAGCAGGTGGCGGCAAAAACGTAAAACTAAGAGGAGAAAAGAGCCCGTAGAAACTCTAATAACACACAACTTTGCTGTAACGTTCTACTTTTCAAGGCAGCGCGCAGACATCGGCTAATTGATCCCTGGCAGACTCCTGCCAGTTGGATTTTTTTTATATCAGAGACAGTATTAAGCCCTTTTTTGCGTTTCCACCAATGATCTTCTCCGCCAGTAACGCAGATCCCGAAGCGTTTTGCACAGGAGGCTTTGCGTGAGGATTTCCTCCCCCCCCTCCGCCCCCTTTTTCTTTTTAACTCCAGTTAACTGATTGCCAATTGACTCCAAGTAAATGTGTTTGCAAATTAGCCCAGCAAAGCCACAAATGTTAACATCCAGGAATAAAACCTCGAGGACCGCGGAGCCTCCGGCACCCAGACCAGTTATCTAACTGGAATTAATCCACAGCTCTGGCTAAAAAACAAAGCAAGCAAGCAAAGCTAGGCATTGCCAAACTGGGGAAGGATGGACGGGGGGGTGGAATTAGGGAGATGTGGGTGCACTTCCATGGTCTCCGCTCTGCTCCGCCCTGCATCAGGGGCAAATAAATCCAGCAAGACCAACGGAGGAGGTTTCAAGAGCTCGGTCCACCTGCCCAGCTAAAGAGAGGATGACGAGGGCGGAGGACGCGTCCGTCTACTTTGCGTGAGCCCGTCTCAAATCTTTTCTCAGTAAAACCAACGGGGCTTCCACGGGACGTCGCCGAGGCTCCCGGGCAGCAGGAGAAGGGGACGGACGCGCCCGCTGCTCCACGGCCGTGGCCATGGAGAGGTTCCATCGGATGTTTTGTTTTGGCGTAAATTCACAGCTGAACCTGCTGGAAACCTTCTCCCCCCTGCTGCCAGAAGGTCAGATCCTGCCCAGGTGGAGTCTAGAGGGTCTTCACGTGGCACAAACTGGTGATTCTCCAGCACAGGCCAGTTTATGAGCACAAACGTGGGCTTCACTCGAAAGCATCCGAGGTGCTGTACCAGCTTACACCCCCAAGAAAGGGGATTTTTGCTTAGTTTTTTTTTTAAAAAAAACAAACAAACACACCACACAAATCACTCCAGGTCCTTCTATTTCTTGTTTTCATCAGACACGCAATTATCTCCACAGACAAAAGATTTTTAACCCTCTTCTCATTTACACTAAAGCACCTTCCCACCGCACGGGTGCAAATTACACCTGTAAATACCCCACTCAGGGCATTTTGACATTGCTGGTGTGGTCCAAGAGAGCCGAAGGGCAAATTAGGACCTGGGTCTTTTTTTTTTTTTCCTGTTATAGCCATAAAATTAAAGAGGGCCATAAAACAAACAAGCCTTAAATATCTCTGGTGAGGTGGGGCATCCTTTTCCCCGTTTAAGATGAAAGCCGCGGTAAAAGACGAGCACACAAAGAACATCACGAATAAACCCTCCCGAATATCTGGGGGGGGGAGATTTTGCTGCATTGAGAAAACAAATCTGATGGAAGCGGTGTCAGGAAACACAAGCGCGCACAAAAGGACCACAAACAAACCCCTAAATGAGGTTTTATTGTCCTGATGATGCAAGTTGTGTTTACAAGAAGGAAGGGAGGGGGGAAAGAAATAAAAGCACCCAACCACCACACGGAGAAAATAAGCAACCACCTCGTTTCGCTGCAGCGATTTTAGGCTTTTTTTTGTTTGTTTCCACGTTACGAGGAAAGTTGTTTATTAAAGAAGAAAAAAAAAAAAAAAGAAAAAAAGAAGGGGGCGGGCGCGAAACAAAAAAGCGACACGACCCAAAAGCGACACGACCCAGATGCCCCCAAACAATCGCCTCCTTGTTGCACGGGCGGACCAAAGTTGGGAATCGGGGACTGGAAACCACCCCAACCCGCCCCCCCGCCAAAGCCCGGCGGCAGCGGCCGCTCGACGCATCGCGCCGAGGTGGGTGTGACCGCGCGCCCCCCGCATGGCACAACCCCCGCCGCGTCCCGCCGCGCACGCTTCCGAGCCGGACGGCGCGCCGGGGTGGCGGGGCGGGGGAAGAGGGGCAAGGCGTCCCCCCCCCCACACGCGACGGAACGACACACGAACGCAGGAGGACGGGGCTGCCAGACAAAGGCAGGAACGGGGGGGCGCGGGGGCCCCCACCCACCGCCAGCACGCTTTCCCACTGCCCTAGATTCCGGCCGGCTGCGCTGCGGCGCGGTTCACTCGGTCAGCGCGGCATCCAGCCGCCGGATCCGCCGCGCGGAGCGTGCGCGTCTCCCTAGAAAATTCCCTTTGTCTCTCTCCCAGACCCATTTTTTTTTTTTTTTCCTTTTTTTTTTTCCTCCTCCCACCTCTAGTTGGAAGCGCGCAAAGTCGAGCCCGCGCCGTACTTTTCCCCCCCCACCCCGGCGTAAATTCGGATGGATCCTCGCTAACGCTTTCGAACAATCCCGACGCCAACTGCGATTTCTCGCTCCCGAGGAGAGCGGCGTCGGGGGGGGGTCGGTCGTCGGCCCCCGGCGGCTCCAGCGCCAAGATTTAGGCGAAGCGAGCAGACAACAGGATCTGACCCCCCTGGCTGCTTCTCGGATGCTGTACATCCACCTCCACATGGTGGGTGGGGGAGCTGCAATCATCAGACTTCCTCAATGAGGAGGAAAAAAAAAAAAAAAAAAAAAGGCTTCCTTGGACTATTTTTAAACGCTGAAAGCGTTGGAGCACGTTTGGAGCTACACAAAGAGCCCAATCACCTGGGGTTAGTGGGGCCTCTTGTTATTTGACTTCACCTTGCCAAGAAAGAGCAATTTATGTTAAGCTCCTCTCTCACATAATCTCATTCCTGTTGACACCAGGCTAGTTGGAGCAGGCTGGGAGATGCTTTAGCAAAGGGTGTCTCCGGGCGCAGGTGACAACGGACGCTGCTATCGATGACGAGAGCAAAAATACTTTTTTCTTAGAGAGAAGGTACCTGCTGGGAGCGGGCGGCTCGTGCTGTCGTGCGCCGTGCAGCCAGGAGCCAAGCTGACCCGCTGCCTTCTCCCCACGCCTGCACACCCCAGGCACACAAAGAACCACGACCGTGGCTCCCCAACTACAAGATCTCGCCCGAAACGCACCGCGTGAAGCCCAGCGGCCTCTTCACCGAGAGCTGCCTGGTTTGTTGGGAGGGGGCTGACCCAGCGCTGGCAGAAAAGTCACACGCGCATCTTCGTCTGATCTACGCCCGCCTTGGGTGGCTTCTAGGGAAGAACCTGGACATGGTGGGTTTCTTCGAAGTTCTCAGTCTGAACGGCCAAGGCACGACACCTTTAGACACTCTCCACTCTTCCCAGCGCCTCTCCCATCTCAATCCACACCCTCGGGTCGCAAGAACCTTCTCCTTTGCAATTCCCTGGGTGCTCCACCCTCTCCTCAAAAATCACCTGCGAAACCACCTCACGTGCTTTGTCCTCACCTCCCCGGGGCAGATCTACCTGCGTGGCCCCGAGGACACGCGCCGTCCCGGAAAGGGGGTTGCAGGGAAGATGCTCGCAACGACAGTCAGCAGGAGGAATATGAGAGCCACCAAGACACCAAGTCCAGGGAGCGCCGTGCGTGCCACGGCACGTGCCAGGAGGTCCAGCCACCCCAATTTTGCCACATGCCAAGGGAACGATCTGCGGAAGCCGCGACGCAGGCAGAGGCGTCCCCGCTCCCCAGCCCAGCGGCAACAGGAGGGCACGCGTGGAGGTCAGGGCTCCACTTCCAGCCAGGGGAGAAGGGACAGTCATCGCCAACCACGGCCAGGGCCAGAGCGGAAGAGCTCATAAACGTCAACCAAAAGGGCTGTTATGACTTTTATCCTTCCTTTTCCGGTTTCCTCTCCTTCGATTCGCAAAGCCGTCCTTGGCGTCCAGCTCTCCGGCGTGGACCACCGCGGTGGAGCTCTCAGCTCCTCGTCCGGCCAATTCCTACGAAGTCCCCATCCCATCCCAAAGTCCCCAACCTGGTCCCGGCGAGCTCCCCACCGGGCTGGCGGTCGCGACGCTCGAATCAAGCCCAGAAACGGGCACCGCCGCCAACTCGAGCGAGGTTTCCAGCGCGCGATTGGCTCCGCGAGGGGCACGTTAACACTTCCCGAGCACGGGGTTAGTTCCTGCAGCATCCCTCGCTCGACGCGGAGCCACCCCCTCCGCCACGACCCAACCTCTTCGCCAACCTTGCGCGCACGCCGAGAGAAAAACAGAGAAGGCTTGAGCCTTATTTATACCCGAGTGCCTTTACACTCCCCTGGCGAAGCAAAGGGCAGGTGGAAATCCCGACGTGAAAGGGCCCCCGTGCCCAGACCCAGGCCTCTCGCACACGTACGTGTCAGCAAGCCACACTTGCAAAGGTGGCAGGTTTAAAATAACGTAATAATAGATTGTTTTAAAATCCTACAAGGGAACCGCGTCGCTCGTCAGGTCAGAAAATATTAACTTAGAGAAAAAGCTCAGCGCTGCTACCAATTAAAGCCCGAAAATCCTTTTTATTTGGCTGTTACTTTTCTCCCTCCTCCACTTTTCCCCCTTATAAAACACTCATTTCCTTGGAAAACCACCAGCCCCACGAACACCATTACCAAGGGGGTGACAATTTGCATTTTCTGGGTTCCTCCCCCCCCGGGAATTCCAGGTGGGACAACCAGGAGAAGCGCAAGATTCACCCCCCAGGGGCATCGTCCAGCCAGCTCCATCCCAGCGCAGACCCTCGAAATCCGCAAAAACGGGACCCAGGAGACATTCCTACAGGCCTCGGGGAAAAAAATACGCGTGGGCCACGATCTCTGCCGGAGCAATAAAGAGCTGTGGCTGCGGGGACGCTGCCGAAGCGACCTCGCGTTGCGCCAGCGCAGGATCCGTCCCGCCCGTTCTCTGCAAAGGGGGGCACGGCTCGCGCTGCTCCGCCGAGCCCACCTCCGCCCCACCACGACATTTCCAGATGTGGGAAAACCCTCGAGACGCACAGAGCCATTAAAAATGGTGGAAAAACCAAGCAAAAAAATAAATAAAAAAAACCCCGCCAGGTCTCCACGTTGCTCTCCATCACTCCGGCCACGCCGCCGCACCGAAACACACCCCCTTCTCCGGAGTTTGAGGCAGCGGCGAGATCCAGGAAGAAAATAACCCGGGCGCCTCCCGCATCGCCTCGCGTTTCCCCTCGGTTGCGCCCGCCGAAGCCTCTCTCTTTCCTAACTTTATTAAACAAAGGGGGCCTGATTCTCCCGCAGCCCTGTCCCCCGCCGGCGCGGAGCTGGTGCAAAGCCCCCCCCCACCCCAGCATCGCTTCTGGGGGAGGATGGGGCGCGGGGTGGGGGGATCCTCTCGGCCGTAGCTCGGCCCCAGCAATCCCAGCGCGGCGGCTGGAGGAAGCCGAAGCGAGAACCGTCCCCTCCACAGAGTTTTGGGGGGAGGACGGCGACCCCCGCGCTCTCCATCGCTGGTGGGAGCGAGCGGTGCCACCAGAGGCCCCATTGTTCCCACCGCACGCTCCGGCGTAGCGATGCACGGCCATTCGCCATCCCCATCCCTCTTCCCTCTCCGGTGCTTTTCCCCCTCGCCCACCCCAGCCTCGACGCATCCCTTTGGGGAAGCACCAGCCCCAAGAAGCCCAAAGCCCTTGGCCAGGTCAAACCACGAACCCACCCCGGGGCCATTTCCATCCCCAACCCAAGAGGAAGCATCTGGATGGGGAGCCGCAGTCTCTGCCCGTCACACTTCCAGAGCGTCAAGTTACTTGCTTAGAGAAAGAAGAAGAAGAAAAAAAAAAAAAAATCCCACTTAGCCACACTATTATTATTTTTTTCTCCCCTCTGTAAGCGACACAAAACTTCTCTCTCGCCAACCCCACGTTTTACCCCGCACCCCCACACGGAGCAGTGGGGGTGGGCGAGGGGTGACTTAAGAGTGGGTGTGGTGTATATATATATATATAATTTATTTTTTTTTTTAAAGCCCTCCTCCATTCCACCTCGCTCCGAACGGAGCCGTAAGGAGAACAAAAGCATCCCTGTGGCGGAGCACCCGTGGGGACCACGCGGGACGCTGGGTGCCCGCTCCGGGGTCCCCTTTGGTCCCGTCACCCGGTGGCCCGAGGAGCCCAACTCGCACCCCCCGGGGCTTCGGGGACCGGGGCTGAGCCCGGCAGGAGCCCCGGCACAACCACACCCCCTCGCTCCGCCGAACCCAACAAAGGGGATTTTTTTTCTCCCCACCGCGCCGTGCTCAGCCCGTCTCTGCTTTATTTTCTTTTATTTTTTTTTCCTCCTTTTTTTTTTTTTTTTGGCGATTCACAACGCAGGAGCGACGGCGCAGACCGGGCATTCCTATAGATTCCACACCCCCCCCACTCCATTTAAAAAAAAAAAAATAATAAATTTTTTTTAAAAAAAAAAAAAAAAAAAAAAAGCTCAAGCAGCAACCACCCGTCGGGAGTCCCGCCGAGGACGGGGCTGTCCCCTCCGCTTTGTCCCCGGCCGGGGCGCGGGTGCCCGCCCGACCCCGAACAATGGCCGGGAAGGAGGGAGGGAGGGAGGGGGGGAAGTTGGCGGGGCGGTCCCCAGCCCTCCCGGCCGCAGGGATGCCGCCGGGGGAAGTTTCCCGAGGAAAGGGGCCCGGCCGGCCCGGGGAGGAGGAGGAGGAGGAGGGGGGGGGGACACGACACACACACACACGGGACGGGGCCACCCGGGACCACCGGGCGGTCCCGGCGCTCACCTTGCCGGCCCACGATCTCGGCCACGTGCTCGGAGCTGGGCACCGGGACGCACTCGGTGGTGTTGGAGCTGCTCTTGAGCCTCAGCTCGGCCTCCTTGTAGAGCGCGCACAACTTGGGCTCCGCCGCCCCGGCGCTGGGCGCCGCCGAACCCTTCGGGGCCGCTGGAGGAGGCGGCGGCGGCGGCGGCGGCTGCTGCTGCGGCGGCGGCGGCGGCGGCGGGGGCTGCTGCGGCGGCGGCGGCGGCGGGTTATTGTTGTTGTTGTTGCTGTCCTCCACCAGCACCACGGCGGAGGAGGAGGAGGAGGAGGAAGGCTCGCCTAGCCCCAGCAGGCAGAGCTGGTCCAGGGCGAGCTGCAGCGCCCGGTCATCCTCCAGCAGCGCTCTGTCTTTGCCGCTCCCACCGAAACAGCCTAAATCGCCGAAACCCCCGTTCCTTTCCATTATCCCTGGTACTACCAGGCTAGGCATGGCTAACAAAGACTTGAGAGGGGGTTGGGTGGTGGTGGTTGGTTGGGGAGGGGGGGTGGGGGGGTGTGAGAGCGAGAGGAGGGGAGTGGGGGGGGGGGGGGACACAAAGAGCTCGGGAGGGAGAAGGGAAAAAAAAAAAAAAAAAAAAGGCAGAGGGAGAGAAACAGACAGAGAAAAGGACCCTCCGCCCACCTCCCCTCTGCCTGGCCAAGCCCCTTTCTCTCTGTAACCCGAGCTCCCGAGCCCAGGCACTTCCAGCCCGCCGGGGTCCCCCCGCCGCCGCCTCCGCCCCCGGCTCCCAGCCGCCGCCGCCGGGGGGGTGCGGAGGGCCGGCGGGGCGCGGGGCGGCGCGGAGCCCCGCGGGGGGAAAACTCTTTTGTTTGAAGGCGGCTGGGCGCAGCGGGAGGCTGCCCCGGCCCGCGGGCTGCTGGGGGATGTAGTCCCCGGTCGCCGCGCACACCCCCCTCCGGCACGGCGGCCGCGGCCCCGGGGGCGGCGGGGACCGGCTGGTCCCGGCGGGGGCGGGGAGGAGGGGGGGGGGGGGCAGTCGGTGTGCGATGGGTGGAGGGGCTCGGGGGGTCCTGTGTGTCGTGGGGGCAGGGGCTGCAAAGGGACAGGAGTCATGGGTGGAGGGGTTATGGGGGACCCGGTGTGCGATGGGTGGGGGGGCTGCAAAGGGACACGGTGTCATGGGTGGGGGGGCTACAGGGGGACCCGGTGTGCGATGGGTGGGGGGTCTGCAAAGGGGCACGGTGTCATGGGTTGGGGGGATGTGGGGGTCCCGGTGTGCAATGGGTGCAGGGGCTGCAAAGGGACACAGTGTCATGGATGGGGGGGCTGCAAAGGGACATGGTGTCATGGGTGGGGGGTCTGCAAAGGGACACGGTGTCATGGGTTGGGGGGATGTTGGGGTCCCGGTGTGCGATGGGTGCAGGGGCTGCAAAGGGACACAGTGTCATGGGTGGGGGGGTTACAGGGGGACCTGGTGTGCAGTGGGTGGGGGGCTACAAAAGGACACAGTGTCATGGCGGGGGGGAGGAGGGTCCCAGTGTGCAATGGCTGAGGGCTGCAAAGGGACACGAGTCATGGGTGGGAGGGTTATGGGCGTCTCGGTATGCAGTGGGTGGGGGACTGCAATGGGACAGGGTGTCATGGCGGGGGGGGCTGCAAAAGGACACGGTGTCATGGATGCAGGGGCTGCAAATGAACACGGTGTCATGGGTGGGGGGGTTACAGTGGGATCTGGTGTGCAGTGGGTGGGGGCCTGCAAAGGGACACAGTGTCATGGGTGGGGGAGATGTGGGGGTCCTGGTGTGCGATGGGTGGGGGTGCTGCAAAGGGACGGGTCATGGGGGAAGGGGCTACTGGGGGACCCATGTGCAGTGGGTGTAGGGGCTGGGGAGGGAATCAGTGGTCATGGGTGGAGGGGCTGTGGGAGACCCAGGGTGTCATGGGTGGGGGGGTTGCGCGAAGACTCCGTATGCAGTGGGTGGAGGCGCTGCGAGGGGACATTTGTGTCATAGATGGAGGAGTTGTGGGGGACCTAGTGGCCATGGGTGCAGGGGCTTTAGGGTTACCAGTGTCCCGTGGGTGCAGGAGCTGTGGGGGACCCGGTGTGTCATGAGTGAAGGGGCTGCAGGGGACCTGAGGTACTGGGGACGGGCTGCAAGAGGACACAATGTCATGGGTGGAGGATTGCAAGGGGACACAGTGTGCAGTGAGTGTAGGGGCTCTGGGGACACACGTGTGTCATGGGTGGAGGAGCTGCAAGGGGACACAGTGTCATGGGTGGGGGGCTGCGGGGGACCCACCGTGCAGGGGGTAGAGGGGAGCTGTGGGAGGACCTGCTGTGCCAAGGACGGAGGGTGCTGCCTGGGGACCTGAGCCAAGGGGAAAGCTGTGTGGATTCTTGCCACCCCAGGCGTGGAGGGGCCACACGTGGAGGACGTGAGGAGCCAACAGCATCCACCCTGGGACAGAGGAGCCGTGGGTGGAGGGTGTCTGTGTGGGGACCCGCTGGGTGCACCCCAGCATGAGAAGGCCACGATGGAGGGGGAGCGTTGTGGGGACCCCATCAGGGGGGGTCTGTGTGGGGCAGGAGGGCTGCTGTGGAGACCACAAGGGTTGAGAGCCTGGAGATCCCCTGGGGTAACGGGACCCTTGGGAGCAGCAGTGACAGGGACACCCCAGGGGGGAACTGCTTGGGCCAGAGGCTGGCAGTGCCATCGGAGCCCGTGGGGTGAAGGGTGGGGAGAAGGGGGCTCAGCGGGATGGGTGAGATTCTGGAGGGCCAAGCCGGTGTCCCCTGGATGGGCGGCTCACCCGCTTCACCCAGACCTGGCTTTCGAAGAGGTGCCGGGCCCCCCCCAAACACAGCTTGGGGGGCTTCGATCTCGCCGTGGGAAGCCCCCCCAATCAAAACCGCGAGTGTTCGGGGGGCTGAAACCGCGTGCCCAGCAGCGAAACCGTGGAAAGAGGAGAAGGGGGAAGCCCCAGCACCCCAAGGGCTGGCGGTGGCTCTGGGTGCAAGAGCAGCGAGGCTCTGCCGCCCTGCCCTTGGCCTCCTGCCCCAGCGAAGCCCCCTCGGCCAAGCGAGGCTGCTGGGGGAGAGCCACGGGACAGCCCAGCTCGCTTTTCTCATTGAAATGAGGAGCGGTTCAGCGCGGAGGGAAGCATAGCAAAGAGCTTCCCAGCTCCCCCGCCAGCCAGGCTGGGCTCTGGGCGAGCGGTTCTCCCCTCTTCCCCCTTTCTTCCTTTTGAATCGAACCAGATGTCTCTCCCATGCAATGAGATTGCCTGAGCTTCCACTGGAGAGAGACAATGCGGGAGGATGCGAAGCTCCCATCGAGCCACATCGCGCCGCAGCTCTGGCAGAGGCGACGGCTGCGACTCTGGCTGGGGACGGAGCGGGGGGATGGTGGCACTGATGCCTTGTCACCGAGGCAGGAATGCTCTACCCCCCACCGCACGTCGTATGATTTCCTCTCCTCCGGCTCTCAGATCCTTGCGGCGAGGTTTCTCTCTCTTCCCCTCACATCCTTCTCCCCCCCTCCGCCGCCCCGCTTCTCCCTTCCTCCCCTTTCTTTCTGGGGCTACGAGCAGAAGATCTCAGCTTGCAGATGAACTAAGCAGATGGGGCACCCAGCACAAGGAAATGTCTCATCCACTGACTCAGACGGTAAGGTGTTGCTAGAGCTTTTCCCGGCGAGTTTGCCCGGGCGCTTTGGGCAACGGGAATTTTGCTTTCGTTTTGTTTTGGCACCCCAGGTTTTCCCCCACTGTAGCACAAAGCCGGGGAGATGCTGAGACGGCGGCCGCGGTGGCAGGTTCCCTCAGCTGGAAGACCTGTAGGGTCAGTGGCTTCGATGTTTGAGCTTTAAAAAAAAAAAAGGAAAAAAACCCAAAAGCATAGCTAACAGCAGAGTGACCCCCATCATGCTGTTGCATGACACGCGGCTCGTTTTGGTGTCTTAAATTGCTCGTTTGGGCGTTTTTAAACCCGGGACTCGCGAAACTCGGGCGGTTCGGGATGTTTCCCGTCCTCTGAGAGGTGACTCTTGGCGTTGGGATGGGATGGAGAGCGGCGTCGCAGCGAGCGTTCGTTTTAACGCGGCCGCGCTCAGCCCCGCGCGTCGCGTCGAGGACCAAAACGGGCGCGTCGAATGCGTGGCCGCCGCCCGCGCTGGGACCGGCGTGGACGCGGGTCGGCGCGTGTGTCGCGGGACGCGGTCACAAAAAGCCGGAGTGGTTGAGCACCTACTGGAAATAAGCCACAAATGTATTTCTCTGCCAAGCGTGTCGCGTGCAGGGATGTCTCCGTGCAGGCGTGTGGGTAGCGTGGGCGTGCGTCCACGCGTGTGCGTACAGGGCGTCGTGGTGGCGTTGGGAACCGGCGTGTTTTGGGAATGATTTCAGCTGTCGAGGTTTGGTCTCGTTGCTGAAGACACCGGGGCTGTAGGTTCGTGTCATCGTAGAGACGCTGTTTTGCTTCCAACCTCTGTTTTAAATTCTGTCCCGGAGCTTTCGGGAGAAGAAAATGCCCCTTGAAATTTTTTTTTAAAAAATAAGACCCCACCCAGAACCGCAGAGGTCCAGCTCCAGGCTTTCAGACGGGCCTGGAAATCCTAAAAGTAACTAAAAAGTTTGTGTGACTTTGCAAAAATAGGGAATGTGGGGTTTCTTTTTCGTTCGCCTTCTGCCGGGGCTTTCCGATTTCGCCGGAGTTACATCACCTCGCTTGTCTGCGCAGCCACGGGGGCTAGAAGCTCACTTTTAAAAACTGAAAATTCCTCCTCGCGCGCGTTCACATGACTCACGGAGCTGGGAATTTCGGGCCAACGCGAACGCTCGGAGAAAAATGGCAGGAATTGGCAACACCGGGCAATGACTAATCCTGATGGGTCCCTGATAGCGACGGTTCTCGGTTCATACAGGATTTTGGGGGCGTAGCTGGGCTCCAACCAAGACTTTGATCCTCCTCAGGGCGATAGCAACTGCTCAGGAATGATCTTACCGAGCGTCTGGCATCGTTGCCCTCTGGGGAAGCTGTATTTCAATAGTAATTCAGGTTAAAGTTAGCGCTGCCAGGTGGCTCGATGAGCTGGAATGGATCGCCGGGGCTCGTATCACGGGACCGGTGGAGGTTTGAGTGTTTGCAGCTCCCTGGATGTGGGAGTAAAAGGTTATTTTTCGGTTCCAGGTCGCGTTGTCGGGTTGCGAGCCGATGAGTTTGCCGCGGGGCGTCGATTCCGCGCGGCTACATCCGCCCCGCAAACGTCCCTCCCGAGGTTTTGGCAGCGCCGTCGCATTTCTACTTTAAAAAAAAAAAAAAAAAAAGTCGGGATTTCCAAACGTTTGAAAGTCCACATATCCCTGAATTGCTGTCAGGGGGAGGGAAAAAAAAAAAAAAAAAAGTATTAATTAAAACCAGGGCTGACGGAAGGCTCCGCCAAGCAGAGAGGTTGGGATCGTATAGCAGCGTCACGTGCTCCTCAGCCCTTTCCTAGGCAATAGGTTGCAGAATGATCAAAGAAAAAGGAGAAACTGCGACTGCTGCCGGTGCCAGAGCCATCGGGGAGGGGAGTCCGGGCACCACGGCTTGTGATAGAAAGCCCTGGCGAAGGCGAGAAGCAAGCTGACGTTGGCTGAGGTGGTGCCAGCAGCCTGTCTTTAAGGCGAAACAGTAATTTAGGGTCGACGTTGAGAGCGAACGCAGGCAAAGAGACTCTCTGCGTTAATTTTTGTCATCGATGCCAAGTTTGGCGCTTCCCCCCCCCCCCGCCCCGCCCAAAAGCACCCGAGCCTGGAGGGGAAAGAGGAATTTGAAAGAGGGCAGCTGCTAGAAAAGCTTTAACACTGGGTGAGCATTTCCCACAAGCTGCTGGGAAAAGCCAAGAGAGGCAAAACCGCCGCTGGTGACCAGGAGACCCTGTTGGTTTTTTTTAGGCTTTTCTTCATTTTCGTTTCACTGGGGTAACGCCGCCGTGAGAGCTCCGAGACGGCGTCTCCCCATCCCCGGGTGGCTCGTTCCGACGACTGCACGCGAAACGGGAGCAGCCCAAACACTTGGAAGCTGGAGAGGATCCCTCAAACCCTGCGGGCACGTGGAGCTCGGAGGCCACCGTCTCCTCCGGCAGCTCCAGGGGCTGGCTCGGGAATTAATGTGCCCTTGGCGGCGGCCGATCCACCCGAGGGTCCGTCGCTGCAGCCCCGTCTGCGGCTGCAACTGCCCTGACAATTCATTTGCTGCGTCTTGATTTTAAACCTCTTTGCTTTGTCGACGGACCCGAGAGCGAGAGGTGTCTTGCTTTCCGTGCGGGGGGGGGATCCTCAAGTGCTTCGCAAACATTTGTTAATTAAGGTCTTCGACGAGATAAGTGAATTACCGCAAAGCTTTGATCCAAAGCTCCTTGAAGTCCATTGGTTTTGGTGAGCCCGGGTCCGTGGGATCAGGCCCAGGAGACCAGATTTAAAAAAAAAAAAACAAAAAACAACAACCCCTCAATTTTGTTAAGAGCTCAGCATATTGGCTGCAGATGGAGCGCTAAGCTACAGGGACAATCTGGCGGTGGGACCGCTGGTGCGGAGCGATTTGCAGGCTCGATCGTGAGCGTTGAGTGTGGAGGGTTTGGGCTTGTGGTCACGAGATTTTTTTTGGCACGACTGCCCAAAGGTTGTTGGAGAAATGCCGTCAGCTCGAGACCTGGGTGATTTTAGCGGAAAGGGGGTTTCGGTTTCAGGGTCGCGCTCTCCCTTTATTTCTCCTGCTCATACACGTAGTTAATTTTCCAAGGAATGCTTTCTCCTGCCGTTGGAATCCCATCTTCTGCAAGCAGATAATTCCTGATTTTCAATGTATAGAATGTTAGGATTACCTTGTGTTTCCTTGGACATCTCCTACATCTTAGAATATTTCATCCGGTGGGACGTTTGGGCCACCTGAATTGGCGTCAACCTCGAAATCCCGGCGTTGGGCATCACGCCGTCCCGGGCTGCAATTCCCGTGGGGCAGGATTCCCAGTGGGAGCTCGGACCGGCACCCGTAGCCAGCCAGACGCTTCCTGGATGGGTCAAGCCCATGTGCTGACCAGATGGTCCGCGTGTGCCTGGCAAATCCCACACATCCAAGGACGTTTCGGCTTCACGGCGCGTCCGTTGTCAAGCTGTGCAGCGCATGGGCACTTATTTCGGTCCAGGAAACCCTGCACGGAAATATAGCGGCTCCATCCGAGGGATCTACCTTTCTCCTGTTTCCCTAATAAATGAGCTGGGTCTTTATGGGTCCACCTGGTTTCGAGGTGAGGGTCTGAGTCGTGGAGTCTTGCGTTTAGGGTGAAAGCAGAGGGGTCGATCGATTTTTCTGAGCTAGAAACGAGCTCGCAGTAGCATCTTCTTGCTCGGAATTGCCCATCGGTTTAATGCTCTTCCCAGTTACGGGTGATTTTAAATGGAAACAGGGAAGGTTTATAGCTAGGGTTGAGGTCCAGTGAAATCCCGTTGCCATTCCGGAACATGGATGCAGGTGACGGGGTTGGCCACAGTCGTAGTTTTGCCCAAACAAGGCCAAAACAAGCTCAAAAGTGGATTTTGGTATCTTTGCATGGAGTGAAAGGTCGATGCCTCATCCCCACCGACTGCGCAGGAAGGCGGTGACGCTGATTATTCGCAAAGCGCCCTCAACACACGTAGTTAAATCAATGTAAAAGAGAATTTTTCTCCCCTTTAATCTGGGTGTTCACTTGTAACCAAAGCAGTTTATCAATCTCAGACGGCAGTAGCGCACGTGGTCCGTAAATTTTTGGCGTCTTTACGAGCAGTTTGCCCAAACTCGTGCAGCACGTCCAGCGGAGACCTCCTGGCCCTGCTTTTTCTCCTCTAGACAAGCACTTACCACTCCCATTTTGCACGGCAGCACCTTTCTCTTCCTCCCTTCCTTCACCTTTCCTCATTGCATTCCATAGCGGTTGTGCCAGAGAGGGGGAAAGTCATTACTTTGCGCGTGATGCCTCCTTGCCAGGGCTGCTTTAATCATCCCGCCGTACTCCGGGAGCTCTTCCTGTTGCTACTAATTTTAGCCTCGTTCGCGGCGCGGGGTTTCGGGGTGGCAGGGAGGCTGAGCCGTGCAGGTGTGCCGCAGGCGCCGCGATGCACCTCACGGCCGCTCCGGCGTCCCGCTTGGGGCGAAGGAGCCCATCCCGCAGCTTCTTTTTTTTTTTTGCTTTTTGAAGTCGTTCGTGCCAGCCCGGAGATGGACGGTGCCTCCCCGAGCGGCTCAGCGGTGACGGCCGGGGACTTGCTTTTCCCAACAGCTCAGCTCCCCTGCAGGCACCTAAGGCAGGGACGGGTTTTCCCGTGGCGTTCCCTCCTGGATCCGCCTGTCGAGGCAGAGCCCTGCGGGAGCTCCACGTGCTCGCTGTTGCTTTGCAAAGACCTTCTGAGCTGGCTGCAAGTCGGCAAAGGGGGCTCTTGGCACAAAGGAGCAGGCGACGCCGCCGGGTCGTTGCATTTTTTTGCTCTCTGCGTTTCCAGATCCTTTTGGAAGCCTCTCACAGCTTGGGGAGGGGGCATTTTAGCGCGGCTTCCTATGGGAGGCGAAGTCACGCCCGAGTGCAGGACTTGTGTGTTGGTCTGAGCCTGTTGACCAGCCTCACCTGAGTTGGGCAGAAGGATGGAGACCTCTGAGGTGTTAAATTCCTCGAGTTTTGTGCAAAGGGAGAAGAGAGAGAGCCCTGTAAGGCGAGGCTGCAGCACCCACTCCGCCAGATGGAGGATCCACGCAGGATTTCTGCTCCACGACCACCTCTGGCAGTAGCTCCGCTGCTCGTGGAGCTGCTTCCTCACCTCTGCCGAGTCTCCCCGGGCTCGGTGTTGCACCGCTTGGTCCTGGGTGCTGCTCTGGGAGATGGAGCTTCAGGAACGAGATGATCTCTGGAGGTCCCTTCCGACTCTGCTGATTCTCCCCTGGAAGGGCTGGCACACGCCAGGCAGGGCAGAGTAACCCAGCTGGGGGAAACCACGGAGCCGCGGGGACCTGCATGTCCTTGAGGTTTGGCTGTGGGTTAGCAAGAGTTATCTTTCTGCCCAGTCACTGTGGAACCCAGGCTTGCTTTGTCTGGTCCAGTCCTACGCATTTCCGATCCAACGGCTCGGTCCGACGTCGTCTCCTTGCCACAGGCTCTGGCTTCCTTGCAGGGGCAGGTTGTGGGGTGCTGGTGCCAGGGCAGGCTGTGGGGTGCTGTCACAGGCGGCTGCGTTCCCGTCTCTGGGGTTTGCTCCATGGGGAGCAGGGAGACAGCGAGGGCGTAGCTAAGACAAAAAAGAATAAGAGCTCGGAAAAGCTAATCTGAGCATGTTAAAGGTTTCTTAGAGTTCTCTGCCTTGCAGGGGTTAAGGATCTTGACAATACCTCTGATTGCTGGGTGTAAAAAACCAGAAAGAACACGGGCTGTGTCCAGCCCAGGTGCGGACACACAGCCTCGACCCATCTTGGTTTTGCCCCCAAGTCACTCCCGAGTGCACCAAGCTGCGCGAACCACCCGATGGAGCAGAATCAGGCCCTGAGCCAATTTAACCCTTCTTCTTTGCAGTCTAGACATCCTCATTATCCAGATAAATGTCTGATCCCTTGCTGAATCCCGCTAAGCTCCTGCCTTCGCGGTGCTCGGCGTGGAGGGCTCTTGCCCCAACCTGAGACTCCCCTTTGGGTGGGACATCCAGCCCTTCCGGGGCCGGGAGCAGGTCGCGGCGTGCACGCCCGCGTTATTAAGAGCGCTTTACCAATTAGGAGTCATTACGAATGCCTTTATTACTATTATTTAATAGATCGTGTTAATTATTATTATTATTACTCATTTGCTTTAAAAGAAAGCGTTTCCATAGCGACGGGGGGATGCGTGCTGCTTTTCAGGCGGCGTCAAGTGGACGCGTGCCCGGCCTCCTCCAAAATGGGCAGGGTGGCCCAGGGGGGAGCTGGGACCCCATCGTAGCTGCGCTGAGGTCCCCAAGCGGGCTGGGACCCACAGGGCCATCTGGAGGAGCTGATAGCACCGTCTCTTGTCCCCAAAAGGTCCTTTGCGCCGTTAAAAAGTTCCTGCCGGGTGCGGACTTTGAGCCTAAATGTTGAGGATGCTCGAAGAGCCCGGGGTTGGTGCAATAACTTTCATACGTGTGTTTGACCCGAGAATAAAGGCACCCACTGTTAATTATTGCCTTGCTGAGTGCCCCGGGCTCCCAGGCTTCCTGAGAAAGCTCCTTGTTTCCTTTTATATTTCCCAGTCAGCTGCAGAAGGACCGGGACTTGGAAGTCAGGCAGAAATCCAGCAGACCTGGCATTATCCAGCTGCGGGATGCCGGATCCCCGGCCTGGTCCTGAATCGAGCCAGGACGTTGCTGCCGGCACGGGGAGGAGGCTCTGAGCCCCTGCGGTGGTTCCTGGGGGTTCCCAACTGATGGACGGGCTCTGGTACTGGCAATCCTGTGGTGAAAGGTGAACGTGAGGGTTGGTGCGGGCGCTTTGAGGGTGTATTCAGGGCATCCCACATTTGCCGAGGCCGGGAAGGGAACCGAGGCACCTGTAGTTTGCTGGGGACCGCGTACGCCAGCGGTGGTGGAGATAACCACGCGTCGGGGCTGTGGGCTGCGTCCTCCAGAGAGGGATTGGCAGCAGAGGAGATGCAAAGAGGCTCAGCTGGGTCCTGCCCTGAGCCCCCGGCGCTTTTCAGCGAAAGCCCGTGCCCAGCGACGGCTCCGAAACGAGCTGGCGCGCTAATTGGCACCTTTGCTGGCAGCCCGCACGCGGGGCTCGGTGCTGGGGAGCCCGTGGGGACCGCGGCTCCTGTCTGCCCAACCTCGAGGGGTCCCCGCGGGGCTGGAGCGAGACGCGCTGTCGCCTCATCCCGGCCGGGCTGCGGCCGCCGGGCGTCTGCGGGCCCCGAGGGTGGCACCGGGAGCACGCGGGTGACAACTGGGTCCCCAGGTGCTGGCAGGTCGTCAGCAGCTGCGTTTCTCCACCGCTTGCTGTGTTGTCGGAGCGGTGGAAATCGGTCCCAATCGCTCGATCCGGTGACTCCTCAACAGGGGAAACCAGCAGTGGTGGCCCAGGCGTGCAGCAAAGCTTAAAAGCACTCGCTGTGACGCTCAAAAGCACTTGTTCAGCGGCAGCGTGTCCCGCGTCGCTCTGATTTACCCCGACACCTGCCTCCGCTCTCCCGGCACGATGAGATTCCCCAGGGCTGGGGTGAGGGATGGCCCTGCTCAGGCCCTTTCCTTGGGGAAAGCAACTCCCAGCAACGCTTGGGTTCCAAAGTGGGAATGGCAGGTGGCTGGGTCAAACCCTTCTGCGATCCCCGTGACACTCCAGGGGGGCTCTGGCCGTGCCCCGTGTGGGTAAGTCGGGGGCAGGCAATTCTGTCTAGACGGGACCCGCCGGGAGCGCGGTGGCATAATGGTCCCGCGGTGGCATAATGGTCCCGCGGGGACACCCGTGCGGCACAAAAGCTGCCTTAAGAGCCCGCGCCTCCTCCTGCTCCTCCGAGAAGTGGAGAAACACAAAAGAAAGAGAGAGGCAGGAGGGGCTGGGAGCGGGTGGGAGAGAGGGAGGGAGAATCCCCCCGTGGAGAGAGGGAGGGAAAAAAACGCCCTCCCATGCCTGGCAGCTAATCCCAGCTCCGAGCTGAGAGGGATCTCGAATAACAAACGTCCGTGATCGAGGCCAGATGGATTTGATTTAATAACAAAGCGGGGGGGGGGGGCTTGGGATCATTTCAGAGCCTGCCAACGGGCCGGATCCTCCGCGAGCGTGTGTAAATCCAGGCTCCAGTTGCAAACGGCTCGGGTGCTCCCCAAAGGGCCACCTGGCGTAAATCTGAGCTTGAGCCACAGACAGCTCGAGTGCTTTGGGAACGTTCTCCATCCCCTCGGGAGCTCACGGGGTCCCAGCCACGTGTGGGGCGCAGGGAACACACAAGGGCTGAGGGTTCCTCACGCGGCCGTGGCCAGGAGGGAGCAGGTGAAGGAGGTTAGAAGCAAGCCCTGAGGTCTCCACAGCCCCCAGCAGTGCTGTGTCACCTCGGGTGCGCGCTGTCTGGGGTTTGGACTGCTTTTCAGGGTGGCCAGCGAGAGGAGCAAGGAGCAGCCCTTGGCTCTGCTTTTGCAAAGCCCAAGAGACCTCTCAGCAACCCGCGATGGCGGAAGCCCATCACTCCTTGGTTTCAGGCCCCCCTGAGGTGGCTCGGGGCAGTGTCATCCCATCCCCACAGCTGCCAAAGGAGGGAGGAGGCAGCGGGTCAGGCGACGGAGTGATACCCAGGGCAGTGATGCTGATGGTGGGTTTTACCCTTCTCCTGCCTCAGATCTCACCCTGGCTTTGCTTTGGAGGGGGTGGTGGCCGGGCTTGGCTTCCCTGCCTGCTGGGTGACTGCAGGGTGG
This sequence comes from Trogon surrucura, assembly GCA_020746105.1. NCBI lineage: Eukaryota > Metazoa > Chordata > Aves > Trogoniformes > Trogonidae > Trogon > Trogon surrucura. The sequence goes on from CM036645.1 coordinate 2,093,951, forward strand.
TCTTTCTTGCATGTGGCACAATCCAGCCACCCAGCTGGCCAGTCGTCCCTCCTGCCCTCACAGGACGTGTGAATCCCCACCCTAGATCCCAGTGTCGGGAGGTGCAGCGTGCTCCTTGGGCCACGCCTGCACCCATCTCCTCGCTTAGAGGAGCTGCAGCATCAGGGCAGGTGCTCGGGGTGCAGGGCTGGGGACCAGGCCGACCCAAAAAAGTCATTTAGGAGGTGATGCTCCTGCAGCGGGCAGGATCGCAGTGCTTCCGAGCGGCACCTCGCCGCCGGGGCCGTCCCTGCCACAGTGTTTGCCAGGTCTGCCACTTGGTACGGGGCCCAGGCAGCCTCCCTGGAGATCTTGTTTCTGGAAACCGGAGAGGCTTTGGCTCTGCCCCGGCCGCCTCCCCGAGCGGCGAGGAGGTGCTGCTGTCAGCCCAACACCTGCAGCTCGGCCCGGCTGTCAGCCTGCTAACTATTCCCCTCCAGATCGCTTGGCGCTCTGCCTCGGGAGCCGCGATAGCCCGGCGCCAGCGATGTGCCGGGAAGAGCAGAGGAGTGTTTTGTGCTCGGGGGAGGATGCAGCTGGGCTGGGAGGGCTCTGGGAGGCAGGAAGGACCACGGGTCTGTTGCAGAAGCAGGAGCTGGGGAGCCCAACTCTGTGTCCGTCATGGCTGGGATGCAGGAGCTATCGCATCCCAAGTCTCCGGCAGTCTGTGCTGTCTTTTTGGTCCAGCACTGTGAGTTTTTACCTGCGCAGGGCGCTGTGTTCATCTCCATCCCCATCCCACTTCAGTATCACCACAGCTGCAGCTGGTTTCCAATTCCTGCTTTCGCCCAGCAGCCTTGCTGGCAGCACGTCCTGTCTCCTGGCTGCCTCACCGGGACTATCTGCTGTCCGGGAGCCTTTTTCCCCTCCTTCTCCTCCCCCTGCAGCTCTTGGCAAATATCCTGGAAGGAAAAACAGGCTGGCACAGGGTGGGTGCTCCTCAGCGGCTGGGAGCCGTGCTGCCGCCCTTCCACGCCACTGCTGGCAGCAGGACACGGCTGTTTCTCCCCAAACTGGCTTCGAGTGGAAACAAGGGGATGCTCCCCACAACCCAGAGCTGCACTGGGGGCACGGGGGACCCTGGCGAGGGATGTCTCCTCTCCCCTTTGCATCCCCTGGTAGGACGCCAGCCCGTTTGGGGAGCTCGGCAGCGTTTCTTTACGAGGCTCTGCTGTTTCTAACGAGCAGCACTTTCTCAGCCCGGGAGTTGTGCTCATCCTTTTGGTGCCGCCGTGCTTTGCAGCGAGAGAAGGGATCTGCGGAGCGGGGCGCGCCCCGCTCCGCAGATCCCTTCTCTCGCTGCAAAGCACGGGGTGGCGAGGGGGTGGCATCACCTGGTTGACGACTGGATGATCCCCACGCCACTTCTCCAGGCTGGAGACTTCTCAGAGACGAGCGACATCTCTCTCTTTAAGTCCTATCCTTCAGAATCCGCGGGGTGAGGCTGGCTGCGACGCTGGGCAGCCCCCAGATTGCCCCCGCAGCCGCCGGGCGATGGGATGATGGGGGAGAGAAGCCGCCGCGGGTGGTGTTGTCCCAAAAGGCTGGACTCCTCTGTGCTGCGCCCGGCAGACACGAGATGGTGCTGCTGTTCGCTCCTCTTGCCTGCCTGGGAAGCCGAGATGCTCTGAGCCTCAGACCTTGTCGCAGAATCACAGAATCACGGAATCATGGAATCACAGCGTTGGGGGTTGGAAGGGACCCCTAGAGATCACCCAGTCCAACCTCCCCTGCCAGAGCAGGGTCACCCAGGGCAGCCCCACAGGTGGAGTTTGAAAGTCTCCAGAGCAGGAGACTCCACAATCTCTCTGGGCAGCCTGGGCCAGGGCTCTGCTACCCTCACAGCGGAGAAATGTTCCCTTACTTTTGGGTTGAACCTCCTCTTTTGCAATTTGTCATCATTGCCGCTTGTCCTGTCACTGGACGCCACCGAGAAGAGTCTGGCCCCATCTTTCTGACACCCACCCTTTAGATATTTATAGCATTGATGACCCCCCTGCTGCTGGACACAGCCTCTCCTGGAGGGGGGACAGACCCAGCACGGTTGACCTGTGTCACCCTGCCACCGCTTCCCGGCGAGCTGGCAGCTCCCCTTTCACGTCGCTTCTGCAGGGCGCAGAGAGCCTGGAGGTCGTGGGCTTTGTGCCTCGTCGGTGCCGACACGGAGCCTGCGGGGAGGGAATCACCCTGCCAGGGGAAGGGAATGGGGATGGACCCATCACCACATGCTCGGAATCACCCGACTGGTCCGACCCTGGGTGCTGGCACTTGTTTGACAGAGCGTGTGGTGTCTGCTCATTAATAATACGCGAATTTATTTGCATTAGGGGAGTTTCCAGCATCCTTGGACAAGAGCGGGGCTTGGCTTTGCAGGTATACACCCAGGGCAGGGAACTAGAGGATCTTTAAGGTCCCTTCCAACCCTGACAATTCTATTCTGTGATTCTGTATACGTATGATTCCATATCCTATTATTCTATCCTATATCTAATCTATATCTAATCTATAATTCTATGTCTAATCTATGTCTAATCTAATATTATATCTAATCTCTAAAATCTATTCTATAATTCTATATATAATCTATAATTCTATATCTAATCTATATGATTCTATATTCTATATTTTTCTATTCTGTATTCTATATTTCTCTTCTCTTCTCTTCTCTTCTCTTCTCTTCTCTTCTCTTCTCTTCTCTTCTCTTCTCTTCTCTTCTCTTCTCTTCTCTTCTCTTCTCTTCTCTTCTCTTCTCTTCTCTTCTCTTCTCTTCTCTTCTCTTCTCTTCTCTTCTCTCTCTCTTCTCTTCTCTTCTTTTCTCCTGCCCTCCCAGAGGGGATGCGTTACCAGACCCAATGATCACCAAACTTGTAACAACAGATGAGGTGCTCAACAACTTTTTTTGCCTCGGTCTTTGCTGGCAACCTCTCTTCCCGCACCTTTCAGGGGGTGAAGAGCTCCCGGGTGAAGAGCTAAGATGGGAAAAGGCTGGAAGAAGGCGCTTACCCCAGCCCGGCAAGTGGAGAAACTGAGGCACGGACCTGTGCATCATGCAGAGATGAGCTTCAAGTGCAAAGGCAGAAGTGGAGGCAGCTGGAAAAAATGTGGTTTAACCCCAGCATCACGCAGCCGTTGCCTGCTCCTCCTCCAGAGGGATGGGGAAGAGAACCAGAAGAGCGAAAGGGAGAAAACGTGTGGACTGAGATAAAGACAGTTTAATAAATAAAGTGAAAGCTGCGCTCGCCAGCAAAGCAAAACAAGGAATTCCTTCCCCTCTTCCCACAGGCAGGGAGGTGTCCAGCCAGCCCCAGGAAAACTGGGCTCCCTCCCGTGCAACGGTGGCTCGGGAAGACAAATGCCGTCATTCTGAGCATTCCCTCCTTCCCTTCTTCTTGCCCCCCCCTCTTTATAAACTGAAAATGATGTTGTCTGGCTGGTTGGGGTCAACCGTCCCCACCACGTCCCCTCCCAACCTCTGCACATCCTCACTGCTGGGGTGGGCTGAGAAGCAGAAAAGGTCTCGACGCCGTGGAAAACCCTGCTGGGGCGATGACGAAAACCTCGCGGGGTTATCGACGCTGCGCTGAGCCCAAATCCAAACCCCGTGGAGAAAATTAACTCTATCCCAGGCAAAACCAGCAGGAAGAAGGGGAAACTCGCCTCCAGTGCGGGGATGGGAGGGCAGTTTGGTGCTCTCTGTCTCCGTTGCTGGAGCCAAGGGTGTTTCCTGCCTGTCTGTGAGTCATTCCTGGGGAGTGTCTGTCCTCCAGCCCCAATTCTGAAGTGGTTCTTGGGGCTTGTGTGTGTAACCAGCACCCTGCTCTCCTCCTGGGTGCACCCACAGCCTCTATCCTCAGGGAATCGGGGTCTCCACCGGTGCCAGACCCCTTTCCTGGCTCCGTCCTGCCCGGTCCAACCCAACCCTCCGGTTCCAACTCTACCACTGGATCCAAGTCAGGGATCTCGCCCTGGCTTCTCCCATCCCAAACCGCTCATCAAGATCGAACCACGGGGCTCGCCAATCCCAACCCGCGGCCACGGGGCACTTGGCAACGGGCAAACAAACACCCCGTCACCGCGCTCGGCTGCCGGGCTCGGGCACACCGCAGCCCGTAATTAATCGTGAGGACGGAAAGGCCCGTTTGGCTGCTCGGCTCCTCCTGCCTGGGGACAAAACCGAGACGAGGCACTTTTACATCACACTTTTCCTTTGATGTTAATCGATTCGTTCCCAGCCTGGGCCATTTCGTTTTGATTTTTTTGTGCTTTCTTTCAAACACCATTCAGAAAAACTCTGCTTGCTCCTCCACCCACGTACCCGGCGATGCCACGGATGGGCAGCGCCTCTGCGGGGCTCTGCTGCCTTCCCCAGGGCTGATGTGCAAGAGCTTCACCCCAAAGGGGCAGATTTGTACGCCCTGCTTTGGGGAAAGACTTTTTTTTCACCCATAATATAGACAAAAACCACCTCAGCGTTGCTGAAGCAAGCAGGTCACCCTTTCTCACCGTGCCCTGACGTGCCAACGTCCTACTCTCATTTCTGCAGCTGAGCCCGTTTCTTTTTCTGCTTTAATCCGCGGGACTCCCCCAGCACTTCCGTTTCGTGCTAATTTTTTTTTTTTTTTTTTTAATCAGTATTACTATTTTGTTTCGCTTTTTGCGGCGCTAAGTTGTGGTAAAGCCGGCCAGCCCACATCCATCTCCTCTCCCTCCCCGGCAGAAAAGCTGAGCGGGGCTGAGAGGGAGAGGTGGGTGTAAATAGAAGGAAAACACCCCCGTTGCTGTAAACTCTGTAAAGGGAAATGAATGAAAGGCGGCTGCTGACGCGCTCGTCTGGGCTGATGGAGTTTGGCTGGTGCAGCTTCCCCCGTTGATGATTTACATGGTTGGTCTCCAGGAAATACAAAGGGGTGCAGGGTTGGGGAGATGCCCAGGTTCCGGACACGGCGTGTGTCCCCTCCCAGGAAAGTGGGTTCCCTCCCCAGGAAAACCAACTGGGCTTCTCCGAGCAGCGGGAGGAACCCAGGGGATGCTCAATGTGCTGAGCACCAGGAGATAAATCGCCATAAATGCATTTTTGCCATCGGATCCTGCTCTCTTGAGCTTTTCAGCGTTGCTTGGTCACGCTTCACGCTGCCTCTGCAGCAGCAAGGGTTGTAGATTTAGGGGGAAAGGAGGGAAGAATTGAGATTTCCGTATCCCTGTGACTCAGAGCTGAAAGAAGCGAACCCTGTGTTTTCTATGAGAAGACGTCCAGGATGTTTTTCACAGCTTGTGATGAAACTGAGGAGTCCGTCGCTGTAGGATCCAGGGTGGCTGAGAGGATAAACAGGCTCGAGAAAGGGATGAGATGGTGTTTTTTTGGAAGACTAGTGAGTTTGGGAAACTTCTCTGGCAATAAGAACACCTCGAGCTGCCGGTGGCTGGATGTGTCGGGGCTGGATTTCCCTCTGCCGGTGTGCTCCTGAATCAAAGGTGCTTTTAAATCCCTGTAGGTGCCTGTGGAACAGGAGCAAAGGTGCTGGGCTGGACCTCGTGTACGTGGGCAAAACGTCACCTTAGAGGCAGGACTAGTTCATCCCGCTTTGGCAGGACTAGATGATCTGTCGAGGTCCCTTCCAACCCTTGACATTCTGTGATCCCGAAACCATCCCTGGAAACACGTGTCTCATGGGATCCCAAAAGCCCCAAGCAATAGAGAGACCTTGGAGAGCGCGGCTGTTTTGCCTTAGGAGCAGCCTGGCTGCAACTTCTTGCACCCGCAACCGTCCGCCTCGGAGCGTTTCGCGTGCCGTGAGGTGGAGGAAAACTTTCACAGCCCTGCAAACCGCATCCCTGCCCGTGCATCCCTGGGATGCACGGGCAGGGATGCGGTTTGCAGGGCTGTGGAGAGGCAGCACCTCGAGATTACCCTCAGCCCAGCTCCAGTCGTGGCTGGGGGGGAGGCTCAGGATTTTTTGCATCGCTCGGCTCCCCGCCGCCACGGCAAAACTGACTCGGCCGCCGCGTGTGTGGGAAGCAGAGATTCATTTCCAGCAGCGGTTTCGTTCCCCTAATTTGCCCCAGGTGTCCGGGCGAAGCGCAGAAAGATTTTTTTTTTTTAACTCCTTCGAGCTTCTAGATGGACGAGGGCGAGTCACTGGTCATTCCCGCGGGGGCATTTATTGGGACGCATCCCGGGCTGGTGCGTGTGGCCGTGCCTCCATCCTCTACCCCACGCCAACCTGGGCTCGTGCCAGCCCATTGTGTTTGGGGTTTTTTTTTTTGTTCCTGCGGGCGCCCAGCTCGCTGCTTGGGGTGGGGGGAGAAAAATAATAATTCGAATGGGAGCGCAATCCCAGCCCAGCAGCTCTGAGGGGTTGCGGAGAGCAAAAAAAAAAAAAGGATTTTATACTCAGAAACGCGCTCCTTTCGGTGAAGTGGGATATTTTGGGTGTAGGTGTGTGTGGTTTACTGATTTAATGGAAAACAGGCTGGTCCTGCTCTGTAGGACCCTCCACAAAGTTGGGGAAGGGGCATCTCGCTCACCCCTTCCCCCCCAACGTGCTTAATGGTCGGGTTGGACAGTGGGGCCATGAAACGTTGCGACACCAAAACAGCTTCTCCTTTAATTCCCTGCCCTGGTGGGGAAGCCGTGAGACGTATTTTCCATTGGGCTGCCTGGAGCGGCTTGGCAGTGCCAGCGCTCTGGGGTTTGGCAAGGGACTGGGGGGGGAGCGCAGAGCGTGCTGCAAACCCGGGGCTTTGGGTGCGCTCCTGTCTCTGCTGTTGCACCCGTGGGTCCCTGCTGCCTTGCTAAATCCGGAGGTTGGATTTTAAGGATGCTTTGGCTCCCAAGGCTTCCAGGGGCTCAGAGGCATCTGCTCGGTCACTGCTGCAGGGCAGACCTTGGCCCCAGCAGGAGCAAACAGAGCTGTTCCCATCTCAGGAGCTCGAGCAGAGAAGAGGTGACTTGTTCCAGCGTCCCAGAGGGAAAGAGCAGAGCCCCCACGAGCCTGAGTCTGTACCCGTGGAGCCCCGTCGTCACGTTTGGCGTGTTTTTGCGTCCAGCCTTGGCTGCTGCTCACAGGGTGCTCGTGGTTCCCAGGGGGTCTCGTGGTTCCCAGGGGGTCTCGTTGGTTCCCAGAGGGTCCTGGGGCAGGGGGGCTTGAGCAGGAATCGTGCCAGTGTGGCTCCTTGGCCACTCTCATTTCTGCTTCGACATATCAGAGCCTGGCCATCAACGCTGCCCCGGCTGCTTCTCGCTGCGAGTTTCAGCTCTCTCGATAAATACGACTGGTAAATCTATTAATTTTACAGCTCTAATTGATGTATTGCCGTAATTACCTTTTATAACAAGGCAATTAAACCCCATTAAAGATTATTAGCTAATTAAAACTCCTCTATACACACACCCCAACCCCCTTATGTGCACAGATTGTTGGGGGGGGGCGGAACTGGCCCATCGTGGTCAGCGCCTTCCGATGCACGGCGCGATGCGATGGGCTGGGATGCAGGACGGGGAGATCCAGGTCCCGTCCCTGCCTTTACCACCGCATCTCTCTTCATCCTTGGGCACGTCACTTATTACCAGGGTTAGAAGGGATGGGGTCTTTTTTTGGCTGTCTGGAATCAGATGGGGGAAAAAAACTTGAAGGCTGGGATCTTCTCCTTCTGGGAACAGGGCGGTTGGGGCTGTAGGGTTAACGGTGCTGTGTCTCCTTGGCCCAGAAGAGCGGGTTGGAAAGGGAAAATCCCCCCTTGGAGATGGGGCGTGTCTGATTTGGAAAGGAAATAGCTGGAGAAATGGCCCCGTGCCGGGGCGGGAGCAAGGGGAGCCCTCGGAAGGCGTCTGGGGGATCGGGGTGGGTCAGTCCTGGGTTGCTGAGAGCCTGCAGAAGCAGGAGACAAAAGCTGTGCCCAGCCTGGGAAGCGAACCCCTGGGTGCTTGGAAAGAGCCAAAAAGAGTCAAAAGCCAGCTGAGCTGCAGTCCCCAGGCCCCCTCCCACCTGGGCACCCCCCAGCCTGATGGCACATCCCCTTCTCGTGTCCCTCCGTGCCGGAGCAGCCGCGTGGCACGGGGTTCCCTAGAGCTGCAGCTCCTTTCACTGCCCCCGACCCGTGCTTCATCGCTGCCCACGTGTGCCTGCATAAGTTTGCATCGTGGCATTTGCAAAGCACACGACGTTTCTGGACTTTTTTTTTTTGCAGGCCAAAACACTCCAGAGGCTGAAAGGGCTTTGAAATTCCAGGGACGTGACTGGTTTCTGCCTCGTGAGTCACGCCGAGGAAGATGCAGCCCACGAGGAGAGCCTCTCCTCGAGCCTCCCCGTCCACCCCTCGCCTCTCTCCCGTCCCCCCTCGCTCGGCTGCAGCGCCGTGCGTGCCGCTCCAGCTCCACGAGCCTTCGTGGAAACCACAGGAATTCACATTTTTAGGCTGGAGCGTCGCGCTGCGCCGCGGCGGGGCCGGCTGCGGCAGGGAAGGGAGGTGCAGGAGCTGAGCCTGCCCTCCCGGCTCACCTGTGATGCAGCCCGGCTCGTCTGGTTTAAATTAAACCCCTCCTGCCTTGCACAAGTGACAAGAGCCTCTTTGCCCGTCGTGAGGCAACCGGACCCGGTGACCGGCTCACAGCTGCGCCGGTGACAGGCTTCTCTGGCTCCTTGCACCCCGTGCTGGGTTGGGGTCCGAGGCATCGCCCCTGCGACCCTGCTTGGGGCTGGTGGGGAAGACGGGGCTGTACACGTCTCGTAGAAATGGGGAGGGGACACACGTCATCATCCTGTCCCCGGGGGGGCTCTGCGTGGAGCAAGTAGTGCAAAAGCACCAGTTTGAGCCTCTCTGGAGCCTCTTAGTGCTGCCGGTGCCACCAAGGAGGATTGCAACAGCCCTGCGGGTTCTCCAGCCTGCAGACCCTCTTGTTCCCCCCGGTGTTGTCCCGCTGTCCCCAACCCAGGGAAAAGCCTCAAGTGCAGTCCCTCTGGTCACTGAAGCTTGGGACCGAGCGCCGGTGTCCCAGGGATGGCAGGAGCTGCGTGTGAGCGACCGGGACAGGACAGGCAGGGCCGATGACCCTTAGCTGTGATTTTCAGCTGTTGCCCAAGCCGGTCCCTCCCCACCTTTGCCCTGGCTGCGGTTTCCGACATAAAGGAAAAGCAACTTTAACCCTGTTCCCCTCGTCCCGAGGGATGCTCTGGACCCCAGAGAACGTCGCCTGCTCCGGGAGCACCCGGAGGAAAAGGGCGCAAAACGCTTTCCCTCCCGCCCCGGGGTGACTTTTTTAAAACAAAACAAAGCTGCCGAGTGGAAGGAGGCTGTTTGCGTCCCACAGTGCCCCGCGGCTTGGCAGAGCCACCGGCCAGACCCCGCCTTCGGCGGCGAGGCTGCGCGGCGTGGGCGTCCCGGGGGGCCACGACTCCCCAGCTTGGCCCGCGGTGCCACGGCCACCGTCACCATCCATGTCCCCCGCCCGCATCGCCGGGCTCAGGGATCTCGCATGCTATCACCTCTCTTGGGGATTTGACGTGCATGGGGGTCTCCAGGGCCCCCCACCCCGCCCAGGGAAAGGGATAAAGTGCATGGGGGAATGTAGGGGAGGAAAGGGAGCCCGGGACAGGCGAGGAGGGGAGGAAAAATGGGAATTCGGGTGCAAACGCAAAGGAGAAGTACTAAAAAACAGGAGTGAAGTAAAAAAAGAGTAAGCACCTCCGGGCAGGGAGACCCAGTGAGGGCGGCACAGCCACCCCGTGAATGCAGCACCCAAGGGTGCTCCTGGGTGCAGCGAGCAGGGATGGGGAAGGGGCTGCAACGAGGCCAGGGGAGCCGAGTGCCCCAAATACTCCCCCCCCCCCGAACCTCTCCCCATGGCAGTGCCAGGAGGGACGTGCCCAGGCTGCCCCTGCCAACTCCCTGGCGCTGCCGCGGCAGCTTCCCGGCACGGGGCCGTTGCCTTTTGAAAGCCGGACCCTGGATTTTCGCTGCCGTCCTTTCTCCCCACCCCGCTACCGTTCGCCGGCGGCGGTGACTCATCGGGGCTGGGGATTAATCATTCATAAAGCGCGCATGCACACGTGTGCCTCTGTGTGTGTGTGTCTGTGTGTGTGCATGTGTTTGCGTGTGTTGCTCTCGTTGCTGCGTGAGTCATTCCCAGCCTGCCCGGGGGCTCTGCTGCAACTTCAATTAGAGCTGGAAAGCGAATCAAGCTGGATCGCAAGGCGAGCAGGACGAGCCGGGCCGGCCGTGGCTGGGGAAGCAACGCTCTGGACGTACCTCTCACCTCGCATCTCGCCAGCCCTGGACCCTGCAGGGGTGGCTGGGATGGGTCGTGGTTTTGCATAGATACCAGCACCCAGGCTCTCACTGGTGTCCCCAGCCACGGGTGCAGCTCCCTGCCCAGCTTTCCTCACTAAAGAGTCAGTTCTCAGCTTGGAGAAGACTCTGGGGAGACTTTACAGAGGCTTTCCAGTACCTGAAGGGGGCTACTGGGAAGACGGGGAGGGAGTTTACAAGGGCGTGTAGCGGTAGGATGAGAGGCAGTGGTTTTAAACTGGAAGAGGGCAGGTTTAGGTTGGGCGTTAGGAAGAAGTTCTTCCCTAAGAGGGTGATGAGACCCTGGCACAGGTTGCATGGAGAGGTTGTGGAAGCCCCATCCCTGGAAGGGTTGAAGATGGGGCTTGGAGAAACCTGGGCTGGTGGGAGGGAGGGGTCCCTACGCGTCGCAGAGGGGATGGAGAAGATCTTTCCAACCCATGATACCGTGGTTCTACAATTCTATGCTTTTGCAAGCAGGACCTTGCAAAGGAGGAAGGTGGAACCTTCATCCACCTTCAGCAGCCTCCCAAGGTGCTGTTTCAGCCTCTCCTTAATGAGCTGCTGAGCCTCAGCAACGCTTTGCAGGGAGGCAGGGCACCCCGCTCCAAGCCAGTCAGCACCTGGAGAACTGGAAATCACCCGTGCTGGCAACTGGTGATACTGGAAGGCTTAGAGAATGGCTGGCACTGGCCAGTGGGAGAATGGGAAACGGCTGAGATGGGAGAAACTGGTGGTGAGAATTGGGGGAGTGAGGGGCTGAGCACAGGGGGCACAAGAAATTGGTAGGAAGGATAAAACTGGGCGCAGTTGGTACTGGGGAGAGCTGGGAAACGGGGACTGGGTAAAGCCCATGTTGGGGAAACTGGGGGGTGTTCTCTGGTGCCCCAGGGGTCTGTGTCCATGGTGCCTCGGGGTTCTGAGGTGTCCCAGGCAACAGTGGTTTGGGTGACCTGGGACTCTGTATTTGGGTCCCCAGACCCAGAGTTTGGGGTGCTCCAGGATCCTGATCAGCCTGAGGCTCCTGCATTCGGGGTACACCAGGAACCCTCAGCGTCCCGGGGTGGGTTGTGGAGATGCCACCTGCCCCGTCCTGTGGGACAGTGATGTCCTAGGGGTGCCCAGCCCGGGGGTCCTGGGGGTGCCCAGCTCCCCCCCATTGCTGCATCATCTCTCGGGGCGTCCTTGGCCCTCGCCGAGTGCCCCCCAGGCTGAAAGCCAGCCTCCTCTGAGGGGATTGCCTGAGAAAAAGGTGGGGGCACAGAGTGTTTGCAAGGCTCCAGAGCCGCCGTCCCGAGCCCCCTTTTTCCCAGGGATGCTTTTCCAGCCTTTCCCGAGCAAGAGCCTTGACTGATGCAAGTGGGTTTTGTCTCCACCCAGGTTTCGGGTAACTCCACCCGCCTCCTCCTCGCAGCTCCTCCTCCCAGTGCACAGCCCAGCTGGGATATAAGCAAGTCACTCAGACAACCAGGAGCAGCTGAGACAGCTGGGTGGGTGGCGTGGGGTGCCGAGCCGTGACCTGTGCCGTGTCCTTCGCCTCGACGCCCCCAATGGCGACGCCTTCGCAGAAGAGGAGCACCCGCAGCGGCGCTTCGGGGACCCCCTTGTCCCCCACCCGCATCACTCGCTTGCAGGAGAAGGAGGACCTGCAGGAGCTCAATGACCGCTTGGCCGTCTACATCGACAAGGTGCGCTCCCTGGAGCTGGAGAACGCCGGCTTGCGGCTCCGCATCACCGAATCGGAGGAGGTGGTGAGCCGCGAGGTCTCGGGCATCAAGGCCGCCTACGAGTCCGAGCTGGCGGATGCCCGCAAGACCTTGGATTCCGTGGCCAAGGAGAGAGCTCGGCTGCAGCTGGAGCTCAGCAAAGTCCGGGAGGAGCACAAGGAGCTGAAAGCCCGGTGAGTGCCGTGGGGACGGAGCGGCCGGCGGGGGGGGGGACACGGTGGTGGGACGGTCACTGTCGTCACGCTTGGCAGGGAGCCGGCAGGGAGGAAGGAGCGACCTGGAGGAGGCAGGGAGAGGGGAAACCCGTGACCCGGCTGGGGCAGGAGCGGCCGTTGGCGGGGCCCGGGAGAGGAGGGAAGCTCTCCCGGCGTTCCCGTTCTCCCTCCAAGCGCCATCTTTGGCCGGGATGCCCTTGGCCCGGGGAGCAGAGCCGGGGACCGGGGCTGAGCCGACGTGTCCCGAGCTCCCCGGGAGGGTCTGCGGGGTGCGAGCGCCGGGCTGGCGGCCCCTCCGCCCTCGTCATCCTGGAGCTATTCCTAAACGCGCTCCGGCGCGGGGCTGGAAGCGGTGCCAGCCAGCTGGCTCTGTCCTGCCCACCAATCTCGCTTGCTCGTCCTATTTGACTCTGCTGTCTTTGGCACCGCTTAAAGAACCTGCTCGGGTTTTGTTTGCCTTAACCCTCCCCGTGCCGAGCTGTCCCCACCCCCTGGGGTCACTCGCTTTGGGGCGAGCGGTTCCCGGGCATCCCTCTTCTACGGGAGCGAGGTGCTTTGAGGCTCGGCTCCCCCTTCCCATCAGGTTCTGATCTTTCCCTTCCCGACGCCACAAATGCCCATCTCGTTGCCACCTCCCCGGGGACAGTGGCAGATGCCTTGAAGGCCGTGGATCCCTGCGCTGGGCTCGGTGGCCGGTGTCACCCCGCTGGCCGGGCGGGGACCGCGGGTCGGTCACGCTCCACGGAAGGAGCGAGTGGGTCCCTTTCTGTAATCAGCATCGACTCAGGCAGGATCTGGGCTGGGCAGTGACGGGACAACCCCCTCTTCCTCCATTTGATCTTTCGCCTCTTTTTTTTTTTATTTTTTTGGAAGCCTGTACCAAATGAGGCTAAAATTAACCTTCCTCGGAAGATGCCATAAATATTCTACCTACAGGGAAGGGAGTGAGTGCGCAGCCTTTTTTACAGCTGTCAGAAAGCTGCGCGACGTTTTATATTTAGCTTTCTATTTCCCGTCCGCTCGCTGCGGCTCGGTCCCTAGATAAGGCGGCTTCGCTCATCCTGCTCACGGCCGGGCAGATCCCCTCTCGCCAGATCTCGAGGATCTGGGAGCTGGCGAGAGGAGGGGCTGAGCTGTCTAAAAGCTTTTTCGCTGCCTTATGCAAACCCAGAACTATCTTGGCCTCGATCTTTTCGAGGGCTGGAAAAAATGCCCGGCCCGCAGTCGAGAGCTGCGTGCTCAGCCCGGAGCTGGCTGCGCTGCAGAGCTGCAAAAAAAAACCCAAAACCTCAAAAAACAACCACACACGCAAAAAAACCACACGCACGCACACAAAAAAAGCAAAAAACACAAATATTCACGAAGCTTTTCCCTGCGATGTGCTCCTGGAGCTTGCTGTGCTTGTTCCCTATTGCTGACAGATCCCCGTGACAAAGTGCTTTGACTCGAGGGGGTTCCCAAAGAGGCGCCCTCGGTGTGGAGGCAGGTTTCAGGCGGAGAACGCGGTGGCGAGCAGGGTTTCTGCGAGGGAGAGGCGTCTCGCTGTGTCGAGTCGTCTCTGAGTCACGGTTTACGAGATGGAAAAGCGGCCCCGCCACGGGAAGCTGACGCGATTCATTCCTGCCGCTGGCGCGTCCCCGCTTCCTCGGGCGGCCGTACCGGAGCCGCCTTCCAACCCCCCAAAAAAATCCTTGCAAAGCAGCTGCGGCTCGGCTCGCCTCACCGGGAACCCTCTCGATGTCAGAGAGGGACATAAATCACCTGCCGAGCTGCGTGTTGCTCTTAGAGCTCGGTTTGCCCCGGGGTGCCCCAGATCTTTCGGCCACGAGCCGGACCCTGCGGGCATGTGGGAGCCCTTTGCGGGGCCGGCGTCGCTCCGCTCTCCTCCATCCATCGAGGTACCGGTCCCACCGGCTCTTCCTGCCCACCCCAAGCCCCTGGGTCATCGCCTTGTCCTGCTGCGGTGACGTTTTGCTCGTTTAATAAATAACTTGTCGGCCCCGCGTTGCCCTCGCTCGGCCCCGGGGAAGCGCCGGGTATCTCCCGCGGGGCAGGCGGCTCTGGGGCCGCGTTATCGGCAGCCGCAGCGTCGGCGCTGCCACCGGCCGGGGTTGTCTCGCCTGCGCAGAAGGGAGGGTGGGGGGGACCAGGGGTGTCGGGGCACGGCGTGTCTGCGTGCGGGCACGGTGCCTGGCGCTGGGCGCACCCCGGGAGGGAGGGGTGGGCACTCTGGGGTGGGGGACAAGGCGTGCGAGCAGGAAACCGGACTCGCCGGCCACCGACCCGCTGGTGCAAGGGCTGCGTGGGTGGAGGAGGGTCTTGGCAGCCTCTGCTCATGTGGTCTCTACCTTTCCCACTGCCTATTTGGCTGCTTTTGATGCTGGTCAAGTAGGGATTTCCCAAATCTCCCATCCTGACCCACCAGGAGACCCTCCTCCCTGGTGCCGGCTGCGCCACGGGACAAGGGACACGCTCCGGGCACCGCTGGCTGGCCCTGTGGCACGTGTGTGGTGGCTTCCCAGGGGCTCCCCAGCCCTTCGTGGCTTCTGGCCGTGCCGGAGCCAAATCCGAGGCGAAGCAGAGCGTGCGGCGAGGGTTTCTGGTGACTCAGGGGTGCTGGCAGCGCCTGGCGGCGTCCCCTCACAGAGCACGGGGAGGGTCTGAAATGCCCCATCGCGGGGGTCCCTACCTAAGGAGGGTGGTTTCGGAGGGATGGGGGAGATGCTCTGCTCCCCAGCCCTGCCCATCGCCCGCTCTCCCTGGGTTGGCTCCGGGGGGGGAAAAAGTCAGAAGCTGCAGCCTTCGCCTTGCCCACCCCGAGGGGTTTCGCCTCATCCTGGAGGTTTTTTGTCAGTGCAAAGCCCCAGGTTGGGGTCGCGGGGGTGATGGATGTGGCCCCGAGCCCAGGGATGGGAGGGGGTTCTCAGTCTGGGAGTGGGTTCTGGGTGTCTCGCTGTCCTGGCGGAGGGGCGGCTGCGCCCAACCCGGCTCCCTCCTCTCGAACGGGAACCCGGCGCGTGTTGGCAGCGCGACCGGTGAGCGATGGTTTCCTGAATTGCAGCCCCTAACCCGATTAAGCCGGTGTCTTGGCAGCAGCGCCTCTTCCTCTCCTCGGGGCCCAGATCTCATCCCTGGCCTTAATGAGGAAAAATCTCCTCGTTTTCCAAAGGTCGCGGCAGGGAGGGGCAGCTCGTCCAAGGGCAAAGGAGGCAGCAGGGCTGGGGTAAAGCCCAGAGCCCTTCCCCGTTCCAGGTGGATTTTACCCCGCGCTGGTTTCAGCAACGACCTTCCCGGAAGGAGCAGGCTGAGGACCCTTTAACTGGGAGGAAAAAAAATTAAAAAATTAATAAACCACAAACCCCAAAGCCGCGGGGCTGGGCGCTGCCTCTGTGCCGCCTTTAGCGGCGACGTGCTCGCGCTGGAACATTTTGTGTGGGGGAGAAACCTCAGGCTCCCGGGCTGTTTCCCCCAGCTCTGTCTCGTAGAAAAGCTGCCAGGGGAGGAATGGTTTGGCTCGGAGGAGGCTTTGCCCTTTCGGAGCAAACAAAGAACAGCTTGTACAGCTGCGTGATGCTCTGGGGGAGAAGGCGACGCGGAGACGGTGCTGGTCCGGGACCCCCCCCGTGTCCCTCAGGGACCCTCCTAAACACACTGAGCCTGCAGCCCTCCAGATACTTATTTTGCCCCAAGATCCTCACCCTGTCCTTTTTCTCCTTTTTTTTCTCTGTTTTTCTTTTTTTTAATAAAGGCTAATTAAGCAATTAATGCTCTAATACAAGCAGTTAGGAATTGATTTCTAAATTATTTTATTTTTTTCCTACAGAACTCAGTTTCTTATCCTCCACGGCTATTATTTGCTAGCTTTTTGGGGTGAAATTGTGCCAGTCCGGTCTAAAACAGCCACCGGGCTGTCCCCTTGCTCTGTGTCACGTTCCCAAAAAAAACATTTTATCAGGTTAGCGTCCACCTTGGCAATTACCGACCTTGACCTCGGAGCCGGGGGATTCAAGAGGAGCGACTGCAAAGGGAAACGGGGCTGGGTTTGGTGTCGGAATGCGTCTGTCCCAGCTCGCCCCGGCCCCGCTCGCCGTCACACGTGTTTTTCAGCCTTGCACGTTGAATCCCCTTTAATGCTTCGACTTCGGAGCCCGGTGAAGGGAAAGCCTTTCCCAGCATGATACTCGGTGAGGGTGAGGCTCGCCCAGCTGCTGCCACCTCCTTATTTTGCTAAAATCGTGCCCTTTGCAAGCCACGACTAGACGACAGGACGGGAGGAAGCTGCGGGAGCTCTCCCTCTGGTCAAAATTTGGAAAGCACCAACCCGGTCCCCCCGTGCTGCTGTCCCCCCCTGGCTCGGCACGCTCCCAAACAGCCGCGGGCGGTGCCGCCTGGAACCCTCAATCTGTCCTCAGCTGCCGCCTGTCACCCGCAGCCCCTCACCGGGGCTGGGTGCCCACCTGCCTCCTGGGGTTGAATAGCCCCAGTGTGAGGCTCAACAACTGCGGGGGGCTGTCACGCCGCCCCGGCCCCGCTCCGTGGGCTGGGTGGCAGCTGCAGCCGCTGTGTACCCGCCCGGCCGTCGCGAAGAAACCCCGTTTCGGGATGCGAAGGGCGTCGCCGCGTGTCCGCAAGCTCCCCTTGCAGTGCAATCCGGGGCTATGGGTGTAAAAGGGTGGAAACTGGTTGTCAAACCAAGCCCACAGACACGCCAGAGAGCCCGGCTGGGCTTAGGACACCTCCGTTCCCGAGTGACGCTGAGTCAGCGTCGCCCGGCGTCGATCGTAAACCAATTTCCTTTCCCGCTGAAGGTCAAGGTGCCTGTGGCGGGGGTTATCCTCCGAGCTGTAGCCAGCTGGGATGCTTTTCTTGCTGACTCTCTGTGTTCTGAGGCAGGAGATGCGATAGCAATAGGGGCAGCCTCCCAGGGAGTGGCCGGGGCGAATGCCTCGCCGCCCGTGCTGAAGCACCCTCATTAATTACGGGGTTGCGCCGTGGCGGGTGTTGGCACCGTGTCCCCACAAAGAGGTGGTGGAGCCAGGGTTAGGAGCAAACAAGAGCTCTTCGGGAGGTTTCGAATTTTTGCATCGGGCCCGCGAGCGGCTCAGAAGCACCTCGGTAGGAGAGCGTTTCTGAGAGCGGAGGTCTTGGACAAAAGCCACCTCCAGTGGCTTGCTCGGGCTCTTGCTTTTGATGTCCGCGTCCTCCTGCCGCCCCACTGGCTGCCCCCAGCCCCGGCTGAGCAAAGCTCGGCGTCTCCCTGCCGCAGTGCTCGGCTGGAAGCCGGCCTTGGTAGTGCCAGTTTGTCGGGATTTGATTTAAACAACAGTTTCGGGACACCCTCTCTCCGTTCAAGGCCCAGCTCCGGGTCATTTGAGCCCCCAAAAACGTCCAAGCTCCCAACACTGGATGTGTAACGTGGGCTTCAGAGGGGTGGGAGCCCAAAGGAGACTTGGCCCTGGCGCTCCCAGCTTGTTTCCAGCACTGGGGTGGCCAGTTGCCCCATCGCAGCTCCCAGTCCCTGCTGGGAAGAGCCGCTGGTCCCCTTCTCTTCACAATACGGTGGCAAAGCCAAGCTCTGGGCTCCCTGGTGGCTTTGGGGACAGCAATGCAGCCTCGGCCAAGCTCGCGGGGCTTCGATGGTGAAGCAGGACATGAACGGTGGCAATAAAACCTTTTTAACGCCCCCACCGTGGGAGGCAGCTGCAGTGGGGGCAGGAGAAGGAGGTTGGAGACCTGCGCCGGGATGGGTGAGTCACGCCGGGCTGGAGAAGGGTGCGGCCGCCGTGGGGCCGAGCTTCTCCTCGGCTTCGGGAGGCCCCCGCCGCTCTGGTGGCCCCGCTCGCCTGCCCCTTCCTACCTGGGGGGACAGATGCTTGCGTGTAACCCGCTCCCCGGCAGCATCCGTGGGGTGCAAGGATGCTCCGCCAGTCATCTCCCCCCCCAGGAGAAACGAGGGAGGATTTTGCAAAGCTGAGCCTTTGGGATTTAGAGGGGGAAGCAGGAGCGGGGCTGCTCCTTGGCATCTTGCTTTCGCAAGGCTGGCTTGCACCCGCAGCCCCCCTTTGCAGGGCACAGACGCCGCGTGCGTGTCCCAACCGGCAAGCGGCGCCGATTTTTGCGACCCGGCACAAAAAGCCGCTGGGCTGGGGTTTGCCCTGTGGCGGGTGATGTGTTGGCACGTGGGGGGGGAGCAGGAGGAAGGTGATGGCATGGCGGGACCCCCCTCGCAGGGGCTCCGTTCGGGGCTAAATTGCACTTTCTCGGGATGCCGTGCTTGCAGCCCTCTTGCACGTGTGCCCAGCGGGTCTGGGCTCCATGGCCGGCGGGGAAAAGCTCACAGAGCCGTTCCGGGAGCGTCAACCACGCTGGCAGAGTTCAGCAAAACGCCGGCGTTTGTCGTTGTCACCGCTCGTCCCCGTGCCGAGCCACCTTCTCCAGGCAGCGTGGCCTTCAGCCTTGTCCCTGTGGCTGCCCGGTGACTCACGCCGGCGGTCGGAGCGGGCAAACAAGGCGGCTCCGGTGGAAGCCGCGCCGGCCTCGCCGCTGCGCGCAAACAAACCTTGCGGCAGTGTAAACACCTCGCCTGCCTTTATCTGCGCCCCGGGAGCTGGGAGAGCGAACCCTTTTGTTCCCAGGAACACGGGTGGCAGCTGGACCCAACAATCCCCCGCTTTGTTTCTTAAGCAAATTTCGCCCGGCCGGATGCTTTGCCTACCCGGGTTTATGGAAAACGGGGTGAGCAGCTGCTGGAAAAGGAAACCTTGAGCTTGTTCGCCCACTTTGGGGTCCTCTCTGCCTTGTCCCCTCGTGCTTGGGGACCCTGTTCCCAGCTGCGGATGGGTGCAATGTGGTGGGACAGCGATGCCCCCAGAAACAGAGCTTTCGTCACCCGACGTGGGGGCTGCAAAGCTTCTCAAGCCTCAGATGCCATCAAACCTCCAAGGGAGAGGAGGTGACCGCCCGTTTCCACGCTGGGATTTGCATCCCTGCCCCTTCCCCGAGTCCTGGCTGCCTCGGCAGCTGCCAGGTCCCGGCGAAACACGAGCTTGAGGATGGATTTTTTTTTTCCCCCTCCTGCCCCAACAGACCCATCCTGAAGACGTGATTAATAGGAGTGAGTCAGCTCCCTGTTTTTAACTGCATTTCCAAGCCCTCCCCCAGGGAAACACGGGCAATCTGCGCTTTGTCTGTGTCCTTTAAGGTGATGTTTTGCAGGTTTTTGCGTTTCTCGTTCGTCAAGAGACGGGTGTGTTAAAGTAAATCTGGTGTCCCTGGGATTTCTGTGGAGGTGCAGCGCTAGGAGTCATTTTAGGTGAAAAAAGAAAAGCCCAAACAAACAGAAAATGACTTTCCCATTAAGCTTGAACCCAGTTATTGCAAAACCTGCGACGTGCTGTGTCAGAATAAGATATTCAAATGATATTGCTTAAATTTCATTCAAAATGTAGCCGTTGTGTGGATATTTGTCCATAATATTAATAGTAGGAAACTGCAACTCTCCCCATTGCGAGCGTTCGCAATGTTTCACCAAATACTTCGAGTTTCCCTGCTCCGTCCTTTTCCCGAAGGCAGAACCCTGCGCGACGCCGGCTTGAGCTTCGAACAGGCTTTTATATTATATACAAGGCTACAAATCGTTAGTGAATTCTGGATTGGAAGAACAAGCTTTCTTCTTGTGCCTTCCTGCCGAAGCCTTGGAGAGCGAGCAATGCGGAAGGTGGTGTCTTCACAGATTTGAGCCATGCCTAAGAAAAACTTTTCAGTGCAATTCCAGTCTTTTTTTTTTTTTTTTCCTTTAGTGAGTTCCTTTTTCCCGATGGAGGTTATTGCTCTTAATCTAGATTTAAGATGGTTTAAGTCCGGGCGTGAAGTGTCTTTTAGATAACCTGGTTCCAAACCCTACGGGAAGCCAGCAAAAGGCGAGCTGGACCAGTTCTGCTTCATCAAGTTTCGACTGGTGGCGCTTTGCGAGTAATCCCAGCCTGGAGGCTGGGTCTCTGCTCGTTGCAGGGTGTTGGTGAGGAAGGGAATCCGTCGGAAAATCCTGCCGTCGTTTTGCTCACTCGTCCCCGAGGCTCAGCCACGAGCGGCGCCGGGGTTCGCACGCTCCCTGTGGCTTCCACCAGCCGGTGCTCGCTTGCCCTTTCCCAGCTCTTCGCGTCCTCTTGGCGCGCTTCTGCGGGGAATAAATCCTGCCCCTCATCTATTCAGAGATACACAATTATGCTTGAGGCAAACCTGGGGTCCCCCAAAAGCGCGGCGTAGCGGCGGATCCGTCCCTTTTATCGACTCCCCCGTGAGAACTGGCTGATCCCCCTCTTTTCCAGCGGGCGATCCCATCCATCCTCCCAAACCCCGGAGCCCTCCTGTTACCAGGGGGGACTCAGCCCAAACGGCAGCGTCACTCGGTGACTGGGGATTTCCATTTCGAGCTGCTGGCGAAGGTTGGGATGAGTCACCAGCGCTGGCGTGACAGCCCGGGCCGGGGAGCGAGTGACACGGGGGCTCCCCAGCCAGCACGGGGTGTGTGAGGCTTTTTTCATATCCTATTTTTTCTCTGAAACCGTGTTTCCGGCTTTTAAGTAGCGATGAGGGGGTGGGAATCGGTCTGGGCCATGATCACGTGCATCCATTTATTGCTGTGCTGATGAAGCTGAATCGCCTTTCCCCGTCGTGAAGGGCGAGGCCATGGGGAGATGGTGCGTGGGCTCGGGGTGCTTCCTCTGGTGTATCGAGTGAAAAGGAGAGAAAAAACTCCCGAGTGGTTTTGTGGGGAGCGTTTGTAGCCGATTCCCGGAGGTATCGGCCGTGATTGGGTCCGGTCGCGCTGGACTGATGCTCCCACAGCTCCCAGCGAGGTGCTGGGGTTTGTGGAAGGACAGGAGCCATCCCTGGAGGTGTGTAGACGCGGTCCTTAGGGATATGGTTTAGTTGAGGGCTTGTCAGTGTGAGGTTCATGGTTGCCCTTGATGATCTTCAAGGTCTTTTCCAATCTAGGCAGTTCTGTGATCCTGTGACGAAGATTTTGGGAACCCCACGCTTCGGTCCTTTTGCATCCCCGTGAAAAGCTCTTTTTACCCGTGGGATGAAAGGAAAGGCCAGATCCCAACCCCGGGAGGGGAAGACCTCTTAGGGGATGCCAACGAGCTGTTCTCAATCCTCTGGGGCCGTGAGGACCTGAGCAAACCCATTGGGCGCGAGCGTGTGGCATGGCCGGCTCCGATCGTGGCACCGGGAAGGGGCTTTGGCGCGGCTCACGCTGGAGGGTGGGGGCTGCTTCCTGGCACCCTCGGGGACCGCCAGTGCTGGCAGCCCCTGGCAGCCGCTTGGCGGAGGTTTTGGTGCCTGACAGGATGCCGGCTCCGCGCAGATGTTGTCCTCGCCATACATCGTACCGGCTATTTACGGCTCCCCTGCTAGGAGACCGCCTCGTGTTTATCCTGGTGATTTGGCAAAGGCACGGCGGCACGGATGAGTCAGGAGCTGAGAGAAGCCGCTCTGCCACATTCCCATTGCCCCACCGCAGAGGTTTTCCCAACACGTTGCCTTTCCTCTCACGCCATCCCTGCTGCTTCCCTGGGGGCCCCCAGCCCTGTGATGAGGGGAGCGATCCCCGACACCCGTCCCCGGTGCTAGAGGCAAAGCGGCAAGCCCAAAGTCAGAATCAGAGATTACCAGCTTGGAAGGGACCTCGGAGATCATCTAGTCCAACCCTTTAAGGTAAAGAAATAAGAGTTTAACTGAGCTGACCCAGCGCCCTCTCAAGCTGAGCCTTCAAAACTAAATTTGAGGAACCCACCACTTGTCTTGGAAGACTGTTCCAACAGGAGTGGGACAGAGGAGTGAGGCAGAGCAGGTTTTCTGGCTCTTCTCACCACAAACCTCCTTGGCCGCACGATGCCTCTCTTGCCTCAGTTTCCCAAGGTGGAAATAACGTTGCAAAGTCTTTTCCCAGGGTAGAATTCCCCCTCCCCGGTCTTGTTGCGGGGGAGCGGGCTGGTGTGCCTCGCCTCCTGGCGGCGCGGTGGGAACGAAACCCACGGCGGTCCCTGGGGATTGGCAGAAAAGATTTTGAGATGGGGCACGAGGCTACGAGCTCCCCTGACTTGGCACTTTGGCTGGGGTGTGGCGGCCGCGATTTGGAGGCAGGGAAGGAGGGGAAACGCCTGTTTCCCCGCTGGCTCCATCCCAGCCCCTTGGTTCCCTTCCAGCGTGCGAAGCCCGAGCAGCTGCTGCGCCCGCGAGGGAGCAGCCTCCCGCTTCGGAAATCGCTCGCCGAGGCTGAAGGAGGAGGATGTTTCCTAAAATGCGTCTCTAGTGGGCTTTGGCTTCTCGGAGAGGGTTGGCAGCTCTCTGCCAGCTCGGAGCCGCTCGCCTCCCGCCAGCGCTGGCGGCTCTGCTCCGGGCTCGGTTTTTTTCCAGAGCTTTTTCCAGGTTGTGGGCTGGGATGCCAGGGCGGAGCGAAGGGGAGCGACAGCAGATCCAGGGCGCTGCTCTGCGAGGCTGTCCCTGAATCTTTCTGCAGGGACCGAGGGTTTTCAGCCCTGGCCCTTTTTTGACGGCGTCACGGCAGCCTCGCAGCCTCGTTTCTGTGTCTGTGCTGAGTACACTCAGAGCAGGTCCAACTTTCCATTAACATTTGGATTTTCTGGCAGCGCAGCCGCAATTTTCTTTTTTTTTTTTTTCTCTCTTTTTTTTTTTTTTTCCCCCTCCTTCCTGCTTTTAAAAGCTAAAAATAAAAAATGTCTTGAGGCCCCTTTTCCCTCCGTCTTTCCTCTTGAGACGTTTGTTTCTCAAGGATTTGGTGCCTCTGTTATGTTTTCTCCTCTTGGCTTCCATAAATGCTTGTTTTTACGCCCGGCTCTCCTGGCACGGGGGATCAAATCCTGCGCGACGCTGAGCCCTCGTCCCCTGGCCGCAGGCACACGGCGCTTCAGGGCGGATCTCTGCTTCCCTTTTGGCCAGCAGAGGATTTGGGATCTTTTAGCAGGACGGGGAGACCAGTGAAACCCTCGGGAGAGGAGGAGGAAGGTCCCCCTTCATCCCCTCACTGAGGGAATTGGGAGCGGCGCGGCTGCCATGAAAGTTTTTATTTTTAGCCCAGCACCAGCTGGAGCCCGGGAGGCTGCAGGCGAAATAAAAGCGGGAGGCAAAGGGAAACCCAAACCCTGCCTGGGCTGGAACAGGGATCACAAGGGCTTGGGTGGGCACAGGGGGGGCCCTGGCGCGGGGAGAGGGCTCGCACGGGTGCCCAAACCTCATCGAGAGGCTCCCACGTCCGGGGTCAGGGCTGCGTTCGGAGGGGACGCGGCGGGAGATGCTCAGATCCCCCGTGCCGGAGGGAAGGACGGGACAGGATTCGTCTCGCCCCTCTCCTTCCTGCAAAACTGCTCCAGATTCAGCTCTGAGCTCTCGTCTGCTCCTCACCGGTGAAACCCCGAGCGGAGCACGGGAGGCTTTTAAGGCAAATGAGTTTGTGCTCCAGTTTTCTGGGGTTTATCTGCCCTGAGCCGGGGGGGTCTCTCCAGTCCCTGGGGAGGGCAAACCTTTCGCCGCTGCGGAGACCGGAGTGTAACCATCTCGTCTCAGCATTTTTCTCCGCTGGGTTTCACTTGTAAATGAAACCGGTGTCCCCTAAAGAGTCGGAGGCTTCAGGATGTGCCCGAAGCCCCATCCCAAAGAGCTGGCGACCCCCAGTTGTGCCCACGTCCCGGTGGGCAAAGAAGGAAAACTCTTCGCAGAGTTCAGTGGTTATAACGCGCTCGAGGGAAGCAGGATTAAACCCTGCCGGGGTGGCCACGCTGGCTGCACGGCCGAGCCGCTGCCAGATGGGA
Organism: Trogon surrucura; assembly: GCA_020746105.1. Lineage (NCBI taxonomy): Eukaryota > Metazoa > Chordata > Aves > Trogoniformes > Trogonidae > Trogon > Trogon surrucura. The sequence continues at coordinate 2,118,050 of CM036645.1, forward strand.
AAATGCGGCCTCCAACGTTGCTCGCAGCGAGCCGAGGAGGCTCCGGATCCGCTCCCAGATGGCATTTTTGTCCTGTGAGTCACTGGCATGAAGGGAGTGGGTGGCTCGGGAGGGACGGACCCGCTGGGGGCGGTTGGCTCCGGCAAGGGGGACGGCGGTTGCCGGCGAAAAAGGGGTTTGTCGAGTACGACAGAGCCTCGTGGGATGGAAATATCTTGGGGGCAACTTCTCTGCGTTGGCTCAGGCCAGAAAGCAGAAAGAAAGGCAGGAAAACCCTCTGTCGGCCGAGCGAGGAGCTTCCCACGGGCGCTCAAGTCTGGAAAACGCCGATCCCTGCTGGTGCTGGGGTCCCAGTCGCTCTGTGGGCAGGAGGAGAGGAGCGGAACCAACTCCTCTGCGCCTCGCTGCTGACATTCCCGTCCTGCCTTGGGGCCAGATCCTGCAGCTGAGGCAGGCTCCAGCCCCTCCCTGGCATTTTTTCTTTTTTACCCATGATCTCACGGCGCACGCTCGGCGCCCCAGGAATGCGGCACCACGCACCGGCACGCAGCCAGAGCTCGCCCACGGCCGCCAACGCCGGTGCCCGGGTGCACCCTGCCTCCAGGAGCCCTACCTTCACCCAGTTTGGAGGGAGGTGGGGTGACAATCTCCTGTTGCAAGCCCTCCAGTGCAAGCCACCCTGGTGGCTGCCGGCCGCTGGGTGCCGCAGCGATGCTGAGCGACGCGTCTTGTCTTTTTTTAGAGCTTACCAAAATAGCGTCGGGTTGCGTTTTGGTGGTTCAGCCGGGTCAGGTTCCCGAGGCGCAGAGCGTTGTGTCTCTGCCTGTAAGAAGTGGCTTTAACCTGCTGTTGGAGGGCTTAGAAACCAGGGAGGGGGGATCTGGAGGCACAGGGTGGGGTGAGGAGACCTGTACTGGGAGGCCAAGCTGTGGTGCCACGAGGATCCGGCATCGCCGCTCGTGGTGAGGCAGCTCCAACACCTGGGGCAGCCCCGGCTCATCGCCCAGCTCCCTTCGTCCGCTCCGGGCAGAGGCAAAGCCCGACGGGTTTCTCTGCCCCGCTGTCGCCTTCGTTGGGCAGCTCTGGCTACGGGGCACCTTCGGCAGCCTCGCTTCTCCTTGGCTGCCACTGCCAGCTGTGCCAGCTGTGCAGCGCAGTGCCACGCTGTGCCGTGCCATACTGTGCCGTGCCGCACCGTGTCGCGCCACGCCGTGCCACCCTGTGCGATGCCACACCACGTCAAGCCACGCTCGTGCCACACTTTCACGCCACTCTGAGCTGCTCCAGCCCCATCCAGGTCCGCGCTGACTTCTAGTGGGGGCAGCCGGGCCGTGGGTGTGGGTATCGCCTGTGGGCGTTACACCCCAGAGGCACCCCCTGCTCCCCCATTTTTTTTTCCCAGCCCTTTCAGCTTTCCAGTATCTAAACTGGTGCTGGATGCTCTTGGTGGCCACAACCGGCCGGTCCCTTTGGGAGTGGGGCTGAGGTTTGATTCTGCAGCTCCTTTGGGGGTGATCAGAGGGGTGTGGGTGTGATGCTCGGGTTGGGGGGGTGCAGGGTGCGGCGTGAGGTTTCTCCCCCCGCCACCGCTCACCGGTGCCGTCCCGTGTGTCACAGGAATGCCAAGAAGGAAGGGGACCTGCTGGCCGCCCAGGCACGCCTCAAGGACGTGGAGGCTTTGCTTAATTCCAAGGAGGCCGCGCTCTCCACGGCGCTGGGCGAAAAGAGGAACCTGGAGAACGAAGTGCGGGACCTGAGGGCACAGGTGGCCAAGGTGAGGGGTGGCAGCTCTGTCCCCAACTGCCCCAGGCACCCTCCTAAGTCCCCTCTGGGCAGCAGGGCTGGGGGGCGGGTCCCCCGGAGCCTGTTGTGATGGTCCTTCTCAATTCCCTCCAGCTGGAAAGTGCCTTGAGCGAAGCCAAGAAGCAGCTGCAGGATGAGATGCTGCGCCGCGTCGACGCCGAGAACCGGTTGCAGACGCTGAAGGAAGAGCTCGAATTCCAGAAAAACATCTACAGCGAGGTGAGCCGCTGCGGCGCCGGGCTCGCTCGGGATAACACCCCCTGCGTGTTGTGTCCCCATCCCCAAGTCAATCCTGCTCGGAGGTGACACCATGTCCCCTGCGCTGTCCCTAGGAGCTGCGGGAAACCAAACGCCGCCACGAGACCCGGCTGGTGGAGATCGACAATGGGCGGCAGCGGGAGTTTGAGAGCAAGCTCTCGGAAGCCCTGCAGGAGCTGCGGAGCCAGCACGAAGCTCAGATCAGGCTTTACAAGGACGAACTGGAGAAGACCTATGGGGCGAAGGTGAGCGACACCCATCCTCTTCCCACCCTGAGGGTGGGCAGAGGGTACCGGGGGTGCTAACCCCTCCGTCGCATCCTCCAGCTGGAGAACGCCAAGCAGTCAGCCGAGAGGAACAGCAACATGGTGGGTGCTGCCCACGAGGAGCTGCAGCAAACCCGCATCCGCATCGACAACCTCTCCTCCGAAGTCAGCCAGCTGCAGAAGCAGGTGAGTCGGGACCAAAGGGTTCCTCTGGACGTCCTCCCCAAGGGGATGGTCCCTTCCTTGGGGATAACCCCACGGGTGGAGGAGCCACCCTCACCTTCCCTCCCCGCACAGTTGGCCGCCAAGGAGGCGAAGCTGCACGATTTGGAGGATATGCTGGCCCGGGAGCGCGAGACCAACCGGCGCCTGCTCTCCGACAAGGAGCGGGAGATGGCCGAGATGCGGGCGCGGATGCAGCAGCAGCTGGACGAGTACCAAGAGCTGCTGGACATCAAGCTGGCTCTGGACATGGAGATCAACGCCTACCGCAAGCTGCTGGAGGGTGAAGAGGAGAGGTAAGGACGGGACGCTGCAGACTTTGGGCTTTGAGCTGTCCCGGCTCTCGTATCCTCACTGACTCCGTCCTTCTTTCTTCTTGCCCCCAGGCTGAGGCTGTCCCCCAGCCCTTCGTCCCACAAAGGTGCATCCCGGAGCCACTTGTCCACCCCGGGCTCCTCCAAGAAGAGGAAGCTGGAGGACAGCGAGAGTCGGACCAGCTTCTCCCACCACGCCCGGACGAGCGGCCGCGTCGGCGTGGAGGAGGTGGACCTGGAGGGCAGATTCGTCCGTCTCAGGAACAAGTCCAACGAGGTGCGTTTCGCCTTCTGGGATCCCTGGGGGTCTAATCCAGCCCCACACCACCCCGTGGGGAACCGCGACAAGCTGGGGAGGGACGGGTGGGTCTCAAGGTTGCTGCTCGCTCTCTCTCGCAGGACCAGGCGATGGGGAACTGGCAGATCAAGCGGCAGAACGGAGACGATCCCCCCATCACCTACCGCTTCCCCCCAAAGTTCACCCTCAAGGCCGGCCAGGTGGTCACGGTGAGTCCCTGCCCGGTGAAGGATCCTGGATGGATTACGTTGGTGACACGGAACGGCTTGGAGCCAGGGCACGAGCTCCTTGGCACATGGCATTCTGGGGGGGACTTGGGCTCTGCAGCGCCAAGACTTTGCTTTTCCCGGTGTTTTTCTCCCTAGATCTGGGCCTCGGGTGCTGGCGCGACCCATAGCCCCCCCAGCAACGTGGTTTGGAAAGCCCAGAGCAGCTGGGGCTCCGGAGACAGCCTGCGCACCGCCCTCATCAACTCCAACGGGGAGGTGAGAACCTCGGAGCAGCACCGGGGCAGGGCACGGGACAGGGGTCAGCACACAGCGAACCCCCCCCAAACTCCTTTCCTGTCCCCCGCAGGAGGTGGCCATGAGGAAGCTGGTCCGCACCGTGATCATCAACGATGAAGATGAGGATGAAGATGACGACGACATTAACATGCACCACCGCCATCACCATGTGAGTACCGTGTTGGTGCCAGCGGGGATGCTCGGGTGCCATCAGGGTGGGAGGCAGCTCAGCATCACACAGCATCAGGCCAGCAGAAACAAACCCATGGCAGAAGCCAACAGAGCTCTGGCACCTGGAGAAGATGCCTGCTTGCTAAAAAAGCGCTAGAAACCTTGCTGGAAGTCATCTCCAACCCCAAGCAACCTTGACCTGCTGCGAAAAGGGCTGGAGGAGCCGAGAGGGAGGCTGCGGTGATACCTCGCATCGCTTGGAGGTGGAGGACATGACAGTGGGAAGTTGATGGACGACGCTTCTCCACGGCAGCTGCTCCATGCTCTCTGCTGGAACAAATCCAGAGGTGACTTTGTCCTTCCTCTCAGCCCATCGCTCCCCTCACAGAGCTGAAACGGGCACCGGGAAGAGCAGAGAGCAGGCAGCGCGCCCGGAGCAGAGCTGCAGCCTCCATTCCCCACGTCAAAGAAAACATCCCTGGCTGCAGCCCAGGAGCCTCTCTCAGCCCGTCCCACCGGGAGAAATCCGTCTGGCACACGAGATTCCTCCAGGAATGGTGTGAGGGGGGATGCTGTCACCTCCTGGTGAAAAAATCCGCTGGATGCCGCTCCCCGGAGCTCTGCGTGACAGGAGTGGGCCGGGTCGTCCGTCCTCTGCTTGGAGCCCTGGGGATCTGAGGACGGGTATCGATTATCCCTGGATGGAGCACCCAGGCTCATGTGGGCCAGCGCTGACAATTTGTCTGGGGCTGAATTCTTTCCAAGAGTGAATTCCTCATGGTGAGCGGTCAGCGAGGCAACGAGAAAGAGGATGCTCGTAGAGAAGCACCGTCAAGACGTCAAGAACCCAGGGTGCAAGGACAGGGCAGCCAGGATGCGTGCAAGCCCCAGTAATTTGGGAACAATAATAACCACGATCACAATTTTGAAACTGTGCGATGGAGGGGAGGGGTGGAGCGCATCGACCGCCTTCGAAGATTAAGAGCCCTCCCGGGTCACGCCGGCGCTGCCGCGGTTTTCGGGGCGGGGAGCTCGAGGCAGAAGATGCTGGGGCGGGTGCTCAAGGTGGTTTTGTCTGTTCCCCCTCGGCGTCTAGGGCAGCTGCTCCGGGGACCCCGGCGAGTACAACCTCCGCTCGCGCACGGTGGTGTGCGGCACGTGCGGCCAGCCGGCCGACAAGTCGGGCGGCCAGCCCACCGGCATCAACACCGTGTCCTCGGGCTCGTCCACTTCCAGCGTGACCGTCACCCGCAGCTACCGCAGCGTCGGCGACTCCGGCAGCATCGGCCTCGGAGACAGCCTGGTGACCAGGAGCTACCTCCTGGGGAACTCCAACCCCCGTAGGCAGGTCAGCGCCGCTTCCGGACCCCGGGGCTGGGCTGTCCCCACGCTCCCGGGTCTCCACCCTGTCCCTGCATCATCCTTTCTCAACGAGGGCGTTTCTTCCCTTCTTTTCTCTCTTTTTCTGCTTTCTCGGGCACCTTTGAGCTTGCACAAGGGGAAAGTGGAGTCTGAGAGGGGTTGGGAAAGGATCCCCATCCCACTCTGGGCAACCCCGGAGCATCCCTCGTCCTCGCGGCTCTCGTGCCACCGCTGCCAAGCGTCGCTCGTGCTGGCAACGTGAATATTTCGGCACTTGGCCATTGACAATATTATTGCCCTCATCTATCACCGCTAATACTCAAATTTCTGACTTCGGGGCCGTAAATCCTCCCGCCAAGGGGTGTTTATTGTGCCACAAGGGGCATGATGGATGAGAGTCCGGGCACCGTGGGCATCCGGATGGTCCCGCTTGGAAATTGTTTCCTTCTTTGCAGCCAGAGCAAACGGGTAGTAACGTTGGGTTATTTTTAATTTTCTTCTTTTTTTTTTCTTTCTTCTTTCCAGGCTCAGGCTGTGCAAAATTGCAGCATCATGTAACTCCGTGGCACCATTCCTGTGTTTCCTGGCCATCTTGAGCTAGTTTTTTTTTTTTCCCAAAGCAAAAGATTTTTTTTTTGTTTTTTTCCTTTTACAAAACCGATATCGAAAACCAAAAGGTTGGGGGTTTTGTTTTCTATAGCAGGTATTTTATATAAATATATATATTAAAAATGCTAAGAGATGCTTGGATTTTTTTTTTTTTTAAAGAAAGTATTTCTATTAAAAACAAACAAACAAACCAAAAAAAAAAAAAAGCTTTTCAGCTTTAAAATTTTTTTAAAAACTTCAGCCAAAGACACCGAAGAATTGTGTTTACCGAACAGCCGTGCAGGACCGAGAATGTAGTCGAACAGCTCTCTAGATTGTATCTTTTTTGCCAAAGCTTTTTATATTAGACCGGGAGACACCAAAACCATCCCGGCCGGAGCGGATCCGCAGAGGTGCTGGGGCAGAGGCTGCGCTGGGAGCCCCGATGCTGGCGCAGATCATCCCGAACGAACCCGAAATTCCCTTTTCTTTCTTTTTTTTGTGGATTTTTTTCCCCCCTCCCCTCCCCTTTAATTTTTTTCTTGCGCTGCAGCGCTGGAGCGGGGGGCTCCTGGCAGCTCGCGGGCAATGCCCCGTGTCTCTGCGCGGGCGTTACCCCCCTTCCCAGCCCCTTGCCCGCCGTCTGCGTCTGTATTTCCCACACCTTTGGATAATTTTCTTTTTTTTGTTGTTTTTTTTTTAAGCAGCCAAGTTGTGCCTTAGCCGAGGCGGGACCCGCTCCGCAGCAGGTCCCCGCACGGCATCGAGGGGAGATGGAGTAGGGGAAGTGAAAACCCACCGGAGCTGCGCCCCGGGACCAGATGGAGTTGGCGGAGACGGGGTGATGGAGCTCCCCCATGGACCCCCCACCTTTTTGGGGGCTTCTGCATCCAGAGGGGTTTTTCTCGGCTGCGGTTAACTGCGCCCTGCTCCGGTGGCAGGAGCTCAGGAGGGCATTTCAGGGCAGGATGAGGCCAAAGATGCTTTAGTCCGGGACAGGGCTGGTTTTGCCAGGAAGGCGACTGGGGAAGATTATTTTTTTTGGAGTGAGGGGGGCGGGTTTGGGGTCTGGCACGGGCAGCTCCCCTCTCTACAAGGGTCTGTTGACGGAGATTTCAGCTTTTCGCCTCCATTGGGGAACGCCTGCAGCACCTGCTGCCTCGGGCACAGCCTGGGGGCAGGATGGGGTCCCCGGCACAAGGCGTCCCCCAAACTCCGGCGGGATCTGGTGAGGACAGTGTATGCATTTGTGCTTTGCAAAGCTTCTTTATTACTGCCTGTATTCTTCCACAATCAATACAGCCAAACCCTTCCCATCCCTGTGTGCTGTTGTCATTGCTGTCCTCGGTGGGGCGGGGGAGGAATCTGGAGGGGAGGGGGGAGCTGGGCTGCACTCCCAGCCTGGGCTGGGGGTATCTCTGGTAGCCCCACAGCCAGGGCTCAGCACCCTGCCAGGGGTAGGGGGAAAGCGGGGTGGCCCCTGCGCACCCTGGCTCACCTAGGGGGGTGCCCCGGGGTGGGATGGATGGACCCCCCCTCCCAGACCAGGCACAGAAAAGAGCTGGCGGAGATGGAATTTGGAGAGAGGGTTCCGAGATTTCCTCCCCCTGGGGTTTTGGGGGGAGCTGGGGATGGGATGGAGGAGGTGGAGCGGGGCGTGAAGAACCTGAGTGAGCTGCCCAGTGCAGGTTTGCCCCTACCATGGAGGGGGGATGGCCCTGGCACCCCACCAAGGGACCCCCCCTGCCCGCCCCAGGGCTGTGCCAGGCACTGGAGCGAGGCGGGAGGAGATGCCGGGGAGAAGGATGGAGCCATAAAGCCGGCGCGTAATCGGCTTTACCGGGCACAGCGCTGCGGAGCCGCGATGTGAGGGAGCGCGGGCAGGCGACCGGGGCGCAGGCACAGCCAGGTAGGTGTCCCCGAGTGCCCACCCCGGGGGTACCCCCCTCCCCAGCGCTCGGATGGAGGTTGGGGAGTGTCCCCCCCCAAGCTGCGGCGGGGGTCGCCTCGCTGCAGATTCGGGTGCAAGCAGGGCCGAGGGTGCGAAGGGGGTGTCTGGGGCATCGCTGCCCCCTTCCAGCTTTGGGCTGGCTTGGGGGGACCCCCAAGGGGAGGAGGCGGAGCTCCGAGGTGGGTGCTCACAGAGGACACGCTGACTCCAGTGCCACCCCCTCGCCGTGCCATGTTTGCCCCCCGTGTCTCTGCCAGCTCGGGGATGCCAGGGCCGCCACGCTGCGACAGGTCCCCTACGCATCTGTGGCGTGTCCCCTCTGAGCGGGGAACCAAGCCCTGCACCGCCGAGCCCCAAAAGTCACGAGGTTGTGCCCAAACGGCAGGGGGAAGGCAACCGTGCCGCTGGGACCTCGTGCTGCTGCACAGCTCTGCCACGGGAACAAATTCAGTCAGGAGGCAAGGGGAAATGTCACTGTTTCCCAACATGGGGACCCTACACAGCTCGTGGGGGTCACATACAGCCCGTGGGGACCACGTAGAGCCCCACAGGGACCACATAGAGCCTCTCAGGGGCCACTTAACAGCCCATGAGGAACTTGCACAGCCCCATGGAGACCCTGCACAGTCCCGTGGGGACTCTGCACAGCCCCGTGGGGAGCCTGCACAGCCCCGTGGGGAACATTTATGGCCCACGGGGACCTTGCACAGCCCGTGGGGACCATGCAGAAAGGGCCCTGTGACAGAACCCCAGCACTGCTCCGGCTGAGGCACTGAGTCAGGGTGAGGCTTTGCAGCTCCTCGTGCAGTCCCATGGGGCTGAGTCCAGCTCTGGCCTTTCCGTGGGGGGCTGGTGAGGGGGAAATGGGAGCCCGGAGCCCTCTGCAGAGGCACCCAGGGGTGCACGGCCAAGTGGGAGCATGGGGGTTTGGACAAACGGGGTGGGAGGGGTCACACACTGGGGACCATCAGGCTTTTTGAGGGAAAAATCCAGCACGCGGGTGCCTTGGAGCAGTCGCTGGGATGGGTTAGAGCCGGGACTGACCCCGACGTCTGGCAGCTGCCGGCGTTTCCAGCGCCCGGGCAGGGGCTGAGCGGGTGCAGGGGGGGCCCCACAAGCCCCATGCCGGCCCCCTCCAGGCCCCTGCATGCCCGGGGGGATTAAGGTCAGGCCGCCCCGCTAATCCCAAGGGTGGTTTAAGATGTGAGCTTGTGCCCCTCCAAGGTTGCACCCCCGGGTGCCGGCACATCGCACGACACCCACGGGGCACCCTTGGGGGGACCAGGAAGGGGTGAGGGGGGGATTGCAGCTCGACCCTTGGGGTGGGAGGGTGCCAGGGCAGCTCTGTCTCCCCACAGCAGGCTTTGGCTAAGCCTCCGGTGCCGGTGGGCCGGCAGGCACGAGGCACAAGCTCCTTACGACTCCCAGGCGAAGGCTCCCAACCTCCCGAGCCCCGTGGGAACCGGGGCAGCGGAAAGAGGGGGAGCAGCTGGGGAGCAGTCTTCTCGCCAGCCCCGGGCAGGGCAAGTACCCCCAGCACGGGGTGGAAATGAGCCCCTGGACAGGCACGTTCCCGACTCGCTGCTTTTGAGGGTGTCGATATGGGCACCCCAGCTCGGGCTGGCGGGACACGGGGTTGCGCAAGCGCGGGCTGGCAACAAAGCGACTTGGCTGAGGTCACGCAGGGAAAGCGGTTGCAGAAGGAGGAAGAGGCGATGGCCCGGGATCCTCTTTTGGGGGCTCTGAGCACCCCGCTCCCACAAGACAGGGAAAGGGAAGGCAGGCTCCAAAGGAGAAGTGGGTTCTGTCGGCGCCGGCCGGGCCAGTCATCCCCGCAAGGGAAATTTTGGGAGGGGGAAGAAGTGCTGTCAACCAAAATTGGGCACTGTGGCCATGCGGGGATTTGGGTGGCCCGCTTGGGACCAGATCGTGGCAGCTGCTGGTGCTGCCACAGCTGGGTTCCAAACCCCCTCTTGGGACCCCCAAAACATGGGTAGCAGAGGCTGCCAGAGCCAGTACGGAGGGGCTGAGACAGGGATGCAGAGGTGGGGGTGCAGTGTCGATAAGGGAGTGCAGAGATGGGAATGCAGGGGTGCAGTGTGGGTATGGAGGTGCAGAGATGGGGATGCAGTGTGAATATGGGGGTGCAGGGGTTGCAGTGTAGCTATGGGGGTGCAGAGATGAGGATGCAATGTGGATGCAGGGGTGCAAGGATGAGAATGCAGGGGTGCAGTGTGGGTATGGAGGTGCAGAGATGGGGATGCAGTGTGAATATGGGGGTGCAGGGGTTGCAGTGTAGATACAGGGGTGCAGAGATGAGGCTGCAGGTTTGCAGTGTGGATAAGGGGGTGCAAGGATAGGAATGCAGAGACGCAGTGTGGATGTAGGGGTGCAAGGACGGGGAGGCAGTGTGGATGTGGGGGTGCAGAGAAGGTGATGAAAGGTTGCAGTGTGGGTGTGGGGGTGCAGAGAAGGGGGCGCAGGGCTGCAGTACAGATACAGGGAGGCAGAGATGGGCTACGGGGACCTGGTGCGAATGAGGGGGAAGCAAAGATGGGGCGAAGGGACACGCCGTAGCTCCGGGAGCACAGGAACACGCCGAGGGGGGTAGGTGCTGGCCAGGACAGAGTGGGGGCGCCGCTGTGTGCGTGGTGCCGTTTTTGGGGGATAGGTGGGGGGTGTATGTGTGGGGGGGGGGGTTATGTGCACATCCATGCGTGTGCACACGCGTGTGCAGCTCCACGCGTGTCCGCGGGCGGGGAGCGCAGCCGGCGCTGTCCGTCTGTCGGGCGTGCCGGGGTGTCGGTCCGTGGCTGCCGGGGGGAGGCCGGGGGGTCGGGGAGGGGTTGGCCAGCCGCAGCCGGCCGAGGGAAAGCCGTAGCCATGGCGACGGGAGCAGGATCCGGTGGCCCCGCAGGGATGCTGAGCTCGCCAGCCCCGCCCGGGCCCGCCCCGGGGGCTGCCGCAGGTCGGTACCAGCGCACCGGGACCGGCACCGGGCTGGGGACACGGCCGGGGCCGGGGAGGGGGTTGGGGGGGAACCCTCGGCCAGCTCAGGCGGTGACAAAGGGGCTGAGGTCCCTTCCCCGCATCCTCGCCTTCGCCCCCTCCCGGATCCCGTCTCTGCTTTGCATCCCCCCGCATTTCCTCTACGCCCCCTCCCCAATTCCCTCCTGTGCATCCTCCTATCGCTTCCCGGCTCTACCCCTCAGCTGTCCCCACCCTTCACATCCCGCCTTTTGCATTCCCCACTTGGGTCCCTCGTCTACCACCCCCCCGCACACCCCGGAGTCCTTCTCTGCGTCCTGCCGCCTCCTTACGGCATCCCCCTCCACCTCCTCATGGATCCCCCCCACCTCCCTCCTTGCTTTCCATCTCCCCCACACCCCCTCCTGCTTTAAATCTGGGTTTGGGCGGACCAGAGGAGCCTCCCTCAGTCCAATCCAGGCTGCCCCAGCCTCTGGGTGTTGGAAGCATCCCCGGTGATGCTCCTGGGAGGGGATATGAGTAGGGGGTTGGGGTTCAAGCTGCAGCGAAGGACCACACTCTTCCCTGCTGGAAGGGGGGACCCCAGTTCCCAGCTGCTCAGGAGATCGAGGCACAGGGAAAGTCTCAGCAGGCAGGAGACCAGGGCCGCCAGCTTCGCGTCCGCCCCGCGCCGTCGCGTCTCACCTCGCCGAGCGCATGGGCTGGGGCTGGCTCTGTCCCGGGGCAGGTTAAACCACTCTTGGTGTTTATCGGCAGCACAATATTCCCCAGCTCGGAGGGAATCTGGAGAGTGGGTGGGACAGGAGACTCCCATGGAGCCACATCTGTGGTGAAACCAAAAGCACCGGGAAAAAACAAACCACCCCAATATTGACGGGGTCTTGGTGCCACTTGCTTTCACGCACCAAATCCTACAGAAGGAGGCTTTAAGGGCCCCCACGGCTGCATGTTATTAATGATAGGAGGAGAGGAAATGGCCTCAAGTTTCAACAGGGGAGGTTCAGATTGGATATGAGGAAAGATTTCTTTACTGAAAGAGCGGTGAAGTGCTGGAAAGAGCTGCCCAGGGCAGTGATGGAGTCGCCGTCCCTGGAGGTGTTCAGAAACTGTGCCAATGTGGGACTTGTCGACATGATTTAGTGGTCACGGTGGTGCTGGGCTGTTGCTTGGGCTTCTGTGGGGACAGGACTGTGACAGAGCTTTGGCTCCCCACGCTGCTGGAGCATCCTCGAGGCCGCTCTCGCTTCACACCCTGTGTCAGAGCTGGCTTCCACCAGGGGATCAGTTTCCAGGGGCTTCCCCCAGCCCCGCCACGATCCCTCTGAGCCTTCAGCCTCACTGTGGAGCCTCCGCTCCCTTTCCCATCCCTCCTCCCCCTCTGCCTGCCCTGGTGGCTCCAGCCCAGGCCAGAACAATGCGGCCGGTCCAAGCCTCCGTGCAGCCCCGTTTCTCAGCCAACGCTTCGCCAAGTGGGAAATCCGGGGCAGAATAACCTAGTTTCTGTGCTTACAAGGAGCTTTCTGTCCCGGCCAAGCAAGGTGGCAGGGAAAGAGCTGCCCTCCGGGGGCTTGGTGTCCCAGCCGGCAGAGGGTGGCACCGGGGGAGGCAGGTAAGGAGACCTCAACAGGGCAGGGTGCTCCTCAGCGGCATCTGGAGTTGGATATCGGGGTACCCCAGACATGGCTATCATGCTGGGGGGACTTCAGAGCTTTGCCTTCTTGCCCGCAGATACCTCAGAGCAGCCTGGGGTGGAGGATAGAGCCTGCAGGGACCCTGGCTGCTGGGACAGGCTGTTTGTGGGAGGCGATATTTGGCTTCACGGGGCTGTTTTTGGGGTCATACTTGGCTTGATGGGGCTGTGTTTGGGGGTCACACTTGGCTTCATCGGGCTGTTTGCAGGGGAGCACTGCTCAGCTTCAGGGGGCTGTTTACGGGCGCGATGCTCGGCTTCATGGGGCTGTTTTGGGGGTCACACTCAGCTTCAGGGGGCTGTTTTTGGAGGTGATCCTCAGCTTCATGGGGCTGTTTTCTGGGGCGACACTTGGCCCCAGACAGCTGTTTTTTGGGTGGGACGCTCAGACCCGCTGCCGATCCTCACAGTCAGTAGGAGAAACGCCGTTTGCTTTCCTCTCCTCTCAAAGATTTCCCCAAAGCCAGGAAGGGAAGGCAGGCATCCAGGCACCCCATTTCTTCCTCGTGTCACGCTCCGGGCCCCCCAGCCGGAGGAGCAGAGCACCCCAACTCCCATCTGGGGTTCCTCTGCCAGGCTTCGTTGTTCTCTCATCGGGGTGCAACCCAGGCGAGGCAGGAGCAGGCGCCCGCTGCCCCAACCTGCCGAGGCCCGTCCTCTCCCAGCAGGACTTTCTGGTTCCCGCAGTCCCCAGCGGGGCCACGCTGGGCTGGGCCGGGCTGCGGCAAGCCCCGCCACGAGCCGAGCTGGGAGCCTGGCAGCGCCACCAGACCTCGGCAGGGCATGGGTCCACGGGGGTCTTCTGGTCGCAGCCCCCCGGGGCTGGGCACCCGCCGGGTGCCGACGCTCCAGGCGTGGAGGTGAGCCAGCTCTGTCCTCGCCCGTCGGAGAGGTAATGCCGCTCGCTGGGGACACGGTGGCCGTCGGTGAGGGGTCCCAGGGAACGCACGGTTACAAGATATTGCTCCTACCCCATTGCTTTCGGAAAGAGTTGCAAAAAGAGCTGCGAAAGGAAGGGGTGTCCTGCGCCCCCGCTTTATTTTATGCCCCTCTGGTCACTGATGGAGGTGCCCCGATGGGGATGGGCACTGTGGGGCACCCCAGCAGCAGGAGGTTCCCCGTGGGGACATCTCCGCCTGCGCCGCGTTGGCAGCGGAAAGCTCTTGCTCGTATTCGAGGGCCACGTGCGGCTTGAAGCGCCAGGGCCCCCCTCCTCCACGCTGGGTGCTAGCTTCCCCCATCTCGTTTCCGCTCGGTGACACACAGCCCCGGTGGCGCTTTGCCCTAACCCTCAGCTTTCCCGGCAGGGATGGTGCCGGGACCCTCGAGGGGTGCATCCCCGCCGCCCCCCGCCATGCCCGCGGCCGCCCTCCGCCTGCTCTGCGGGGTGGTGATGCCGGCCGTCATGCTCTGCGCCGAGCCCTTGCCCCGCATCGCCTTCTCCCGGGGTGAGTACGACACCGAGCGAACAAAAAAAATGTCTGGGGAGGGGACAGGGACAAGCTGAGCTGGGGAGGTGGAGTTGGGGGTGAACAGCGTTGGCTTGGGAGGGCATCTACCCCCAGGGCTGAGCATCCAGCGTCAGGGATCCGCAGGTTGCTCTCCATCCCAGCCTCCCCATCTCGTTACCCTCGTTGGCGCTGGCGGGGGGTGGCTGTGGGGCTGGGGACGGGTGCTGGTGACAGCAGGGTGAGGCAAAGAAAGGCTACGGGCCCCCTGAGGGGGCAAGATGTGACGAGGCTGGACGTCCCCCAGACACCTTTGGGAGTGGGAGTTGGGTGCAGCTCCAGCAGAGGGATTGTTTGGCGCCCGCCTGGAGCCCAGGGTTACCCTGGGTGGAGGAAAAAGCTGCCTTCTCGGTGGGGCAGGGCACCACGTCCTTCCCGAGGGTCCAGCCGCAGGGCAGGGGTTTGCTGGGGCTGCGGGACGGCAGCGTTGCGGCAGGTGGGAGCGATTTGTGCCCCTCCGGTAGGGCCGTGCCCGTCCCGCAGCCCGTGCCCTCGCCTCCACTTCCCCTTCCCCATACAGCCATGCTGAGAATTGCAAAATCTCCTTTTTTCCCTCTTTCGGTGGCTGGCAGGGGTGAACAAGAAGCCCCCGGCCCCAGCTGTTCTTGAGGGCCCCGTGGGGTCTTGCAAAACCCCCCCTTGGGGCAGTGCATCCCCCAAAGGGATCGCTGCTCCGTGGCCGTGACCTCAGAGCGTCACAGGCAGAACTTGCTGCCCCACGGGGAAAAAATCCACCCAATTTCTTAGGGGACTTAGGGCAAAGCAACATCAGAGGGCAAGGGACTTGCTGGCTTTGCAGTTTGGGGACGCTCAGCTCTCGCAGCAGGACCTGGAGGGGATGGGGAGGAAGCAGGGTCAGCGATGGGGGGGGCCGTGGGGGACTCCATGCGCCCCGTTTCCGACATCAATGTGACTCAAGCCTCAACGGCCGCTGCATCCGCTGAGGTTGCTGGTGCTGGGACTTGTGTTCGTGTGTGTCCTTTGGCCCCTGTCACCCCTTTTTGCTCCTGCCAGGGGACCCCCGACGGACCCTGACCCATTTCAGCCAGGATAACGTCTCCCACTACGACATCTTCCTCCTGCACCAGAGCGAGGAGGAGCTGTACGTGGGAGCGCGCGACTGGGTGCTGGCCCTCACCACCGGCACCCCGGGCAGCATCCGTGCCAAAGCGTCGGTGAGCAGCAGCCTCTTTTGGGGGGTGCCCGCCGCCGTGCCTCAGTTTCCCCACTGGGGCTGGGCGATGCCGGCTTGGCTCAGCAGCTGCAGACCATCTCCCTTCCCTCCGCAGATTAAGTGGGGACCCACAGCCGAGAAAACCTCAGAGTGCACTTTTAAGAAGAAGAGCCAGGAGGTGAGCTGGGGGGCGTAGAGAGGGGGGTGTCCCAGAGCTGCAGGGGTGCTCAGCCCCCTTCCTACGCTCGTGTTGCCCTGCAGACCGAGTGCTTCAACTTCATCCGCGTCCTTGTGGCCCTCAACCAGACCCACCTCTACGTCTGCGGGACCTACGCCTTCAGCCCTGCCTGCACCTACATTGTAAGTGTTGTCCCCCTCCCCGCCGAGGACGGGGACAAACAGGGGGCTCACCGGACGTGTCGTGGTTTTAGCTGTGAGAAGCTACAAATTACCAGCCCCAGGAGCCCCGAGCGGGAGCTTAATTGCATCAGGGAAAGTCCCCCGGAGGGTGTGGGGTGCTGGGTGCCCCCCCGCTGCCAAGGTGCAGCTTTGCATTTCATGCACTGAAGGAGCCCCTGGTGTTTCCAATCACGGCTGCCAAAGGCTTTCCACCTGCCAGGTCAGGTGTGGGTGGTAAACTGCTGATTTTAGGTCCTGGTTCCCTCAGATAGTCTGCCCTGCCTCAGTTTCCCCACTCGCTGAGCAAGCGGTGAGCACTGCAGCTTCCCCGCAGGAGCCTTTCTCGCAGATCGCGGGGTTTGTTTTAGCGCTGTTGGCTGATTTTTTTCTCCCTTTTCCCACAGCACCTGGAGAACTTCACGCTGGTGTCCAGCAGCAGAGGACAACCTTTCCTAGATGGGAAGGGCCAGTGCCCCTTCGACCCTCAGCACACCCACACGGCCCTGCTGGTGGGTGAGTACGGGGCCAGCGGCCTCCGAGGGTGGGCACCCACCCCCGGGATGGAGCAGAGGGTGACGGCGTCCCCGCTGTGGCTCACCCCCGCCCCGTCCCCGAGCAGACGGCGAGCTCTACGCCGGCACCATGAACAACTTCCAGGGCAACGAGCCCATCATCTCCCGCTCGCTGGGCAGCCGCACCCTGCTCAAGACGGACGCGTTCCTCCGCTGGCTTTCGGGTGAGCGGGGAGAAAATCCACAGGAGGAACCCCCCCCTCAACCACCCGTCACCCCTCCCTGAGCCGGGTGGTGTGGGATCCTCATCCACCCTCCCTGGCTGTGCCCCACAGCCGACGCCGCCTTCGTGGCCTCCTTCAGCATCCCTGGAGATGACAAAGTCTACTTCTTCTTCGAGGAGACGGCCGACGAGCTCGATTTCTTCGAGCGGCTCCTGGTGCCGCGGGTGGCCCGTGTCTGCAAGGTGGGGGCGGCGACAGAAGGGGATGATGAGGGACGATGGGGGCACCCAGCTCCCGTCACCCCAGGGCTGAGCATCCCCCCTGTCCCCCCAGAGCGACGTCGGCGGGGACAAGGTGCTGCAGAAGAAGTGGACGACGTTCCTGAAGGCCCAGCTGGTGTGCTCGCAACCCGGCCACTTCCCCTTCAACGTCATCCAGCACGCCTTCGCCCTGCCCCGCGGGGACGGCAAGGCCATCTTCTACGCCGTCTTCACCTCGCAGTGGTGAGTCGCGGCACCCCGGGGTGCAGCAGGGTACACCGGGGACCAGCGCCCTCCCCAAACCCACCTCGCTGTCCCCGCAGGCAGGCGGGCAGGGCGGGCAGCGCCGCCGTCTGCGCCTACAGCCAGGAAGCTCTG
Organism: Trogon surrucura; assembly: GCA_020746105.1. NCBI lineage: Eukaryota > Metazoa > Chordata > Aves > Trogoniformes > Trogonidae > Trogon > Trogon surrucura. The sequence goes on from CM036645.1 coordinate 2,134,922, forward strand.
GAAAAAGTCTTCGAGGGCAAATACAAGGAGCTGAACAAGGAGAGTTCCCGCTGGACGGTCTACAGTGGCGCTGACATGAGTCCCCGGCCAGGCAGCGTGAGTGCTGCCCGCCCCCGGGGGGCAGGACTTTCCAGGGGGACGATGCTCATCATCCCCATGGTCCGTCCCAGTTCGCCCTGTGTGCTCGCACTGGGGTGAAACGGTGGTGGTGTTGCAAGCAGGATGGGAAAAAGGGGGAGGACCCAACCGGAGCTGGCGCGGGGCAGCCTGGTGGTGCGTGTCCCCCGCCGAGCGCTGACGCCTCTCTCCCCGCAGTGCAGCATGGGTCCCTCCTCGGACAAAGCCCTCACCTTCATGAAGGACCATTTCCTGATGGACGGGAAGGTGCTGCCCATCCAGGGGCAGCCGCTGCTGGTGAAGACGGACGTCACGTACACGCGCATCGCGGTGCACGAGATTCGCGGCATCTCAGGGGTCACCTACCCTGTCATGTTCCTGGCCACAGGTGGGTTACGCGCAGGGCACCCGGTCACCCCTTCTACCCTTCCCTTGGCCCCCCGGCACACCGGTGATGGCCCCCGTCCCCCCGCAGCGGAGGGTTTCCTGCACAAAGCGGTGGAGCTGCCCGAGGGCCCGCATATCGTGGAGAGCATCCAGCTCTTCAGGACGCCAGAACCGGTGAAGAACCTACTGCTGGCCCCAGAGAAGGTAGGAGACAGGGATGACCCAACAGCCCACCCCAAGCCCGGCACGAGGGGGAGCCTCAGCACTTCGCCTCTCCTTCCCCAGGGCGTCCTCTATGTTGGCTACTCCGGTGGCATCCTCCAAGTCCCGTTGGCCAACTGCAGCCTGCACCGGAGCTGCACCGAGTGCGTGCTGGCGCGGGACCCCTACTGCGCCTGGCACAGCCTCGAGGGTTCCTGCCAGCCCTCCCGCGCCGCCGCTGCCACCGCCGAGGACAAGTGAGCCGCAGAAGCAGCGGGACGAGGACGGGCAGGGGGCTGCGGAGGGCACCGGGATGCTGACGCCACTCTCCCGGCCGCAGGAGCGCGTGGCTTCAGGACGTCGAGAAGGGAAGCCCAGCCGCCACGTGTCACCGCGGGAGGAGCGTGGCCATGCCCCGCGCCCGGGGGGGCACCGGAGGACCCTGCCACAGAGAGTTGAGTATGGGGGTGCGGCCGGACGGGGAGCGGAGGGTGGGACGGGGCACGTGGGGTGCATCACGTTCACCCCGCTTTCCCTCTCTGCGCCCCGCAGGGCTGAGCCCCCCGCTCAACGCTGTGGTGCGCCTGCCGTGCCCCCACCACTCCGCTCTGGCCAACTACAGCTGGCAGCAACCCGGCGGCCGGGAGGGCCGGCAGGACGAGGTGGTGCTGCCCGACGACACGCTGGTGGTCATCATGCAACGCGGGACCGCCGGCACCTACAAGTGCCAAGCCACCGAGAACGGCTACACCTGGACCGTGGCTCAGTACCAGCTGCGGGACCCCAGCGGGGACCCCCTCCAGGAGGATGGGCTGGCTGAGGAGGGGTTGATCCCCCAGCCAGCCCGGTCTTACTGGCCCCAGTTTGTCACCGTCACCGTGTTGCTGGCCGTGACGCTGGCTGCCGCCGCCTGCCTGGCTCTCCTCACCTACCACGACCAGCTCAAAGCCAGGAGCAAGGTGCGGGGGTGCAGCGTGCCCCAGAGCCCCCCGTCACGGCGCCGGGAGAAGGTACCGCTCAACGCGGGGACCGGAGAGCCCCCGGCACCCGGAGTCCCCGTCGAGGAAGAGGAAGATGAAGGCTCCCAGGCTCGCTGCCTCCAGCTTGATGGTGACATCGACGTCGATAACAACAGGCTGAGCGTCCCCGTGGGGCAGACGGCCTGACGGTGTCACCAGGTCGGGGCAGCAGCGGGCTGTGGGGATGATATGAATGTGAATTTTATTTTTTTTCTTTTCTTTTTTTTTTTTTAATTTAATGCACGTGTTTTAACATAAGGTAACATTTTGGGGTGGTGGCGAGGGGCAGCGGGGTGGGACAGGGCCCCCGGGAGCAACGGGGGAGGCAGCAAGGAGGTGGGATGGGGGAGAGTAGGGGGTGAGGGAAGGACACGGGGACAAGTAAAGGATGTGGGGACAGAGCGGGGGATGTGGACTTGGGGCAAAAAACGTGCGGCTGAGGGCAGGATGTGGCCATGAGGCAAAGAAGTGTGGTGGGGTGGGCGGAGTTGGTGGATGCTGACACTGGTGTCACCTCAGAAAAGAAAAAAAACCAAAAAAAAATGGGATCTGGAAAAGCTCCAAAATGGGAAATTCCGAGCCTGGGTGGCCTCCAGGAGTCAACCCCACGGGCACCCACCACGGGCGCTGCCAGCCCTCCCCACAGCCCTGGGTGCTGGGTGGGGGGCACACCTCATCGCCCTGACCCCCAGAGAGCCGTGGTGGCGGAACCCCCCCAGCTCCCCCGCCACGGTTGGCCCCTGCTACTTTTTTGATGACGTTGAGCCTTTTTTTTTTTTTTTTTTAAGAAAAACCAGCTGTAAATTTTCCTGCTCTTTGTACATTTGATTTTTTTTTTTTTATTAAAAAGACAAAAAAGCGCCTGCGTCGTGCTGCTGGGTCCAAAGCGCCCCACAATCTGCGCACGTCTGGAGGGGGTGGGTGTTGCACGCACTCGTGAAATGGGCGTGCGTGGGTCCAACACAAGGTCTCTTACTATTCTAGGATTCTATGATTCCATGATTCTATGAGTCTGTAATTCTAGGATTCTACGATTCTGTGTTTCCATGACTCTATGATTCTGTGGTTCCATGATTCTATGATTTCATGATTCCATGATTTCATGTTTCTAGGACTCCATGATTCTATGACTCTCTAATTGGTTCTATGATTCTATGATTCTCTAACTGATTCTATGATTCTCTAACTGATTCTATGATTCTATGAGTCTATGATTTGATGTTTCCATGATTCTATGATTCCATGATTCCGTGATTCTATGATTTCATGACTCTGTGATTCTAGGATTATAGGATTTTATGATTCTATGATTTCATGATTCCATGATTCTAGGATTCCATGATTCTATGACTCTCTAATTGGTTTTATGATTCTATGATTCTCTAACTGAGTCTATGAGTCTACGATTCTATGTTTCCATGATTCTATGATTCCATGATTCCGTGATTCTATTATTTCATTACTCCATGATTCTAGGATTATAGGATTTTATGATTCTATGATTTCATGATTCCATGATTCTAGGATTCTATGATTCCATGATTCTATTATTTCATGATTCCATAATTCTAGGATTCTATGATTCTACGACTCTCTAATTGGTTCTATGATTCTATGACTCTCTAATTGATTCTATGATTCCATGATTTCATGATTCCATGATTCTGTAATTCTATGATTCTAGGATTCCATGATTCCCTGATTCTAGGACTCCATGATTCCAGGATTCTGTAATTTCATGAGTCTAGGATTCCATGATTCTATGATTTCATGATTACATGATTCCATAATTCTATGATTCCATGATTCTAGGATTCCATGGTTTCATGAGTCTAGGATTCAATGATTCTATGATTTCATGATTATATGATTCCATAATTCTATTATTCCATGATTCCCTGATTCTAGGATTCCATGATTTCATGAGTCTAGGATTCAATGATTCTATGATTTCATGATTACATGATTCCATAATTCTATTATTCCATGATTCCATGATTCTAGGATTCCATGGTTTCATGAGTCTAGGATTCAATGATTCTATGATTTCATGATTATATGATTCCATAATTCTATGATTCCATGATTCCATGATTCTAGGATTCCATGGTTTCATGAGTCTAGGATTCAATGATTCTATGATTTCATGATTATATGATTCCATAATTCTATTATTCCATGATTCCCTGATTCTAGGATTCCATGATTTCATTAGTCTAGGATTCAATGATTCTATGATTTCATGATTACATGATTCCATAATTCTATTATTCCATGATTCCCTGATTCCCTGATTCTAGGATTCCATGATTTCATGAGTCTAGGATTCCATGATTCTATGATTTCATGATTCCATAATTCCATGATTCCACGATTCCGTGATTCTATGATTCTCTAACTGACTCTCTGACTCCGCGACCCTATTCTACCGCTTCCTCCAGCTCCTCCACGAACCGCAGAATCACTACGCTTAGAAAACACCTAAAATCAAGCCCACCCCCCACCCAACCCCCCTAAACCCTGTCCCCACCTACACATTTTCCTAAACCCCCTCCAGGGACGGGGACTCCCCCTTTCCCTGGGCAGAGCATCCCAGTGCCTGAGCACCCTCTCCGTGAGGAAGGGCTGCCCGAGATCCATCCCAACCCTCCCCTGAGGCAGTTCCAAGCCGGGCCCTCTCGCCCTGTCCCAGTTCCCCCGCCATTGCTGCTGGCCCTTTAAGAGGGATAATTCAGCGCTGGCCCTTTAAGGCGTGGGCGCGCATGCGCGCTGCTCCCTCTGCCGCCGCCCTCTTGACTGAGGGCCGGAAGAGCGCGGCACGCGCTCTTCCGGCCCTCAGTCAAGAGGGCGGCGGCGCGCGGCGCCCACTTCCGGCGCGGCCTCTGCCCTTCGTAAAGATGGCGCCGGCGCTCCCCCGCTGATCCCCGGGCCCCGCCGCGCCGCCGCGGCCGCCGCCGTTCATTTCCGGCCGGCGCGGCCATGGGGCGGCGGGGAGAGGCGGGGCGGGGGCGTCCCGCCCGCTGGCTTGAGGTAACGGGGGCGGCGGGGCGGGAGGAAGAGGCCTGGTCGGGAGAGGAGAGGCCTGGAGGGGGGAGTTGAGGCTTAAAAATAATCATCCGTGAGGCCGCGGAGGCTTTAAATGGTGAAATAAGGGCGTTTAGTGACAGGGAATGTTCTGCTGTGGCCTTTCGACGTGTTTCTCCTTCCTGAGGGGATTTTTCTCCTGAGGGGAATTTTCTCCTGGGGCCTTTAGGGGTGTTTCGCCTTCCTGAGGGGAATTTTCTCCTGAGGGGAATTTTCTCCTGGGGCCTTTCAGGGTGTTTCTCCCTCCTGAGGGGAAATAACGCGGTGGCAAAGACTTCAAGGCCTCGTTTCTCTCCTTTCAAATCAGGTCCTGTCGGAACGGGCCGCGGTTTGTGCAGCTCGTGTTTTGCAGTCAATTGAATCTTCCTAAAAAGCAGAATTTAGAGGCTGGAAGAGGGCAGGTCGTTATATTTTTGGTGCTTGGTTGAGTTACCGTCGCTTCCAAAACGCGGGATTGAAGAGGTCGGAGCGGGGCCGAGGAGGTGGGTGAAGGGGATGAGGGGGATCCGCTGCGCTCGTCGTGAAACCGCTGGGAAAGGCGCCTCCGCTCCGTGACCTTGAGCGGGTCCCGAGCCAAACGTTGCCCTGGGAGCGCGTCGGGGCTGCGTCGAGCCAAACCGTTGGAGCTGACGGTTTTAAACCTGCCGGGCAAAGAGGGCGACTCGCTGCCCAGCTCCTGCCCGTGGCCTCCCGCGCGCCGGAGGAGGCTCGTTGGGAAACGCCGGCCTTCGAGCGTCTGCGTACGGAGAGAGCAGCCGCTCGCGCATCTTCGGCGACCTCTTCTTACACCCGCTTGGTCGCGGGGTATAAAATTCAGGAAGGCGACGGGGAAGGAGCTGCCTGCTTAGCCCGGGTTCGGCGGGGCGCAGATCAAAGGCTCCAAATTTGAGTGGATTTGTTTGATCTCTTGCTTTCCCACTTGAGAGGATCTCCACAGGCAACCGCGGGGAGCGGCTGAGGCTCGGGAGGGCGGCCTCGCCGCCGCCTTCGGGCCGGTTCCCAGGCATTAGTATGCTGAGCAGGAGACATCCTTGGCCAGGGGTACACAAAGGCTTTGTCTTGGTTTGCCAAAGAAGCGTATTGAGACACAGCTGCAGGGAAAAGTGCTTTGGAGAACAGGTTGGGGGGGGAGAGAAATAATAAGGGGGGGGGGTGTCGGCTTAAGAGCAGAGAGGGTCCGGGCTGCTTGGTAATCCTCTGCTTTCGTTTCACAGAATCACAGAATGTCAGGGGTTGGAAGGGGCCTCGAAAGATCATCAAGTCCAATCCCCCTGCCAGAGCAGGAACGCCTCGATAATGCTACACAGGAACGTGTCCAGGCGGGTCTTGAATGTCTCCAGAGAAGGAGACTCCACACCCTCCCTGGGCAGCCTGTGCCAGGGCTCCGTCACCCTCACTGAGAAGAAGTTTCTTCTCGAGTTTAAGCGGAACCTCTTATGTCCCAGTTTCAGCCCATTACCCCTTGTCCTGTCATTGGTTGTCACCGAGAAGAGCCTGGCTCCATCCTCGTGACACTCCCCCTTGATATATTTGTAAACATTAATGAGGTCACCCCTCAGCCTCCTCTTCTCCAAACTAAAGAGCCCCAGCTCCCTCAGCCTTTCCTCATCAGGGAGATGCTCCACTCCCTTCAACATCCCAGTTGCCCTGTGCTGGGCTCTCTCCAGCAGTTCCCTGTCTCTCTTGAGCTGAGGGGCCCAGAACTGGACACAATATTCCAGATGGGGTCTCACCAGGGCAGAGTAGAGGGGCAGGAGAGCCACCCCCCTTCTAACACACCCCAGGATGCCCTTGGCCTTCCTGGCCACAAGGGCACACTGCTGGCTCATGGTCATCCTGCTGTCCACCAAGACTCCCAGGTCCCTTTTCCCTACACTACTCTCTAATAAGTCATTCCCCAACTTATACTGGAACCTGGGGTTGTTCCTACCCTGATATAAGACTCTAAGCAGGAATTCAAGAAGTGCTTTTCCATTCACGGCGAGAAGTCACGCTCCGTAGAGTCGTACTGAAGGGTTTTTGCGTGGAAAACTGTTCAAGGCTCTGAGACCTGGGAGGGAAGCCGGCGCACTCGCGTTTTGTCTTGGGGGGCAGGGCGGCTCTTTGGAGGTTTAGCAATTATTTTTCTAACAGTCTGCCCAGATTTCTGTGAACGAGCGTCTGAAGCTGGATCCTTGCTCCGAGCAAAGCCCTGAATTTAATCTCTCTTTGCTCTGAGCAAAACTCTTGCCTTGTCAGAGTGAAACTTGTGGCCGTGGTGGTCAAATCCAAGTCTCTGTGGTGACACCACGGTGCTTTCCTGTGTCACCTTCGGCTTTGCTCGCCCCCGGGCCCTGGGATTGAGGTGACACCGTCTTTCTGATTTTGGCCTGGAGTGGAAATAGTTATTAGTAAGAGCCCAACGAAAATGCAGTTATTTCCTCAAGGAGGTTGTGGCTGAAATTCTAAGAAGAAAGCGCTATGACACGTAAAATGAAAGAAAAATCAAGGCTACCAGGATACTTGTTTGTTATTTATTCGTTTTCCTTATTGCAGCAGTGAGAGTTTTTCACAGGAGGTGCCCGTTACCTTTCACGTGGGGAGCTCGGGTTCGTTTTGGGGCGGCACAGGAATTGTGAAATAGAGACTAAACCCTCAGGTTTCGCCAGAAAAGTCGATTCTCATGTATTATTTTTTTAATATGAAATATTAAACTAGTGAGACTCCTAAAAAGAACAAAATAATGGTTTCGTAGGGTGCTGTGTGTGTGTAATTCCTCTCTAGGAAGCTTCTTGCTGTCTGATTATTAGTGAACCAGTAATACCTTAATAAGAATAGTAATTACAATAATAATTACAGCCGTACAGCTTTTGTCTCGAGAAGCCGCTGACTCTCTCAAGTCCATGGGCTGTAATGAAGTTTAGTTTTCTTTGTAGTAGGTAAAATAGGGTTTCCCTCACCCCTCCCTGTCCGACCCGGATGCCCTCGGGTGTTTTTAACTTCGCCGTGGCAGCTTATAGCGCTGTTTGCTGTTGTTAAGCAAATATTTTGCTGGCAGACAGGCAATGAAACGGTCTGATAATGGCACCAGTATCAGTTCTTCCCGGTGCCGGAGGCAGATCGTTGCCCGTTGTTGCGTTTCCAACCAAACGGCTCTTGCCTGAGCTCTCCTCGTCAAATCCACGCCGCGAAGACGTCTGACGCTTTTCACCCAGCGCCGGAAACGGGCCCCGGCTCGGCGCGGCGCGGTCGGCCGTTCGGCGGGAGCTCTCGCTTGCTCTGCGTTCGAAGTGGATCCGTTCTCGGAGCTCCGGCTTGGCGCGCCGCTTCCCGTTTCTGCGTTTGCCAGCGGAGCGGCTTGGTCGTTGCTCTGCTCTCCCAACAACTCCCCGTGTGCCCGTGCACGGGTTTGAAACGCCCGTTTGCCAGCACTTGATGCAGCTGCACTCGAGCCTTTTAGCAGCCTTTTATTCCTGAAGCTCTTTCCTGTTTGTTTTTTAAATATGGAAGGAGAGCCCTCGTGGTTGGTAAAATAATCAGTCGCGGTGATTCTTCGGGATGCTCTTTTTGCTCCTGTGTGCCTGGCCCTCCGAGGGGGTTGGCTCGTTCCAAGCTGGGTTAATCACGCGCCAAATTAAAGCAAATTACAGCCAAAAGGGTGGCGGGTGGAACTACCGAGAGCCTCGTGCTGGCGGTGGCTGCTGGGAGGCGGCTGAGACCCGGGGACAGCGGAGGCCGAGCCGAGACCTCCCTTCCCCTCCTCATCCCACCGTTCCTCGTGCTCTGAGCATTGCAAAATGGGAAAAATGGCCAATTTGTGAGCGTTTCCCCTACCAGAAGCGGTGATGGCTTCACTGGGCTGTGATTTTTAACCCTTTCATCATCAACTTGGAGACTCCACCTGGCTGCTCATGTTTGTTTTGTTGCTCCTCTTTTCCCAACCTCTTCCCCTTGCGTCGCCCTCCAGCTTTAGAAAAGGTCAAAATAGAAACGCCTGGGAAAAAAAGGCGTCTTGTTTGCGTGAAGAATCTGAGAACACCAATAAAGACTCGGTTTTTACTTCTTTGTACAGAACCTGGAACTGAAAAGTGACGTCCCACCGACTGGGAGCGGCACAAACCCGGAATGACTGGGGAGAAGCGGCTTTGGCAACCATCCGTATTCCTGCGAGTTCGTTAAAAGGTAACGTTTGCTTTTTGGCAGGGAGGGTGGATCTCAAACTGCTTTGTGAAGTCTGGCGAGCTTCCCTTTGCGGCGGAAGAGTCTGGGCCAGAGCGAGAGCTTCCGCGCGGGCGGGCTGCTCGTACAATTCAACAAATAGCGATGGGGACGGCGCCGCGATACGGCCCCGCTTCCTGCGGTTACAGCCCCGCCGCTGCGGCAGGAGTGCAAGGAAAGGATTTTGGGGAAAATCAGCAGAGTTAGGTGACGTAGGCTGCTTTAGCTAATTTGGGTGGCTCTTTCAGCTCACTCGGTTAGAGCGTGGTGCTGATAACACCAAGGTCGCGGGTTCGATCCCCACGCGGTCCCCATGTGTTGCCTGATCTAGTTGAGAGGCGTCCCTGCCCATCGCAGGGAGGTTGGATTAAATGATCTCTAAGGTCCCTTCCAGCCTGGGCCAGTCTATGATTCTCTATGATTTTATGATTCTCCTGGGCAACTAATGACAGGACAAGAGGGCGCGGCCTGAAACGGCGTCAGAGGAGGTTCAGGTTGGATCTCAGGCAGCCCTTCCTCACGGAGAGGGGGCTCAGGCACTGGATGCTCTGCCCAGGGCAGGGGGAGTCCCCGTCCCTGGGGGGGTTTAAGGAGAGGCTGGATGTGGCACTTGGTGCCCTGGTCTGGCCCAGGTTGGGGGTGTTGGGGCAGGGGCTGGACTTGATGATCTCAGAGGGCTTTGCCAGCCTCAACGACTCCGTGATTCTGTCATCTACTGACAGTGTCTCTCTTTCCAGATGCCGGCGCTTCCAATCTAATCAGTCGAGACAAGCGGGCCCAGCCTGGATCTGCTCTGTATTTTTGAGGTGGATCTGGTGGGGCCTCGCCTACCCCGCTCCGACGAGTCATGGAGGACAAACGCAACATCCCCATCATTGAGTGGGAGCACCTGGACAAGAGGAAATTCTATGTGTTTGGGATTTGCATGACTATGATGATCCGGGTGAGCGTTTACCCTTTCACGCTCATCCGGACGCGGTTGCAGGTTCAGAAGGGCAAGAGCCTGTACAACGGGACTTTCGACGCTTTTGTGAAAATCCTGCGGACAGAAGGGGCGGCTGGTCTCTACCGCGGCTTTTTGGTCAACACTTTCACCCTGATCTCTGGGCAGTGCTACGTGACGACGTACGAGCTCACTCGGAAATACGTGTCGCGCTACAACAACAACAACGCCGTCAAGTCTCTGGTGGCTGGCGGCTCGGCCTCCCTGGTGGCCCAGAGCATCACGGTGCCCATCGACGTGATCTCCCAGCATCTCATGATGCAGAGGAAGGGCGAAAGCATGGGCAGGTTTAAGGTGCGGAACCAAGATGGCAAACGGATGTTGGTTTTCGGCCAAACCAAGGATATCATTGTACAGATTTTCAAGGCCGATGGCTTTCGAGGCTTCTACAGGGGCTACGTGGCCTCGCTGCTCACCTATATTCCCAACAGCGCGGTCTGGTGGCCCTTCTACCACTTCTATGCTGGTAAGTGAAAGGAGACTTGGAACGTCTGCTCTTGTGAGACCCCACCTTGAATATCGCCTCCAGTTCTGGTGTCCCCGCCGTAAGAGGGACGTGGAGATGTTGGGACGAGTCCAGAGGAGGCCACAAGGGTGACCCAGGGGCTGGAGCAGCTCTGCTGCGAGGACAGGCTGAGGGAACTGGGGTTGTTCAGCTGGGGAAGAGAAGGCTCCGGGGGCACCTTATCCCTGCCTGCAGTGCCTGAAGGGACCTACAGGGAGGCTGGGGAGGGACTTTGGGCAAGTGTCCAGCGACAGGACAAGGGAACTGGGTTTAAATTGAAGGGGAACAGGTTCAGATGGGATGTTGGGAGGAAATTTCCCAGTGCGAGGGTGGCCAGAGTCTGGCCTAGATTGCCCCGAGAGGCTGTGGCTGCCCCCTCCCTGGAGGTGTTCAAGGCCAGGTTGGATGAACCTGGAGCAACCTGGGCTGGTTGAGAGGTTGGAGCAGGTGAGCTCTGAGGTCCCTTCCACCCTCGGCCACTCCAGCATTCTGTGAATGTATCTTATCCTAGAAGCCCCTCGGATCAACTCTGTGACCATGGACCCAGCGTGATTCACTTTCTCTCTTTCACTGGGGCAGGGGCGGGAGCAGAACCTGTCATGAAACAACCGGCCGTGTCCGATTTCAATCACTTCTTTAGGTGTCGGGTGAGAGTTTAGCAGAGATTTAAATGCAGGGTTCAAGAACGGGGGTTGGAGCACTAGGGGCCTTGAAACTAGGTGGCTCTAGGCAAGAGGGTCTTGATGGGTCTACGTTAACTTTCTCTTCCACTAATCTAAAATAATGCTTACTTTCTGCATGGAAGAGCGGAAGGCTTTGAATTTTGAAGTCACCGTGTAAGTATAACTCGTCTTTCAGTTGCCGTGGACTCGAGAGTGTCGTGTTTAGCAAAAAGGCTTCCAAAGCCCTGAGTCTTGTAGCAAAACCTAACTGCAGGCTGAGACAAAGGCCAAAATCTTCCATATTTTTGTGTCGTAAGATCCTGCTTCACTTTGCGTAGCTTTAAAGCTGCCACTAAGCCTTGTGATAGGAAACCCCACCTGGCAGTGTGTTCTCTCTCCGTAGCTCTGCTCTGATGATCCTCAGGGTGTTCCTGAATACTAAAGATACTCACCAGCCAAGATTTACTTTTTCCTCCAATAATCCTTTAGATTTCTGTCATGCAGCCTTGCAGCCCCTTATTTTTAAACTAATATTTTGCCTAATAGCAATCTGCCTAGAAGTGAGGCTAATGAGGGGCTTAGATTTCACCATACTGGACTTAAAACACATCTTGGAAATGAGCTGCATTTAAAAACACGCAGTACCTCAAATATCCAGGTCGCTTTTCAGAGTGAGAGCATTCTGGTGACGATGGCAATATTCATTATGCCTTTAAATGGCAACAGCAGCTTGAGATGTTGATCCCCTCTGAAAGTTTTGGGAGCTCAGCCTTTGCTCTGCACGTCAGAAAAAAATTTCCGTACCAAAATCCAGCGTGTTAATGGTAGGACTAAAAAGGTTCCAGAGCGGATGCATAAGTGCAAGCGAGTTGATACGGACAGAACGGAGCTCGCGTCTTTCGGGCGTTTGCTCTCTTTCCTGGTCTTCTGCGGTGAAAATCAAGACGATGTTAAACATAAGCCCCACTTGTCAATACATCTCCCCCTCGGCTGCCTTTTCCAGTCCTTTGTCCCTTGCAGCAGCAGCAGGAGGGGTCACTGAACCTTCCTCGGGGCTCAAAGTACAGCAGCTGGACAGGCACAACCGCCACGTCGTCCAAAGAAACGGGGACTTTGGGGCTGTGCTCCGTCCGACTTGAACCGATAAAAGCGAGGGAGATTCAGATCCTGTCTGCCAGGTCGCAGGAGCAGAACAAGGAAACCCCTGGGATGGGCAAAGCACGCGGCGCTTCGCTCCTTGGAGGTGCCGCAGCGGGGATGCCGTGCAGATGTCTTGGGCATGACGGGCTGGCTGGCAGGGACAACCTCTCTGGATCCATGCGAATCTGCAAACCGGTTCTGACCAAGAGGGCCAGTGAGGTCCTGGGGGGCATTAGGAAAAGTGTGTCCAGCAGGGCTGGGGAGGTTCTGCTCCCCCTCTGCTCTGCCCTGGGGAGACCATCCCTGGAATCCTGGGTCCAGTTTGGGGCTCCCCAGTTCCAGAGAGACTGGAGAGAGTCCAAGGGAGAGCTACGAGGGTGATGAAGAGAGACTGAGAGAGCTGGGGCTGTTCAGGGACCTCCTCCCTTCAGTCCAACGGAGAGCTACGAGGATGATGAAGGGACTTGAAAATCTCTGCTCAGTGGTGCCCAGCGATAGAACAAGGAATAACGGGTTTGAGTTAGAACGCGGGAAGTTCCACCTCAACACGAGGAGAAGCTTCTTCCCCGTGAGGTGTCGGAGCCCTGGCCCAGGCTGCCCAGAGAGGGTGCGGAGTCTCCTGCTCTGGAGACTTTCCAACCCCCCTGGATGTGTCCCTGCATGATCTACTCTGGGTGACCCTGCTCTGGCAGGGGGTGGGACTGGATCATCTCTGGAGGTCCTTTCCAACCCCTGACATTCTGTGATTCTGTGATAGCCCTGTGTAAAGGTTTCCCCCCGCCCCAGCTTTTAAAGCCTCTGTTTTGGAGGCATAGTCTTGCCCAGCAGGGCCCAGAGCCTGCGTTTGAGCCGATCAGAGGCCGTATGACAGAGCACCAGGGCGTTACCGGGCTTCCTCCCTGGGCTTTGCTGACTTTTCTGGTTGATGCAGAAAGCACCACGCAGGCACACCGTGGGAGGAGGCGACGGGTTGTAAACCGGGGACTTTGCCTCCTGCAAATCAGTTGAAATCAACAGGTGGGGTTAAGGAACTGATAAGCAGCTGCTCATCCAAAACTTTATTCTCCCTCTCTTTCTCCTCGTTCCCAGAGCAGCTTTCCAGCCTGACACCTAAAGACTGTCCCCATCTCCTCCTGCAAGCTATATCGGGGCCGCTTGCGGCTGCGACAGCGTCCACGCTCACCAACCCCATGGATGTCATCAGGGCTCGGGTTCAGGTAAGAGCTCAGCCTGCTCGGCACACCTGGCTGCCGCGACGCAGGGGTGGGGTTCGGTCTCAGCTCTTTGATCTCCGCGGCTTCAGGCGAGCTGCTCCCCTTCTCTCTGTCCGTAGGTTGTTTCGTCTTAGATATATCGCGCTGCTTAATTGGCCCTTGGTGTTAATCGGAGGCAGCTCGGGGAGCAGGGCCGGCTGTGCCTACCTGGCCTGCTCAGAGCGGTTCCCCAGCAGACGTGGCTTTCCTCAGAACAGGACACGTGCTTCTAGCACTGTCGGTTTTAGTGAGTTGTCACGTTGATCCTTCTAGAAGATGGGGGCAGAAGGGAGAAAGGAGGAGACAGGTCTAAGAATCCCTCTTTCTGCTGCCTCTTTAGCACTTCTGGAGACTAGATCAAGGGTATTGGACTAGCTGATCCGTAGGCTCTAGAGCCTTCAGCTGGAGCAGAAGCCCAGAGCGGCTCCGCGGGCAGTGTGGCAGCTCGCTGAATATTTGTTCTGGCTTTGCAGGTGGAAGGCAAGAGCTCCATCATCCTCACCTTCAAACAGCTTATGGCAGAGGAAGGGCCCTGGGGCCTGACCAAAGGCCTCTCCGCCCGCATCATCTCAGCCACTCCCTCCACCATCGTCATCGTGGTGGGGTATGAAACCCTGAAGAAGCTGAGCCTCCGTCCGGAGCTGGTGGATTCCAGACACTGGTAGAGGCAGCTCGTGGAAGAGAAACTTCCCTTCAAACCTTCTGAATTTGGACCGTCGCGGTTGAAAGCTCGGGAGGAGAGGCAGCTGCCATCTCCTCTGTCTCTGGGCGGTTTCACAATACAAGGCAGAAGCAGGAGCAACTGCAATTCACCTTGTTAGATTTGGTTGTAATATAATGCTCTGCTGCTGTTTTTGCTTAAAACCATCAAAACGTGACCTTCGGCAGCGCCGTTTGCCTGGGACAGCTGGTTCGAGAGCGGTCAGGTGCGCGAACGCATCTTGGCGAACTCGGAATTCCTTTATTTTTTAAATTAAAGACTTACTGGCTGAAGCGAAAAAAAAAAAAAAAAAAAAAAGCCAGCTTATTCTTTAAATTAATTTAATCTTTGCCAAACTTCTGAGGAGGGGAATCTAACAGGCTGCAGCAGAGCCCTCTGGTGGGTCGGGTGCTCACTGCAGTTGTCTGTGGGAAGCTGGAAGAATAGAATAGACAAATTTCTCCCGCCACCCACGTGTACTTCTAGAAGATCTGAGACGACAGTAACCTGGAGCCACTTTAAGACCTTATTTACTGCGTTTTGACTAGATCTGTACATACCTTTTCTTTTTTTTTTTTTTTTTTTGTATGTTCCTGAAAATGTTCCCTATCTCTCATCCTCTCATCCTGGCCGACAGGTGAGGTAGGAGTTAGCTGGTTGTGATTCGCTGATGGCAATTTTTGACACCTAACCTGCGTTTTTAATCCGTTGTTATTTAATTATTTTTTTTTTTAATTATTTTAGGGAAGCTCATTCTGATTTCTGGGGGGGACTTGAGTGGTTGTTCTGTGGCCTTGTTCAGTGTGAGTGTCAATACTGCATGTTCAGGGTGGCTGCTGCCACTTTCCCACCTTTAGTTTAAGCACAAACGAGTTTGGAAGTGTCGGATCGCTGTGCTGCCAGCAGCCGTGGGGAGAGCTGAACGCGATTTGAGCTACAACTGGATGTGAGGTGGGGGAAAAATTGACTAAAAACAGCTTGTACTGGCCTTTGGTCCAGTTGGAACCTGACTGGCATGTTCATATTGAATAAGAAGTAATGGTTCGCTGCCACTTTGGAAGTTGAAATCCTGCTTATCCTGTTTGGGAAAGGCAAGAAGGAGTCTTTGCATGCTCTTGCTGGATCAAAACTGTCAGCTGCGGGTCTGTGTTTCTTATCAGATGCAAACTTGCAATCGGGTGATGAAGCAAGAGGCTGCTCGTTGGGGAGGAGGCATGAAGGGACTGTTTGATTTCGCTGCGCTGGTCTCGGATGCTCAGCCCGGTTAGTTGTATGTCTGAGAGGTGAGTAGCAGGTGGGTTGTCACCTCCCTTCATCTCCGTGCAGTAAGGAGGAATTCTCGCTTGGAGTACTCTTTAATGAGCCATCCAAGACCTTTTCATCCCACCTTTGTTTTCTGCACCATCAGATGAGGTGGTGGATGCCTGAGCCACTGCCAGTGCTGCCCCAGCGAGCGGCGTGTTCTGGTTTTTGGTGTCGAACGGCTCTAGTGCCTTCGGAACGGCAGCATCACAAGATTGCAAGGCAGCATCCCGAGCGGGCGGTAGCCCCGTTCTCACACACAGGCAGCGGTAATACCGGTATTAAGAGAATCCTTAGTCATCAGCCGCTGCTGATTTGGCGGCAGGGTAATTCTCGAGGTGTGTCGGGTAAGTGGCTGACAGCACAAACGTGGGGAGATGCTCTCAAACTTGATGTTCCTCTCTTAACCAGCAAAGTTCTTGACAATTAATAAACTTCAGAGACCTTCGGTTTGAAGCCTGAGTTGAAAAGCGCGGTGGTCTCGGCGAGGGCGCTTGCCCAGGGGGGGTTGCCAGGGTCTGTCATTTTGCAGCAACGTTTGGATCCTTTGCCTTCTGAGAAGCGCTAGGAAGGACCTGCCCAAAGAAACGATGGCAGCGACTGCAGAAACAGCGAACTAGCCAGAAAAAAGCAGGGTAAAGCATATACCTGGAGCCACAGATGAGATGCACGCCCTGCTCCTCCTTTACAAGCCGTGCTTAGTTCTGGTTACCTCTTAAAAGCAGCATCTTGACCGGGGCGAAATTGCTTTTCCCTCTCTTGGAATGTTATTCCCGGCGCTTTCCTGCCGTGACGGGGCAGAGAGGGAGCGGTTCAGCCCCCGGGGAGTTTTTATTCCTTTGTTTTTATAACGCCTGAGCCGCCCTGCCCGCCCCGGGGCTGAGCTGGGCTCGGCTGCGCTCGGCTCGACTCGGGTAAGCTCGGCTCGGGCTGAGCTCGGGGTTCGGCTGCGCTCGGTTCGACTCGGGTAAACTCGGGGCTCGGCTCCGCTCGGCTCAGGCTGAGCTCGGGGTTCGGCTGAACTCGGCTAAGCTCGGCTCGGGCTGAGCTCGGGGTTCGGCTGCGCTCGGTTCGACTCGGGTAAACTCGGGGCTCGGCTCCGCTGGGCTCAGGCTGAGCTCGGGGTTCGGCTGTGCTCGGTTCGACTCGGGTAAGCTCGGAGCTCGGCTCCGCTGGGCTCAGGCTGAGCTCGGGGTTCGGCTGAACTCGGCTTGACTCGGGTAAGCTCGGCTCGGGCTGAGCCTGGCGTTCGGCTGTGCTCGGTACGACTCGGGTAAGCTCGGAGCTCGGCTCCACTCGTCTCGGGCTGCGCTCGGGGTTCGGCTGCGCTCGGTTCGACTCGGGTAAACTCGGGGCTCGGCTCCTCTCGGGTCGGGCTGCGCTCGGGGTTCGGCTGCACTCGGTTTGACTCGGCTCCGCTCGGCTCGGGCTGAGCTCGGGGTTCGGCTGCGCTCGGCTCCGCTCGGCTCGGGCTGAGCTCGGCGTTCGGCTCGACTCGGCTCCCCGAGCCGCGCGGCCACCTCCCTGCACCCTCAGCGGGGGCGGGGCCTCCGCAGCACCCACCAATAGCAGCGGCGCCTCGCGGTGGCGGCGGCCAATGGGGAGCGGCGGCGCGACCGTTGGACGGGCAAACATGGCGGCGGCGGGGAGCGGGGAGGAGGCGGCGGCGGCGGGGAGCGGGGAGGAGGCGGCGGCGGGCGCCGATGGCGGCTGCCCCGCACCGAGCCGCGCCCAGATCTTCGCCACCGTGGTGGACACCTTCCTGGAGAAGCTGGTGGCGGCGGGGAGGTGAGGCGGGAGCGGGCGGGGGGGGGCCGGGCCGGGTCCCTCCGCTCGGGGCCCGGCGGTGACGGCCCGGCCCGGCCCGGCCCGGGGGTTTTGCAGCTACCAGCGGTTCGCCAGCTGCTACCGCTGCTTCTACAAACTGCACCCGGAGATGACCCGCAGCATTTACGACCAGTTCGTGTCCCAGCTGCAGGCGTCCGTCAAGGTGAGAGGGGAAGCGGAGCCTGGGGGGGGGCGGTGGGGGGGGCTCCAGGCCTCCGGGTTTGTATCCGAGACGTGTTTATGTCCTAAATTGTTTATATCCTGCAAATACTTTCCCTAAACGTGTTTGTATCCTTCAAATACATTCCCTAAACGTGTTTATACCCTGCAAATACATTCCCTAAACGTGTTTATACCCTGCAAATACATTCCCTAAACGTGTTTATACCCTGCAAATACATTCCCTAAACGTGTTTGTATCCAGCAAATACGTTTCCTAAACGTGTTTGTACCCTGCAAATACCTTTCCTGAATGGCAAACCCAGAAAGTTAAGATTGGTCCCCGGAGTTTTCTTCCAGAGGTACAAAATCATAGGTTGGGGTTGGGAAAGACCCATAAAATCGCCGGCTCCACGGCTGAACCGTCCCCAAGCGCCACGTCTGCGCGTCCTTTAAATGTCTCCAGGGATGGGGACTGGGTGCCCGGTGATCCCCAGGTCGTGGCCTTCATCCCCGGAGAAGGGAGCGGTGCCCACGTTGCTTTGGTTCTGGTCTGGCTGAATCCCCGCGGTGTCCTTCCTTTCTTTGCAGGAGGAGATCCAGGAGGTGAAGGATGAAGGGAATCTGGAGCAGCTGTTTAATTCCCTGGATAAGATGGTGGAGGAGGCGAAGAACAAGGAGGAGCCGGCGTGGTACGGACGGTCGCGTGGCGGTGGAGGGTGACGGCGGGTTCCCACGTGGTGGTTGGGTTGTGTCGACGTGTCCCGTAGGGCTTGTGCTGCGAGGGAAATGCGTAAACCTTGTGTGCCTGAGCACCAACGTCACATCTAAAACACCCGAAAACAAGTTTTATCGGAACAAGGTTTATCAAAACGAGGTTTATCTGTGGCACCAGCACAGATCAGGGGACGTCCTGCTGGAAAGCAGCCCCGTGGAGAGAGACCTTGGAGTCCCTGTGGGCAGGGAGTGTCCCTGGGACAGCGACGGGCCCTGGGGGGCATTGGGGAACTGGGGCTGTTCAGGGACCTCCTCCCTTCATCATCCTCGTAGCTCTCCGTTGGACTCTGCGAGTCCAACGGAGAGCTACGAGGATGATGAAGGGACTTGAAAATCTCTTCTCGGTGGTGCCCAGCGATAGAACAAGGAATAACGGGTTTGAGTTAGAACGTGGGAAGTTCCACCTCAACACGAGGAGAAGCTTCTTCCCCGTGAGGTGCCGGAGCCCTGGCCCAGGCTGCCCAGAGAGGGTGTGGAGTCTCCTGCTCTGGAGACTTTCCAACCCCCCTGGATGTGTCCCTGCATGATCTACTCTGGGTGACCCTGCTCTGGCAGGGAGTTGGACTGGATGATCTTTTGAGGTCCCTTCCAACCGTGAACATTCTGTGATTCTGTGCGATTTCGTGTTTCTGCAAATCACACCCTGCCTGCCCCCAGGCCTTGATCCTTCCAGGAAGGAAACTTGGGGAAGCTGGAGGTGGGGAACAACGGGGCGCCCGTGTTTAAGTGGCCTCGAGCCTCTGGTGCCAGAGTTAAATTCCTGGAAAGGATGAGCTCGCGCCTTCCGGCAGCGGCACGGGGCGAGTCGCCGCTCTCCGGTTGCTTCACGTCCCGGTTTGTTCGCAGGCGTCCCAGCGGCGTCCCGGAGGAGGACGTGCGCAGCGCGATGGTGCCCTACCTGCTCAAGCACAGGTCCTACCTGCGGAAAGTCCTCAAGGAGAAGGAGGAGGAGAACAGGAAGGTCGCGGAGTCCGTGCTCGCGGGGAGGCGTAGGATCGCCGAGCTGCAGCAGCTGATCCAAGCTCGCAAACGCGCCTGGCAGGTAAAAATAGAAAAGAAACGACTAAAACCCCGTTCTCTTTGCAGCGTCAGCCTGAAAGAAACTCCGTCCCGTGGACTGGTGAGACCCCATCTGGAATCTTGTGTCCAGTTCTGGGCCCCTCAGCTCAAGAGAGACAGGGAACTGCTGGAGAGAGTCCAGCACAGGGCAACTGGGATGATGAAGGGAGTGGAGCATCTCCCTTATGAGGAAAGGCTGAGGGAGCTGGGGCTCTTTAGTTTGGAGGAGACTGAGGGGTGACCTCATTCATGTTTACAAATATATCAAGGGGGAGTGTCACGAGGATGGAGCCAGGCTCTTCTCGGTGACAACCAATGACAGGACAAGGGGTAATGGGATGAAACTGGAACATAAGAGGTTCCGCTTAAACTCAAGAAGAAACTTCTTCTCAGTGATGGAGCCCTGGAACGGGCTGCCCAGGGAGGGTGTGGAGTCTCCTTCTCTGGAGACATCCAAGACCCGCCTGGACACGTTCCTGTGTAGCATAATCTGGGTGTTCCTGCTCTGGCAGGGGGATTGGACTTGATGATCTTTCGAGGTCCCTTCCAATCCCTGACATTCTGTGATTCTGTGACTGCCTGGCAAATGGCTGCGCTTTATTTAAGCCTTTTGCTTATCCAAAGCCTCTCTGGGAGCCAAGTGCTGCTGGAACTGGCCGGGGAGGGGGGATACGGGCGTTTTCTCTGGGGGTTTGGGATGTTTCTCCTTGTGCACTGGGAGGGATGTTTCCGTGGGTCAGCAGGTTGGGTTCTGTCCGTGCTGGGGACGGCGGCGCGTGCGACGCTCTGTTTCCCGTCAGCCTGCGCCCTGAACGCCAGCACCCGCAGAGAAAAGCCCTTTGCTGAGTTCACCGGTGCTTCTTTTCCTTCCAGGCGATTAGTAAAGAGCAACGAGAACTCATCGTGACGTTCAAGGAGCCCCAGTGAGGACGTGGGGAGGTTCAACGTCATCTCAGAATTGCTGACGACACGTGGGGAAGTCAGAGCCCACGGGTGCAAACCCCGCGGCCTCCCGTTCGTCTTGTTGGGCCCGAAACGCCGCCGGACTCACACTATTCGATCAAAGCTTGCGCAAAAATAAAAAAAAACTCATCGGGATCTTTGGAAGCAGACGACA
The DNA here is from genome assembly GCA_020746105.1 of Trogon surrucura. NCBI lineage: Eukaryota > Metazoa > Chordata > Aves > Trogoniformes > Trogonidae > Trogon > Trogon surrucura. The sequence goes on from CM036645.1 coordinate 2,155,431, forward strand.
ATCTCCCGAATTGTGAATGCTGCCGTTGCCTTTTGCGCATCTGGGACGTTAAGGAGCCGCATCCGATTCTTTTGCCGCGTTCGCGCAACGTTCGTTTTTGAGCGTCCGCGTCGTCCAACAGTCGCCTGCCCGGGACCCAGCAGGGCAGACACGTCAGCAGCTCCTTTGTCACAGCAAGCTCCTCGTTGCCTTTTAGTCTTTGTTGTTGTTTTTTTCCTACTTTCCAACCCCGCTCCCCTCCCAGCAGACCCACGCCGACGGAGCGCAGCGCGAAGGACGTTGGGGACGTGCCCCCTTCGTGTGTGGAAAGGAGCAGAGGCTTGAATGGCCTCGACTGACTGAAGGGATTTAAACCTTTTCCTGCGAAACCTCCACGTTGGCTCCTGGAACCAAACTACGTTTGTTTTTATCCATCTGGAGTCATTCTTCACCGTCTCATCGGAAGTTTGCCAACCAGGGAAGCGGGGACTCCCCGGAATCTGCCTGCCAGGGTGTTGGCAAAGAAAAGATCCTTCCTCTGGGCTGGGCGGATGACGAGGAGAGCCTGGCTGTGGCCGATGAGGACCGGTTGCGAGTCTTTTAACAGCCCCCAGCTCTGCCGAGGGCTGCAGCTTCTCCGGTCGCTCGTTGCGCTCTTCGGCCGCTCGCACGTGCTACCCCAAGGAGGGTCCTCTGTGGTGGGGAGACACAAAGACGGAGAACAAGAGCGGGGATTTCTACCGAGCGCGAGCCTCTGTTTTCAATCAGAGGCAGCCCCAGCCTCCAATTGACTGACGGCGGCATATTTTCCTCCTGTCGTAAACAAGCCTTCCCTCGCTACGTTATAATCTAAATAAATTGGAGCTGTTGTTCCCCCGGTGTTGGCTCCCGTCGCTCACGCTTGGCCCGCGTACTCTGTAGTTTAGGGGTTTGTCTGACAAAGGCTCTGGCTTCGGCGTTTCACTCCTCCTCCGCCCCCAGAAGCCTCCGGTTCCGCTTTTCAAGACAGGGCTGGGATTTAGAGGATCTGAAAAGTCTGGGAAGTGGTCAGGAGCCCTAAAAGGGGAGCGGCAGCCCCGGAGGGGCAAACTTAGGAGGTGGGTGAGCACGCTGAGCGCTGCCGGGGTCTTGTGGAGAGTAGGAAGCGTAAGGATGGATGAAAAAGAGATTCTTTCAGCTGCATCCTTCCACACCTGCTCCGTGCCTGAACTACGCCAGCAGCGCGCCTTTTCTTCTCGTAAAAGCGCAGTTTTGGGGGTTTAAAGAGGTGCTGCACCTCCTTCTGAACTGGGACAGAGCAGTGAGTGACTGGGAGGCGCAAGGGGGAGTCCCACCAGTGCCCCGTGTCCCATCCCAGTTAGGAGCTGGGTCACTGGGTGCTGCCAAGCCGGCAGGGCTGGGCCCGCCAGCAAATCCCCGCTGGCCCGCGGCCGCGTTTCCCTCCCTGCGGGCTCTGGCCGGTCGCAGGGGGAACCGAGTTCACCCCAAACCACAATTGCTGCCTGCGCCGGCGGCTCCCAGCCCCGCCGGATGTGCTGGAAATAGCCCCGGCGGGGCCCCTCCTCGCCGCCGGGTGCAGCACCCTGGATAAAAAGCTGCTCGGTGCCCTGGGGGCTGCACTGAGCACAGGGAGGCATCATGAAGACCCTCGTCCTGCTCACCCTCCTGGCCCTCCTCGCCCTTGGCCTCTGCCGCAGAGGTACCGGGGAGGGGTCTGGGGGGTTTGATGAGGACTGAGGAGGGGGGAACCGTACTCCCCCGAAGGACTCAGCCGTGAGCTGGAGGAAGGAAAGGAGCACAGGGAGAGATTTGCTGAGTTTTGGGGTGGAGGGAGCGGGGCTGGAGGGATCAGGATTTGCTTTGCCAGGTTGACGGGAGGATCTCAGTGAGGGGTTGGGGCGGGGTGGGGGATAAGAGCCCCAAAATTTGGAGAAGGTGAGGGCACAGCCTAAGGCTGTCCTGACTGCTCCGCGCCATCCCGCAGCCGCCGATGGCTCCGTCAGCGCCGACGAGTCGCCCAGCTCCGAAGGTGAGTCTCTGCGGCCGCATCAGGCTCCACCGCCCTGGGGGTGGAAGGGAGGGGGTGTCCCCAGCCCTCCCTGACCCCCCCCACCTGTGTCCCCTCAGCCTTTGTCTCCAGACGTGCCAGCGCCGAGATGGTGCGGAGACACAAGAGGAATTACGTCTATGACAGGTAGAGCTTGACCCCAAGGGGGACGCCCACATTGAGGAGGGTCCCCACGGGCTGGACCTTTTTTCCCAGCCCCCCCCTCCAACCTCCCCTGCCTCCTTCATCTGTCTCCAGCAGCGTCTACGGCGCCGTGCGGGACCCGCTGGAGGCCAAGCGGGAGGTATGCGAGCTCAACCCCGACTGCGACGAGCTGGCCGACCACATCGGCTTCCAGGACGCGTACCGGCGCTTCTACGGCCCCGTGTAGCCCCCGGTGACACCCCCCTGCCCTGCCCTGAGCTGTGCTGCTGCCCTGCAGGTGCTGGGGCTGAACTCAGGGCATCAAAACCCCTTACTCTGGCGAGCACCCTCTCCTTTTCCCCGCCTTTTTCTGTTAACCATGGGAAGAAATAAATGCTCAAATGGTGTAGCCAGCTCCTTTGTAGGCAGAGCGGTGCCTGTTCCCGGGCGGGACTCGTTTCTCACAGCGATCAGCCCGACCCTTTCTCCACCATTAGTCCGGTTTAATTTAAAGCTCCTTGTTCCAAGAGTGGGGTTAATGGGGGCAGCGGGGGCTGCTGCGTGTGCCCCAGAGCCCTGCACCCGTCTCAGCAGCAGGGTTGCGTTAGCAAAGCTCACCAAGGCGCACACCGAGGGTGTTTCATGGATTTGTGGTCTCACACCCCAGGCTGTGTGGGGCTGCTACGGGGATTAGGTGCAGCATAAGCGCTAGAGGACCCTCCCCGCAGCGATGAGTAGGATTAGATATATTTACAAGGTGGGGAAACTGAGGCACGCAGGAGGAGGGTTGCTGAGATGACACGCCTCGTCTTACGAGGCACCAAGACCCCACATCTGAGCCCTTCACTCTCTTCTCCCCATGCTCAGAGCGTGGGAGCTCTGGGGGTGCCGGGATGTCTGGGTCCCCGTGACCTCCACAGCGTCACCCGATCTCGGTGGGGACCCTTGGGGGCTGCCGGAGCAGCCGAGAGCGCGGGGCAAGGTGGCGGTGAAGGCGCCGATGATGGCAGCGTCGCCCAAAAGGGTGAGTCCGGCAGTTGCGTTACGCAGCGGCAGGATGAAGCAGGACCCTCAATTCGGCGGCTGGGGAAAGGTTACTCCAGCGGGGAAATTGAGGCACGGCCCACAGAGAGCAGCCCAGCAACACAAAAGGAGTCTGGAGCGTTTTCCTCCCCAGCCGAAAACTCACTCAGTAGTTTAGAAAGCAGAAAAATCTCCAACCACCACAAAAAGAGTCCTGAGACAACTCCCAGCGCCCCGTGCGGAGCAGGAGCGGGTGAACAGCACTGGTGGGACAGGGAGTGACGCCGCATCGGGCGTCCCCTCCTCCGGCCACCCCACGGAGTCCCCTCCTCAGCGCCGCCACCGCTGCTCGCCGCCTTCCTGGGCTGTGGAAATGGGCCAAAAACTCCCTCCCCAGGGGCTCCACTTTGGGGGTGGGAAGAGGCAGCTCCACGGGGGTTCAAAGGGAGCTCTGTGCTGGGTAAGGAGCCTGCTTTGGCTGAAATCCCCCAAAAATTCTCCCCCCGCGGGTGCAAAACACCTCACTGTGCACAGGGGTCTTGCACATGCGCCTCCGTGGGTGAAGGGACCATCATAAAGCAGGTCGAGGCGTTGGATTTTTTAAATGCCACCGAGCCAGGGCGGGTGACGGAGCCAGGTCCCCACAGCAAACACCCCCTGGGGTTACACCGTGGGGGTCCCTCCCCGGTGAAGCCCTGAGAGGTGGAGAAAGAAGAAGTGAGTCTGGGGAAAACATCCCCCCTCCCCAAAACTGACCTGAGGGTGTCCGGCCGGCACGCGGAGAAGCCTGGAGGTGGCTCTGGAGCGAATACCAGCGGAGCCCCCACAGCTGGATGCGGTCACCCTTCAGGAGGTGGAGAATCGAGCGAGACCGATGATTCTGAAGCCTCCATCTCTGGGGATTTATTTACCCCCCCCGGAGGGCTCAGGGAGCCAGGGTGCTCCAGGACGAGCAGCTCAAACCCGTTGCTGGGAGAGCAGTGGGAGGGTTTGGGTGTCTCCTGCCCAAGGACCCGCTGTCCCAGGGCTCCAGCAGCAAAACCCCTCCCGAAATAACCCGCACAACCCCGGCGCGGGGACCCATTCGGGGCAGGGAGACCCCAGCTCCATTGTTTCATTCGAAGCGGGAGGGGAGCGGAGAAGCCCGGGGGGTTTTTCGGAGGACTAGACACGCCAGCGAGCAGGAGAGCAGGAGCCCCCGCTCCCGTTTCGTGGGAGCAACCGGTTCGTTCCCAGCGCGAGGGGCTTGGGGAAACCCTCACAGGAACACGGAGGCGCGAGGAGCCGGTTACCGGGAGCCCCGCCGAGGCCGTTAACGCCGCCGCACGGCTCTCAAGAGCTCGAAGCGGCGTTTTCCAGCCCCTTTGGAGGAGCCGGCGGGGACAGGTCCCTTTTGTGGCGCAGCGTTGGGACACAGGGCACGTCCCGCCTTTCCCCGACCTCCCCTTCCCCGGCGGCCTCCGAAGAACCGGAGAGTAAACGAGCTCGGCCGCCCGTTTTTGCACTGGCAGGGCAAAGAAAAACTCAGGTGCAAACGAATCCAGGGAAGGGAAGACTTTCCTCCCCTCCAAAAAAAGCTCCATCCCAAACCACAAAGGTGACAAGAACGGAGGAAATGCGATTCCTGCGAGAGGGATAAGGAAGGGACCCCCCGACGTTTCATCCCGTCACATTAAAAGCAAACCAAGGGGAGGCTGAATATTCAGAGGGGTCAGGAAGGGAAAAGCTTTCGTTTTGTTTCGTTTTCCTGAGAAGCAGAAAGTTGGGTCAGCGCCACGAGCCCCGGGGAAGCGCGAGGCCGCGCCGGGAATCACCACAGACCACGGGGTACAAACATCTCGCCTTTTTTTTTATTAAGCCAACGCGTCGGGATCACAGTCGAGCCGCGCCCTGAGAGCCCCCCGAGCTCCTCCTCGCCCCGCCTGGGCTCCAAGAGCACAAACCCACAGGCTGGGCTTTGCTCTTCTTGGCTTTTTTTTTTTTGTGCTACAAAAGGAGGACCGAGGGAGAGGTGATTGTCCCTCGCCCCAAACCGAGCAAGAATCCGCCCTCTGCCACCTCACGGAGGCAGGACCAACCCTCCTGCCCTTCTCCGCTCTCGCAGTGACCCCACACACCCCTCCCCGTGTTTTCTGCCCCGGTCAGGCTGGCTAGCTCTGCTGGATGTGAAGAAGGGCAGGGGGGGGAAATAAAAGAAAAAAAAAAAAAAATCCAAGACGCAAGCAAAAATCCGAAGGCTTTGCGGGTGGCGTCCTGCCGAGCGAGGGTGGGAGCCCAAGCGAGAGGCTCCGCGCAGCCCGCGAAACCGTCGAGCAAAAGTGCAAAAAAAGCACCACGAGCGGGAGCGCCGCAGCCCCCCGGGGCCCTCCGCGGGGAAACCCAGCGAGCCTCGGCCGCCCCAAAGCTGCGCCTCCCCAGCCCGGGGTCACCCCCTGAGCTTCCCAGAGCTCGTCGCGGCGGGGAACGAAAAACCAAACCTAAGGAACGCACAAAAACCGCGTTAACCCAACGTCCCGGCCTCCACCGAGAGCCTCTTTCTTTTTGCTCTCCTTCCCGGGCGTGACGGAAAGAGCTCGGAGTGAGCTCGGAGCCCGCGCGGCTTCGGGTCTCCCTTACAAAAAAAGAATAAACTTCGCCAAGTCCTCTCGGAGGGGAAGCGGGGCGGCACGGGGAGCTTTTTAGAAAAGGTCCCTCCCCAGGCAGCCCAGAGGTACCGAAAGATGCCACGAGGCACTTGAGGGCCAGGGCCTCTCCCTCCTCTCCGTGTGCGCAAAACCTCGGGGGAGTCTGGAAACGGGAGCCGGGGGCACTCACTGCGGGCTGGTCGGGAGGAAAATAAGGCGACAGCCTCGGTGCCTTTTGGAAAGAAGCGCTCGACTGCACCGAGCGGCCCCTCGCCGGGCTCGAGCGACGACACCTGCTCACAGGAACGTCACTTTTGGTCTTAAACTGGCGCCACGTTGGCGCCGCTGCTGCCCCCGCAGCCCTCGGTTCCCGGCTCTCACCTCAAAAGGTGTTTTCCCTGTCGGGCGCCGCTTCCTTCTCCTCGCTCTCCTCCCCGCGGCCGACGGAACACGCGACCCAGAGCCGCTGTTTTTGATTTCAGCCAAGCAGCCGCCTCGTGCCCCGCGGCAACGCTGCCGAAGCTTCGGCTCGAGCCGAGCTGCCGACGGGAGCCGCAGCTCCTCCGCCAGCGAGGCGGGGCGGTTGTCGTAAGAAGGAAGAAAAAAAAACCCGCGAAGCGCCGGCCCTCGGCTCTCCAACCCACCCAGCCGCGCTCCCGCCACACCCGATTCAACGGAGGGGCAGGGATGGGCTGGACACACGGGACGGCTTCGAAGAAAAGGAATAAAACGCTATTAGTGCCGGAGGAAAGAGCGACCGGCTCGGCAGCCCGGCTCAGACCGCAGATTTCGAGCCAGCGTCGCCGTCTCCGCTGGTGTCGCTTCCTCGGCTCAGCCCGGCAAAGCACCGCGAGTTTCGGAAGCTGCGAAAGCGGGGAAAAGGATAAAATATCTTCAGGGAAAGCCCGTCCCTCTGTCCCCTCCACCTGCCTTTCAGCCCGCGTGGGGCCGGCTCCGAGCTCGGCGTTTCCAAGGAACCGAAATGAATCCGCTGGGACCTGCGCTGGGTTTTTGGTGGGGTTTTTCTTTTAGTTTTTTTAGCTGAGAACAAGGAACAAACATCCTGCCGCTCCGGCACAAGGCGTCACGCCAGGGAGCCCGCACGCACCGGGGTCTCGCTCGTCTTTTTGTCTCACGCCTCTTCCACAGCAGCTTCCACGTGGAAAAAAAAAAAACCAAAACGCAGAGGAGTGGTGGTTTCTGCCGGACTTGCCGAGAGTTCGTGGGGATGGAGCCGTGTGTTGACCCGGAGCACGTCGAGACGCGGACGATGACCCCACCTCCCGCCGTGCCGGCAGCGACCCGTCGCTTCATTTCCGCGCAACGAGACGTCAGCCGCGGGTCGCCCGAGACGCCGTCGGGGCGGAGGTCCGAAAGGTCCCTCGGAGGCGTCACGTGGGGAATCATTTCTTTTTTTTCCACCATCCACCCAGGTAGAGTCATCCCTTGTTGGGTTTTTTTTTTTTTGGGGATCCTAAAACCACCAAACGAGGTCGTCCCCGAGGGAGGCGAAGAGATGGGGACGGGGGATAAAATCACTCCGGCGCGTAACGGCTTCGAGATCCTCCTTCCTCCTCCACAGCTCGTGGTGAGATTAAAAAAAAAAAAAGAAGAAAAAGGAAAAAAAGCGGCGCTGGGACGGATGCTCCATCCCAGGGTCGCGGCGCTCGAGCCAAGCGGTTGGGTTTTCTCGGCGTCGAGATCCCCCCCCCGGCTCTTCTCTCGCTTTCTTCCGGCAGATTCCGCTCCTTTTCCGCGCGGAAGAAAAGCAGCGGGAGGGGACTGGGGGAGGAAGAGGAGGCCGGAGTCTTCGTCGGTCTCCGGTCACCGACGGCTCGGGAAGCGAGCGAGGAGGAGCGCGAAGCCCGTCGGGGCAACGTCCCTTTGCGCCGAGCCCGCCCCGTGGCGGGGGGAGGGACAGGGAAAGGAAATAAATACGCTTGTTCGAAGAAAAAAAAAAAAGAAGAAAAAAAAAATTATATTAAGAGCTTTCCCCTTCCCCTTTTAAATAATCGTTTCCTTTTCTCTCTGACGTCGGAAGAGCATCCAAAACCCCAAAGGAATTCCACTTCTTCTTTTTTTTTTCTTTTTTCTTTAATATTATTTATATGTATAAAAAACTAAAAGGAAAAAAAAAAATTGAAAAACAATGAACTCAAAGGAGGAGGGAAAAAAAAAAAAAATATTTAAAAAAAACCACCAAAATCTGCTTTCCTGTCCCCGGATTGCCGAAGCGGAGCGAAACGCCCTTCGGATCTTCCTTCCCCAAGCTCGCGAGGGCTCCGGTTGCCGCCGCTTTCCGGTGGAGTCCACGCTTTCGCAGCCGCCTCTGCCCGTTTCGGCGAGTTTCCGGGGGGGGGGGCCAAGGAGGGGAGGGGGGCGGTGGTGAACTCCTGCCCGTCTCTCGCCCACCGCCGCCGCCCGGGAGAAGGGCAGAGCTCTGCCTCGGCCGCGCCGAGGGGCCTCTCTCTTCCTGGCGCCGTGCAGCCGCCCGGGCGGGATTCGGCTGGAGGGTTCTCCGTGCGCGTGCTCAAATTTTTTTTTTTTAAAGTTTTTTTTTTTCCTTTTTTTTTTTTTTTAAACTGGGAGGAGGGGGTAGGTATTTTTTTTTTTTTTGTTTTCGTTATCGCTGCCGCCGCCGTTTCTTCGCGGCGTTAAGTGTCGCCCGGATTTTTGTTTCCTTCGTTCAGACGCTGCACGTTCCGAGAGGGGGAGAGAAAGGTTCGCCGACCTGACGCCTTTCTGAACATCAGCCCATCTCTTTCCACTGCTTGTAGAACTCCAGGATGTTTTTGATCTCCACGCTGGCGTTGGCGGCCGCCTGGATGGCAGACTGCAAGCAGAGACAAAAAAGGGTGGGTTGGGCTTTTGGTTTTTGGCCCTTCACAACTTTCAGGGCTCTTTTTCACGGTTAAAAAGAAGTGTGACTGAATAATAGAATTAATTCGGGTTGGAAATCATCGGGATCATCGAGTCCAACCATGAATCTTGCTCTGCAAAGCTCCCCCCAACCCATCTCCCCCAGCACCACATGGGAACGAGCTTTAAACACCTCCAGGGGTGGGACCCAACCACTCCCTGGGCAGCCTGTTTCAGTACCTCTTAGTAAATCCTCTTAGTAAAGAATTTACTACAAGTAGACTCAATCCCCTCACCCAGGTCATCAACGAAGATGTTGAATAGGACTGGGCCCAGTACTGATCCCCGGGGGACACCACTGGTCACCAGACGCCAACCGGATGCATCAGGGTTATTACCCAGGGCAGGAAAAAAAATAAAAAACCCAACGAATCCCCAAATTAAAAGCAAAAAATAGCTCTGTTGCCAATCGACCAGACTTTAATCTCGCTCAGCCGAAAAGCTCGGAGCCGCTGACCTGCATGGGCGCCGAGAACGCGCTCGGGTCCTCCAGCTGAAAGCCCGTGATGATGGTGACCATCCCCGTGGTGTCGTCTTCGCCGCTCCCTTGGGACACCGTGAGCTGTTTGCAGCTGTCCAGTATTTTATAGAGATTCCTGCCCGAGGGACGCGAGAAAAGAGAGACACCGAGGGGAAAGTCAGAGGCGAGACCGCCTGTTGGCGCCACCGGTTTTGTACGCGCGCCGGGGGACGTGCGGGAAACGGGACTGTTGGTCTGTTGCCCGCTGAGGGTTTTTCTGAGAGTCTTCTTAGCACCAAGCGATGAGAAACGGACAGACGGATGCCCTAACGCTCTCTCTAGGGAATTTTATAATTATTAATGTAAAGCACGACGAGTCCCAGCGCTATCGCCTCCCTCCAAAGCCGCCTGCCCGCGGGGAGTTGGGTTCAAACACCTCCACACGCTCTCTTCTTACCAGGCATCTAAATCTTGTCTCTTCAATTTATGCCTCTCGAAGCTCTTCCCAACGTCTTTCTGGCAACGGATGTACCTAAGGACAGACGAGAGTTGCGGAGACGGGCGCGCAAACACAGGGAGAAGTTGGGTGCCACGCGACCCTTTCCCAACGCTGGCTTTTTTGAGCCAAAACGACACCCAAAGGTCTGTCCGAGAAGTCCCTTAAACCACCTCCCGCCTCGTCACCTTTGCCGCACGCGGTCCACACCACCACAAACACTCCCAATTCCAAAAGCACCGCGTCGCTCTCCCACTCTCTCACCTGTTTCCCTTTTTAAACTCCGCCTCCAGATACCGGATGCTGTCCCGAGCGCCTGCGTTCTCCTTTTTCAGGAAGTCCAAGCCATCGATCACTGACGGGAAAAGAAAAAAAAAAAATAATAAAGAAAGGAGGAAAACCATCCGGCTTACAGCTCTACTCCTGCAAATGGATCGGGACACATCAAGAATTCTTTCCCCCACTGAACCGTCTCCGATGCACGGCAGTCGGGGCCGCCACGGGAGGCGGAGAACGAAGCCTCTCTCCTTCCAGCTCTTCTTTGAGACGCGACGTCAGACGCCAAGCGGTACGTGGGAACAGCGTCTCAGCTTCTCGTGCCCAAGTAAAGGACGACGGCAGCGAGAGAGAAAGGCACCGCTTGGGCCGGGGCGCTGGTTCCCAGCGAGGGGAAGGCGAGCTCGGTTATTTGCCGCGGAGCCCCCGTACCCGTTCGAGGGATGATGATGATGAACCTCCCGCTGGTGGCCAACTGCTTGACGACAGCCAGGTGCTGGCAGAGGGCCTGGGTGTCGGGGACAAGGTAAGGAGACATGGCCGACTGTGCTTTGGGCTGCTGAAGACTTCCCTCCAGCTGCGAAACCTCCAGCTGCAAAAAAAAAACAAAAACAAACCACCAACGAAGCGTAAGCAGAGGCGCTTCCTTCACTTTTACGCCGGAAGAAACGATCAAGCGGGGCAAGACTCGCGCCGCAAAGCTCCACCGGGCCCTTCCGACCGCCCGGCGCTCGGAGCCAAGGTCTGGATGGGACCAAGGGGTCAGAGGGAGGGGACTTTCCCGCTCTACGTGGCACCGGCGCGGCCCCGCCTCGAGCGCTGGAGGGCAGTTTTGGGCACCTCAGTGTAAGGACATCAAAGTGATTATCGGAGTGTTTCCAGAGGGCAACCAAGATCATAGAATCACGGAATTATTAAGGCTGGAAAAGGACCTGACGATCTCAGAGCTTAACCATCAACCCAGCACCACCGTGACCACTAAATCATGTCCCCAAGCGCCACGTCTGCACGGTTTCTGAACACCTCCAGTGAAGGTGACTCCACCCCTGCCCTGGGCAGCCCCTTCAGGCGCTTCACCGCTCTTTCAGTAAAGAAATTTTTCCTCATATCCAGTCTGAACCTCCCCTGGAGCAACCTCAGCCCATTTCCTCCCGTCCTATCGCTTGTTACTTGGGAGAAGAGATCGACCCCACCTCGCTACCCCTCCTGCCAGGTAAGGGTGCAAGATGGTGAAAGGTCTAGAGGACAAGACTTATGAGGAGCAGCTGAGGTCACTGGGCTTGCCTGGAGAAGAGAAGGCTGAGGGGTGACCTCATCACAGTCTACAACCTCCCTTGCAGCAGGGGAGCTGGTGATCTCCTGCAAGGAGCAGGGAGGTGGACTTGACAATCCTTACAGAGCCCCTCCAACCATTCCACCTTTGCAGAACACGCTTCCTGCCTCCGTGGGGGCTGGAAGCCACGAGCTCCCCCTTCCTTTCCTACTTTCAGACCTCTCAGCCACCACCTTTGCCAGTTTTGAGGCTGGAACCAGCATCTCCTACCTGCAGTCGAAGCTGGGCCATATCTCTCATCAGCCTGTTCCGACGAGCTTCCTCGGCAGCCTAGTTACAAAAAACAAACTTCCGCATCGGTTAGCAGGAAACACGCGAGCTGACTCCAGAAAGGGGGCGAAAAGGGGACACCCGAGTCGCAAAACTTTGTCCTCCTGACATTTTGCACCGAGGATCGGCCCAGCTCGGCCAACTCACCATGTGGAACTGGGCTTGGGCCTGGTGCAGCAAGTTGTCCTGCTCCGCCTGCGCGATGCTGATGAAGATGCCGAGCTCCGAGTTGAACTGCAGGATGCTGCCTTGCAGGTGGGTGATGAAGTGGCCGAAGCTCCGAATGCAGCAAATCCGAACAACGGACTGAAAAGGAAACACACAGGCGATCGCCGGCCGCGTCTCCTCACGGCGGGTCGGGAGCCCGAGCCAGTTCCGACCCTGCAGCTCGTGCTTTTGGAAAAGGCAGGGAAAAAGAAAAAAGATCCAAAAGAGACAGAATCACAGAATTACTGAGGCTGGAAAAGACCTCTGAGATCATCAAGCCTGGCAACTACAGTCATCCAGAAAGCTTAAAAGTGCTTGCAGCTTGGGCTTCCCCAACTCAACAAAACATCAACGGGCTCTCCCTCATAAATTTCCGCTCAAGCCCTGAGCGCCAGGAAAAGGAATCGAATAAAACGACGATCTCCATCTGATTTTGGGGCAGGCCCGACTCCCGCCCAGGCGGCGAGATTGCTGCGCTTTGCTCCGGCAGCTCGCGACGGCGTTCGCGACCTCGCTGCGGTTTAACAAGCACGGGTCCCACATCCCACGCCTGAGCTGCGCCCCCGAATCAAGGCAGATGACACTCAGGTATCTCCTGCTCCCAAAGGAGCGGATTGGTCCAGCCAGGAGAGGCAGGAGGAGAACGACGGCTTTTTTCCTGCACACCTCCACTAGAAACGATCGCCTTGGCCCTTCACGCTTGGGAAAATAGAAAGAAAAGTAATTGCAGCGACCACCAGTAACGTGAACCCACCTCAGACGCCGAAGTTTCGATCAGTTTGGGGTCTTTTTTGGCAAGAAAGAACCAGATCTTCACCGGCGCAGCTCGGCTGGGCTGCACCTCCAGAAAGGGAAACACAGCTCGCGCCAAAAATTCAGGATTTAGTCCAACTCACCTCCTCAACCGGTGAGAAAATGGGCCGGTCCTGTTCAAAGTTAAACCTCTTGTGTGCATTTTTTAGAGGGGGAAGGTTTCGCAGGGCCACGTCTTCCGGGAGCAGCAAGTTGGCTTTCAGGTCCGGGAGCTCAGCACCGCTCAGAATGTCCTTGACTTCGTTACACAGGGCCAGCCCTGCAGAGGAGGGAAGGGAAGCACGGCGATACACGGTGATTTAGTGACGGACGTGGAGAGGAAAATCGCTTTAAGAGACACAATCTGTAACAACCAGGGGTTTAAATCACACGTGGGCTCCGAGCACACGTTGTAGGAGGAACAAAAAGGCCGCCCACAATACAGAAACCTTCAAATAACCTGCTCGGGCACCGCACTTCAGAAAAAAACGTAGAGTTTGGGGTTTAACTTTCCCGTTTGTTTCAACGGGCGCTCGTCTGTTTAAACCACGCTTCTCGTGAACCCTGGGGATATTGAGGCTGAGGTATGGGGCACGTCCGAAGAATATGGAGCTTCAGAACTTGCTTCCACGATTGCCGTGAAAAAAAATCACATCCTTACTTATGGTTCCAGCCGTTAATTCCACCCACGTTGAAGGCTTCAGGTGTCAACTATATAAAATTCTTTGACAGAGCTGAAGTCTGCGGGACAGTATTGAACTGGAACGGTGTTTAAATACAACACGTGCATGATGTGTGATTCTAAGCATGACAGGAAGCGACAATCATAGAATGTCGGGGGTTGGAAGGGACCTCTAGGGATCACCCAGTGCCACCCCCTGCCAGAGCAGGGTCACCCAGAGCAGATCATGCAGGGACACATCCAGGGGGGTTGGAAAGTCTCCAGAGCAGGAGACTCCACACCCTCTCTGGGCAGCCTGGGCCAGGGCTCCGGCACCTCACGGGGAAGAAGCTTCTCCTCGTGTTGAGGTGGAACTTCCCACGTTCTAACTCAAACCCGTTATTCCTTGTTCTATCGCTGGGCACCACTGAGCAGAGATTTTCAAGTCCCTTCATCATCCTCGTAGCTCTCTCATCCAACGGAGAGCTACGAGGATGATGAAGGGAGGAGGTCCCTGAACAGCCCCAGGTCTCTCAGTCTCTCTTCCCAGCAGAGATGTTCAGTCCCTTGACCACCCTCGTAGCTCTCCGTTGCAAAGCGATACCGGCCGGCAAATCTCTCCCCCCAGAATCTTACGATACACCACGGAAACTATGGCTGACTAAGCTTGCTGAAACATTTATGTCGCCGCTTCCTTCTCCAGTACCTGATTCCTGCAGGTCAGTGGCAGAAGGCAGAAGGTTCAGGAGCACAGACAGCCTGTTCCACAGGCTCTGAGAGCTCTGCAGGAAGGAAAAAAAAAAAACAACCAAAAGGCCACAAGAAAAGTCAAGGTGGGTGTACACAACAAGCCGGCTGCTCAAGATTTCCAGCATCTTTCACACGCCACAGAACGACAGTCATAGAATCTTAGGATCATTCAGGCTGGAAAAGCCCCTCAGGATCATTGAGTCCAACCACTGACCCTGCCCTGCAAAGCTGCCCCCAACCCATCTCCCCCAGCACCACATCGGAACGAGCTTTAAACACCTCCAGGGGTGGGACCCAACCGCTCCCTGGGCAGCCTGTGCCAGTGTCTGACTGCTCTTGCTGGGAAACATTTTTCCTCATGTCCAGTCTAACCCTCCCCTGTCGCAGTTTGAAGCCGTTCCCTCTTGTTCTATCACCAATTACCCGTGAGAAGAGACCAGCCCCAACCTCTCTACAACGTCCGTCAGGCAGTTGTAGAGGGTGATGAGGTCTCAACCTCCTCTTCCTCAAACTCAACAGCCCCAGCTCCTTCAGTCGCTCTGCACAAGATTTACTCTCCAGGCCCTTCCCCGGCTCCGTCGCCCCCCTCTGCCCTCGCTCCAGCCCCTCGAGATCTCTCTTGGGTTGAGGTGCCCAGAACTGGACACAACACTCAAGGAGTGGCCTCCCCAGAGCTGAGCACAGGGGGACAGTCCCCTCCCTGCTCCTGCTGGTCACACCATTGCTGACACAGGCCAGGATGCCGTTGGACTTCTTGGCCACCTCGGCACACGCTGGCTCATCTCCAGCCGCTCGTCGATGAGAACCCCCAGGTCCCTTTCTGCCAAGGAGCTTTCCAGCCTCACTTTCCAGAGCCCGTAGTGTTGACGGGCGTTGCTGTGGCCCAAGTGCAGGACCTGGCCCTCGGCCTTGTTGAAGCTCATCCCATTAACACTGGCCCATCCATCCAATCTGTCCAAGTCTCTCTGCAGGGCCTCGCTACGCCTCTTTGGTCAGGATTATCTTAATTCAGCTGGTGGGGTATCACCTTCTTCGAACCCCAGCTCGGCCCAAGCCTCGAGCACAGCTCCCACCTGAGCACACATGATGATGAGGTCCGTGTTTGTCCTCAGCCAGTCCAGGAACACCTTGACGGTGAGCAGCAGCCCTTCGTTGGTCACGATCTCCAGCTTCTCCTGAAGGGATCGCTCATTCCTGCAGGATTTGTTACTTGAAATGCTTTCCTCGGAGTCAGACACGTCATCTGGGAAGCAAAGGGGAAAGGAGGTGTTAAAAGCCCTGAGAAGCCCAACTCTGCGGGCAGGAGAACAGCGCTGGGTTGGTAAGAGTCGCACTTCTTGGTGCCTCCACACATCCTCACAAAACCAGTTTGTTGATAAAGAGCGCATCGCTGTCGCATCTTCTTCAACGACACAGTCCCTTATTCTAACTGCACGGTCATTTCTGCCTATCGACACAGCAAATATCATTCCATAAACCCTCGGAGTGAAAAGGGAGGAAGGGATTTATCCAGAAACCAGCCCTGCTAGAGCGCCAAGACCATTAAATAGTTCAAGCCTTGGAACAGCACAGCTGAGGCAAGGAGAGCTCAAACCTAAAAAGCACCCGGGTTAATTTATTCAGCCTGGCAGGCTGAACCTCTCTTTTTCCACATCTATAGAGGTATCACAGCCACACTCGTCGAATCCATCCCCGGAGCCGCAACATCTGGGTAACCCAGTGAAGGAAAACGTTAAACAGACCAAAAATAATTTGTTTCTTCCTTTACTCCCATCGCTTTCAAGTGGCTACACAGCAACGCCGGGAGCCAGTAAACATTAACATGAGCTAATATTCCTCCCTTCAAATCCCAGACCAGGCGAAGCCCCAGCCCTGCCAGCGCTGCACTGAATTTGGCAGCGCGACGCAAAAGTTTCCTTGCTCGAGGGGAGCTGGGAGGAACGACAAACAAGACCAAGCAGGCCCGTGTGGTTTTATCTGAAGCACAAACAACTCCCTGCAGCGCATCGGATCTCCCTTTCAAGGCTTTTTTTTTTTTTTTTTTTTTAAATCCCGGAACATTACTGGGTAACAGAGACATCGCAGCTCCACCTGCTGTGCATGTGCAGCTTGGTTCAGGCCTGAGCGTTGAGAGGGACACAGAAAAGACGCCCTCAACTCCTCTCAAAGGCACCCAGGTCACGTCTTACAGACAAGAGCATCGCAGAGCTGATAACGGGACATCTCACAGAGAGTTTCCCAGACTGCATCTGCACTGCCCATCACCAGCAGTGCCAGTAAGTATCCCATTACAGAGATCTCCCTGGGGAAAAATGGATGATAATCCCAATTTTTAGTACCTGCTGAAATTCTCTCCTGTATTATAAGGGCTGCTCAGCGTTCAGCCTGTCGAGCAGAACAACAGAAGTCCCACAAGAGGGACATGGAGCTGTTGGGACGAGTCCAGAGGAGGCCACAAGGGTGACCCAGGGGTTGGAGCAGCTCTGCTGCGAGGACAGGCTGAGGGAGCTGGGGGTGTTCAGCTGGGGAAGAGAAGGCTCCGGGGGCACCTTATCCCTGCCTGCAGTGCCTGAAGGGACCTACAGGGAGGCTGGGGAGGGACTTTGTGCAAGTGTCCAGCGACAGGACAAGGGAACTGGATTGAAACTGAAGGGGAACGGGTTCAGACGGGATGTTGGGAGGAAATTCCCCAGTGCGAGGGTGGCCAGAGTCTGGCCTAGATTGCCCCGAGAGGCTGTGGCTGCCCCCTCCCTGGAGGTGTTCAAGGCCAGGTTGGATGAACCTGGAGCAACCTGGGCTGGTTGAGAGGTTGGATCAGGTGAGCTCTGAGGTCCCTTCCACCCTCGGCCATTCTATGGTTCTACAAACCCCGGCTGGCTGGAGGTTTTTCCTTCGCTCAGTGCACGTACAGACGTCAGGAGTAAGAGTAAAGCTTCTCCTTCAGGAAACACTCAAAGCCTGCCCAGTATTTGGCCAACCTGCCCCTCCAAAAACAGCCAAACGAGAAACTGTACCGCGAAAAGGGGTGGATTTTGGCAAACGGACCGCTGCGGCATGCGGCTTTCCAACACGGAACCGCCGCACCAAGTATTTCGAACGAGGCCGGGGGTCCTTACCTTGCTCTGCCAAGCTGGGCTTCTCCAGATCTCCGTTGACGCACGGTTTGCTTTCCAGCCCGTCCTTCAAGACGGACGGTTCGCTGTTGGGTTTCAGAAGGATGTTGCTGAAAGTGGGAGCCAAGCGAAAGCAGCGTTTGGTCTGGAAGAGCTGGGTGGACATGGCCTGGAGATTACTGGCGATGCTCGCGTCGTTAGCGCTCAGGGAAGCCGGCCCGTTGACCGCTGGATCCAGAGCCTCGATTTTAGAGATGCTCGGGCTCTTGGAGTCCCCTAGTCCGCTGCCATCCACACAGTTTTTTAAGGCCTCTTTGGGCCCACTTTTGCCTCGGCCGCTTCCCTCCTCACCCGGCTCATCCTCCATGTCCTCCAAGTCGGAGCGAGATTCTTGGCTGTTCATGTCAGAGTCCGTCTCCACGTCGAAAGCAGCTTCCGCTTCCTCGTCGCTCTTCTCGGAGCCGCTTTCTGAGCCGTCGCTGCCCTTCGTGGAGCCCTGGCTGGAGTCGGAGTCAAAGCCCTCGCTCAGGTCGCTCTCATCCACCTTCTGGGGGTGGCGGCGGCGGCGCAAACAGGAGAGGCGGGAGTATTTCTTGCTTTTCTTGCAGTCATTCTTCCGTTGCTCCTCGCTGGGCTGATGATTGGCCAAGTCAGCTTCAGCTTCCTTCTCGATCGAGCTCAACGGCTCCCGCGACTCCTGGTCATCTGCAGGCGTATGAAACGAGACCCCATGTCAAGAAAGTCCCGATGCCCAAGATGTGCTGTCTCGTTTCTCAGGCAGCTGCACTGCTCAATACGGCTACACCAGCATAAAAGACACACTTGAATCTTAAATCTTTTCCCCAGCTTTCTAAAGTCTGAGAGCTGAGTGACCCACCAAGCAGGGCAAGGGAATCACAGAATCACTGAGGCTGGCAAAGCCCTCTGAGACCATCAAACCCAGCCCCTGCCCCAACAGCCCCACATGGGCCAGACCAGGGCACCGAGTGCCACATCCAGCCTCTCCTCAAACCCCCCCAGGGACGGGGACTCCCCCTGCCCTGGGCAGAGCATCCAGTGCCTGAACACCCTCTCCGTGAGGAAGGGCTGCCCGAGATCCAACCCGAACCTCCCCTGAGGCAGTTCCAGGCCGGGCCCTCTCGTCCTGTCACTGGGTGCCTGGGAGAAGAGCCCGACCTGACTGCGCCCTCCCTGCAGGGAGTTGTGGAGAGTGAGAAGGTCCCCCCCGAGTCTCCCCTTCTCCAGCTGAACCCCCCCAGCTCCCTCAGCCTCTCCTCCCAGGACTTGCCCTCCAGGCCCTTCCCCAGCCTCGCTGCTCTCCTCTGGACCCGCTCCAGCCCCTCCAGATCTTTCTGGCAGGGAGGGGCCCAGACCTGCACCCAGGGCTCGAGGTGTGGCCTCCCCAGGGCTGAGCACAGGGGCAGAGTGACAGCCCTGCTCCTGCTGCCCACCCTGCTCCTGACACAAGCCAGGAGGCCATTGGCCTTCCGGGTCAGTCAGCTTGATTAAAGCAACAACTCCACCCCATAACTAGCCTGAGCTCACCTGATCCTTTCCTTAACCACCCTGACAGCTTCAAACCCCACGATTCTATGATTCTAAAACCCATGCAGGGCAGGAGTCTCTCCTCAGTGGAGAAGATAAGAATTCAGTAAATACCAGCAAACAGAAAGACAGCAAACGAGGAGCACAGATTGGGATAAAGAGATGATGAACGAGCTGCCAAGAAATACACGAAGGTAACTGGTTTACAACGAGGAAAGCAACATTTTCACCTTGTGAGGATTCTGACACTCAGAGCGAGCATTTAAGCAGAGACTTATCTCAGCAGATCACCCATCTTTGGGGATTTTAACCCGGCAGCCAAAGATCAAGATGTCTCTAATAAACCCAGAGAGTTAAGGAAGGAAAATAAAAGCCAGCCCCAGGAGACCCAGCTCATCTCGTCTCTGCTCTTACCCGTGCCATCGCTCTGAAAGGCTGGGACTGGGTTTTCCCCTTCTTCCAGCTCTGCCTGCAGGCGAATATTGACGTGATTGATGAGGTGAGAGAAGAGGGCCAGCGTGAAAGCGATGGCTGCGCTGTACTGCTTCGAACCTGCAACGAGACGGAGCAGTGAGGTTGGAGGAGACCGACCGCCAGTCCGAAAACGTGAAAAGACGACAACATCTCCAGCCTAAAGGGACGTTAATCGCCACGTTTCCGACCGAGGCACTTGGTTACCTGCCCTCTTGAGGCTGTGAACGCTCATAAGGCAGATGATCACCATGCGGAAGATCAGGAGGTCAGGAAGGAAGGAGTAGCCACTCTCATATTCTTCTTCATCTTCGCTAGTCGAGCTCGAGTTAGGAGGAGATGGCAGGTAGAACAAGCACAGATTGAAATCCTCCAGCACAGACTGGCAGAGAGACGTCAGCTCCGAATCCAGAGAGCTTACCAAGAAAGAAAAGAAAAAATAAACAAGAGTTATTATTCAAGACTCAAGATCCTGGCAATATCTGCGTGGAAACTGGCCAGACCAGCTACGGGAGGAAAGCGAGATTAATCACGTTATGTTTTCCTCTCCAGAGCTGCTCGACTAACGACAAACGGTCACTAGAGCACCTCCCCGGCAAAGCGACAGGTCACCAAAATCCACGTCAGTTTTCCCCTGGGAACTCAAGCAGTTGCCACAAAGACACATAGGGCACTTCAGCGCTAAAGGTAGGAAGGGTTTCAGATCCACTGCTCAGTCAAAGGATTATAACGTAGCGCACAAACTGGGGACTCAGTTTTTTCCTCCTCCCCTGGCTCGAACTTCCGTGAATATTCCGAAATCCTCCGTAGCTGTTAGTTCCTTCAAACGAAGCACCCACGGTATTTTGTTGGGTTCCCTAGTTACAAAACGAACCCTTCCGCAAAACATCGAGCAGATCCTTCTCAGGGGACAACGCGCTTGGGAAATTGAAGTAATTTCCAACTTTCTTCCGAGCTAAATAGGTGTTAAGCTGATATTAAATGAGCCTCGAAGTTCCACCCCAGTATAAATCAGTATCTGAAAGCTAATCCCATCCTGGGCTGCGTTTGCAAGGGCACAGCCAGCAGGTTCAGGGAAATTTATTCTCCCTCTCATATCTGGCACCCGGGGAACTGCGTCCAGTCTTGGGGTCACCAGTACAAATGAAAAAAAAAGTAAAAAAAAAGCCAACCAAAAGACTCTGACAAACTGTACTTAGTCCAGCCGAGGCCTGTCAAGGGGAGTAGAGAATATGATGCAGGAGAAGCAGCAAAGAGAATAGTTTGCTCAGGCTGGAAGACAGAAAGCTCAGGGGGTGTAATTTCTGTTTTCAGACACCGGATAGTCGATTATACAAGAGTGAGTAAAAGTCTTCTCAGCGGTGCACAGCAAAAGGAAGGGAGGCAACGGGTACAAGCTGCACAAATCGAGACTAGACACGAGGGGGAAAAAAAAATTCCACGGTGAAGGTTGTCAAACCCTGGAAGGAGGAGCAGAGAGGTGCAGAACCTCTGTGCCAAGCTCCGTTCAAAACTCAACTGGATGAGGCTCTGAGCAACCTCATCCAACTTCGGATTCGCACTTACCTTCACCGTGGACCCTACTCTGGGGGAGGACTGGACCCCTGGAAGGTCCCTTCCAACCTAAACTACTCCACGATGAATTGAACTGTGCACAAACCCTTTGGAACACCTGCTCTATTGAAGTTTTCAAGCAGGGAGAGGTTGATTCACAATCACTGGAAAACCGCGCGGTGAAGAGAGAAAAATCCAAGCCCAAGAAGAAAAATCACGTGGCTGTACAAAGCTTTCCATTTATTCCAACCTGAAGAGGTTTCTTTGAACAAGGTTACACATTTCCAAATGAAAGGAAGAGCCCTGCACATGGACAGACAGCGACTCTGCCGTCCTACCAGTAGAATCTTGGGATTTTTTGGCAGAAAGCCTCAGCACAGGCACTGTTATCCCTCAGGGAACAGTGTTTTCCAATTCTGAATGCCTGCTACGATGAGTCAGCAAAAGAAAGGATCTGCCATAACCTTACCTGCTCTTTGGCTGCAAAAGACTCTGCAGGTACATAAAGCTCACCAGCAACCTCTTAATGTCTTTGCCTCTAAAAAGACAGAGAAGAAAACACCGTCAATCGGGGGCACCGTCACGGAGACAGCAGAGATTAACAGAGCTCTGTTAACGGGTAAATCAGGTCTCAGCTGAAAACTACTCTCTGATGAGACCGGAGAGAAAGAAAAAGTCAGCTTCTACGCTTCTAACTTTCACCAACGTGCCTCAACCCTCATGAGGAGTCACCAGTGTCAGGTGAAAGGGAGAAAATCTCTCACCCTGAAACTCCACAGCCAGTCAGCATTAAGCTTTACTCCTGGAATTACGACCCGAGAGATCAATAACGGGACTCTCCAAACTCTGGGAACCGTCGCTGGCTCGGATCAGCCGTCGACCAGTTCTCCCTTCCCACGACGACACTACCCTCAACCCAGAGGGGGACACTGGTAACACTGCAAACCCTGAGCCTGCACTCCCTCTCCTTTTCTTTTCCCTTCTCACCGTTTCTTGCTCGGAGACAGCTTCCTCGTTTCACATTTCTTCAGCTGGTGATACATTTTGGCTGCTTTGTCATACAGCCGCTTCAGGTTCCCGTAGGCACCTTCGAAGGACACTTCAGACTGGATACTGCGACACCAAAACGGAACACACATCCAAAGTTACCTTGCCAACGAGCTTACTAGCATTTTATGGCTTTAACTCGCTTGAAAGTTAGTCAGGTGTTCTTATCGCCAGCCCTGCTCAAGGTTTGAAATGAACCCACCTCTCTTCCCCCTCCCCTGAAACCCATCTGCTAAAACCAGTCTGGAGAAGAGGAGAAGAGGAGAAGAGGAGAAGAGGAGAAGAGGAGAAGAGGAGAAGAGGAGAAGAGGAGAAGAGGAGAAGAGGAGAAGAGGAGAAGAGGAGAAGAGGAGAAGAGGAGAAGAGGAGAAGAGGAGAAGAGGAGAAGAGGAGAAGAGGAGAAGAGGAGAAGAGGAGAAGAGGAGAAGAGGAGAAGAGGAGAAGAGGAGAAGAGGAGAATCACTCACAGCATCACTCACAGAATCACAGAACGTTCAGGGTTGGAAGGGACCTCAAAAGATCACCTAGTCCACCCCCCAAATCTGGCGCCAGCAACCGCAGCGCACCGATTCTCCCTCACGGTGAGGAAGCCACGATCCCCACGGCCACTCACCAGCGTAAGTAGCAATAGGTAGCTTCCACGTTGTAGTATTTGCTCCCTGCCAGTGTCCCCAGCTGGTTAAAGGGCATGCCTGTCGGAAAAGAGAGGGGAAAGGAATTAATTTCAAATTCTCCAACAACCCTGGTAGGAAGCAGATCCATCCCTCGCAGGAGGGAAGCCAGGAAGACACAAACAGTAGTAAAGCTGCGGTACAAAGGTCTGGACTACTTGAACCTTTCACTACCCAGGTTTGGGGTGTTGTTTTTTTCTGTTTAATAGTGGTTTATATCCTACCCACCTTCCTGCCAGCTCACAGCAGTGCTAACAATGCCTCCTCTTCTGTATTAATAAAGCCCTGGCTTTGACTCTGGATTCCTGACACAGGCACCAGCTTATCAGCGTTTAAGAATTCTGTTCCAGCTCACTGCAGTGCGCGCGGTTTTTTCGCTTGACGGTATTTGGGATCAACTTCTCAAACAACTCAGTAAGAACTCAGAAAAGACAGGACAGAAAAGAATAATATTTCTGGAATCACACCCCTTTTGAGATAGATAAGCCCTCAACTCTTGCCACAAGGCGTTCTCAGAAGGTAAATCACTTCTGAAGGGGAAAGCGGCATGAGAGATTGGTTTTTTTTTGCAGGTGTAAAAAGAGGGAGATGACCAATAATGATCTGCTTCTGCAACAGACAGATGGATCTTCCCTTGGCTGGATAAATGCAATTTTACCACGTTCATGGAAGTTGGAGGTTCTCAGATGAGCAGGCAAAGAGCACCTTCACTTTAACACCTTTCTTTGCTTCACCAGTAAGAGAGATTCTCAAAGAAGGAAGTAATTTTAACCAGAGGACAAAACCACTCCTCTCTGCACAGCAAGAGAGAAAACCTGACCGGCGTAGCATCGCAGTGCTGCTTTTAGGTTGAGGCAACGCGGTTTTAACGGCCAAAAATTCACGTAACTCACCTATTTGCGGCGCGACGGAAAGGGCTTGGTAGTAAAACCGCTCCGCCAGCAGCTCTGTGTCCACGCCTGCCAGTTCGTTCTGATAGCGAGCTGAAAGAAAACCACACAGCGCCCATCAGAAACCAGAAGGCAGCGTCTTCTCTCCCCTGCAGATTAAAAATACCACAAAAATACCACATTCTGCTACGGCAGAGCACGAAACCTGAAGTGACTCGGCTCACTTAAAATACCTGGCTGTGGCTAGACCGGACTTTATTTTTTCTGGGCAACAGTAGGCATTTTGGGAAAGCCCTGCGAAGAGGTGAGCGCGCTTCTCTCCTGTCAGTGAGTTAAGTCATTCTTACTCCCCCCGTAAGACGTTTATTCGCGATATCGTTTTTTAGGCTGATTCACGCAAGCAATGATCCTCATGAGCAACCTGATCTAGTGGGTGACGTCCCTGCCACGGCAGGGGGGCTGGAACGAGATGATCTTTGAGGTCCCTTCCAAGCCGAATCGTTCTACGGTTCTGTGATAACACCAACCAGCTTTCAAGAGCTCGAAGGCTGCTGCGTGTGGAGCGCGGTGCCCCCGCCGCGCTTCGGATCGCTGTTTTTTCAGGCAGTTACGTGTTCGCTCACCGCCTCGACTCCCACGGGCTCGCAACCAAAGCGCTTCAGGAGGTCGTGATCGCGAGGCAGACACATCTGCTACAACAAGGACAACAGGCGGCCAGACACAACGGCAAAGAGCTGGAGCTTTGCAGGGCCCTGCACTCCGGATTGATTGACGACGATTAAAAAAAAAATAAATCTGATTTTCAGCCACATTTGTGCTGATGACGGCGGCTCCTTAAGGCAACTTTAAAGGAAGGCCGGACGAGAGAAGTCAGCCCACTCCGAGTTCCCTTCCCATTGCTCGGGCAGCGCAAACGAAAGCAAAGGCTTCTGCAGATACAGTTTATCAATTGCAAACTCCTCATCTACTTGCTCAAACACGAAGCTTCGGCGATTTGTGGCTGCTCCGTTGGCCACGAGAACCTTCAGCTCACACCACCTGCTGACAAATGTGTCAGAGGGAGACCAGTGCCTGCAAGTAACCGCGCCTGGTGACTGTGACGGGCTCAGCGCTGTCCAGTTTTAATCTATTAAATAATTAATAATGTTTTAACACATTAAAGGTTTCCCTGAAAGACAACGCTGCTCTTACCTAGATCTCCCAGATAAACCAGGCATCTGTGACACGCCATCTGTGCCCACTCCATCTCCTTCTCCGACGCAGACACGGGTTTCTTGCAGCCTGCAGGAGAAATAAGGAGATCACATCCATCGTCGGGGAAAGGCTGCTGGAAAGACACACGAGCAGCCTACGCCTCTGCCCGAGAAAACCAACATTTCACCGGGTAAAAACAAAGACCACGCGGTGGGTTGCCTTCTGCGGCATCTTAGACGGGCACCAGTTCGCTCTTCTTAGCAAAACGTGGAAACTAAATGTAGAAAATACATGTAGATGCTGATGCTAAGCCATTCTCCCTTTAATTCCCCGCTGGTGAGGGGCAACAGTCACCGAAATGACCGTCCCCGAGACTTTGGCTCCAAGGTATGCCCCAGAGCCAGCTCTGTTTGCACTCAGACGAGAGGACAAAGGCCAATTCCTCTCCACGAGCCACGTGGTTGCGGTAACACTGCACCGAGTGCAAGTGCAAAGCTGTCAAGGGAGGTTTAGGCTGGACGTTAGGAAGCATTTCTTCACTGAGTGGGTGGTCAAAGGCTGGCACAGGCTTCCTAGAGAGGTGGTCGATGCCCCAAGCATTTAAGACGCATTTGGACAAGCCCCTTAATAACGTGCTTCAGCTTTTGGTCAGTCCTAAATTTGTCAAGCACTTGGATTAGATGATCACCGAGGTCCCTCCGAGGTCTGTTCTGTTCTACACTGAACTTAACAAACAAAAAAACCAACACAAACCAGTTCAGATGCCGGAAAGTGTCAAAAGAAACTGGGCAAAGCTCGAGCCAGCTGGACTAAGTCAAGCCACTACACATGACTGAGTTCCTGGGGGTTGCCACTCGCAAGACCACGCTTCCCATCTGGCCTCGATGATCTCTAGAGGTTCCTTCCAACTCCACCGATTCTGCGATTCTCTGATCTCCCCATGAGCACCTACTCGGGAGCCAGCAGGGCCACGGATCAGCCAGAAATCAGGAGGTAAAGACGACCGCGTCGGCGCTTCCCCTCCACAGAGCATTTACCACCACCGGACAGCCCAGCGTCACGGATCCAGTCTAGGTTCGGTCTTCCTGTCACTAAGGACTCCCATCTTCTGGAACAGAAAATTCCCTCAAGCAGGAGGATTTTTTAAGATCAGCCCAGCCTGCAGTCTGAGCTGCTTTCCTCTTGGTTTTGCTTAAAAGAGGGAAAAATCTGGAAGCTTAAGTGCCCAGTGAGGAATGGTTCCCACTTACTATCAGGCACTGCAGGAGCTGCGTTTACACGACCTTGAAACTTGTGGGACCTCTCCCCCCTTCCTTTTTTTGCTTCGAGTCCTCTCGCTCCCATTTACAGAACCACCGAGTTGCGTCCAACCCGGTTTGTTCATCCAGGATTCTTACGCGCTCGTCTTTTCGGGATCTGCAAGGTTCCATCTCTGTTATCCAGTCACATACTCATCTCCTGCATCCTTTTAATTAAAGAGCTTAAACCCACTAAGAAACCTGAACACGGGGAGCCTTTCGAGTGCAATCACGCACCACAGGGTACAAACCCGTCCAGAAAGTGCGTTTCAAGAACCGATGAGTTTCGCAGCACCGCGATACGTTTCTCAAAGCCACGGCTGCCAGGGACATCTGCCTTTTAAAGCGACATTTCAAAGCCAATCACGATCAAATCACCTCGCAGAACCAAGAACAGGATACCAGCAACCGAAAGGTTCTATTGCTAAAGACACACCAACTTCTCTTTGTGCCGTCCTGCCCTCCCAGCCAGCTTGCAAAACAAACTGCTAATGTGGTTCACGAAACGCACAGAGGCTCCGAGACCCACACGAAGAGAAACAGGTGCCTCGAGGCCACCGAGCAGAACTCAGGAGAGAATGTGACCAAACGATTTCAAAGCCACTCACCCCAACATCTTACATCCAACAAACAGGACATCCTGACCAAAAAAAAGTTGATTTCAAGAACCTATTCCCTCAACAGCCGGTCTCCGTCTGCCTTAATTAAGCTTTTAAAACCACTCGGCACAGCCAGAGCGCTCTTCAACTTTCCATAAAAAAATCTGCCACCGTCAAATACTTACTAAAGAATTTCCTACCAACGTTGTCTTCCAGTTAGAATCCCTCCTTTAAGCATTAAAAAGAACAACACAACAGGGTGGTGGAAGAGAGAGCAGGACAGACGGTCGGTTCTAAAGAGATAACTGGCTAATCAGAAAAAAAAAAAAGAAAGATAATCCCTTGAACGCTGAAACAAAAGACCGGAGCAAGACGAAACCACCCGGCTGGGATTGAGGCGTTGTCCACGAGTCCGACACAGCGAGGTCTCACCTATCAGAGGGTCGGTCACGTGCGTCCAGTCAATACAGCACTGCAGCTCCAGCTGGTAGTGAGACTGGATGTAGAGGAGAAGGTGCTGGTAAAACCCGATGCCAGCGACTAAGTGAGTCCGGTACGCGCACTCCAAAGTGCTCCGGCTGTGAATGTGCTGGAGGGGAGGAAAAAAAAGGAAAACACATTAATGCAGCCCGGGTTTTAGGCCACCCAAGTCATGCCAAGCACAAAGCAACACAGTGGGTAAATGGTTTTTTTTTTCGTTTCGCGCGGTTCTGGACTTCCTCTTGCTCAACGGCGTCGGATCTAGCGGTATTTACTAAGGGTCAACGTCAGGAAGGAGAAACGCGTGCTGCAACGACGACGAAATCAAATTGAGGTGTCTGGTTCCAGCACCTTCGATACCTTCTCGCAACCAGCTCGTGAGGAGGGTTCGCGGCATGAGGAAATAAAAGCGTGAATGAATCCTGCAAGATCGTGTTCAGGCCATCAATTGTCCAAGCAAACGGAGCTTTGAAATTGGGTCTCGATACCTGCCTTTTTATTTGTTTTAATGAGCTGGATAACTTCATAGTAAACTTTTCTCCAGAGCAGCTCTTCTGCTTTTCTCCCATAATCCACCGGGTGCAAGAACATCAGCTTCACGCACAGCTCTCGCAGCCTGAGAGAGACAGCAGAGAATTCACATGCAGCAAATACAACTGCTGCTGCATAAGCACGGGCGAGGAAAAATCTCAATTAATTACGACAGATGAACCAGGCCAGCTGGTGATCGCTCTCACGCAAGAGCACCTGGAAAAGCCAACCAGTCACCTCACTCAACTGGCCACCAGTAACTTCCTAAATGGCAGTAATGGCAAGAGTTGTCTTGCCAGCTTAAAAAAAACCAAAATCGTGAAGAAAAATCACGCCTGATCAGCACCCTCCAAACCCGATAAAACATTCCACACACGTCTAAGTTTCTTCAGCACACAGATTTTCAAGGAAGATGCTGGCCAACGTGAAGACGACTTCTTTGTACCGAACGAGCCTCCAGCCACGGGCTGGACATTCCAAACCAGATCTGAAATTAAGCCTCTGCTTCAAAAACCTGGAGGGATCCGAGGTCAAATCAAACACACAGCGAAACGCCAGATTCCAAACCTCCACGTGGATTTTCCCCGGCCGGATTTATAAAAACCAAGCGTCCCGCCCAACTTACTTGTTCCTCAAGCTGATGTTCTCCGGCTTGAACACTTCTTGATACGCTGCCTTGTTGCCAAGGATGAGATCCAACCGATGAACGGCCTCTACCACCGCCCTGCGAGGTAACACAGACAGAAGGAAAGCAAATTATCTGGGATTACCTCAGGAGATCCGGAAGGACGGGACAGAACCATCGCAGCCTCCTTCATTCCATTATTGGCAAGCTGCATTACACCACCACACCAGACTAATTGATTTCTGCACTCTGTTTTAAAAAGCTTATGGAAAGAAATAATAAAAAAAAAAAAAGCAGTTACATCCACTGTAATGATTTTGGTGCGAATCAGCTGTTTAATCACCAGTTGCCACCGCCCGTCTGGGCAAAAATGTCAATTATTTCTACGGCAGCAAAGTCAGAGATGTCTTTGAACGTGTTAGCAACTTTCAACTTGAGCAATTCAACCAGGCTACGCACGCACTCGGATTAATCCAAATGGCTCTAACTCTACGAATGAAAACTGGATTGATTTCTAACAATTATTATTTTGATAGGGTAAGAGTCAAACCTCCACCGATTCCTGCTTGTCTACGAAAGAAGGCAACTCACATCGTTCTCATTTGCCAAAGCTTCCCCATCTTCATTACAGTGGCTCGTTAATTAAAGCCCCTAAAAATCTCTCAGTGGTAGATAACAGATACTCAAAACAAGCCTAAAATACAAAATCAGTTATGAGATAGTTCTTTTCCCCCCCTGAAAGCCAGCTAAAAGACAGAACAAGCAACCTCCAAACCTCCGAGTCACGCCAAAAAAAAAACCTAAACCACCCAAAAAACTTCTTTGAATCACTAATTGCTGCCCGAGACTCTCCTCCTGGAAGAGGAACATCACACTGCGCGTAACATCTCCAGCGCTCCAAAGCCTGCAGCTGTGAACAAATCAAGACTGCGAATCCAGACCGCTGCAGGGAGATAAAACCGGGGAATTACACAAGCATTCGCCCCGACAAAGTGCCCTCATCGATACCTCACGGACGGTTCAACAAAGCCAGATCAACCAGACACAGTAAATTCTCCCTATCACGAGATCATCTCTAAGCCTCTGTCTTCATTAAGCCTGTATTTAAGATCAATAAACTGACTCCTGGAATTCGCCTTGCCCGGGTGTTGTTCCTTTAAGAAATACGTCCTCTAAGACATCCCTGGGCACGAGGCACCGAACTCCACAGACACTTGTTCTCCCCCTCCACGTCTACGCGCCCAGCGCTCCTCGTTCGCTCCAACACCTTGGCGCTCCCACCGGCGAGCCTGCCACACACGGAAAGCTCTTTACATGAGAATCACAGAATCACTAAGGTTGAAAAAGAGCTCTGAGATCGGCAAGTCCAACCATCAACCCAACACCACCGTGACCGCTAAACCGTGTCCCCAAGTGCAACATCTACGTGACTCCTGATCACCTCCAGGGACGGCGACTCCATCGCTGCCCTCGGCAGCTCCTTCCAGCACTTTGACCCAATCTGAACCTCCTTCGGCGCGATTTGAGGCCTCTCGTCCCGTCGCTTGTTCCTTGGCAGAAGAGCCTGACCCCCCCCCCCGGCTGCCCCCCTCCCGCCAGGAGCTGCCGAGAGCGATGGGGTCTCCCCTCAGCCTCCTCTCCTCCAGCCCCAGCTCCCTCGGCCGCTCCTCCCCACACTTGTGCTCCAGCCCCCGCCCCAGCTCCGTCGCCCTTCTCTGGTCCCGCTCCAGCCCCTCCGCGTCCTTCCTGGAGGGACGGGACCAAAATGAATCCGGGGCTCAAGAAGCTGAAGACAACCGAGACACGCTGTAAATACAGACCCAGATGAACCCAATCAGAGCAAACTTTGGCAAAGCAGAACAACCAGATGCCGTTACCGGCCCGCTCCCCCTCCCCGAAATCTCCATCGTCCACAGAATTCAAACTCCCAGCACAACACAACGACCGCGCCGGCTTTTCACACGTGTGCACGGGTTGAACACGGGGCACTCGCACGGCGCTTGCGAGCGAGAGCGTGCAAGCCCACGTGCTAAGGAGGTAGGCTGAAAGCACCACCACTGCCTCGAAAACTACAGGTATTACTGTAAAGCAACGGATCATTTCATATATCGGCCCCTCGCCAGCAAGGGAAATCTCCTTTCACAAACCCATCACACCACAAGCAACCTCCCCCCAGGAAATCCCTGAACGTTCAAGAGCTCCGAGAGAAGACGTCCCACCTAATGCTCCATCACAAGAAGCCTTTCACCCAAGGAAAACTGGAAATGGTGTTTGTTTCGGGTAAACCACAGAATCTGACGTATGGAACAGGGCTGGCTCACACAAATCCTTGGGAGATCAAATCACCACAGAGCTGAACCAACTCCTTCCTAAATAATCATGAAGAAAATCGAGAGAAGAGTAAGAAAAGTGTGCAAAAATCTGCTTCCTGACCTTGACACCCACTTCTGCTCACGAGCACCTCTCTGAAGGTCCTTTGCAAACTCTTAACAACCTCAACAGCAAGCGAGGGAGGCGAGTAAAACGTTTCCTGGTTTGCAGGGAAAAGGCACGAAGTATGAAGCATTCCTCCACGCTCACAGAATATTAGGGGTGGGAGGAGACACACAGGACACACAACAAGCTCCACACAAATATTTTGTTTCCCCAAATAGATCTCCAAAAGCAGTAGAACGTATCCTATAAATAAATAAACGTATCCTTATTGCAACCTGTGATTAATGTCTTCTTTTCAAAGACCCTCTGCAGCGAACGCCGCAGCAGGAATCGAACGGCGCGGCTCCCAGGGAACCGATTTGTTTCCTGTGCAGAAGGATGACCAGAAGAAAAGGGAACTGCTGATTCATCTCATCCCCAGTGAGAAGTATAGGAAAACTATGATCCTCTACTCCCAAAATAGGCAGCCTCTCCGTCTCCAAAACAGCTGTAAAAACCCTTTCGCTGCGCACCGAATCCGCAGCTGCTGCGTGTCTGATACAAGCTCACACGTGTCACCGGCACCTCGAGGTGGGAAATGATTTTGCCGTGACTACGAGCAGGGGACACGTGCGTCCGAGGACGCCGTTGGCCGTAAGGGTGGGATTGCACACGTGCTGGGGTGAACCCACGTGTTCAAATCCTCATATTGCAAGTTAATTGTACTCCAAGGCTCAAAAGTGACTCCTCCTCCTGACAGTGAAGTCAATTCAGATTCATTTCCAGGCACACAGTCCACGCTCAGCACCTCACCTGCCAAATAAGCCTCTATTTTTCTTTTTTATATCTAAAAAGAAAGGTCACGAAACCTCATCCGAGAATCCTCCTGAGTTCAGCAGGGGGCAGGAACGCATCCTGACCCTGTGCAGCGTTGACACCCGTGAAAAGACAGGAATGACTCAAAAAGTCCTTGCCAGAACCCCCTTTCCAAGCCGCGAGCTAACGGCTGGCTGGATCGGCGAGTAAGAAACGTGATCGAGCAGTTAAGAAAAGCCTCCTCACACGCACCAGGACTCGAACGGCTGCCAAACGCGACGCGCAGAAAAGTTTCCTTCGAAGGATTGTCTCTGCAGGGACACCAGAGAGTATTTCACCTTCCTCACGAGCGCAGGGTGGGCGGCATCCTGGAGGGTGTCTCCCATAAAACAGTGTTTCCTACAACGGTCAGGGATGGAAACACAAAGGCCCCGGTTGCTTCTTCTACTTTTTTACGTGTTTATAAAGAAGACGGAGAGCCGGGGACTTGGGAGTAGCAGCGGTTATCTTGTAGGATGTGGGCTCCAGAGCCGTGAGGCAGACCCACACCAAAACTCGTCAGCGTGAGCTCCACGCGCCGCTGGAAGGAGCGAAGAGGAATCTGCGACAGTCAGTGAAAACCCACGAGGATTCGATGTGCAAAGTGGTGTAGAAAGAGGAGACAGTGAGGACAAAAAGGTTCAGGAGCCAGCCTCCCTTAAAAAAAAAATGTTAGGAACTGTCACTACAGACCACGCAGTGATTCAAATGCAATTTAGCCTTTGTGCCTTGGGTGGGCTCGAGACCCTGGGCTGAATTATACTTGGCATTTAAGAGGCCAAATTTTATCCTGGGACCCATTTTTACACCTGCTGGGTTTAAATGTTGCACATCAGAAGCACAGAGGAGGCAAATCAGATGCCAATCTATTAAAAGAACCAAGCACAGCACATCACGCCAAACAGGGTGGAAACGGTCCAACACGAAGCCCTCTTGAGCCACGCAGACACCAATCTATCGCTTTCCCTCCGTGCCGTTAACATTCTGGGATGGGGCAAGGCAGCAGGGAGATTATTTGTCCTCTATTTCTTTATTTAATACACCGCTGAGAGCCACAGAGGAGCAAGATATTTCTCAGGGAAAAAGAACTGCAGTCGTTTGTGTTCTGGCATGTGTCAGCACACAAAGCATCGTGCCCAGAACAAGGCTGGTAGATGAGAAGAGTAACGCAAAGCCAATATGCTGCGGTTTTCCAGAAGCCAGAAAAGAAATCTGTAAAATAAATCCCACTCACCCTACGTTAAAACTCACACAGCCCCCAGGATGATCCAGTTGCCACATTCTGAGGTGAAATTTGGGGATTTTTGCAAGAGTCTGTAGGGATAGGACAAGGGGTGATGGCCTGAAGCTGCGAGAGGGGAGATTTAGATGAGACCTAGGGAAGAAATTCTTCCCCCTGAGGGCGGTGAAGCCCTGGCACAGGCTGCCCGAGGAGGGTGGGGATGCCCCAGCCCTGGGAGGGTTCAAGGCCAGGTTGGACGGGGCTGGGAGCAACCTGGGCTGGTGGGAGAGAGGGGTCCCTGCCCACAGCAGGGGCTGCAACGAGATGGTCTTCAAGGTCCCTTCCAGCCTGAACCATCCTGTGATTCTACGATTCTACGTTTATCGATCCAGGGAGGCTGAAACAGAAAAGATCAAAGATCCTACGAACAGCGATGGGCAACCTCATCTCCAAAAAGGACACTCCAAGGGCCAACGCGCTTGCCAAGGACCGTGGAGACCTGAGCTCAAGCCCCCCTGCCCTCACGAGCGGACGCAGAGCTGACCCCACGTAAGTGTAGTTTGAATTGTGACATCCAACCACCTGCGACTCAAAGGCACCGTCGAATCCGACGGCCAAAAGTTTCCGGAGCCGGTCAGCCACCGCGCGAAGCGCTCCTTAGAGGAAGGGAAGTTCCCGCTTCACCTAACTGAACTTCAGGCTGAAATAGAGAAGAATTGGCAAGAGACCGTTGAGGTCGAAAAGCTCGATAACAGAGCTATCCGCTACGCAACGGGAAAACTTGTGGCCACTGCAGAGGTTATAAATCCCGCGCTAAAATCACAATTCTTACTGCCAGCTAAAAGAGCCACGTCTAGAGGAGCGGGGTTTTCTTTTTCTGCCATAAAAACGTTATAAAGCGACCCCGCACCTTAAGCTGCTCTAAAAATTTAAGCAGGAAATGACCCTTTCCTTGCCTCGATGACCACGGCCGGGTTGAGGGAAGTTCCAGTGGTGGATGCAAGGTCCTGCTCATCGGGTGAGCTGAGAAGCGCAACACCTTCCCAGCTCACTGTGACCGTGAGGTAAAAAAAGTCTTAAACCATGACAGAGGCTGCTGAAACAAAACACGTCCTAATTTGCAAGCAGGAGCACGCGCATCCTTTCCGATCCTGTCCACGCCAGGTTGGCAGGGGGCAAGGTGTTAGAGCTCAGCTACGAGCAGCTGTGGGACCCAGGGTGTCGCGATGTGACAGCAGCCAGAGAGCCCTGTAGCCCTGGAGGTGTTTTCAGCACCCAACCTCAGGTAAGCCAAGCCACTGTTTTACCACAGACCTCACAATAAGGAAAAAAAAGAAACGCCAAACGTTAACTTCAAAGCGCAGGGGAACGTGCTCGTACAAAGCGCAGCACAGAAACAAATTCTAGTAACTACGACTCGAACCTGCTTCGGGCTTTTGGGCAAGGATCTGGCCGGATTTCTCAGCGGGAGACAAGCTTTGCCCTGTTTTAGAGGAGGGCAGCGAGGTTCCGCGAGATGAAAGGACATGCCCAATGTCACCGAGCGAGACAGTGAGAAAAAAAAAAAAAAACAACAAACAAGCCCCTCCAGAAAACAGACTCTGACATAAAATCTATCTCTTGCATTCACCACTTTGCTCATCTTCGATACCGCGCTGTCGCTGCTGAAATTCCACCGTGAAATCTGCTTTACTCGTGGAGAAACCGAGACAGAAGTGGACGATTTCTGGGCCACGCTCCTGAAACAAGTCATCGGCAGCGCAGAGGCCGCGCACCACAGCACTGACAGCAAACCACCTCATCCCTGGCAGCAGAGCACCTCAGCCCTGGCAGCAGAGCACCTCAGCCCTGAGAGCAGAGCACCTCAGCCCTGAGAGCAGAGCACCTCAGCCCTGCAGAGCCGAGCTGACCGAGGCCACGGTTATTTCCTGATTCTCCTCTCCTGACACTATTCCCATTGCTCAGTGCAGAGACGCAAGCGAGAGCCAAGTCCCAGGGAGAAAATCTGCAGCTGGAGCAGTCTTGCCCTTCACAGAGCAGGAAACCCCCCTGGCTGAGGCTCCTGCTCATCACACCCTCGTCTCCAGCACTTCCCACATAATCGCCGTCTGCTGCCAAGGCCAGGGACCCCCCTCCAGCTCCCCTCTCCCCCCACATCTTGCCCTTATCATTCTGCAGCCCCTTCCCTCTCAGCCCCCATCCTCTGCTCTCCCACCTCCCTGAACCCTTCATAACTCCTTCCCCTATCCCCCACGTCCTGACCCACCTCCTGGGTGCCCCATGCCCTTTCCTGCCATCCCCTTCTTACCCTCCCACCCGCCTTCTCTGCTTCCATCTCTCCACTACCCTCCCATCTTGCCTTCTCCTTTCTTTTCATTCATCCCCCCTGGATCCCCCACACCCTTGTTTCACCAGTTCCAGCCCCCAACCCATGCACTGTCCATCACCTACAGATCCCACACGTCCCCCTTCCCACTGTTCCACTCCCCTCAGCCTTCCCAAAATCTCCCCCTTCTCCTTTCGCTTGGCACTGCCCGCTTCACCTTCATCCCCTTTAATTTTCTTCACCCCGACCTTCCTTAAAATCCACCATCCTCTTTCCTTTCTTTCCCCCATCCCTCCCTAAATCCTGCCACCCCCTTCCTCCATCTTTCCTGAATGTCACCTTCCCCCTGGCTCCTCCCAGTCTCCCCTGGATTCCTCCTTGGGTCTCCCACCAATCTCCCCTGGACTCCCCCCATCAACCCTTGGGCTTCCCCCATCAACCCTTGGGCTTCCCCCATCAACCCTTGGGCTCCCCCCACTAATCCTTGGGCTCCCCCCACTAATCCTTGGGCTCCCCCCACTAATCCTTGGGCTCCCCCCATCGATCCTTGGGCTCCCCCCATCGATCCTTGGGCTCCCCCCACTAATCCTTGGGCTCCCCCATCGATCCTTGGGCTCCCCCCACTAATCCCTGGGCTCCCCCCACTAATCCTTGGGCTCCCCCCACTAATCCTTGGGCTCCCCCCATCAACCCTTGGGCTCCCCCCATCAACCCTTGGGCTCCCCCCATCAACCCTTGGGCTCCCCCCTCACTCCTGGGACTCCCCCCTCACTCCCCAGCCTTCCCACGATTCCACCACCTCCTTCCCCAGCCCCCCTAAGCCTCCCCTGCCTGCTCCCCCCACCTCCTTCCCTCCTAAATCCCTCACCCCGGTCCTCCCCAGTCTCCTTCGGGCGTCCTCTTCGCCGCTGTCACCTCCAGCCTCCCCTGGCTCCTCCCCATCCCCTCCGTCCCCTCGGGCCTCCCCCGGCTCCCCCCCCACCCCCTGCTCCCGGACCCCTCCGGAATCGCCCCCCAACCTCCCCCCGCACCCCGGCCCACCTCCTTTCTTCCCTCCGCCTCCCTGAATCTCCCCTGGACCCCCCTCACCTCCTCTCCCCGCTGCCCTCACCTCCCTCGACCCCCTTCACGCTCCCTCAGGCCCCTCAGCCCCGTGTGTCCCCCCCCCCCCCCGCCTCTCCTCACCGGTACAGCCGCTTGGTGTGCAGCACCTTGGCCTCCGGCTCGCCGCTCTCGCCGGTGGCCCCGCCGCCCTGGCTCATGGCTCCGAGGCGAGGGCAAAGCCCGGCCCGGCGACACCCGCCGTCCCCTCAGCACCGGCCGCGCCGCCGCCGCCGCCGCCCCCGGCCCCGCTCGGCCGCCATGGCTGCGCGGCTGCCCCCTGCCCCGCGCCGCTCTCGCGAGAACTCGCCGCGGGAGCAAACATGGCGGCGCCCACACTGGCTTCATCTCGCGAGAACTGACCCCCCCTCCCTTCGCCTACCGCCGCCGTTGCTGGCAACGGGGCGCCGCGCGGCGTCATCTCGCGAGAGTTCCCGCACACGCGCCGCGGCCGCGCCAGCACTTAGTGCTGGCAAATGGGGCCGGAGGGAGCCGGGCCCGAGGCCTCTGGGCTGCGGCCGCGCCGGGAGCGGCTCTACCCGGGGGGCGCGGGGCTGCCGCCACCCGCGGGGGGCTCAAGCGGGGGCCGTGACAGGGCTAATGGCGTGGCGGGAGAGATCCCTCCCCAGTCCTGGGAGGCCCTTAGGGAATCACAGAACCGGTTGGGCTGGAAGGGAGCTCCGAGATCAGCGGGTCCGGCCTCAGGGCAGCACCCCCGGGGCCGCTCAGCCGTGTCCCCAAGCGCCACGTCCGCAGGTCTGGGAGCACCTCCAGGGACGGCGACCCCGCCACCGCCCTGGGCAGCCCCTTCCAGCGCTTCGCCGTGAAGAAATTCTTTCCAATACCCAACCTAAACTTCCCTGGGCGCGATCTGAGGTGGCGTCCTCTTGTCCCATCGCTTGTCCCTTGACCAGCCCGACACCCCCCCCGGCTGCCCCCTCCCGCCAGGAGCTGCAGAGAGCGATGGGGTCTCCCCTCGGCCTCCTCTCCTCCAGCCCCAGCTCCCTCGGCCGCTCCTCCCCACACTTGTGCTCCAGCCCCTGCCCCAGCTCCGTCGCCCTTCTCTGGCCCCGCTCCAGCCCCTCCGTGTTCCTTCTTGTGGGGACGGGACCAAAAGGAACCCGGGGCTCAAGCTGTGGCCTCGCCGGTGCCCAGCCCAGGGGCACAGCCCTGCCCTGCCCCTGCTGCCCACGCTGCTCCCGACCCCGGCCGGGATGCCCTCGGCCCTCTTGGCCACCCGGGCACACCTGGCTCACGTTCCGCCGGGCGGCCACCAGCACCCCCAGGTCCGTTATCACCAGGAGCCTTTCCAGCCGCTCCTCCCCAAGCCGGCAGCGCTGCCGGGGGTTGTTGTGACCCGAGGGCAGGACCCTGTTAAACCTCAGGGAGGTGACCTCAGCCGATTGATCCAACGTGCCCAGACCCCTCCGCAGATCCTCCCTGCCCTCCCGCAGACCAACGCTCCCGCTCAGTTTGGTGTCACCTGCAAACTAGCTGAGGGCGTGCTGGATCCTCTCACCCAGATCATTGATAAAGGTGTTACGGACAGATCGACAGGAGTATCCCATTCCACATACATCACATTCTGTGTCAAACTGAGAGATCACGGGGGTTAATCCCTCTTCTCCAACGGCCCGCGTCCGAGGAGGACTCTGCACATTTTTCTGCCTTTGACCCCAAACCTGAGTTCCTGAATCCAGCTCCCGTGCCCAGTTTTTCCCTGCCATTGAGCCTGGGACTTCCCCATACCCAGTTCATTACTTTCATTTTTTCCTTATCAGTACCATCGTTGTTTTATTAAAGCTGGTTTAGGTTTTTTTTCCAATCCGTAACTCTCTCCGCCTCTTTCCCCCCCTGGAAACCCCCTGCAAGGGGGACA
The DNA here is from genome assembly GCA_020746105.1 of Trogon surrucura. Lineage (NCBI taxonomy): Eukaryota > Metazoa > Chordata > Aves > Trogoniformes > Trogonidae > Trogon > Trogon surrucura. The sequence continues at coordinate 2,193,228 of CM036645.1, forward strand.
CGCCACCCTGCGCTCTCCCCGACGCGGTGGCCGTCCCACGCCGCGGAGGCTCCTGTCGAAGACGCCTTCTTGGGGCTGAGGGGCCGCCCGCGGGCTTGACGCCGCGTGGGGCGAGGCTGCTGCTCCAGCCCCTTTCCCTTGCCCGGCCCCACCTGAGGTGGTTAAACAGGTTTGAAGTCCAGACGGCGAGGGAGCGTGGAAGCATTTCGCAGGCTCCCAGCGCGGCTCCCGCCGCGGCGCGGCCCTCCCAGCCCTATGGCCCCCCACTTGTCTCCAGGTAAGTCCCTCACAGCGAGGGGAGCTCGGCGCTGGCTCCCTCCCACGTCCCGCAGGCCAACAAAACAAGGCGGGCTGGGAGCGGGGAGATGGAGGTGCGTGACGCGCGGGAAACTGCTTCAGTCTTACTGCTGTGTGTGGAGCTCCGATTAAAACCCCACCCCACTCCGTGCCTCAGTTTCCCCATGCCCGTAGCCAAGCTGGGGCTCTTTCGAGAGGTGCCGGGTCGAATGTGCTCAGAATGGAGAGAGAAAAAGAGAAGTTTTCATTGCAGGAGGCTCCCATGCTCGCAGCTGGGATGGGCTAAGAGCCAGGGATCCCCTGGTAAGAGGGAATAATGCGAGATCTCCGCCTGGATCTGCTGCTCCCCCGTTGCAAGTGGCAGCTGCAGCCTTCTGTGCCCACCCCAGACGGATCTCAGCTACCAGAGGCAGCAAATCTGCCTCATCCTCGCAACTCTGCTTCCTAAACGCAGCCAGGTCGGCTCTTCCCAAGTATCGGGGCTTGGTCGCCGCTGGCGCAGGACGGAGCCATGGGTGGAGCCGGTTGCGTTGGCTGAGCAGCGTCCGGCTCCCTCGTGTCACAAGGCTCGCGCCCAGCTGGGATGTTGGGCCCAGCAGGGAAGCAATTCCCGGGCGATGGTGGCCACACAAACAGCACCGCGTGCCCCAATCCCGCTGCTGATTCGGGGTGACAAGGACTCCAGGGGTGGCAGCTGCCAATTTGCACCCCACATTGTAACCGGGGCTGCCTGTGTGATCCCAAACCTCTCATTCCTGCTGTTGTTTTTTTTCTCCATCTCCTTTCTCCTGGCACAGGGTGAAGCAGAAGGGATGGAACCGTAGTCCCCGCTCAGCACCCCAGAACAGAAGACAGTTCCATGCCAGCCCCCAGTGGCACCGAGCCGGCCACTCTCATGGCTGCCACTGACCCCATCCTGCCCCCCGAGGAGGTGGCTTTGCTGGAGCTGGGGAAGGTGGCCCAGGCCACCCCCCTGGACGATGTGCCACCAGCCCCAGATGAACACCTGGGGGACTCTGATGCCACCCTCCCATGGGACCGGTGCCAGCACAGCACCCGGGGCCAGCTGGAGCCCGCGGAGACAAAGAGGCGCTCGAGTCCTGAAGGGGGGAGCGAAGACCCCGAGGAGGCCGCTCTCAGCTGCCCCCCAGCCGAGGCCGAAGACGAGGAAGCCCCCGGGCTGCCCGTGATGGCAGCCCACGTCTTTGTGCCCATCGACCCCCAGTGCATCGAGCGCACACCGGGCAAGCAGAAGAAGCAAGTGGCCCCGTGGGACCAGCAGGAGGGCAAGGAGTGCTACGTCCCCCGCGGCAACGGCCTCCGCCAGGAGCAGATCTTCCTTCCCGCCGGCCCCTCGCGCTACAGGGACCCTCGGGGCTTTGAGGGGCCAGTGGCCAAGCCACCGACCAAGGGGCCGCGGTGCCCGTGCGTCAGGGACAACCTCAAGGCCGTGGCCTCGGTGGCGGGGGCTCTGCTCCTCTGCCCCTGCCTCGTCTACGGCGCCTACGTCTTCCTGCCGTTCGACGCCCCGCTGCTGCCCACCGTCAGCGCCCGCCTGGTCTACACGCTCCGCTGCGCCGCCTTCGCCACCTTCCCCATCGTTCTGGGTGAGCCGCGGGGTCGCAGCACAGACGCCTTCGGCCCCGTGACGGGGCTGAGCTCTTTGCCGCTCCGTTGCTCCCACGGACACAGAGGGGCTGGAGCGGGGCCAGAGAAGGGCGACAGAGCTGGGGCAGGGGCTGGAGCACAAGTGTGGGGAGGAGCGGCCGAGGGAGCTGGGGCTGGAGGAGAGGAGGCCGAGGGGAGACCCCATCGCTCTCTGCAGCTCCTGGCGGGAGGGGGCAGCCAGGGGGGGTGTCGGGCTGGTCAAGGGACAAGCGATGGGACAAGAGGAAACCACCTCAGATCGCGCCCAGGGAAGTTTAGGTTGGATATTGGAAAGAATTTCTTCACGAGGAGCAGTAGACGGGGTTTTCCTACCCTCTTCCCACCCTGCCTCCTCTCTCGTGTCCTCCCCCAGCCCTTGGGCCCAAATACTCATGGCCTGCTCAGCTCCTTTCTCTTCCCCCGCCAGGGATGATCGTCAGCGGCATCTCCCGCCTCTGCAACTCCGCGCTGGAGCCCTTCGGGGAGCTGCAGCGGGAGGTGGAGATCCACCGCACCTACGTCTCTCAGTCCGTCCACCTCTTCATCCTCTATTTCTTCAACATGGCTGTGCTGGCCACCTACCTCCCCCAGGAGGGCCTCAAACTCATCCCCCTGCTCACGGGGCTTTTTGCCATCTCCCGGTAAGTGGCGCCTTTACCCTCCGTTTTGCACCCCGGGGTGCAAACAGGCTCTGCCAGTGCTGGCAAACCCCCGTGCCTTGGTGCAAAGTCTTGCTCCCGGCCAACACCAGGCAGGAAAGCCGATATGAAGATTTGCTCCAGCCCTCATCCTGCAGCGGCCGAACCCTCGCTGCGGTCTGAACCCTTGAGCAAAACTGGGTGCCGGCCCCAAGGTATCACCCTCGCTGAGCTCGCACCTCTCCGTCCCTTCCAGGTTGATGTACTGGCTGTCGTACGCCATCGGCCGCTCGTTCCGCTCCTTTGGCTTCAGCATGACCTTCCTCCCGCTCCTGGCCATGCTACTCTGGAACCTTTACAGCATGTTCGCCCTGGAGCCGGAAAACCTCCTCGCCGTGGCACCGCCAAAGCCCGACGACCGCTCCAAGGACGGTGGAGCCAAACTCCGGTACTGGGGATGAGGGAGATGGGGCGCCCGGACCCCGCGGTGCAGAGGGGTTGAGCCCTCCTGGCTGCTCTGTCTCGTGAGCCCTGCGGTGGAGGGGTGCAGGCAGATCTGGCTGGGCTCCCCCGCTCCCTGCCTAGACCCCAGAAGGTTTTGCCGCGTGCCTGGAGTCGATGGGTCTAAGCTGTAAAACGCGCTGGGTGGGGAGTTCCCTGCGGGAGGGCGAACAGGGCGCCGAGGGAGACCCAGCGAGCCTGGGTTGGGGTGGGATTGGTCTGATCTCCTGTTCGAGTCGGCTTCGCCCAATAAAGCCCTTCGCCAAGCGGCTCTGTGGCTGATTTGGGGAGGGTGGGTGAAATTTCCCGAGGAATGGCTGCTGTCGAGACTCTGTGCCATGATCCATCCTCAAAAGGATGTCTCCAAGAGTGGAAAAAAAAAAATATTTCCCCAAACGGTCTATTTCCCAGCCCCACATCTTGCTGCTGGGCCCTTGGGTGGTGTGGCCAGTCCTGCCCAACTCGTCCCTCCTCCTCTTCTTCCTGGTGAAGGTTCACCAGCCAGTTCCCAAACCAGTTGGACGGGTAGGAGGGAGGGAGCTCTGCCCCAAGGAGGGATGCGAGGAGAAGCTGGGATGGGTGAGACAGCACCAGGCTCATGGCTTCCTCCGACATCCCAGGGACAGGCACCGGGTCTGCACCCCTCAGTTTAAAATCCACCACACGAAGGGAAAGCCCCTCCTATCCCGAGATCTGCAAAGTGGTTGGCTTGCGGTGTCCCCCCCATCGCTGACGGATTTATCAGTGCAGCTGAGTCAGAAAACGAGGAGATTCCAACTCTTTCAATGCTCTTTTCAGCAGGGACGCACCCCCGGGCTCAGAGGTAAAACCACCCCAGAGCACCACACGTTGATGGGGGGGCAAGTCCATTTTTGCCCCTTTCCTCCCGCCGAGTCCCAGCACCCTTTCCTTCCCGCGGACCCTCGCTCTTGCCTGCGGCGCGGCGTTCCCGCGGGACACTGCTCTTAGAAATCCATTTTATTTGGTCAAAGACAAATCAGTGGTGGAGAACATGAAAACCCAGCACGCCCTCCCGAAGGGATGTGGTATCTCTGCGAAGCAGAACACGCTCGCGCCGTGGCTTCGAGCACCTGGACAGCACCTCCGAGCCCGCCCGACGGAGCCGACGGCTGCCGTTAACCGAGAGCAAGGCTAGAGCAGCCCTGCACGGGCCCACGGGCGGTGCCTGAGCTCCAGCAGCCACCACAAAGCAGCGCTGGGTTTCCCTCTCATACTGGCAAACCTCACCCGAGGCCAGCACGGCAGAGAGTGAGTGTTTGGGATTAAGTCCGTGAGGCCCGGGTGGGTTGTGAGGGGCCGTTGCGGGGTTCCCCCCGTGCAGCAAGAAGCAGCAAAGGCACCCCTGCACGCAGGAAGGAGCTGCACCGGCCGCCAGCCCTGTCCTCCAGCCCTGGAGCCACCCCCAGCAGCCCTGGAGAGCTCTGGAGGTGGCACAGGACAGGGCACGTGGCTGCAGACGTGACAATAGTGGGTTTATCCCTTTGGAGAAGGAGGATCCTCCCGTGGCTCGAGGCAAACCCTGAGCAGCTTCCCCCAGTCCCTTCCCTTGGCTGGATGCATCAGGAAAAAAAGAACAGAGGAAGAAGTGTAGTCAGATGCAGGATCTGGGCCGTGGCAGTGAGCAGGACAGAGGGATACGTGACCGCTGCAGGCGCTGCCGTAGTCCCCTCGGAGCCTGGACAGCAGGGGCAGAGGGGAGGTTGCAGGCGTTGGAGACCCTCCGGCAGCCGCGGCCGATTCCTGGAGATGAGAAGGATCTCGGGGGTCCCTCCAGGGCCTGTCCCGCTCAGTTGATTGGCTCATACTCCGAGTACCGTTTCCTCTGGGCAAAGAGGACCACGAGGCTGCCCACCAGGAGCATCACCATGGGGGTGCCCAGCGCCACGGCCATGATGGAGATGACGAGGGGGGAAAAGGTGTCCCTGGGGGGCTGCCCGAAGCCCAGCAGCGCCGACCTGCGGGGAGGGGCGAGACAAATCAGCCACGGAGCCGGGGATCGGCGGCATCCCGCGGGATCAGATCGAGATTTCTCGGTGGGGTCCCACAGCGCGCAGGAGAAGCTCCCCCAGACTGAGGGAAGGGTGAGGGTGTGCGTCAATAAACTGCCCAACTCCTCGCTAACAGGGTCATCGGAAAACATAAGACTTTTGGAAGGAGAAACAGAGAAACCCTCCAACCTAGCTGTTCCCCAAACCCCAAGTTATTCGGGGCTGCGAGAGCGTCGCTTCACGCACGACAGAGCCCACTCACCAGCTAAGGTAGCGCTTCTCCTGGTAAACCTTCCCGTCCTCTCCCCCGAAAGAGATATTGATGGCGCTGACGGTGTAGGCGCTGCCTACGTCCTCCCCGAAGTAGGCGCGGACGACGCTGGACACGGGCAGGGTCCAGTTGGCCGCCTGCAGGCTGCGAGACCAGCACTGGATGCTGTCCTCGCGCCTGGGCGCGCGGGAGCCGTACGCCGTCGCCTTCCACTGCAGGAAGCTGAGCGCGGAGCTGTCGTTTTGGGACTGGGCTACCAGGGAGAGCATCTGGCGGAGGGAGAGCAACGGGCAGGGAAGTGAGGACAGGAGATGGTTTTCGCGGCAGGGTGAGCCCCAGGCTGCTGGCGCCAGGTCCCTCCCACCGTCGTTCCTGCAAGGGGGAGGTCCCCGAGTCCGGTGCTCGCCCCACGCTCACCTCAAAGATGGTGGGAGTGTACTCGTCATCGATGGAGCGCGCCGAGCGCAGCTTCTGTGCCACCCCCGTCTCCTCCACCGTGGCCACCTCCAGCATGAAGCGGGAGGCGTTGCCCCGCGGGACCACCCCAGCCAGGACAAACTCCACTTTGGAGCTGTTCGCCGTGTGCAGGAGGCTGGGCAGGGGCCCGTCACGGCCACTGGCCTCGTAGGCTGTCACCTGCAGGGGACACAGGTCAGAGGGGCAGCATGGTCACCGGCTGGCACACAAAGGAGCAACGTTCCCTCTCCAGAAGGTGCTTTGGACACGGTATTTCTCCCCGTCGCACCCCTGTGTGCTACACACCCCGTCTCTGCCCCTGTGGACGTACCCGAAAGGCCAGGCTGCCATTGGAGAAGCTGCCGCCGGGGTCGGTGGCCGGGATTCCCGTGAACTCGGCCGTGAGGGCCATGTGGTTCAGCGTGCGATTGACACTGTCCCAGGAGAAGTCAGACAGGTCGTACGTGGGGTAGAAGAGCTCTTCCGGCGGTTTGGCCTCGCTGTACTCAAACACCTAGGGGAGAAAAGAGAGGGAGAGGAGCTGAGAGTCACCGGCAGGTGACCGTCGCTTTGTGCTTTGATTCACGGGCTGCCACCGCCACCAGCGAGAGGACGGAGACCGAAAGGAGCTGCCTTGGCCAAACATCTCAAGGCACCGTCACAGCTCGAGCCAGACACAAGCAGGGCAGGACACACAAGGGGTCGCGTTGCCACAGCTGTAAAAGCTGCTGCCCGACCCACTCCACCCCAAAGAACGCCCGGCAGCCCCTCCGCCATGAGGCAGCTCTCCCGGAGCGGGGCCACCTCCCCTGGCAGTACCTTGGTGAAGACAACGGCGGCGGCGTAGACGACGCTGCTGGGAGGGTCGATCCAGATGGCGCCGGCAGGAGACGGGGAAAGCAGCTGGGTCCAGTTGATGCGCAGGGCGCTGCTCCCGCTCTCCGTAGCCACCAGCAGCACCGCGGGGGCCCCGATGCTGCTCCAGACGTAGTGCAGGGTGTCGCCGGGCCCCACCGCCCGCACGTGGAGCAGGTTGACGGAGGCGTTGTTCCAGCCGGGGTTGTACTGCATCGACACCTGCGGAGGAAGCAGGAGAGAGGTCTCTGGGTGGGGGGGATTCAGTCCTACCCAGCGCGTGACAATCCCAAACACGTGGCTTCCTGGTGAGACGAGGGCACGTGAGCTGCCATGGCCTGGGCGTTGCTCAACGAGCTCGATCAGCGTTTCCCACCCGGGTGTTTGGGAACAGGTTTGGGGAGCTGCTTCCCCAGCCCACGGCTATGGAACTCCCACCGCATATCGAGGCGGGGTCGGCAGCGTGGCGCTCCCATACACCTCCCCCTGTGGCAAGGCAGAGGGAGGGGCAGGTTCCCCCCGGCTCCGACCAGCAACGGTGCTGTGAAAATCAGGGGCGGTTATCTCATAGAATCGGAGATTCATAGAAACACTCAGGTTGGAAAAGCCCCTCGGGATCATCGAGTCCAAGCACTGACCCTGCCCTGCAAAGCTCCCCTCAACCCATCTCCCCCAGCACCACATCGGAACGAGCTTTAAACACCTTCAGGGGTGGGACTCAACCGCTCCCTGTGCCGGGGTCTGGCTACTGTTTTCAAGTTTTTTTAGAATATTTGTCGTATTTGGGCTATGCCCAGCGCGGGGGCCCCTCTCCTCCCCAAACCCGGCCATCACCGGGGTGACGGGAGGGCTCCCCGCCCCGAGCAGGATCAGACCCCCGAGGCCCCCGCCGAGGGAAGGGGGTCAGGGCGGGGAGGGCCCGGTCCCGCAGCCGGGGTGCGAGGCGGAGGGAGCCGGGCGAGCCCCGGAGAGGAGCGGGGAGGCGGCGGCGGCCGCCCCGAGCTCCGGTTCCCCTCCCCGACACCGCCCGCCCCGGAGCTTCCCCGCTCACCCGCCGGCCGCCCCCCGCCGCCGCCAGCCCCGCCAGCAGCAGCAGCGCCGCGCTCGCCGCCATATTGCGCCATCCGCCCGCTCACGTGACCGCCCGCAGGCCCCGCCCTCTTAAAGGGGCCGCGCAGGGGAAAAAACCTTAAAGGAGCCGCCGCCTTTTGGGGAGGGGGGTGGGGATGGGGAAAGGAGGGCGGGGGGGTGACCCTCGACCCATCACTCCACGGCCAGAGCTGCCCAGAGCTCCCGGCACCGCAGGGAGGTTCCCCCCATTCTACGATTCTACGAATTAATTCAAGGCACAAAGGGAAATGTCACCTTTTATTGTCACTTGGAGGCAAACAACGAGGGGAAGTCACAGTCCACAGACTTAAAGGAAGCATCAGTGTCTCGGCCCAGAGCGGGGGGACACTCACATGACACTGCAGCCCTTTCCCCAATCTTCCCCTTTTCATTCCCAGCCCTCCCGCAGACCTCAGGCAAACTTTTCCCCCGGGGCCGCGGTGACTTCACGGGGCTCTTCCCCGCGTCGAGGCCCTGGGGTGCGGTTCTTCCCACCGGAGACTCGACCCCTCTTACTCCTGGGCCGGCTCCGGCGCGGCAGCGGGCTGCTTGCTTTGATCCTCGCCCTTCTTTTTATGCCCCGAAACGATGTCGTCGATGCGGAGCAGCAGAACGGCGGTCTGGGGAGAAATCGCGCGCCCACATCTAGGCAGGAGCTCGCCCAAAACCCAACCTTCCCCCGGCTCGCCCAAACCCCAACTGGCCCCGCTCTCACACCCCAGCCCCACCTGCCTCCGATGAAACGACGCCCCCAGCACCCTGGGAAGGAGTCGGTGCCCAGGGCAGGCACAGGGGGGAGCAGCTGGGGGCTCTGGCACCCGGCGGGGACGCCCCATGAAGGGGACACCCGTTTATTTCTAGTTTGCCAATAAGAAAGGAACTTGGGATTTAACACCAGCCAGCAAGTGCTTAAAATGGGATTTTTTTCCACAAGGCTCCTCCTTGTGAGACTAACCAGCTACAGGTGGAACATGATATTTTATCCACAGGACCAGACAAAATAAACCCAATCCCTCCGAAAGCCTGAGGACAGGCTCCCACAGGTGCCGCGTCCCTTCGCACATCCCCAACATCCCTTCGCACATCCCCGACGAGCCGAAACCCCGGATTGGAAAAGACCCACCGAGCGGGAACGCTTCCCTCGCGTGAGGGATACGCTTCCAGGGGATTTTAAATCCCCCCCCAGCTCTCTCCTTACCTCTACGGCCGTTTTGTACGTCTGCAATTTGACCGCTAAGGGCTCCCAGATGCCCAGCTCCTTCATGTCAACCAAGGCGCCGGTCTCGCCGTTCACTCCCCACGTCTGGCTGCCTTCTTGAGTGTGTTTTGCCTGTGAGCAGAAGGACACGTCACCCGAGCGAACCGGTAACGTCACCCGCCGCAAAGTCAAACCCATCAGGGGCTCAGGGAAATCAAAAAAGGTGCTTTGGATTTTGAGTTCCACAGCAGCACGTTGCTGAGCACCACTGGGAACGCTCAGTGACACCCGGTCAGCCTCGGAGATCCTCTCACTCCACTCTGATCTCAAAGGAGGATCGATCCTGCCCAGCCCGAGTTTTATTTTTCAACCCTGGTACCTCAAACAAGCCGTTTCATTCGATTTTCTCGCTTTCAAATTTAGAACCAAGCTTCAGGAAACGCGTTTGCAGTCCGACCATTAACCCAACACTAAGAAACCTTTCGACTAAACCACGTCCTTAACGACACTCAAACCCCTCCAGGGATTCCGTCCCCGCCCTGGGCAACTCGTTCCAGCGCCTGAGAATCCTTCCAGTAAAGAAATTCTTCTGAACACCCGACCTAAACCTCCCTCGGCACAACTCGCGGCCGTTCCCTCCGGCCCCAGCGCCGCGGCGCCTTACCCTCAGCGAGGTGAGCACGCGGATGGTGCTGGCGCCGCAGTTCTGGATCAGCGTGCGAGGGATGACTTCCAGAGCTTGGGCCACCGCCCGGTAGGGCCACTGCTCCACCCCCGTCATGCCTTTGGACTTCTCCGTCAGCGCGTGGGCAACGGCCATTTCGGTGGCCCCCCCTCCCGGCACGAGCTGCGGGTCGATGAGGACGTTGCGACACACCTGCATGGCGTCCTGAAGGTTCCGCTCGACCTCCTGCGCCGGGTGTTAAAAAAAAATAAATTAAAAATAAAGCGGATTTTTTGGGTTTCTTTGGCGTGACGACAACTTCACGACGCCCTGGCCGGGGAAGCGGAACACGCGGTAACTCACCGCTAGGATTTCCTTGCTGGCTCCCCGCAGGATGATGGTGCAAGCCTTGGGCTCTTTGCAGTCGGTGATGAAGGCGAAATACTCGTCTCCGATTTTTTTCACTTCGAAGAGCCCGGCTCTGGTGCCCACGTCCTCCTCTCGCAGCTCATCCGTGCGACTCACGATGCGAGCGCCGCAAGCCCTGGCAAGCGAACGTTCGAGTGAGATGCTCACAAGCGAGACTCCGGGAGAAAAAGGGGGAGATGAAAATGAAAAACTCGGCGCCACGGAGAGCGAGGAGGAGCTGCGGCGAGGAGCCGGCGTTTACCTGGCGATGCGGTTGTTGTCGGTCTTTCTCACCCTGCGGATGGCGGTGATGTTGGCTCGCATCAGGTAGTGCTGGGCCAAGTCTGAAAGGAGGTTCGGGTAATTTTATTGATGGATCAACAAACTTGAGGCGTCTTTAAAGTAAAAAAGGGTTACGGGAAGGAAAAAAAACCCCAATGGGGCTTCTCGACCCAGGCTGCGAGGCAAAACGACAGCGCAGCTTCCCACAGGTCACTAGATCCGTCCTCACTTGGATTTTGACACCGTTTCCAAACGCTTAAAAAAGCAAAACGTTTTCCTAAGCGTCCGCGTTCATGAGGCAACATCAAGAACCAACCACGGGAAACTATTTGCTCGAAAGTCAAAACCAAAGCCGCGTTTAAAATCAGGTTTGTGAGGAGTTTTTGAGTGTTTTTTTTTTCTTTTTTAAGTTATTGAACAGCGTATTTAACGCAGCAGGAACCTCACTAAGATGAATTCGACACAAAAGAAGGATCACGCGTGCGCGAGTACCAGAAATTCCTTTCTCCGTGATGACCAGGTCAGGTTTGACTCTCATCAGATCCTCGCAGATCTGCTGGATGTACTCCTCCTCCATCTGCAGGATGCGGGCAAAATCTTCCTCCCGCGTTATTTCAATGTCGGTCTGCAAAGAAAAAGGTTGAAAACATCTCGGTCTGTTCCTCCCGACCCCGCGCCGAGTCAGACACGGATCCCCGGCCCCGTAACTCTTACTGGAGAGAACACAACGAAAAATCCTGATGAAATAAACCAGTCTTAAATTCAAATCTGTGGATATCTCTCGCTTTACCTGGCTCTCTCCTTTCTTGTACTCCAGGGAACAATCGAGGAGGACGATGCGCGGATTCTTAATCAGGCGCCGCATCCTGGGGTGAGTTACGTCCTTATTCACCATGATCCCACGCAGGACACACGAGTCTTCGCTAAAACCACCCGGAATCTGAGGAGATGAGAGGAACAGAGAAAACGAGGCAGGTGAGCGCAGGAAAACCCATCGATTCGTGCTCCCGAAACCACCCGCTTCCAAGAAAACTCTCCCAAGGAACCACGACGCATCCGGGTCACAACCGGAGTCGATTTTACAAGCGCGCTGACTTAATTTCGGTGAAAAGCCGTGGAAGGGCTCGAGAAGCTGCTCACCTCCAACTGCCCGGAAACGCGGTTTTGACAGATGGAAACCGAAACAATTGCAGTGATCTTTTTGGACAGATATTCCAAAAAAAGTTGAAAGATCTGCCCCCTCGGTTTCACTGGGGGCCAGCAAGGCCGACAGCCCCGATCGAAATAACTGCAAAGGCTACAGTCACAGGCTACGGACCCGTCGCACGAGGTTTTCCATGAAGTAATGAATTCAGAAGGAGCGAGGAGCACCCAGGACACACCCACCTTTTCTACTTTGGCGTATTTTTTGATATCGATCTCCTTCCGGCCGTTTTCCTCGAACTCCACGGTCTTCACGGCGTCGAGGGCGATGCTACAGGCCAAGTCGGACCAGCGGTTGATGGCCTTGGTGTTTATAGCGCTCTTGATTATTTTCAGCATCATCTCTTTGTTGTTCACGTCCACCGGAGTACTGAGCAGAAGAAAAACCAACCAACTCGAGTCTTACTCCAAGCTACAACCCGTAACGCCGCCGAGCCCCTCTCCAATTCATTAAATCCTCTTTTACTAACACGATTCCCCAGAGAATCGCCTCAAAGCGGCACGGAAACCCCCCAATCCCTCCTCTCCAACCTACCCGATTTTCTTGAGGATGCTGATCATGTCATCCAGGGCCTTGCGATAAGCCCCGATGATCACGGTCGGGTGCATCTGCTGCTCGAGGAAGTGTTCGGCAACAGAGAGCATCTCTCCAGCTTCAAAAAAATTAAAAAATTCATGTTAAAATTGCCCAGATAAGTCCGAGGAATGATCAACAGTCATGACAGAACGGCACACGAAATACAAATTATCTGCCGAGAGCTCCAACATCAGCTGGACCTCTCTTTGTACTCAGCTTATTTTAGGGGAAGAACACAACTTTTCAAGACACGGAGCAATCGCCTAAAGGTCTAACGGACACGAAGGGGTTTTTAAGACACGTTTCCAAGGCCCTGCTGAGCAAAAAGGGGCAAACTCGAGCCTTAAAGTCTCCTCTTGTTGAGTCTACTCACCGAGGATAATGACAGACGTGGTCCCGTCTCCGACTTCTTCGTCTTGAGTCCGGCTGATCTCGATCATGGATTTTGCAGCTGGGTGCTGGACTTGGATCTGTACGGGGAGGATCAAGGGTTTCGTGTCAGAACAACGCGAATAAATTCCAACGCGTTCTCCCCAACCATGGCAAAGATTATTTTCTCATTTTTTTCCTTCCATTCCACAATATTGTGCCTCCCAGTTTTTCAGGCATGACGATTTTTGTCGGGTCACTTGGACAGCACCAGAAAGACAACAAGGATTTCTTCTCGCTCTAATTATTCGGCCTCGCAAAAGCAAGAGATTACAGACACAAAAGTACATCAGTTTCATAAAACCACCGCGAAAACTTACCACCCTGGAATCAAACCTGGTTTTCTGAGGAGGAAAAGAGCTTGTTGGAAATATTTAACTTCGTGGAGCTGCCGTTTCGCGCTCGCCGGCTCTCAAGGCAGAAGTTATCGGCCGCTACGTCGGCGCATCCCGACTCGCACGTTAAAGGAGACAATCCTGGTGGAGAAACTTACTTCTCTAAGAATCGCGTTGCCGTCGTTGGTCATCACGATCCCACCCATGGGGTCCAAAAGCATCTGTGACCAAAAGAAAAGGAGGGTTCGCACGTGCGGGGATCCTAGGCAGCACGGGCTGCTTCAGCAAAAAGCGTTACCTTCATCATCGCTCTTGGTCCCAGACACGTCCGGATGATGTCAGCAATAGTCTAGGGGGAGCAAAAAGAAATTAGGGGGTGCAGGAGGGCATCAAAAAGTCTAAACCAACCCCACCGTCTACGTGAAAGAAGCAGCCGCTGTCAAACGGAAGCGGCTCTGCAGTTGCTCAGACGCAGCACGAGTCAAGAATCGGGTGGGAGCGAGAGCGCAGGGATTATCAGAGCTTGGGCGTCGCACTAAAGGATCTAAATCGGACGCCAAAACTTGGATGCTTTCAGATTCCGCTGAGAAAGAGGTTTTTGCGGGTTCAACTTGCACTGCACCCGTCGCTTCGACACTGGAAATCGGGTTTCTGCACTGCTTCTCCTCTGGATTCATACAGACTAAAGAAAACCTGCTCCAGGTCAGTTTTTTCCTCTTAAATGTATAAATACATGTATAAATACATAGATATACACATGTGCACACACTAGAAAAAAGGAAAAAAAGAAAGAGAGGATCCAAACAGGTGTGCCAATACGGTACCTTAGCAGCAGTGATGTTTCCAGTCTGGACTTTTCTTCCAGATTCACGTTTTATATTCTGACCTAAAGCACAAAGACAAAAAAAAAAAAAAGATATTAAAATGCAAGTATAGCTTGAACCTGCTCTAAGATTGAAACAGTGACAGATCATGCATCAAAGACACCCCCCCATCGACACAAACTTGATAAAAGCCTGATTTCCAGTTAAGAATTTACAATACAAATAACCACAGCCACTGTAAGCAAGGTTAAAATTAAGTTTTATGCAGCAGCGCTGCTCAGCCTTTGGCACATCGGAGTGAGCGGCCACCGCCGGAGCGCAGGCTCACAACCAAATTTGGGGATGAGCTGTGAAAAAGCTCTGCCCTGAAGAAACTCCGGGCTCGGTGCTGCTTTTCTTTTACTTTGAGTTCAGGTTGGGCGAGAACTGATTTGTCGAGGACTGGATGTTTGTGCATATTTATAAGAGAGCACAACAGAAATGCTACAAGCTTGGAAAGGCACCTGGTGATAACGGACTTGGGGGTGCTGGTGGCCACCCGGCGGAACGTGAGCCAGGTGTGCCAGGCACCGGCGAGGCCACAGCTCGAGCCCCGGGTTCCTTTTGGTCCCGTCCCCACAAGAAGGACACGGAGGGGCCGGAGCGGGGCCAGAGAAGGGCGACGGAGCTGGGGCAGGGGCTGGAGCACAAGTGTGGGGAGGAGCGGCCGAGGGAGCTGGGGCTGGAGAAGAGGAGGCCGAGGGGAGACCCCATCGCTCTCTGCAGCTCCTGGCGGGAGGGGGCAGCCGGGGGGGGTCGGGCTCTCCTCCCCGGTGACAGGACAAAACGAAATGGGCTGAGGTTGCTCCAGGGGAGGCTCAGATTGGGTATGAGGAAAAATTTCTTCACTGGAAGTGGTGAAGCGCTGGAAAGGGCCGGGCCGGGGCGGTGGTGATTGATTCTATGATTCTACTGAACGACTGTATGAAAAGCAGCACCAAGAATAAGGCTACAACAACCTTCCTCTTGCATTACCACTGAATCTCCTAGATTGAAAAAGAGTTGAATCATTAATCTAACACTGACAAGTTCTCAAACCAGATCCCTGAGCGCTGGGTCTGCCCAATTCTTAACTCCCTCCAGGGATGGAGACCCACCCCTGCCCCAGGCAACCCCTGCCAGTGCCCGAGAACCCTTTCAGGAAAGAAATTCTTCCCAATATCCAACCTAAACATCCCTTGGCACAACGTGAGGCCTTTTCCTCTCACCTTAGCGCTGTGGGAAGAGACCAACCCCATCCTTTCAGGGGAGTCGTAGGTAGAGTGAAGAGGATAAGGAACCCAAAAAGACAGAGACCACCCTCCAGGAAAATCCTAGAATGGTCCAGGCTGGAAGGGACCTTAGAGATCATCTGATCCAACCTCCCTGTTATGGGCAGGGACGCCTCTCTACTAGATCAGACAACACATGGGGACGCAACGGGGATTGAACCCATGACCTCTGGTGTTTCAGCACCACGTTCTAACTGAGTGAGCCAACCAGCCCCCGAACCACAGACTGTCGGGGGTTGGAAGGGACCTCTAGGGATCATGGAGTCCCACCCCCCCGCCAGAGCAGGGTCACCCAGAGTAGATCATGCAGGGACACATCCAGGCGGGTTGGAAAGTCTCCAGAGCAGGAGACTCTGTACCCTCTCTGGGCAGCCTGGGCCAGGGCTCCGGCACCTCACAGGGAAGAAGCTTCTCCTCATGTTGAGGTGGAACTTCCCACGTTCTAACTCAAACCCGTTATTCCTTGTTCTATCGCTGGGCACCACTGAGCAGAGATTTTTCAAGTCCCTTCATCATCCTCGTAGCTCTCCGTTGGACTCGCAGAGTCCAACGGAGAGCTACGAGGATGATGAAGGGAGGAGGTCCCAAGGAGCCTCCACACCCTCTCTGGGCACCACTGAGTAGAGATTGTCCCTTCCCCTTGACCCCCACCCCTCAGGTATTTCTCTAGGTTAATAAACCCCCTCTCAAGGCCCAACAGCCCCGGAGAAACCCCCAGAGGCGCAGGGTTAACGAGGAGTCGGGGCCTGAACCCTCCGAGCTGGCCCCCCCCCCACCTCTGAGGGGGGGGAGCGCTCAAAGGAGACGCGGCCGCGGCCCGGCGGGGGTTCCGTGAGGCAGAAGGGACACGGCGGGGCCGGGGGGACCGGGAGGAGGCGGCACTCACTGAGCACAAGGACGGGGCGCGGGCCCATCATCGCGGCGGCGGCGGGACGCGGCGGAACCTTCTGGAGCCGGCGGACGCGAGGCGAGCGCGCCGAGAAGTGCCGCTTCACCGCGCCGCCGCACCCTAACCCCGCCCCGCCTCCGCCAATCCCGCGCCGCGCAGCCGAGGCGGCGACCAATGAGAAGGCGGCGCTCTTCTCCCTCCTCCCCTCGCGGATGGCAGCAGGTTCGGGTGAGAAGCGAGGCCCGCGCGCATGGCGGCGATCCGGGCGGGGCCGCGCGGCACCGCGCATGTGCGGGGGAGGGGGGGGGGCGGACGGACCCACGCACCAAGGGGCCGGGGGAGCAGCGGTAGGGCCGCGCCGTGGCGGACGCTCTCCTGCCGCGCCCCGCCTCTTATCTGGAATGCACCGAAGACGAGCCGGCCCCAGAGGCGAGCTGGAAGGCGCCGCGGCTTCTCTGAAAGCGGCGCGGGGAAGGGAAGCCCGCAGCGCTCCCCCCCTTCCCCGGGCGCTGTGGTCCGGCCCGGCGCGCGCGTGGGGGGGGGGGGGGCGGGCGCGGTGCCGCGGGGCATGCTGGGAGCTGTAGTCCCTGAGGCGGCGGCGCCTCCTCCCGGCCCCGCTGCGGGAGCGGAGCCCCCCCCCCCCCCCCCCCCCCCCCCGCCCCGCGCCGAGCTCCCCCCTCCCCGCAGCTGGAAATAAAATCCCTGAGCAGGGTCCGTCTTTTGAGCTCCGACCGGGGCAGATCCCGTGAGGTTGGGGAAGGCGCTGCCAAGCCCCGGGGTAAAGAGACCCCCCCCCCCTTGAGGCCCCTCGGTGCTGGGCGGGGAGGAGCCGATAAAAAAGCACAAAGTCCCCCAGCGCAGACGCTGCCAGCCGGGTTATTGTGCCGGAGGGGCGGGAGGGGGGACGGCCGTGGCAGAATTTCTATTGCAAAAATAGAATCTTTCCTCTCCAGTTGCTTATAACTGCTGTACGAGTTTGCCCGGCGAGCTTCAGTTCATACGAGCTTTTGAGGTCCCTTCCAATCCCTAGCAGGCTGTGATGCTGTGACACTGTGATGCTGTGACATTGTAGCTCCGACGGCCTTAGAATCGTAGAACATTTGCGGTTGGAAGAGACCTCCAAGCTCACCGAGCCCGGCCTTCGCCTGCAGCCAGCCCAAGCTGACATTTTGCTCTCTCTCACCGAGCGACCCCGCCTCGAATCCTGCGTCCAGTTCCGGTGTCCCCACCGTAAGAGGGACATGGAGCTGTTGGGATGAGCCCAGAGGAGGCCACAAGGGTGACCCAGGGGCTGGAGCAGGTCTGCTGCGAGGACAGGCTGAGGGAGCTGGGGAAGAGAAGGCTCCGGGGGCACCTTATCCCTGCCTGCAGTGCCTGAAGGGACCTCCAGGGAGGCTGGGGAGGGACTTTGGGCAAGTGTCCAGCGACAGGACAAGGGAACTGGGTTTAAGTTGAAAGAGAACAGATTTAGATTAGATCTGAGGAAGAAATTCTCCAGTGCAAGAGTGGCAAGACTTTGGAATAAATTGCCTAGAGACGTTGTGGCTGCCCTCTCCCTGGAGGTGTTCAAGGCCAGGTTGGACAGAACCTTGAGCAGCCTGATCTAGTGGAGAGGCGTCCCTGCCCGTGACAGGGAGGTTGGATTAGATGATCTCTAAGGGCCCTTCCAGCCTGGGTCATTCTGTGATTCTATGAGATGAAGCCCTTGCCTTGGATTCTTGCTTTTGTGGACGTTTGCTGTGACATTGACTCGTCAAAAGCCTCGGGTGAAACAGGCCTCAGGATACACATTCGAATGCAAGATACCAGAGTAGCCAGAACTGCTGGGTCGGCTGCAGAAACACCTCGCTGACAGAGCTGAGGATTCTCTCTTCGTGACCGACAACCCATTGTGGCAGTAACCTGCTCCCTAACTGCATTTTTCAGTTTAGACCAAAAAGAGGATGATAGGCGAACTAGCAGATGATTGCATCTAAGCAAAGGCAAAGCTACTGATTAATTACACAGATTGTAGCTATTCCTTAACGACAGCCAAGCGTTGCAGAAACCCACTGAAGCAGTTAAAGACCACCTGATACCAGCTCTGCAGTTTGGATGAAAGCCGAAAGACGACCGAGTCTGCGCAAGAACCAAAGGTGAAAAGTACACAGTGAAGAAGACTACGAGCCTTCATCCCCACGACCCTCAGCGGCCACCACCGGGAGGGACAGGTTATGCATGTGTAGAGCCACATCGTGCAACTCTGTGAATATGTGACATCTTATCGTGTAGATCCACGGCGAACACCGCGCCGAGGCGCGCACGACTTGGGTGAGACGCCCCCCCCAGCGCTGAATAAACGCACCTACTTCCCAATCTGAGCGATTGCGGAGTCTGTTTTCCGCACGTCAAGACGCCGTGCCAACCCGAAGGACGATCTGACAAAGTTCTCCTCCGCTCCGCCCCCGCGGAGCAGACGAACCACCCGGCCCTGGTTCTTCCGGCAGGACACCGCCAGTCTGCTCCTCACCCTTCACGTGTCAGCGTAACCTCGCAAGCGGCAACTTCCCTTCGTTCAGCGCCCGCTTCTAAATTGGCAAAAGTGTTGTCGTGTGACCAAAGTGTTTTGGAAAAGGAGCAAACAGCCTGGCAATTTTTTTGCAGGATTCACTGGAGTGCTTAATAACACAGTGCTGTGCCTCGAATGTAGGTTTTCATTATTCCACACCCTCTGTCCACCTCACCGTCCCCTTTTTTAAGTCCTCCCTCTCTGCCCTGTGGCCCGTCACTATTCTTTTTCTTCTCTACTCCTCTCAGTCTGGTTCCCTCTTGTTTTATAGAATCGATCAACATTTTATAATCCCATGCTTTTAGGTAAAGAGCGAAACTTTTTTCTCCTTTTTAGCTGGGAAGAAGAGCACGCAAAACGGGCAAAGACCATCTTAAAAGGGAATTAACTAGAAGTTAATTACAAGCACTCAATCTGGCAGAAAACTGAACCGCCTTTTTTTGTAAGAGAGGGAAATTTTGTTGGGGCCTTCCATCGCTTCGTCACACCCATCTGGTTGTTGGGTGTTAATTAGAGCGAAAAGGGGGCACAGAGCCAGCTCCGTCCATCCTTTCGCAGCCTGCGTGCCTACGGAAGCTGCCAGCTTGTCTGTTTTCTTTTCCTGCCTCAAACTGTTCTGCTCAGCAACGAGGCGTTGCCTTCCTTTCTTGCAGCTACCCGCTCTCTTCCAGCTCACGTGGGCTCAGCAACCGTTAGCCAGGAAGAAAAACGTGCGGAAGAAGCAGGTTGGATGGATTAGCCTCTGTTTGCCAAATTCAAGCCTCTTCTTTGCCAAAAGCCCCGAGTTTCTCAGAGCAGGGAAAGGTGGTTTCTCGCTGTGTGTGCGACGGGGTCCTGGTCTATCCTAGCCCTGCAGCGAACCCCGTGGAAGTGGGGGAGAGAGAAGCCCGGCATAGAATTCTGCTGCCTCGGCGTACATCGATTTAAGCTCTGTGATGCTTTCCGCTGTCAGCAGCTTGGATAAGCTCTGCCTGGTTCAGCAGGGAAAGAAGAGAGTGGGTGTGTGGGGAGCTGCTGGGAACGGCTGCGAGCGGGGAATGAGGTGGTACGTGAAGGCACCAGCTGCGGCCCCGGAGAGGTGGATTCACGGGCGTTCGAGTTCTGCGTGCGGGGAGGAATGCGCGTACAGAGGCGTGGGTTTGTGGCCCTTCTCCCACCAGAGCTCGGCAGTTCCCTGAGAACCACGGCAACAGGCGACCTCAAGGCTTCCCCCAGCGCTGAAAATTGAGCTCACTGGCTTTCTCTTTTGGTTTTGCGACAGGGAGGGCACGTCCTGCCCTAATCTGTCGGAAACAGAAGGGTGGGACCTCTCTGCTGAGGGGTTAGTCGGGGAGAGCGTCGCTAATACACGACAGAGTAGTTTTGGGGTCTGTGCGCTCAGAGGGGCGTCCCACCTGGAATTTCATCCAGATCCTCCTCCCTGCTCTCGCCCGCTCCTCCCTCATCACTTCGCAGATGCAGTTGGCAGCGCTGCTGAGCTGGCCGGAGCTGCTGGCCGTGCTCGTCTTGGGCGTGCTGCTGCTCCTCGTGGAAGTGCTCTTCCGAGCCGTGGTGGTCATCGGGCTTCTGCTCTATGTGCTCGTCACCAACTGACGGCAAAGCGGGGAGGGCGCCTCTTTTTGCCCCTCGTTCCCAGAGCTCTTCAGGAAGGAGATGAGAATGGAATCACGCTGACCTCAGACGTGAGCAGTGGCCCAAAGGACGAGGGGAGGTACGGCCTTTGTCTGGCTTCCTGTCACGTCTTCGCTCGGCAGCTTTGTCGTCTTCTCTCCCAAAGCATTAACTGCAGCAATGGGCTTCCAGCAAACCCAAAAGGCACGTTCAGGCCACTCGTCCCTTTCTCCCTAAAGGGAAGGACGAATTTTTCACAGTGAAGGTTGCCCGGAGGGGTGGGGGAGGCCCCATCCCTGGGGACATTCCGGGCCAGGTCTCTGAGCGACCCGCTCTGGGCCCTCCCCACAGCCGGGGGGTCGGGCCAGATGACCCTTAAAGGTCCCCTCCGACCCAAACCACCCCGATTCTAGGACAAACCGAGCCCTGGCACCGCCGCGTTCCTCCGGCCGCCCCTCGCCGGGGCCGCCCGTCCCTCTGCGGGTCGAACCCGCGTCCCTGCCGTGCTCGGGGCCCCTCCCGGGAGCTGGGGCAGGGCGCAGCTCTCCGCCTTCTCCCCCGGCAGGTTCAGAATTACTATTTTTGGACTAAAAGCTGGCGTTTTCCAGACGCTTCTATCAAAACAGGGAGGCCCGGCGCAGGAGGCCGGGCGGGGGGGGGCGCGCTCTGCGCAGGCGCGGAGTCCCCTTGCAGGCGGGACAAAAACTACATTTCCCAGCGGGCCGCGGGGCCGCCGCTCAGGGGAGAACTTCCGGTTTGCCGTCCTTCCGGTGGCTCCGCGCTGACTCGGTCTTCCTGCGGGCGCGGTGAGGGGCCGGGCCGGGGCCGTGGGGCCGGGGGGAGCTCCGCGGGAGTTGGGGGGTCGGAAGGGGTCTGGGGGAGGGGGTTGTAGGGTGGGGGAGGAGGTCCCTGCGGAGTATGGGGGGCCCGGGGGGTTGTGGGGCCGTGGAGGCCGTGGGGCCCGTGGGGCCTGTGGGGCCCAGGGGGGTTTGGGGCGGTTCTGGTTGGACATTAGTTAAAATTTCTTCACTGGAAGAGCGGCGAAGCGCTGGAAGGGGCTGCCCAGGGCGGTGGCGGGGTCGCCATCCCCGGAGGTGCTCCCAAACCTGCAGACGTGGCACTTGGGGACGTGGTGGGGTTGGGTTGGCAGTTGGACTCGAGGATCTCCGAGCTCTTTCCCAGCCTTTATGAGTCCGTGATGGCGGGGCCAGGGCTCTGCGAGGAGAACCCCTGGAGAGAGGGGCTTGGACCCCGGGTTTCTGGAGGAGGGGGGTCCTGGGCCGGGTTTGGAAGGGATGTGTTGAGTTGTGGCTTTCCCTGGAGCCGTGTCTGAGCTCAGCTTTGGGCTGTGTGAGGGCGCCGGAGCAGCCCGCAGCAGAGCGTGTCGCCGGGAGTGCTGAGGGAAGGGAAGGGTCCTCTCGCGTGGAGGCTCTGGCACACGAGCGTGTTTTGCCTTTCAAAGCACTCACAAGTTTCCGGGGCAGCTCCAGAGACGCCGGGCTTGAGAAAACTGGGACACGTGGCCTGAAGCGGGGACTTCTGGGGACCAAAAGGCCGCTGGAGGGAGTTTGTGGCACCTCAGTGGTTGGAAATAGGAAAGAATAAGAGGTGTTGGGCATGAGGAGCTCCCGCTTTCTGAGAGAATTTGATAGGGGCTAGAACTAAGTGCCGTGTGCCACAGCGCCGGAAAGCGGCCGCGCCTTGTGATTGCAATTAACTGTTAATTAGTAAAACTGGTGAAGCTGTTATTGCCAAAGCTTTTGCTCTGCCGGCGGCTCGAGGAGGCTTTGTGATCAGAGACCTCTGCAGTTACTGAGATGTGATAAAAGGGAGCGACGCTTGCTGGGGCTTTCAGAAGGGGAAAAACCGTTCCCTTTTCTTCCCCGCCTGCTGACCTGGGACGCTGCTGTGCCACTCCTGCAGGGAAGGGGGCCGGGATTTCAGGGGCAGTCGCAGGCTTGTGTGGAGCCAGGGTAACTTCTGCCAGCTCCTGATAATCCTTTATCTAATACTGCTAATACTTTATCTAATACTTTATCTAATACTGCTTATACTTGATATAATACTAATACAGCTGCTCGTGTCTCACCACACAGGAGCGGCCGGATCATCTTGTTTCGTTGTCCTTCTAATATTCTTTTTCCACGGGTGTTACTAACAACATTCCGTTTTCTTCTGCTTCTAGATGAAGCTCCTGGTTCTTGCTGGGTTTGCCCTGGTTTACGTGGCTCGCTGTGAGGAAGGCGCCAGGCTCCTCGCCTCCAAGTCGCTGTTAAACAGATACGCCGTGGAGGGCAAGGACTTGACTTTGCAGTACAACATCTACAACGTTGGCTCCAGGTAAGCCTTGCCCGGGCTTCTAACACGGACCGGGAGCAACCCCGGGGGGGTGTGTGTCTGTCTGCAGGGCGTGGGGCTGTTTCTGGGCTCCCTGATGTGCTGTTCCTTTGCTTCCTCTAACCCAGAGCTTACCGGCGCTGCCCCAAGGTTTGACCCTGCAATTTGCCTTTTTATTTTTTGTTCCGTCGTCCCTGCTTTCACCTCGGGGCTGCTCCAGCTGTCGCTCCGCTGTGGCGTCGTTTCTTTTGTGCCTTGTGACGCTCAGCTCCCCGTGCACGCCGCCTCCCTTTCTTGGCTTTGGGAGCTCTTTCTCACATCTGGTTTCCTGCCTTCTTTGCAATTCCTCTCAGCTTTTTCTTCCTCTTTCAGCAGTCTCACTTGACTCTCCTCCCCATCTTTTATTGACGACTCTCTATGTTTCAAAAATCAGTTCTTCCAGCTGCTGAATTGGCAGCGTGGAGCCGGCATCGCTCTGACGCAGTCCCCCGTGAGCAGAACGACAAGTTGAAGACTCTCTTCTCTCTTTCTTTGTTTAGTGCTGCTTTAGATGTGGAGCTGTCGGATGATTCTTTCCCCCCCGAAGACTTTGGCATCGTCTCTGGGATGCTCAATGTCAAGTGGGACAGGATCGCTCCGTATCTTTTTACATCGAAGACTTTTTTACGACACTCCTGACCCCTTTAGCTTCCCGTAGCTCTCCCGTCTTCCTTCATTGTCCCTGAAATCCCAGCGTTGCCAGAGCCTGGCCAGGGCACCGAACGCAACTTCTGTTCTCCCTGAAGGTGCTGTGTGAAAAAACCAAAAAGTTCCTTGCGCACAGCTCCTGGCTTTTCTTCCTTTGATGAAACACAACCATTATCCTTAACTTTACGGCTCTCAGAGCGAGCAACGTGTCCCACACCGTGGTTCTGCGGCCTCTCAAAGCTGGTTACTTCAACTTCACCTCCGCCACCATCACGTACCTGGCGCAGGAGGGTGGACAGGTTGTGGTGAGTTGACTGTTTGCAGGATCCTTCCCCGAATCGGAGAGCGGACACGCCTGTCTGCGCTCTTGGAGCCGCCTGTCGCGGGGCGATGCCCGTCCCTGCACGTTTTGACCCTGCAGGGGCTCTGTTGCGAGAAGAAAACGTGGCAAATAGCCTCACCCCTTTGCCTTTTTCAGGTTGGTTTCACTAGTGCTCCCGGCCAGGGAGGAATCTTGGCTCAGCGGGAGTTTGACAGGAGGTTCTCCCCTCATTTCGTAAGTACCTTTCAGTTGCGACTTTGCAACCCGGCCCAGAGGCTTTTAGCCCGTTCGGTTTGCGCTGCGGTCCCCTGGTGCATTGGGTCAGACTGAGGTGGAGTTAATCTTCCCACAGCAGCTCCCTCCGTGCTGTGTTTCTTGGAGCGGTAGCTGGAAGGGTGTTGGTAGCACCCCAGTGTTTTGGCTACTGCTAAGCGGTGCTCACACAGCACCAAGGCTGTGGTTTGACGTTCTCCCAACAGTAGGTTGGGTGTGAGCAACACCTTGGGAGGGGACACAGCCGGGCCAGCTGACCCAAACTGACCACAGGGGTATTCCATACCATATGACGTCAGCTCAGACATAAAAGCGAGAAGGCAGAGGGAGGTGGGGGGGCATTCCCTGTTGGTGTTTGTCCTCTGGAGCAACCACTACGCGTGTTGGAGCCCTGCTGCCTGGGAAAGCGGCCGGACATCGCCCGCCGATGGGGAGCAGAGAATAATCTTTGTTCCATTCTGCTTCGCTTCCGCGCGCGGCAGTTGCTATATTAAACTGCTTTTTGTCTTTACCCACGGGCTTCTTGTTACATCTCACCTCTCTCCTGTCCATCTAAAAAAAAAAAAAGGGGAGTGATAGAGTGGCTTTGGTGAACCTCCAGCCAGGGCCAAACCACCACACCTGGAAAACTCCGGCGCGCATCGTGCTTAGTCCGTATCAGTTGCCCAGAAGAGCATCACACAAAAAACAAAGCGGTTTTGTCCCGGCCGCCTCTGTGAAGGAGCTGGCGCTGTGGGATTTGAGCCAGAAGCTTTGAGAGGAGATCTGCTGGCTTTAAGACCCGTCTGCGTTTGATTTGCTTTGATTTATTCTTTCTAACAATTTATCCTTCTAGCTGGACTGGGCAGCTTTCGGCGTGATGACTCTGCCCTCCATCGGGATCCCGCTGCTGCTGTGGTACTCGAGCAAGAGAAAATACGACACCCCCAAGACCAAAAAGAACTGAGCGCAAGGTGAAAGCCACCAGCACCCCAGAGCTCAGGAAAGAACAAACATTAAACCCACCCTCTTCCCCGAGGAGAGCAGGTTTGTCGGCAACGGCCACCCTTGCCAAGTGCCGCCCGAGCTGCGCTTTGCTCCTTTCAGCAAGAGGGAATCGAGCGCTTCAAAGGTGGTGACGTGTTGTCTTCTACATTTCAAAAAAAGGAACAAAAAAAAAAAAAAAGAAAATCCCAGCGGCCCCCCAGCCAGACACCCTTGTTCTGCGGAGCGGAGACGCCTCGCTCCGTCGCAGACCTGGTGCCGACGCAACGTGTTAACACCCAAAAGAGCTCGTTCTTTGGAACTGGGGCGGCGCTGCCGGGCTGGACTCCGTTCAGACAAACGGCTCCTTGCCTGCTGTGCTCTTCTCAAAACATTTTTACATCTTGGGGAGGGCCTCCCTGTCCTCCAGGTGCTGAAACACCTGTGGGAAGGAGCTCTCTCCAGCGAGAAAACCGAAGCTCCCTTTTGCTAGAGGCTTGTTCGAGCTTCTTCGTCCTTAGGTGGGGCACGGGAGGTCCTGGCTGATGCTTGTTCTCTAGGGAGCCCCGTTGTGTGCGGGCGGGCGGGTGGCTGCTGCCTTTTTCTGTCGCTTTTGGTCGCTCTGTTAAGGGTTGAGGTGGGGTGAGGTCCGGAGGGTTTTGTAATAAAACGAACGCTGCGAGAGAAGCCTGCCTTTCTTTTTACAGGAAAGTCCCGGAGGCGCCCGGCTGCTTTCAGAAGTGCCTCGTGGGTGACCGCGGCGCCTTTCGGGGCGCCCCTGGTGTCAGCACACCCCAACCCCTTGGCACCCCTTTTGGCCCCCTGTCTTAATTCAGGGCCTGCTGAGCCCCTTGGGGTGCTCTCGGGGGTTCCTGGAAGCCTCCACGGGGCTCGTGCTGCCAACAGCCCTGCTTAAATGAGGAGGTGGGACTAGAGAGCATCCGAGCTGAACCAGCACTGCTGTGATTTTGCGTTGGTGGTGTGAGGAGAGGGCAGGGTGGGCCGGGGCTGCCGAGGGGGGCCCCACGCCTCAGGGCCTGGGCCTGTGCCGCGAGCTCACCCACGTCCCGCTTCTCCCCCAGAGTCTGCAGAGACTTCGGGGGATGCTTTTGGGAAGCGGCCCCAAGCTTTGCAGTCACGTCCCGGGTGTCGGATGAGGAGGATGAAGCCGCTGGCCCCGTGGGGGAGAGCGAAGTGTCCCTCTTGCAGCCTGGCTGAGGGGCTGCGGGGGGTCAGCGCGGGGCCCGGAGCAGTGGGGCAGGGGGAGGCAGGAGCTCCGGGCAGCCCTTGGGGCAATCCCTGGGGGACGCTGCCCCCGGCCCCGCAGAGCCGCTCGTGCCCGGTGCCGGTTGCTCTCTCCCCCGCAGCGTGCGTCCTGTGCCACCCTGACACCTGCGGCCACGTGAGGGACAGGCCAGGGCTCTGGGGTCTGGTGAGTGCCCTCGAGGCTCCCTCCCGCGGTGCCACGGGCAGCTCCTGCCACGTTCTCCTCGTCAGCTCCTCGTCCTTTCTCCCGGGCCGTGTTTTGCCAGCGAGCTCCCTTGGCCTGCGACCGACCCAGGGAGCAGAGACACTGCCCTGAGCCCGGGGCTGCGGCCCCACTGGGGACTGGTCTGGAGGGGGTCAGGTTCCATATCAAATTTGCATATATTTGCGTCTAGTTCATGATTTTTACTGTTTCCTTAGTACTATTCCTGTTTCAGAAAAGCTGTTTTCGTTTTCTTTTCCAATCCCCAAATCCCTCTGCCTCACTCCGGGCACCGCAGCGGTTCTGCACTTCGGCCCCGTGGTGGCAGCGTCACCTCCGTGGTGGAAAAGAGCTCGAAGATGAGTCCAACCGTCAATGACCACTGGTCCAGCCCCCTGAGGGGGGGCTCTTTGGGGGCACACGGTACCTCCCGGCGGGCACACAGGCTCTCCGTCCCCTGGGAGGGGGACGATTAAACTTAATTTTACCGGGACAAACACAAACTTGTATTTAAACAGATAAAAACAGGTTCAGGCGTAACGACCCATGTGAGAAAGGAGCTCATTAAACACCCCAGCAGGAATGATGTGCTTTAGTTTCCTTTTGAAGAAACGGTTACGTAGATAGAATTAATTTCTAGCACGACCAGCCGTGTTTCCTGCTTTGCACCAGAGCTACGTTCCGGACGAGACTGAATGCCAAAGCAGAACCAGGTCCCACACGAATCCCCTCCCAAACAGCTCCACTTGCACCGTGAATTATTTCCTGGAAATCACCGACGACTCCGAGCGACCAAGAATCCTTGGTGGTCTCTCCCATTCCCTTAAACAGAAATAGATGAGGCCCAAAGGATAAAAAAACACCCCAAATAGCGGGGAAATATCAGAAATGTATCTCTTAGAAGTCAAAAAAACCCAAGAAGAGGTGTGAGCTCTCCAGACGTATCTCTGGGTACCCGGGATGGAACAGAAATAAGCCACAGAAATGAAAAAAATAAGTCACAGAAACGAGGAGACTGCTCTGGAGCACAAAGATGGATTCGGAAAAGGTTCTGAGACCTCGTAACGGGGATTGGAGAGGTGCTGAGGAGGCCAGAGAGACCAGCGAGGTCCTGGGGACACAATGAGGAGCTCGAGAGGGAATTACACAAAGCCCAGATGCCCTCAGGGGACTGGGAGACCGACCCGGTGAACTGATATGGACTCGGGAAGGGTTCCGAGGAAAAAAAGGTGCAGAAGTGCCCCCCCCGGAGCTAATGCGGGGTCTGGGGCCGTGTCAGGAGAGCTCAGCAAAGGGAGCAGAGGAGTCCTGAGAGGGACAGAGGGACCCAAGAAGCCTCAGGCAGGAGCTCTGCCGGGGATTTCACCGGAGCACAGATGTTGTCGGGGGGGAAGGGGCAAGGTGGAGGCACCGAAATGGCAAAGAGGGGACCGCACAGAGGAACCCCAGCCGGCACAGGGGACATCCGGGACTCAAAGGAGGCCCTAGAACGGTTCCGAGGGAGCAAGAGGGGGTCGCTGAGAGGGCCGTGGTGCCCGAGGAAAGGCTCGGGAGGCCGTGGGGGATGTTCCCGGGGCTCTCGCAGGCTCCGCTGGAGGGTCCCCGCTTCCCTCCCGCGTGCCCTGGCGCTGTCTCCGCTCTGTGCCAGGGTCTGTGCAGGCCCTCGAGAGCTCCAGGGGACTCGTGCCAGGACTCGGCCGTGGTCCCCTCGCCTGGAGGCTTCTGCCAGAGGGTGGCACCCAGGGGCTCAGCCGGGGGCGTGGGGCTGGGCGCTGGTGCCAGTGGAGGGGGTACAGGGTGTGTGTGCGGGGGTATAGGGTGTGAGGGGAGGGGGTGCAAGGTGTGAGGGGGGGGT
Source organism: Trogon surrucura (assembly GCA_020746105.1). Lineage (NCBI taxonomy): Eukaryota > Metazoa > Chordata > Aves > Trogoniformes > Trogonidae > Trogon > Trogon surrucura. The sequence continues at coordinate 2,221,195 of CM036645.1, forward strand.
ACAGGGTGTGTGTGGGGGGGTACAGGGTGTAAGGGGGGTTGTGAGGAGGGGTGCAGGGTGTGAGGGAACGGGGTGCAGGGTGTGAGGGGGGTGCAGGGTGTGTGTTGGGGTGCAGGGTGTGAGGGGGGTGCAGGGTGTGTGAGGGGGGTGCAGGGTGTGAGGGGAGGGGGTGCAGGGTGTGTGGGGGGGTGCAGGGTGTGAGGGGAGGGGGTGCAGGGTGTGTGGGGGGGGTGCAGGGTGTGAGGGGAGGGGGTGCAGGGTGTGTGGGGGTGCAGGGTGTGAGGGGGGTGCAGGGTGTGAGGTGGGGTGCAGGGTGTGTGGGGGGGGTACAGGGTGTGAGGGGTGGGGGGTGCAGGGTGTGAGGCTTCCAGCTGAGCTGGAGGCCAGATTTGGGGCTGGGGCTGAGCCGGCGCTGAGCTGAGCTGAGCGTGGTGCTGGGCGTAGGTGGGTGCCAGGGGGGCAGCCAGGGGGGCGGGGGGTGCCCGCAGAGACACGACGGTGGCGCGCGGTGGCGTGCCTGGCCAGGGCTGCGGTGACGACCCCGGTGGGGACACCAGAGCAGGAGAACTGTCCCCGGCGCGGGACACGCGGTGCCCGACCAAGAAGAACCGCGGCACCCTCTGTGGCTCCCACCTCGAAACCAACGCGAAGCGACACCCGCCCCTGCGGGGTTGGGGCAGGACGCTCGGATGTCGGGGTCCCCGGCGCCCCGTCCCTCCGTTTCCACCCTCCAGCAGACAAGAGCTGCGGGGACGCGGAGCCCACGGCGCGGTGGGGCTCCAGTGGGGAATGTGGATAACGGGGTGACTCCAGGGGACACATCAGTGAAAGTCCTTTGCTGGGACTCTGATGGAAGAATGAAAGCCCTGGGACTCTGAGGGGCAAATATCAAAACTACCCTCCTCTGAGCGCAACATTCAGGCCCAGCTCCGCGCCCGCTGCCCCTCCTGCCCCCACAGCCCCTCCTGGGACCCCGCGGGTGCCTCCAGCGGGGACATCAGCCACGGGGGATAAAGTAATTTGGCATCTCCTCCACTCCCCGTGGGGCTGAGCCAAGCGGGACGGGCCCCCTCGGGGCGCTGGCCCCGGGGCTGGGTAGGAGCCCGGGTGCTGCCCGTGGGGCTGGGCGCCGCCGGAACGAATGTCATCAGGAACGGAACGAATGTCATCGTCATCGTGTCCTGCCTGAACGTGGTGTCCTGCCAGCGCATTCCTGCCTGAGTCACCGCCGGCTCCTGCCTGGGCAGGTCGAGGCCACGGCCCCACAGCAGCCCCACGGGGCCCCCCCACGCTGCGGTTGGGGCAGCCCCACGGATCCCAATCCTGCCCCCTCACCCCTACACCCCCCCCCACCCTATAATCCCTGTAAGGGCAGAGACATCCCCCCCCGTACGGCCCCTCTGACCCCCACGCCCCCCAACTTTATCACCCCCGTGTCTCGCGCCCCCCGAGGCCCCCCCGACCCCACGCTCGCACCGCTCACACCCCGGTACCGCAGCGCGCGCTCCCGACACCCGGGGGTGACGGAGGCGTCTGGGTGAGGAGGAGGAGAGAAGCCTTCGTCAGGGCAGCCTCCCACCCACAGCCAGGCTTGTGAGCGGGGCGGGGGGGGCACATCTGGTGCCACCCGGTGTCACCCCAAGGCTGGGGGGGGGATGGGCTGCCGGACGCCCGGGTTCCTGGAAAAGCCCCACGTGACTTCCCCATCTGCTCTGAGCAGCCCTTGTTGCTGGGCAGAGCTCAGCGGGGGGGGGTGAGGGGCAGAACCCAGGGGGGCACCCCGAAACCCCCTGCCCCAGCCCCCCAAGTGGGGCTGCAGCGGGTGGGGGCAGCCAGGCCCGACCCCCAGGCTCCGTGCGGGGAAGGGGCAGGGGTCAGCCAAGGCCAGCGGCCCTGGGAGCCCCGGCCAGCGCGGCCACCGACCCTTCCGCGGGAGCTGAGGCCCGACGGGCTCGTTACAGGAGCGCAGCGACACCCCCCTCCACCCCCCAAAACCTGTAGAGTCACCCACCCCCACACTCTCCCCGCAGGGACAACCCCAGGGTCCCCAAACTGGGGCTGCCTTGATAACCCCGGGGCCACTTCTCTTGGACCGGGAGGGGGGAGGCAAAGCCCTCTCCCCCCAAAGCCCCAGTGGGGGGTCCTGTCCTCGCTCAACTCCCAGGGGCTCCTCACAGACCCAGGGCCGGGGGAGATGTCCCCCCCAGGGCAGGTTCCGAGGGGAAACGCTGCGCCAGCGAGACAGGGGGGCAGCCCCCGACCTCCCGGAGCCCCTCAGAGAGGTGCACGGTTGGGGCAAAAGCAGCCCGGGCTCCTGTCGTGAGAAATCACACAAAATATTATTACCTAAAGCCCCAACAATAGAGGCCACTGAGCTAGAAACGGGCAGAAATTGGGAGGTTTTTTATGCTCAGCCAGGGGATTTTCTGCATTTGCATGTGCCCCCCCCGCCACCCACCCGCCAGCGACGTCAACTCTCGAAACGCCTCCGCGTCAGAGCCAGCTCCTGGCTCGGCTCCGCGTGGAGGAGGCAGCCAAGGAAGATGCTGCTCTTCCAACCCTTCCCCACCCAGCACCCAAAAGCCCGGTGAGCCGTGAGAAACGCCCACCCGCCCTCCTTCCCGGGGGGTCCCACAGCAGCCAGGCTGGGTGCTAAAGACACCCCTAACCCACACCCCCTCCACAGAGCGGCTGCTTTAACTCCCCGTCACACCCTCGTATTGACACCGCCGGTTCACAGAAGTCAAAGCGGCTTCTGCGAAAAGCCCCGGCCGGGGCGGAAGAGGAAGCCCCCGGTTTATCGGCCGAGCCAGGCGGCATCAGCGCTGCGGCTTCCAGGAAGCGCCCGTGCCCCCCCCCCCCCCCCGAAGCCCACCGACACCTTTGCATGTTTCCATGGCAGAGGCCCAGCTTTGCATGAGCGCCCCGCCGCACCCCGGCACGGGGAAGGGGGGGCCAAGCATGCCCAAAATAGCCCACAACAGACAGCATTAAAAAAAAAAACCCAGCACCACACAACCGAAAACAAACGAGAAAACAACACAAACCAAACCACCGCCACATCAAAACACCGTTTTGCAGCATCTGCATGGGAGGGCTGGAGCAGCCCGGTTTGTTTGCGGCGCTAAGGCTCGACAGCCCACGAGGCCGGAGTCACCCGGTGCGACTTTTTGGGGCGTCCCCCGTCAAAGGAGGGGGATTTTCCAGCGGTGGCTCCCACAGCTGCCGGTCCCGGCGGGCTGAAGCCGTTCATCAAACCCCCCCGCCCGCGTCAGGGCTGCAGCCCCGAGCAGGTGACGCGTTTCCTCCGTCCCAACCTGTGGGGATCACAGCTCGGGGAGAGGTGGGGGGGCAGAGGGAGCTGGGGGAGCAGGGTCACCTCCCCCCCAAAGAGGCCTCCTGGGCAAGTGCAGCTTGCTCTGCCCAAGCCAAACCAAAATCTCACCGAGCGAGTCTCTCCCTGCTTCGGAAGGGGCTCAGCTCCCGGGACGAGTCCCCTCTCCTCGGGGCGGGGGCTGTGGGCGCCCACCTCACCGAGGTGACAAGCCCCAGCGAGGCACAGAACGCTTCAGGGCACCCTGGGAAAAGCTGTTTGGGAGCACACAGGACTTTCCCCACCCACGCAGGCAGTGAAGGAGAAGGGTGTCAGCACAGAGCGGCTCTGGGGAGCCCTCCCAGGTGACACGAGGCACCCGGCGCAGTTTTCTGCAGTTTCCCGTAAGCAAGAGGCCGTGGGGTGCCCCCCCGGGCAGCCTCTGTGGGACCAGGTCCGCACCAGTAGAGCAGAACGGGGGCATCGGGCACATCAGCATCTCATCGCAGGAAACAGCAAGTTTTGTACTAAAGGACTGAGAACAAAAAAAAAAAAAAAGACATTTATTGACAAAACTAAGTGCTTGTTCGGGAAACAAGCAGCCCTGACAATAGCACCGTCTTTTTCAGCTTAGGTTTCCACTCGGGCTGAAGGTCAAGCACCACAGATGAGGGCGTTCCTCGCTGCGTAGGACCTGGTCCCACAGGGCAGAGCTCCCCAAAAACCACAACCGATCCACGGTCGGGAGGGCACGAGGCAGGCGAGCGCAGCGAGCCCGCCGAGAAGCAACGCTAGCAGCCGGGCACCGAGCCCAGGGCCGGCACCGACGGACTTGCACAAGCTGCAGATCCGAGCTGATGAGTTTTATTCTGCTCCAGAACGTTTACATTCAAACATCAGCTTCGTTCGACTCATGGCTTTAAGAGGATCAAAACGAAGGGAAGGCAAGGAAGCGACCCCATACAAACTTCCACAGCTCCCCGCCCGCTAGAAGAGCTGGAACAACCAAAAGGATTAAAATAAACAGGAACGTCAACTGTTGCCAGTAAGCCGTGGGCACAACGAGACTCCACCAGGCCACCGAGCCGTGTCACACCCCCTGGCAATGTCGCTCAAGGAGGTCAGAGGAGGGCTTGCTTGGAGCGGAGGCAGGAGAAGGCTTTGCCACAGACACGCTACTTCACGTGAAGAATGAAGTACAGTGCACCCAGCAGCAGTTCTACCACATTCAAAATCCCTCCTTTTCCATATCGTTAAGCTCTGTAAAAATGTACATATTCTACAGATTTATAGATATTTACAGGGTTCTCTACAGCCTCTCTCCACCCCACGGGGCGGGGAGGGGGGGGGTTTTACGTACTCACAAACGCGCTCCCCTGTGCGCGGCGAGTCGCGGCGGCGGAGCCAAGATCAGCCAGACGGGCCGATGCGGCCGTGCCGCAGCTGGCCGTGGTGATGGCCTCGAGCCCTGCCGAGCCCCCCCAGCCCCTCTCCTGCTCAGTGACCTGACTGGAGCCGCGCCGGGAAAGAAGGGGCCAGGCAGGGCTCCGGCACCCCGCGTTCCGGCAGCGGGTCACACAGCGTAGCTCGACCGCGGGCAAAGGCCCCGCTCGCCGGCACACCTGGGGGCAGGCGCCGGCTCGCGCAGCGCCCGGCGGTCAATGCTTCTGCTCCAACTGAAAAGCCACGAGTTTAGGCAGGGCACCGGCACCAGCTGCTATTTCCAGAAAACCCACAACCACAACCCTCAAACATCTGCTCCACGCACAGCTGCCGTGCCAAGCCCAGGAGGCTTCAGTCCAGACAAGAGCTGCTGGTGCCCGCCGGCTTGCCGCTAAGCGGAACGGTTCCCTCCGGGATAAAAGCGAAGCAGTCAACTTGAGCTTTCCGTCATCATCCTCTTGAAGGAAGCAGAAGATCAATTCTTCCACTTTCTGTTCCCAGAGCAATAAATCCTTCTCAGTACCCACAACCTGACTGGATCACAGCTTCCCGCTCAGAAAGGATCGCTCGGGGCATGCCTAGGGTATTCTCCTTGGGCCACTCAAGTCCAGCTTCACAAGTACGCGCAGGAGGAAGCGATCGGCTCGCCAGCCCCCCAACAGAGCCGGTCCACCCAGAGTTCTGTCCCTCTGCGGCACGCCCTGGCTCACCGGATCATGTAGGCCAAGCTCGCTCCCAGTCCGGCCACGCCTGCGAACGCCATCAGGATGTTTCTGATGCTGCCCTCTAGGTCCTCGACTCGAAAGAAGTCGACAAAGCCCTCCTAGGAGAAAGAAGAGGAAGTCATTTCCACACCAGGCACCCTTCTCCAGCAGGAAGGCACAGAAGAGCCTTTTTCCCCGGCAGAGCAAGCTGGGGTACAGCCTGCCCAGCACAGCCACTACGTGTGCTCCCCCTAACTCATCACAGCCTCACCCCCCCCCGGGCAGCAATCGGAAGACAGCACCAAAGCCCCTGCGAACCAGCTTCTAGCAAGCTCAGCGCAGCCAGGACTGACTCAGTTTTGGGAATGCTGCTCCCTCCGCCCTGGGCAGGGGCACATTTCTAGGTCAAGACCGCTTCAGGCAGCTTGTTGTAGGGAGCTCGTGAAACCCCAGAACTTCCGCGAGATGTCTGAGGCTGCAGTTTTAACTGGAGCAGTGAGTCATCTCCGTGCTTCGCTGACACACGGCGTTGTCAGTGAGCAGGTCATGGAAACGGGAAAACACTGGATTGCTCCGAAAAGCTCGCGGTGTTCGGGACAGGCAGTGACTCACCCAGCCCCCCTGGCTCATCAGCCACTCGCGCTTCGTCGAGACAAGCGCATCCGTGATGATCCCGGCCAGCGAGTTGATGCACTTCTCCTGGTTTATGCTTTTGAGGTGTTTCGCAACAAAGGCACCGAACGAGATGAGCGTCACGACTCGACCCCAGTTTGTTACTCCATCACTGAACATGTGAGCGGCCACATCGCTCACTGACTGCAGATCTTCCTCTTTCTGGATTTCCAGCTTCCGAAGCATTCCTGCAAGAGACGCTGGTTTAGAGGCGGGCACACACCCCCAAATACCCCCCGAGGCCACCAGTGAGAAGATGCGAAAGCTCTAAGAATCGATGGAGAGCAAGTACCTGGTGCTTCTGCAGAGGGCTCTGCTGCTCACGCTCGCCTGGGCGACTAAAATCAGCCCATAACCCACTACCAGTTCCTTCCTCCCCACCTCAGGCCCAGCTGCCGTCTCTGTGCACGTTGCACTCCCCTGTCTCAGGAGGGCTTTAATTTTAAAGCCCCACCACGCCAGAACTGCAGCACAAAAGTCAGTTTGCAGTCCAGCGCGAGCCTTTCCGCTCGAGCCGGGACGTCGAGCAGCCACCTACGGCCAGACAGACGTGTCGCCTTTTTATTAATGTGGGTTTAGTGACTGGAAACAAAAATTCCCCAGTTTGACCTCTAGTGGCCCCTCCTGAATAAGCCTTTACGAAACTGAAAGGCGTTGCTTGTTGTTGCTCAAACCAACAGGAAACCTTCCTGAAGCCAGTTCCTTTTCTGCACGAAGGTAACCAGCCTTCCAGAAGCCTCAGATACCACAAGGCCAGCTCACACTGCTCTGAACATTCCCCCCCGAGCACAACGAGCACATCCGTGAATCTGGCCAGGGTAACTGAACCCCTGGTCTTTCACATCAGCACAGCTAAGGGCAAAAGGAAGAAACTGAAGCCCTCGGTGTCTAGAAAAAAAAGATAAATTGAGAAAAACCCCAAAACACTGACACAAAAAATACGAAACGTAAAATAACGGAACATCCTCCTGCAAGAAGGAAAGTTTTACCACCGGCCTCTCAGGAGGATGTACAGACACGACTCTTCCACGCACCAGGCACCATCCTGGACTAGGACTGGGCACAGCGCAGTGTGGGAAGTCCCGGCACGAGCCCCAGGGCCAAGAGCTCGGCCCCAGCACCCCGACAGCTCAGGCTGGCCCCAGGCAGCTCAGTTCCGAGTGGTACAAAACCAAGTCACAGCAGTCAGGTCTCACTTTCCATCCATTCCCAAGATACACTGCACTACGGGCATCTGCTCATCCAAGCCCAAGAACTGGGGTTCAGGTTTCTATGGCTATTCTAGGACTTATTGGAAGTGGGTGAACACGCTAAAACAGCTCTAAACCAGCACAAACCGAGGGGAAATTCTCCCCCAGAAACCTCGCTCCACCCGAGCCGGGGGCGTGAGAAGTTTAAACTCCTAAACTAATCTTTGGACGCTTGGAATTATTTGCCCAGAGTCATGCTGAGCAAAGCAGGATGCAAAAAGGAGCCGGGGCTAATCTGTAACCAGATTATCTCCTCTGCACACGTTACCAGCGGTTTTGCCACCTCCCACCGAGCAAAGTTCAGTTTCATTTTGAATCGCTTCTCAGCTGTTTGAACTCACTTCAAACCAAGGCCACATCCCATCCGGTAAATGACCCGGCCGAGAGCTCCATTCCTCCCCCCACCCTTCCTCTTCCCCTTACCGGGGCGGGGGGGGCGGTGCGGGGGCCTCGCTGCAGCCCCAAGCGCCAGCTCCGGGCCTCCCCCAGCCCACCCACCTCGAGGGCCACCCAGGGCAGAGGCGGCAGGGCCAGGCTCTCCCGGGGACCCCCAGCCCTGCGCCCCCTTCTTCGACGGGCGAGTCCCCAACTGCCCCCAGGCCCCCCCCCCATAGCCCAGCACGGCCCGAGCCCCCCCCCCACTACGCGTGCTCCGCGGCGCCGCCACCCACCCTGGAAGGCGAGCTCGTGTTTCCGCAGGATGCCGTCGCCGACCCTCCGCAGCGTCTCCAGCGCCTTCTCCATCGCGGCGTCGCCCGACCCGCCGGGCCGGCCCGGCCCGCCCAGCAGGCCCGGGAAGAGCTTCTTCGAGCCGGGCTCGGCCTCGCCCGCCGCCTCCCGCAGGTAGCGGCCGATGAGCTCCAGCGAGTCCTGCCGCAGCCCGTCGGGCGGCTCCGGGGGCCCGGGCGGAGTGCCGGGCAGCGAGTCCGGACCCGGGCCCCGCTCGGCCTCGGCCTCGCAGCCGTCCAGCTCCTCCTCGGGGCTCCACCGCGCGCCCGCCCGGGGGGCCGCGCCGCAGCCAATCGGGGCGCGGGGGGCCGCGCCGCAGCCAATCAGGGCGCGGGGGGCCTCGGGGCGGCCGGCGGCGGCCCAGGCGCCCGCGGAGCCGAGCAGGGCCCGCGGCACCTCAGCGGCGGCGGCGGCGGGAGCGGAGGCGGGCGGCGGCGGCGGGGCCGGGGCTTCCCCTTGCGAGGCCGGCGCCAGGGCCGCGCCGCCGCCGCAGTAGAGGTTGAAGCCGATGACGGCGTTCCGCTTCACGGCGTACATGGCGCCCGCTGCGCACCCACCGCGAGCTGCGCGGGCGCGGGCGGCGCTGCCGCTTATATGGCGGCGGTGACGCGCGGGGGCGTTTCCGACGGCGCTTCCGCTTCCGCTTCCGGCCCGGCCCCGCGGCGGAGGGGAAGGGAGGGGAGGGGAGGGGCCGGGCGAGGCGCCGGGGCTGCGGCTGCTTTTGGGGCGAAAAAGGGCGAAGGCGGCGCCGCTTCCGCGGAGAGGCGGGTCCCCCCCCCCCTTCCCCCCGCCGGGCCTCGTCTGGGTCTTGCTGCGGCCCCGGAGCTCCGCCGCCGCCCCGCGCTCAGGCCCCGCCAGGCCCCACGGCGGCTGCCCCCGGTGCGGCCGGGCCCCGGCGCTGCTCGTTCCCCTCCTGGGCCGCGCAGGGCACCGGCCCGAGCACCTGCCGTGCCCCCAGGCTCCCCCCGGCAAAGCTGGGTCTCCCCCAGGTCAGGGGCCGCACGTCCCCCGCCACCGCCGCCGTCTGCGTCCAGGTGTTCGCGACACGAAGCGAATTCCCCGGCAGCACCGGAGCCCCGGCGAAGGCGGGCAGCCGGCATGCCCGTTCTGGAAGGGGCTGCTTGGAAATGGGGGGTGGGATGTGCTCTAGGAAGACACCCCCCCCCCCCCCCCAAGCTGTGTCCAGCTCTGGGGTTCCCGGCACTAGAGGGACTTGGACCTGCTGGGGGGCTCCAGAAGGTGATGAGGGGGCTGGGGCACCTCCCCTGTGAGGACGAGCCTGGGTTTGGGCTGTTCAGGCTGGAGAAGAGAAGGCTCCGGGGTGACCTCGTTGTGCTCTTTCAACACTTAAAGGGGGGCTGTGAGAAAGATGGGGACAGACTTTTTAGCAGGGCACGTAGTGATGGGACGGGGGGTAACGGCTCTAAACTAAACGAGGGGAGATTTAGCCTAGGAACAAGGAGACCGTTTTTTACACCGAGGGTGGTGAAAGACCAACCCAGGTTGCCCCAAGAGGTGGTGGAGGCACCGTCCCTGCCCACAGCAGGGAGGTTGGATTAAAATGATCTCTGAGGTCCCTTCCAGCCCAGGCCATTCTGTGATTCTATGATTTGGGGCTCGGAGCAACCGGATCTGGTGGAAGGTGCCCCTGCCCGTGGCACAGAGATGGCCTTTAATGGTCCCTTCTGCCCCAAACCACTCTGTGATTCTTTGTCACTTCCCACCTGCTCAGGATTTTACCCGGATCTGACTCTGGCTCGCTCAGCTGGACATTCCTGCCCCTCATCCCTCCCGTGACTCCAAACCTCCCGGTCTCTGCCAGCCCGGTGAGAGCCGCGGCACCGCAGAGCAGGGCCCCGCGCCCTCGGGGCTGTGGGCACAACCCACCTGGGGGGGGGCTGTGAAAGGACCGCTGGGTGCCCAGACCTGCTGCGCCATCACCCGTCAGGGAATCGCAGAAGGGTTTGGGTTGGGAAGGGACCTTTAACACCGTCCGATTGCAACCCCCCGCCGTGGGCAGGGACACCTCCCACCAGAGCAGGTCGCTCAAAGCCCCTCCGACCTGGCCTTGGACGCCTCCAGGGAGGTGGAAGCTTCCACAGCTCCTCTGGGCGACCTGTGCCAGTGTCTCCCGTTGCCTGGGATGCTCTGGGGGCACCTGCCCTCAATTCTGTTCTTCCCTGGCCACTGGCCCCTCCTTCACCCCCGAGCCTGACGTCCTCAAAATCTGCCCCAGTTTGGGCAAAACTCCGCTGGGGAAGAAGCCACAGGGATCTGTGCCATTGGAGGGGGGATCAGTCACTGCTCGGAGTGACGCTGCAGCTTTGCTCCAGGGCGATGAGGAAAGAAAGGGCATCCAAGCAAACTGAATCCCTCGTCGGGGCTGTCCCCTAGGACAGCGCTCTGCTCCACCCCCCCAGAAAGGCCGGGATGAAGGGAGGTGATTCTATCGGTGTGGGGGCAAAGGTGCCGCCCGGCAGGACTCGCCGGAGCTCCTCAGCCCCAGCGTGAGGTCCCGGCAGGGTTTGGGGGCTCGCCCCTTGGAGAAGGGGGCACAGGGATGTGGGTCCCCGGGAGATCCCGTCTCTGTCCTTGCTGCCTCCGCCGTGGGCGGGCTGCAGGCTGCTGCGCGGCAACCGGACCCGAGCCACTGGAAACTGGGGGTCGGGGTCCCCCCAAAAAAAATCACAGCCCGGTTGCCCCGGTGAGGGCAGGAAAGGGATTCCCAGCAGGTGGGGCCACATCAGGGCCGCGTGCTGGGGCCTCTCCCCGTCGCTCTCCTGTCCAAAGACCACGGAAAGAGCTCGCGGCAGCAGAGCCCCAGCCCCGACCCAGGACGGTGGCATCAGTCACGCGGCCGAGGTGCCGCAACCGAGTCACCAAAGCGAGGCGCCGGCCCGGGGGGGTTGTCTGGGCTCCCCTCTCGGTGCAGGGTGGCTGCTGAACCCCAACAGCCCCACGACGGGGACGCAGGAAATTCCCCCCTCACAGCACAGCCTTGGGGGCAGGTGATCCAGGGGCTTTGGTGGGACGGGTGGAACCCCAGGCGTGGGGAGGGAACGCCAGCACAGCGGGTCCTTCTGTCCCAGGGATGCAGCGAGGACACCGGGAGCTGCCACCACGGAGAAGCCCCTCTCTAGTCTTAACATTTCTGGGGGCAGAAACTGCAGCAAACCCACAGCTCCGTCCCTGTTCCGAGCACCTCCGCGCCCCCGCAGGAACGGCAAAGGAGGAAGCTGCGGTGAACACAGGGCACGGCCCCGTCCCGAGGGCCCCAAAGTGCTCTTGCCCCAGATCTCGTAAGAAATGGGGACGTGCATCCACCCCGGGTGCCCCTTCGCCCCCTCACCACCTTCTCTCCCAGCCACCCCCTCCATAAACCGGGGCGAGAGCGCGACTGGGTCGCACTGGGGTTCGGCGAGACGAAACCCGGCCCCCCCAAAATCCTTCCCGCGGCCCCAAGGAATGCGTCCTTGTCGGGAAGCGAATTCTTGGCGCAGGGAGCAATAACAGAGGCGAGCTTGGCTTGCTCCGGCAGCTTGGGGCAGAGCCCGGCACATACCTCCCCGCGGTGCCAAGCTTTAAAGCACAAACAAACGCCGGCACATACTTGGCACCGGGCTGGAACGGCGCGTCCCTGGCCAAACACCGGGCCCCCGCTGCGGGGCGGCACAACGGCCAAGCTGGGGGGCAGCCGCAGCGCGGAGGCTTCAGGCAGCCCCGGGAAGGCCGAGCGGTTCACCCTCCTCTGTGACACCACGGGCTGGGCTGTTAAAACTCTCGAAAGGTGGGACATCGAAACGGAAAATCCCGCAGCGATCGCCCCCGGGAAGGCTGCCGGTGGGGACAGGGGGAATGGCAGTGGGGCAGGGAGGGCACCGGGAGCTGCTGCCCGGCGGCGTGGAGGAGGGGGCAGGGATTCGTTTCGAAGGCAGAAGGATAAACCCCACGTCCTGCCGTGCTCCCCACCAAGTCTCACCCGCGAGCCGAGGCGGCCGCTGGCCCCGCTTGGCCGCAACGGGATGTCCCCCACGCGCCCCCCCAGTCCGAGACACCCCGTCACTGGGGGGTTCCCCTGGAGAAACCACAGCCCCACCAGCCAGGGTTCAGCCCCGTGCACTCCTCAGAGGTCCCGTCACCAAGGGGACACCCCTGCAAGCACCCCGCAGCCCCGCCCTGCCAGGGGGTTCAGCGCTCTAGAAGAGAAGAGAGATGAACATGTAAAAAATTAGATATATTTTTATATATACGGTTCATATATATTTACAACATGGCTGAGACAGACAGCAGGACATCCAAGGAGGTTGGGCAGCCACCGCCAGCGCCACCCTGGCCGAGGTCACGCAGGGTTTGGAAAGGCGACGGAGACCGAAGCGTGGACCCATGGTTACAAGCGGGCAGCCCCAAATCCTGCTCCTCCCCTTGCCCAGGCAGCAAAGGGAAAACTCGTCCTCTCCGGCGAGGGGACCAGCAACGGAGCCCCTGCTCACAAAGCCCTGGTGTCAAACCACCCGAAGGCAAACACAAGCATTCGAGCGCGCCCTCGGCAAACACCGCCCCGCCGGGAGGCGACGCCACGCTCCTGCCAGCAGCGGGAAAGCACGAGGAGCAAAACAAGTTCTCAGGAAAGCCCGAGAACGCCAGCCAAGAACACACGTAAGAAAAGCCGTGCCCGTGCAGGGCACTGCCTGTCGCCTCCCTGCGTCCTGACCTGACGGGAATCCCTTGAAAAAAAGAAGAAAGAAAAAGGAAAGGAAAGAAAAAAACGCATCCACCTGAAGTCCTTTTGCCCACGTGCCTTCAAAAGCGGGCCTAAACCAGGCACAAGCACGGCGAGACCTTCCCCTGCGCAGGACGGGGGGTCGCTCCGTCCCCGCTGCGGGAGGCGTGGGCAGCAGCGCACCCAGCGTCGCTCTGCTGGCTGCAGCCATCGTACCGACCTGGTTTGGGTTTTGTTGTTACCTTTTTTTTTTTTTTTTTAATCCCCTCCTCGTCTGGAAAGAGAAGGCAAGAAAGGAGAAAAAAAAAAAAAAGAAAAAGACAGAAAATAAAACCAAGCTTGGGGTGCCTGACCCTGTCAAGGCAGGTTTCCCTCCACACTCCTCCAATCCCTGCACTGTCTCTGGTGCTCGTTTCCCCGCCGGGGCGGTTACCCCCGTCCCACCTGTCTCCCTCCAGAGATCGGCTTCCAGAGCTCGCGTCCATCTCACCGGCTGCCGCCGGCCCCGGTGTTGCAAGCGCCGAGCTCTGGGCACCGAGGAGGAGCCGCCCGCAACCAGGCAGGGCTCTGCCTGCCCGGCCACGCTCTCCGGTGTGCCCAGGGCCCAGCGCTGGGAGAGGAGTCCCCTCTCATCCCCGCCGGGATGCTGGCCAGAAAGGAGCGGGGAGAGAGAAATCGGTCCCCAAACCGTGCGGGGCAGCTGTGAGCCTCGTGGCGTGTCCCTCCGTCCCAGCCACACGTGGCTGCAGCTGTGGTGGGGCTCTAGCCCCAAACCAGCAGAAGCCTCACGGCAGCTCCAAGCCACAAGGACCATTTCAATCCCTGCTCAGCCCCTCTCCCGCAGCCGTCGGGCTTGCGATCCCCTCCCGCGAGCTCAGCACGCGTGTGCAAGCCGGGCACACACCCCAGGCAGCTCCTCAGCCCAGCAACAGCCACGTCATGGTTTTTTTTTCGTGTGTCTCAGCTAATTTCTTCACTTCAAAGCTCTAACGCACACACCCAGCTACATTTCCAGATCACATACCGCACCTTTCGCCCAGCGGGTTCTTCCTCTGCAGGCACCCGAGAGATACTCGCACGCCCCAGCTCTGAGCTCTCCCCTCCCGCTCAGCGCCACGAGAACGGCAAGCGACTCCTCCGAGCGCTTTCCTGCTTCTCCCAGGGCTGCTCGACTCTCCCGGCGAGGAGACGGCACTTCCACGAGCAAGGACGACTTCAAACGACACGAGAATTAAGGCAGCAAACCGACTCACTAAAAGGAACGGCCCAACCAAACCTGCCTGCGCGTCCCCGGCTACCGACACCTCTCGCTTCACCTTCTCGGGTTTGGTGCGCGCTCGCTCTAAATACTCAAATAACTACGTGGATTCTGGTGCTCCCGTCCCTATGGTACAGTGAAGTTCAATCCATTTAGCCAAAAAGATAAAAAAAAAAAAAAATAAAAAAGAAGAAAACAGAAGAAAACGGGGAAAAAACCCAGCCTGCAAGCGCAGGCTACCCTGCCAGCTTGCTGGTTACGAGCGAGGATTTTCTCTGCGGGAGGTCCTGCGGCGTGGGGATGTGGTCTCCTGTCACCAGGTTCTTGTCTGGCCCCGCGCTTGGCAACTGCTTGTTCTTCATCTTCGCCTTGGCCATGTTGTAGTCGCCGGAATCGAAGTATTTTTGCTGGAAGAGGGAGAGGAGTTTGGGTTACTTTGGTTTGTAGGAGCGCGGGGACACGGCGGAGACACCCGGCCGCAAACGCGAGCCTCTAACAAGGCGCCGGTCACAAAAGTAGGTCACAAAAACACCACGCGAGGGGAAAATCCGAGCGAGGGAGCCCGGCCTGACGTAAACCCGCGCACCCCACTGACTCAGACCCGCCCCAGCTGGAAGCGACCTTCTGACCCGAGATACCAGTTTTCTCCCTTTGACCCACCTCCGGGTGCTGGCAGCCCGTGAACTTTCGCTGCTCGGCACCGCGCTTGCTGGGGAAAGACCAGCATTGCCCGGTTCCGGCTCGGCGAGATGGGGCTTCGATCCCAGCCGAGGCGGGCACAGCCACGTCAGCGGACGCCTCCAGGCAGAGGCTCAGCTCCAGCGGCAAAGCTGAGGGATTTCTGGTGATCATTTAATCAGGGTTGGCGAACAGACGAGCCGGTGTGACACAGGCAGGATTTTCTACCCAGGGAGCACAGCCAAGGGCTTCGCCAGCCCGGCTCCTGGCAGCCAAAACACCGCAGGGAAATGCCTACGAAGACGTGGCCGGAGGACACCTCCCTGCTGCACAGCACCGCCGCCCCGCGTTCACGGGGCGTTGCAGCCCTCACCGCGCACACCCACCATCACGGGACTCTGCGCTCCTTCGTGGCACCGCTTCGCCCCCCAGGGCAGCGCAGGAAACGTTAAAGACCAAAGCAGAGCTTGCACCTGCGCTACAGGTCCCTTCCAACCTCTAACATTCTGTGATTCTACAGACAGGGCTGTGCTGGGCACGAGGAGCTCCGAAGAGCCCAGTCCTGCCCCGACGCATCATCAGGCCCCAGCGAGCCCAGTCCCAGCCAACAGCCCTTCTCTGCTTCGGGTGTTAAACTCTCCTTTTCTCTGTGCCTGCTCCAGGAGCCGGTGCCTAAACCGACAGCCCTAGAGATCACGTCAACAGCGAGAGCGCGTGGCTGCCGCTCGGGCGGCGGGGTCGGCTGCGGGTACGAGCGGAAGGGGAAGCGGCAGGACGGAGCTGAACCCGCCGAGCGCGACACGGAGACACCCCGCGTTCAGAGCAGGGGCTGGCAGGCGGCTGCCGGCGCCTCGGCGGGGATCGCTGTCACCCGCGCCAGGCTCTGCAAGGAGAGCCGGCGGTGACAGCCCGGGCGGGCTACAGGTGGCACTCGGAGAGGGATTGAATTTAATTACCTCCTGAGGGAGCACAGTCAGAGAGGGTTGGCTTTTTAAACCGGTGCAGACGCAGCCGTCTGACTCACCGGTGCTCCCCGTGCCCTTTGCACCAGCCCTGAACCCAGGCAAAGGGCAAGCCCAGAGACAAACAAAAGCTCAGGTCCGCAGAATTTCCGCGGCCCACTGAACCCCGGGGAGCAAGGGAGTAGGTGGGGGGAGATTTATGGGCTTGTTTCCCCTCCAGAGCTCAGGTTTTGGGCCGGGGCATGGAAGACAGGGTGGGATCCACCGCTGGTGGAGACACACAGAGCAAAACCACCCGAAAAGCAGCAGCTCTTGTGTTTTGAGCTGGCACAAACCCCTCTTGCTTGAGAGCAGCAGCTCTCACCGCCGTAGGCCTGTGCCCACCAGGAGCCACGTCCAGCCCAGGCACCGAAAGGAGCCCGGCCCAAGAGTTCAACACATTTTTGGCCCGGGGCAATTCCTTTGGTCTGGTTGGAGCTTGGCTACATGTGCCGTTGAGGGAGGAAAGGGCACGGGTGGGCCACGACTGAGAAATAAATACCCCTTTCTGCAGTCTCTTCATGAGGAAGTCGGAGCCTCCGGGCTTCTGGCCCAGGTTGGGGTATTTGGCCTTGAGTTTTGCCTCTTCTGCTCTCTCGGGGGTGATGGTTTCCTTCTCTTGGGTGTCCTAAAAAACAAAGAGGGAGGGCGGAAAGCCCTTCAGCCCCACAGAAAAATACGCACCTGTGATGCCGTAAAGCGGTGGCGCATCCAAACCCCAGCCCCCAGGGACCCTGGAAAACCCGGACGCGCTCGGAAAATATTATAAACATCTTCCCAGCCAGAAACAGCTTTTATCTCTGTGGAAACAGGCAGAGACTCTTTCCCTGCCTCCTTCCCAGAGGGGAGCCCCTGTGCTGACATTTGGCTTTGAAAAAGGGGCTTAAAACATCCCCCCAGATCACTGCTGGACAAGAGTCTTCCCCTGACCGGCGCCGACAAACACCAGCCCAGCGCTGCCGGGAGGGCTCAGCCTTGTAGCTGTGCGGCCAAGATGAACGAAACCCTCCTGCTCCAAACCTGACTGATCAGGAATGACGACAGAACAGCCCTTCAGCACTTTGTTTGACAGCCAGAGGAGTTTCAGGATGCTCCAGGAACCCACTCAGCTCAAAGCCCCGGATTCCCAGGGCCAACTGCGGGAGGAGGTGCCAGCCCCCGGGTGCTCTGCAGAGCTTTGAGGCGCAGCCTCCAGCCCGGCTGCTCGGGAAGCATCAGCCGAGGTGCTCGAGGTGGGATTCCCAGGGCAGGGCTTGGGGGGCTGCTCCTCGAGCATGAGCCTCTCTCTTCAGGGAGGCGGCAGGGCTGGGGACGGGAGCTTTGGGCTGGGGAGGGAAGGAGCAGGGCTGAGCTCAGGCTGGCCACCAGCCCGGCTCCGGGGGGAACACATCACCACGGCCACCTCTGCCAGCAGGTACCTGTGGCCAAGCCACCGCGGGAGCACGAGTCGCTCTGTCACAGGGTGTTGGCAAGGGGGGGTTTTGTCGCTGTTCCCTTTCCAGTGGGGATGACACCAGCAGACCTGGCAGCGGCAGCTCAGCTCCTGCCAGCCTGGCTACGCCGAGGGACGCCCCCGCGCAGCCTCTCCTCGGTGCAGAGGCCCTGAACCGCTCCCAGCCCACAAGAGATGGCACGTTCCACGCGACGCGCGTTGCAGAACGCTGCCACCGCGAGCCTCCGCCCCATGTGCGAAGCGGGAAAGGCCTCGGCAGTGGACGGGACCAGCGAGCTGGAGGGATGGGGGTGGGTGGGATGGGAGTCCTGGGCTCCCCAAGGACAAGGCACCGACACTCGGCCCAGCGGCTCTACGGAGAGCACTCCTCCAGGCGGCCAAAAGCCGCGCTGGAGCCCACAAACCCCGAGGCTGGCGAGCATTGCCCGCACTATTCCAGTTTTCCAACATGAGCTTCCACTGGCACCGAGCTGGGGGAGCAGCCCTTCGTGGTGGGGCTGCAGCTCCCCGTAGAGAAGGCGACAGCGCTGGCGTCAAGGCTGCCGTGAAAGGGCTCCTGGACTGCGTCTCGGAAAGACAAAGCAAACCTGCCTCAGTGGCAGCTCCTGACACGCAAAACTGGGACGAGCGGAGCTGGGAGCAGCAGCGGGATGTGCCGGCTCGGCACATCCCACTCAGAGCCCCAACGGCGCAGGCTCCTCCTCACGCCCCCGTCCACCGGGGTCCCCGGGGGATGGAAGGAGGGACCGAAGGCGGGGGACGGTGCCGAGAGTCTCGTCACGATCTTCAGCTTCTGCTGCGCCCACACGCAGCCCGGAGGAGCCCGGCTCTTCTCGCCCGTCTCCATGACAGCCCCACGGAAAAGAGCTGCAGCCGCGGGTCCAGGAGCCCCGACATCGGGCAGCCAAGGCGGGGTTTGACAGCAGGAGCCGAAGCTTCGGCCCCGGCAGCCCTTCCCCCGGCTCAGCCCGCCCCCCTCTGCTCCCCAGCTCGGAGCCCCCTTCCCCCCGGCTGTCAAGGCCACCGGCTCCTGCCGCCCCCGCACAGCCCGGGCCGCTGCCGCACCCGCTGCTCGCTCGCCCACCCCGTGGGCGCTTCTGCGGTGGACCCAAACCCGCGCACGGCAGCGCCTCCCGCCAGCTCCTCCGCCCCGGGAGGGACCCCCCCCGCCTTCCCCGGGATCTGCCTCCCTCCCTCCCGCCACCGCCGGAGCCAAACCGGCCCCGGGGAACCGGAGAAAAGCTTCTCCCGCCTCGGCGTCCGAGCGAGGCCGCCGGTGGGCGCAGGGCGGGCCGGGCAGCGGGGGAAGCGGCAGCTCCGCGGAGCGGGTCCCGCCGCCCCGACGGGGGTCGGGCTCACCCCGGGGAGCGGCAGCCGCTGGGGCCGCCGCCGGCCGCGCTCTGCGAGGCCCGCGGGCAGCTCCGCCCCAGCGCGGCCCGGGCGGGCCGCTCACCCCCCGGTTCTCCACGGGCGGGGCCCGGCGGGGCTCGAACCGACGCCGCTTCTCGGGCCCCGCCGGGGCTGAGCCCGGGGCCCCCCCCCCGAGCGCCCCCCGCCCCCGCGGGATCCCACTACCCCTGCCGGAAGTCCAACCCCTCCCACCAGCCCCATGGCCAATGAGAGGGCAGCGCTCATCGGACAGACATCAGAAGCGACCAATCCGCGGACAGCGCTGGGAAGAGCGACGTGCGGCCGAACCAATGGAGGCCGGCGCGACCCGGCCCCCAGCGGGCTTCCTCACCTGTTTCTCTTGCCCAGGCTCTTCCGCGCGGGCGCCGGTACCGAGCGGGGCTGCCATGGCGGCGGGGCTGCGGCCACCGCGCCCCGCGCTCCCTCCGCTCCGCCGGGCCCCGCGCTCTGCTCCAAAATGGCCGCCGCCGCCCCCTAACGCTGCTGCTGCTTGACGGGCGGGCGCGCTGTCCAATGGGCGGCCGCGGTGACATCATAGCTGACCAACCAGCGCCCCCATTGCGGGGGGGCGGGGAAAGTGAGGGGGCGGGGCCACTGCAGCTGGACCGGCCACGCTGGCCAATGGGAAGTGAGGCAGAGCCACGTGGGCGGGCCCGGGGGCGGGGCCTCCACTGACACGGCCACGCCCCCCGCGCCGGCGTCCCCCTCGCACGGGGGCCCCCGCGCCCCCGGGTCCCGTCCTCCTCGGGTCCCCCCGCCCCGGGGTCCCCCCTTGCCTGGGGTCCCTCCGCCCCGGGGAACCCGAGGCCGGCGGAGCGCGGGGAGCGGGCAAGCAAAGGGATGCCGGGGTGATGCCACCCACCCCGTGTCCCCAGGCCCGGGTGACAGGGCAGGCGCTGGGCCCAGGCTGCTGCGAGCACCCGTGGAGGTGACACAAGCGCCCCCGGGACCCCCGGGCACTCCCTCCGCCGTGCCGGAGCCCCTTCAGACACACACCCCGTATCCCAGCGGGCGACAGATTTCCAGAGCCAGGCCTGCCTCGGGCTGCAGAGAAACACATTTAAACGATCTACAGGAGATTAGAACTACAGGAGGTCAAGGTGGCGCAGGAAGGGGGGCAGGGAATAAAAAAAATCACAGTTTAACTTTTCCTCGTACTAGAAAGAGCGGGCGGGCGCTGGGGACACAGCAGGGCGCCACGGCCTTTGCCGAGCGGGTTCCCTGCGGCGTTGGGCCGCCCCGCGCCAGCGGGTCCCCAGCGGTTGGACACCCCTGGATCAGTCTCCTCTCTGCTCCCCTGCTCCAGGAGGACATCAGCGTGCTCCGAAGGGGAACCTGCAGTGCCCGGGCGGCTCAAAGGCAAGACGTGCACGGAAGAGGGAGACGGACAAACTGGGAGCGGCCATTTCTGCTGGGGTTTGGCCCGTTCCCACACGCAGAGGGAGGGCTGGGCTCTGCCACCTCCCAGCTTGGCGCTGGCCCACGGGCAAGGAGTGCTGGAGGAAGAGCAAAGAGCCATCGCCACCTCTTCCTGGAGGCACCGGCCTTTGGAGGGGTGTGCGACCTGCCCGCGCAGGCGGGCTCTCGCCCTCCCACCCCTGCCCAGGTTGGGGAGCAAAACGCCCTGGCCCCCCGAAGCTGAGCCCGCTCGCTGCTGCAGGAACACCGTGCCCAAACAGCCCTGGCCCCACGCTGAGGGAGTGAGGCTCCCTCACCTGGTTTGGGGGCTTCGCGGGCTTTTTTAGGACTTATTGAAGGCTGCCAAGACAGCCCAGATCATCTCTGCGCCCCTGGCTTTGGCCGCTTCCACCTCGGGGTCCATATCGAGGAGGTCCTTGGTCCTGTTCATCGCCACATCGTACTTGTCATCCGCCAGGCTGGTGAAAACGTTCTCCAGCACGTCTGAGGAGTGGGCCAGCACCAGGAGAGCCAGAGTCCTGCGGTCCATGCGGTGCGGGTCATTCACCCACCGCTCCAGCACGCTCTCCTGGAGCTTCTTCACCAAGCGTTGCTTCTCGGTGGCGTTGCTGACGGGGTGGGTGGTCATGTCAAAGAGCAGGAAGTTCTGCTTCTCCGTGGTGAGGATGCCCTTCTCCACCAGCGCCTTGGCGATGCGCTCGCGCACGTTCCTCAGCTGGTACTGGAGCTTGAAGGGGTTCCACGTCTCCCCTGCAGGAGAAGAGACACCTTCAAGGTCGGGGCAACGATGGTTTTGCCACCCAACCCCAGTGTCCAGGCTGCTTCCAGCCCAGGGCCCTCAGTGCTTGCACAGACACCAGTCCCTGCTGCCGGGACCCTCTTTGTCCTCTTGGCCTGACTCCGACCCACTTCTCCCACCAGTGCAAGCTGGGAAAGTTCCCATTGGCCACTGGTCACAGCAGCCTGGGGCAGATCCCTTTGGAAAGCCTCTTCTACCCAGGGCCTTGGACTCCAGACTCAGTGAAGCCTCAGCATGAAAAAAGAGGCAACGGATCACAAGGTCTGCATCTTCCATCGAGCTGTTAACAAAAAAAAAAGACCCAGAAAACCATTCTCTGGCCCCACATTCAGCCTTCCCCTGTTGTGCTGTCAGTATTCTGCCCGTGTCCAGTGAAGTAAGGGGATGGCCAAGCAGTGGAGAGGGGACAGGCAGCAGGGACAGGCCCCAAGGGAGCAGGGGAGGTGACGTTTCTAACTGGCCCTACCGGTGAGCAGCTCTATCCAGGTCTGCACCGTTTCTGCAGACTCCGTGGCCTTGATGTGCCGGAGGGTCTCATCCAGCAAGACGTCACCAGTCGGCGCATCTGACTTCAAGAGCACCTGGAAGGACAAAGAGGAAACACGGCATAAGGCTGGACCCAGAGCTGCCGCTCGCCCCTCCGCAGAGCGGTGCCAGCCCTGGCTGCAGAGCTGCTGCACAAAGCTCGCTGCCAGCAGGCCGGGCTGGGCTCGACGGAGCCCCAAAGCCAGCTCCGGCAGCACCTTCACCTTCCTCTCCAGCAGCCTCTTCTTCCTGAGGGAGAGTGGCTCCAGGCAGATCCGGCCACGCAGAGCCAGCTCGATGAGGATGCCACCACGCAGACCTGAAGAGATGCAGTCGTTCCAGAAGGAGGTGTAGCCCTGGGAGAAAGAGAAGAGATGGGGAGATCCGCCAGCCCCCCATCCCTCCTGGCCTGCCTGGGCCCTGCCTGGTGGCTCCCCCAGCTCTCATTAACAGCTCTGCCTCCCAAGCCAAGGCAGAGAAAGGGCTTTCCCCACTAGGTGAAAATCAAAGATTCATAGAACAGTTGGAGTTGGAAGGGACCTTACTGATCATCTCGGTCCAACCCCCTGCCATGGGCAGGGACATCTCTCTGCCACCAGCCCAAGCTGCTCCAAGCCCCATCTGACCCGGCCTTGGACACTTCCAGGGATGAGGCATCCACAGCTTCTCTGGGCAATCCATTCCAGTGCCTCACCACCCCCACAGTAAGGAACTTCTTCCTAATGTCTGATCTAAATCCACCCCACTCTGGTTTAAAACCGTTGCCCCTTGTCCTGTCACCACACGCCCTTATCCAAAATCCCTCCCCAGCTCTCCTGTAGCCCCCTCAGGCACTGGCAGGCTCCCAGAAGGTCTCGCCAGAGCCTTCCCCTCTCCAGGCTGAGCAGCCCCAGCTCTCTCAGCCTGTCCTTGTAGGAGAGGTGCTCCAGCCCTGAGCATCTTTGTGGTCTCCTCTGGACCCGCTCCAACAGGTCCACGTTTTTGTGTGTTGGCGGCTCCAGAGCTGGGCAGGTCAGAGCTCCAGGGCCACAACCAGCATCGTGAGCTCTGCCTCAGTGCCCGCTGGAGGAGGCAAAATCTGCTCTTCTTGAAGCAAGCCCTCACCAGCTCCACGCACTGCCTGAGAGTGATTAGTTGTAGGAAGAAATCAGTCATCAGGCCCATGAAGAAGAGGTTCCTTCCACTCATAGCACCAACCCATGGGGCCCAGGCTGCAGCAGCTCCAGGTCCCACCACAGAACACGAGAGCTTCCCCACTCTCATCACAGCCCCTCCCTCAAATCCACCTGCAGGCTTTGGCGAGGGAAAATGAGACTTCCAGTCAAGAATGAGTGACAGAAAAATACACCCCAGCTCTGCCCTTAGAGTGAGCACTTTGAGGCTGGGGTCCCACCCCTGGGGGCTGTTGCTGACCAGATCTGCTCAGACCCGGCACATCCCACACCTGGCCCCGAGACCCATTCACGGAGCGAGCGGCGGGACAGGGCTCATCCCGTGAAGCGCAAACTCCAAAATCGTTGAGGCATTCGGCAAAGCAACAAGAAGGTGAAGAGTTCTGGGAAGTGCAACCCATGAGGAACCAGCAATTGAATCTTGATCCAGGGAAGAGAAGAATGAGGGAGAAGAGAATAAGGGGAGGGCTCAGACACATCAAAGGCAGCAGAAAAAAGGCAGGGCATGGCCAGTTCCCACTTGTACTGTCCATGGGCCAGTCCTGGGCTAAAAGTGTAGCCAGGGAGAAATAATTCCAGACAAGAAAGCTGTTTGTTCCTGGAGAGAGGAGGTGGGGAAGGGAAGTTTCTGTCCCTTGAGGTTTAAGAACGCTCAACTGATGCTTCTCAGGAGAGGGCTGACCCCAGTTTGAAGCAACAGGACAGCCCAGGCAACCTCTCCTTCCCCTGCTTCCCCTCATCTTCCATCCCTGGTTGCTCCGGCCCGATGGTGGCTGCGCCGCAGCGCAGGGGCAGGATGTGAGCCCGAGGATCTCGGAGCAGGCAGAGAGCAGGCAGGGCTGCCGGGACGGGCTCGAGACGTGCTCAGGGAAGGGGGAGCCAAGCCGGATGCAAAGTGGCAACGTGCTTCTTTGCAGCGGGGACGCCAACACGCCAGGAATGCGACGGCCTGTTCCTAACTCCCTTTTGACTGCTCTAAACGGGCAGGTCTGAAAGCTACCGGGAGGCTGCAGGAAAAGCCACCTCCTCCCTAAGGAAGAAAAGGCGCAGGACGCGCAGCCCTCCTACGAGGAAGTTCTTACAGTCTGTGCCCGTAAACTCGTGTCCCCAGGGCGTCTGTTTGTACAGTACATCTGGATACCAGGTTGCTCAGCTCGCGTAGCGCAGAGAACAATAAAAGAAATTAAAATCTCTATTTGCTTTCTTCATTTCCTTGTGAGGAAAGACAAAGTAACCTTTCATCCCTGCCAAGCTGACTTCTGTCCAGGGGAGACACACCGGTTTTTGCACGCGTCCTTTAGGAGCAAGTTCTCCACAAAAGGGCGTGGAGGTGTCTGAAAGTTTGAATTCACTGGGCTGGAAGGCACCTTGCCCCTAGAAAATGTTAAGGGATCTTAAATTAAAGAAGTTGAAAGCTCCTGGAATCAAACTTTTCAGCTTCTGGAATCAGACTGGTTACAAATACCAGGGTGGTGTGCAGCCAGTTTCTCCCAGATGGACAGATGGGTACTTAAAATAATGAAATTACACTGGGAATATTTGGCTAAAATTGCTTTTTTTTCAATCAACGGAGCTGAGGAAACCCAATGCCTGGGAGCCCAGCTTGCAGCCAAGCTACTGCTGCCTCTGGTCTTCACTTTGAGATGAAGGAACACTGAAAAACAAGGGAGGGGCAAAAAAAAAAAAAAAAAGAAAAAAAAACGTGAGAAGCTTTTTTCCTGCTCTATTGTGCTCTCCTAACTTCCTGGTGGCCGAAGGACCATTCCTAGGAATACATTAACCAAGCCAAGAACACTAAACATAACGCAGGAAAAAAAGCAGAACGTGCCATGCTCCCAGGCTGCTCTCAAATATTTGCTCCAAAATTATTTGCACCACGTTCTTCTCGTAGCCCTGCTCTCCTGTTACTTCCTACTCGGTTCAGCAAATCCCAGATCTTATCCGGGTTTGTTAAACACCACAGCTCAAAGCCTCTGTCACTCAGCTCGAGGAAGCGTGGTCCACGGCAGAAGCTGTGGCCTGAGTAGGTCTAAAGGAGAGCAAGGCACTAACTCGGCAGTAGAAAGGTCCTATGGGGAAAAAAAAAAAAGTTCAGGCACCTCACAGGGGCTTAATTTCAACCAAGAGATACAGACAAAGAGAAGGAGGCCACAGCTTTGAGAACCGCGGCGTCTCCTTTGCTCAGGGTGGGAGAGAGGCTCAAGGGAAGATTGCTACCGAGGCTGAAAAACCTGCGTTTAAGGCTCTCCTCTGCCGTTACCGTCCCAAGAAAGCACCTTCGGCGACTGCGTAGCTTCCCCTGGTCTCAAATTTGCCGTTTGCTTGACAGGAATAGCGGCATCAGGTTCCCCCCAAGAGCCTGAGAGGATGCACGCACCAAAGAAGACAAGGCATGCAGATAAGGGAGAGCAGATAAGAGCTGAGCAGCTCAGCTCCTTCTAGGCAGAGTTGAGAAACCAGTTCCTACCACCTGATAAGCACAAAACAATTGAGTTTGACCAGGGTCCCTTCACAGCAGCAGAGAACCACCCCCTGAAAACAAACGGTTGCCACGTTTGTCCACTGCCACCAAGGAAAGCCATTGTGCCGGCGAGACGGGCACACGGCAAAGAGCCTCTCACCCGGCCCCGCTCTGTCCCTGCCCCGCTCCGGGAACTACCGGCCTGAAAACAGAGACACAGCTCCCATCCCCTTTGTCGTTGCTCCGTCCAGACCCATCCTGCACCTGCCTTCACCTCCCAGCCCAGCTATTTTCCCTCACCTTGCCCTCCTCTCGCACGGTACCGTAGCGCACCCCTCGCCACCAGCCGCTTCTCCCCATCCCTGCAGCAGAGTTGAAGGGACAGTCCATCTGGCTTGGGAGCAACCTCTGCAGCTCAGCTTAAGCTACAGGTGAGGGTGGTTTCTGCCAAGCAGGTTGGCTCGGCTGAAGAGGATTCAGAAGAGCTCGGACGGTCCTTTCTGCCGCTCACCAAGAACGTCACCCCCAGGCACACCGAGACGGTGCCTTACCTCCTTGTCCTTCAGCCCCAGGAGCAGTACTTCCTCCATGAGCGTGAGGCGGATGTCTTTGGAGTCGTCGGGATCATCGTCGTTCAGGTCTCTGTCCGCGGCCCCGTCCTCCTCACCGTCGGGCTTCTTGTCCGAGTTCCTTCCCGCCTCCGCGCGCCTGCCTCGGTGCGTTAGCGTCGTCATGTCCCCGCCGGCTCGGCACGCGGGGAACCCAGGCCAGGCCTTTTCCTAAACGGGATGGACAAGGAGAGCGCTGGGTGCCAGGAGCCGAAGCCCAGGCCGCGGGGAGCACGGCCACGGCCAAGGGACGCTCGGGCTGAGCACCGGGCCCTGCTCGAGGAGGGGATGGAGCGCTGGGGCAAGCAGGGGGCTCCGAGCCCTCTCGCCCTGGGGACTCCCCGGCCTCGCAGAGACACCCAGGCCGGGGGGGACACCGATGCAGAGCACCCTCCTCAGCACGGCTCCTCCCGGGGGTTAACGAGCTGCACCCCCGGGCTGCCAACCCCAAACCTCCCCCGAGCACCCCCCCGCCCCTGCAGCCCCTCCCCTCCCCGGAGCTTCGGAACAAACCCGGGCTCGGGCTCCCGCGGATCTTACCCTGCCCCGAACCTCTGCCGCGACCAAACTTCGGAGCCGGGGAGCGGAGCTGCTTCCTGGTCGGGCCGGGGAGGGGCGGGAGCGGCTTCCTGGGCTCCGGGAGCCCCGCCCCGGCGAACGGGAACGCGCACGGCCGGAGCCGCCAATGAGCATCGCGGGGCCGGGCCGGGCACGGCGAACCCACCTCTTCCTCCCTCCTCTTCCTCCTCAGCTGGTGGAAAGGAACCCCCCACGGGGACCCCAAGGGGAGGGGGCGGCTCCCACCAACCCCCCCGGTCCCCCCCCGGCAGCCGGATCGGGGCCGAGCTCGTCACGAACGGGCAAGCAAGGAAACGTTACGAGCGTTTTAATTGAGAAACGGTAAAAAGGCATTCTTAAAATCCAGTCAAAACGCCTCGAGAAATGCTCGGCTCTCCCCACCTAAAGGCGGCGGCAGGAACGAGTTTACAGAAAAGTGAGTGAGCGTCGCTGTGTCACAAACGAAGGGTCGGCGCCACGTCCAGCTTTGCAACTGACCCCAGTGGGTACAGGCAGGTTTCCTCAAACCATCTCACACCATCCTAACAGATGCCTCCCGCAGATTAATACTTTGGTTGTAACGACAAGCCCCCACAGCTGTACAGAAACTCCTGCGTGTCGGTGCGAAATACGTAACAAGAACACTCAGTTTTCACTCGAGCCTGGAAGAAGCGCCCAGTCAAGCCCCTCACCCCCTGCAACTGTCCGTGTAGTAAAAGCAACAACTGTAAAATTGCTGGAACCTCCTGAACCTGCTCCCTAAAGCGCTGGAAATGAACCCAGGTTCTGTGTCCCGTAAGGCTGGGAGGTTCCTCAGCTCCAAAGCACAGCCCAAAGCCGCGGGGAAGCCTTTTCCTGCAGGTAATAACGTCACACAATCACCGCCGGGATTTAAGCACGTTACAAGCAGGGAGAATCCCCCAGATCACCTCGTTCCAGGAATTCTCTCGGTTACACAGGCAGGCAGGTACCAGATTCTGTGTGTCCTGATGGGGTACAACCTCCTTCTTGGCTTCTCGGCAGATTTTTCTTTCCTTAAAATACGCTCCATTTCGACTACACAGGGAACGGGAGAGATCCCTAAAAGATACTTAAATACGAACAAACTCAAATACGTTAAACAACGAAACGGAAAAGGTGCGGAGAAGAACTCGGTAATCAACCAGCAGGGAGCTGGGGGGTCTAAAACTGCTCCTTGGGTTCACTGATCTTCCTGCGTTTCGGCAGCACGTCTTGACTAGACGAGAGTTCGAACTGGTGAACCTGCCGAGGGAACACAAAGAGCGCGTCACAGGTTGTCGCACAGCCCAGACTGTGCCCTGCTCCACGGCACGAGCAAGTTTCACACGGGAGAAGCGATAATGAGCGTACGGATCGATGGCGGGGGGGTTCATTTTTATTTTTTGGTGTGGGGTTTTTTTTTCCCTTTCGCATCAGTGAACAAGAAAAAACAGAGCACGTGACCCTGGGGTTGAAAGTAAAAAAATTAATAAATGAAAAAGAATCTATTCTGGAGTAAGTAGTACTTTACAAGAAGACTGAATCTACAGTGTTGTATTCTGAGCGTAACATCTCCAGGAATTCGTTGGCAAACTCTTGACGGCTCTTTTTGCACACAGCGCTCATACGCAGGTACTTTTAAGACACAGACTGATTTCTCCCCTGTATTTCTTTAGACCATTCTGCCAAGGAATGAACTTTGCAAGCTCCCAAGCTTGATTTCCATCAGCCTTAACAGCATTAAGGCTGTAGTTAAGGAGAAAACCACCGGCAAGGCTTGAGCTGGGCACGATGAATCCTCATGCAACCACCGCACCAGAAATTACCGCAGAGCTCTCCCGAGCAGGGACAGGGATTTCCACGGCCCTGACACGGAATTTCCCCTCCTGACTGCACGTGAAGAGCACTCAGTGACCAGAACGGCAGCACTCACCCCAGCTTCTTCGAGGGGCACCCACCAGGAACCCCCAGCACTGACAAGGATGAGACGCTGAGGTCTTGCGAAGGCCCCTGAGCGTCTCACAAAGCTGGAGCGACCCGAGGCAGACGGCAAAGGCAGCAGCCAGAGGGAGCCCCACCAAGGGACCCCCAAAGGCCAAATTCCACCCTGAAGACAATCTCTGCTCCACCAAGGCTGGAGGAATTTGGCTCCTCACAAGCAGCACCAACTACAGGGCTCGTCTGCTGCAACACGAGTCAAGAAATAACCGATTCTTCTTGGCACGAGTGAGTCACAGAGCTGAGGTTAGAATTTTGGCCTCGTGTTTTCCAAGTAAGATCACCACCAAGCACGTGGTCCGCTGGGCTGGGCATGAAACCAGTGGGGAATTTGGCTGAAGACATCCCGAAGACAGAAAACAATCCTAACGAATCTTTCGCAATCCGTTTTAACTACATCCACGCTCACCTTCTAACTCTTTGGAATAGATTTTTTTTTTTTTTTTTCCTGACACTAAGAGTCCAAACTTTTGAATTTTATGGGCGTTTCTGAAGTGATGAGAATTTCATTCTGCCAACCCGAAAAACGTTAAAGCTTTGAGTTGTGTTCACTATTTGGAACAGAAAAAGGCTTAAAAAAAAAGAACGGAAATAGGAAGGACTAGAGAAAAAAAAATGGTACTAACAGTGCTGGTTTGAAAGATCTTTCCACTTCTTGTCCTGCTCTCCGACATGTTAAGTTCAGACGTCTTATTTGCCAAATGATCGACCTAAAATCAGAAGACAGATTTTGCCTTATGAAAGTAAGAAAAATACGTACCAGAGGCTACAGCAGGGTTCAGCCCTGTGGCTTGCAGGGAGCTCCAGCTCCACTCACCACAGCGCTTGAGCCAAAATTTCAATACGGGAGCGTATCCACCGCAGTCACGGCGCTCGTTACAGCTCAACGTGCCCAAGAGATCAAAGCATCGGTTGTTTTTCGACAGTAAGTCCCTCGCAGGGACCTGGGGCTACTCTGTTTTAAGAAATCTTAAAGACCCGTGTTTGAAGCCGTCCTTCACATTTAAATGATGTCATTTTGCTACAGCCCGAGTTTTAAGTCTGAATTTGAAGTTTTAACCAACCTTTAAACAAGTTTCGGTCTGTCAGAACCAGCAGCGAAACTTCTGTTAGGCAGAGCGGTTCGTTATGGCAGTTTATGAACATGGAAATGACGTTTCCATTTCTCTTAATGTCAGCGAGATCACCTGTTTGCTTTGCCTTTTGTTACTGCTTCTGATTGCTTTATAAAACTACCCAGAAAGCAAAATGTAAAGGCATTTTATTGCTGGAAATCCTGGCTGTGGCAAATAAACCCCGAGCAGATTACTCCAAGTGGGAAAGCAGCTTCCCAAAAGCTCTGGTAAAAGCTGAAGGTGACAGAGGGCACTTTTCATACCTGAGGATTAGAAACGTACAGATTCTGGTTCCCTCCAGCTTTCATAACTTTGTCTTCCTCACAAGTTAAATTTGGCTCTTTAAAAAAAAAAAAAAAAGAGTTAAATAAGAAATCACATCGTTGGCAACACACAAACAGCCTCTTAACACTGATGTTTTGCCACAAGGAACACGGGCACTTTATGAACGCTGGGGAGAGGTGCTTCGAAAGGCCACGTCCTTAACGGCACCAAGCACGACGCTTCCTCACATCTTCCGTGCAGTGACTTCCCATCACAACTTCTTACTGCAGGCACACGAGAGATGCTTGCACTAAGTAGTATAGACTTGCACCCAGGATCTTTGGAAGAGTTTTGTCTGAAGAAGAGGAGGCCGAGGGGAGACCTCATCACCCTCTACAACTCCCTGACAGGACAGGGTGGAGAGGTTGGGGCTGGTCTCTTCTCACGGGTAATTGGTGATAGAACAAGAGGGAGCAGCTTCAAACTGCGACAGGGGAGGGTTAGACTGGACATGAGGAAAAATTTGCTGCCCAGGGAGTGGTTGGGTCCCACCCCTGGAGGGGTTTAAAGCTCGTTCCGATGTGGTGCTGGGGGAGATGGGTTGGGGGGAGCTTTGCAGGGCAGGGTCAGTGGTTGGACTCCATGATCCCGAGGGGCTTTTCCAACCTGAATGATTCTGGGATTCTAAGAGTGGGCTCGACCCCCATACTCATTTATCCGCTGTACTGCTCAAGGCTCATCCACGTTGGGATTGGCTTCCCAGGAAAAAGCCTTACGAGCCTGTTGTGCGCTGTGGGATGGGCAAGCAACACCGTGGGGCCACTCACCCCAGCACAGCGTCTGCGTATTCTGAACCCACTGGCACCGACAGTTCCTGCCGCCACATCAACAGGCCCCAAAGAACGAACAGTTAGTCCCAGAGATTTTTTTTCCTTCTAATCAATGCCTTTTTTTTCCCCAGCATCAACTGGTTAAAGATGACTGTGCTGCAGCTGTGGAAATGACTGAAGAACTTCAGGGCGACAAATGCCTTTTCCTGTGTCTTGCAGGTCCTGTAAACTGTACCAGCTCCAAAAGACAGGTGATTCCCTGCATTTTTACATGGGTTTGGAACTCCTATGAATTTGGATATGGCTTTATGTGGTTACTCCAGTTCTGCAGCCTACTAGCATCATCAGGATAAAAATGCTTTATTTTAACACGCTGCTTCCTATACGTTTCCGTGACTACTTCTGAATAGCATGAAAACGTTTGCTGTGTTTGCAAAGTTGCACATTTTATTTCTGAAAACAACATTAATGCCACTGTTCATACACCCAGCACAGCCTGTTCGGTGTCAGGCTTGAGCAAAAGGACACTCCAACCTATTTTAAAAAAAATAAAATGTAGCATCAACTTGCTTTGTCCAACTGCTTCCGCAAACACTCGGACACCACGGCGGTCCCACGAAGCTGCCGGCCTCGTTTGGGTGGGGAGGACCAAAAGTCTCTGCACTGACACAGTCGGCACTTCTACAGTGAGGTGGAAAACGGCGTGCCCGAAGGTTTTTAGGGAAAATGGTATTTCTGAAGCCTGCAGAACCAGAGTTATAGTTCAAAGCAGATGCAATTTTAGGGAGATGCATCAAGAAGAGTGAACAGGGCAAGCAGCAGTGCTAATGGGCATTTCTCCTACGAGTGCCACGTACACTTGGTCTCCACAGAAGCATCTACTGCTGCTACAGAAAAAAAAGCTTTTCACACCGGGTTCTCATCCAAGTAAAGGAGGTTTCCCCCCTCCCAGATCTTGGTGATAAAGCTTGGGTTTTTTACATCACAGGCTTGAAAACTGCATTCCTTTAGCTATCCTGTTTCACATCAGGGCAGTTCTGAGCTTATTCATGCACACAATCTCTAGTTAATCTTCCAAAAAGGGCACTTATTTCCTCTTTTGGCCTTTCTTTAGTTATGTGCAGCAAACAGGTGCCACTATTGTCTGGATGCTTCCTCTACAGCCTCTCTAAGAGGAGCAGATCAACAAACAGCAACTCCTTCTTCAGTTCATTTGGTAGCAAAGTTCCACCTTGGAACAACCTTGGGGAACCTGAAGATAAATCATCTATTTTCCCTTTTCTTTTCCCATTTCTGCTCACAGAGATCCCCAAGGACAGAGTTTGCAGCCTCACGTTTTGAATTTGAGACAGCCTGAGTCTGATCCTGTGATTCCACGTCCTGGGGCACCAATTAGAAAACCCAGCACACCAGGGGAGTGCCTGTAGCAGCTACGGTCAGGCTGCTGTAGCCCGGACAGTTATTTTATTCTGCATTCAGAGCTTACACTAGAAAACATTTACAGGACTGCAAGCAAACACCGCAGAATGTACCTATCTATAAAGGCAAAGAAAAATCCAGGAAGACAAAATGCTGCTGCTTTTTGTCAGAAAGGATGAGCAGGCAACTTCCTAAAGTCCTGCGGGGCAGGAAGAACATAATTGCTTATTTGATAACAAGGGAGAAGGCAGCTTTGCCTTGCAGTATTAAAGAATCCTCAGAGAGCTTCCAAAACATAAGGTTTCATTTATGCTCTCCGCAGAGCTCTTCATTCAACTGCTTATTGAAATTCTTATATGATTTTTTAAACAATACAGAAGTAAATGGTTTTGGTACCTCCTCAAGAAATGCTGCCTCATAGGCTTCCACCTGGAATTTGTGTTTTTGCTGCTACTCGCATTGTCTGCATCGTTTTACACGGACACTTTTTACAGTGTTAGGATTTCACGTGGGGAAACTCAGTTTGCTGAGATTCCTACCAACACAAACGCTCTGCTAGAACTCGCACCTACTAAAACCGAAGTTCAAAACGTTTACTCGCAGTTTTGGAAAACGCTGCAGGCACACAGTAAGGGAAAGGGGCACGCAGCTCCACAGGAAGCTGTGAAAGCAAGCAGCTAGGAGAGGCACTCTCAGAGCCCGCAGCACAAACAGGATCACACAAATCAGTCACAAACCAAAAGCTATTCGGAGACGAAGCTGCTGGTCGGGTCAGGAAGAGCAAACCACAGCAACGAACAACTCCCTTCGCGCAGAAGAACACGCGTCGTACGGACACGGATTTTTTCCGTCCACCACAACATAAAACTCTGCTGTGGACACAAGGTCTTACGGTCTGGATTCCTTCCCAACCACCCAGACTGAAGCACGTGTAGACTGCAGAATCAAACCTATTGTGGTCCTGTTGTAGTTAGAGCTTAAGGAAAAAAGGTAGCTAAAAGCCATATTTCTGCGAAATTTTAGTGGCTGAGGCTGTGAGGATACAGTTCCGACAGCTGTGATTTACACAAAAATACACCTGGACTGTTGGGGTGTTTTTTTTTTGCACAGAGAATTCTGCTCCGAATCTGCAGTAATGAACTCAAGAGCGCAATAACTCTGCGTGCTGTATGTGGAAATAAAGTATATTAGTAAAAATAACAGTAATAATAATAGGAAAATCAAGCAGTACTCCTATATAACCTATTAAATTTAGCTTGTCTGATAAAATGGAACAGAAGAGCAGCATTTTAGAAGAGAAACGGGAAATCATGCATTTGCTACCCACAGAAGAAAGCCACGACAGAAAAAAAAGGCACAGCAACGTGCATGAGGAAAACAGAACGTAAATTTTCATATAGTGGCCTATGTCAGAAAATCAAATTTCCATTTTAGTAACATCAGGAAAAAGAGGTACAAACTGAAGAGACTTGAAAAATATACATGAACGTTACCTTGAGCTTCTGAAATATTTACATCTTTCCTATCTTCTGCCTTATTATCCACGACAGGATCATCCTAGATTAAGACAAAGGTCTATCATTTGCTGCAGACAAGTAAGAAAGGGGGGTTGTACTGTTTGATGCTCAGGGCCAGAGCTTATTAGATGGATTCTGAGTGGAACAAAGTGTACTGAAATAATTGAATCTGACACGGGACGCACAGGCCAGGTCAGCATTACTTAATTATTAATGCAAGCACACACTTTGATTCAACTACCAAGAAAAACATCTGTAGAAAATATTAAAATTCTCACAAAGATACTGAACAAATCCTGTCAGTGCGTCGATTACCACCTTGCTATCACCAGTGAACCAGCAATTCACACACACAGAATCACAGAATGTCAGGGGTTGGAAGGGACCTCGAAAGATCATCCAGTCCAATCCCCCTGCCAGAGCAGGAACGCCTCGATAATGCTACATAGGAACGTGTCCAGGCGGGTCTTGAATGTCTCCAGAGAAGGAGACTCCACAACCTCTCTGGGCAGCCTGTTCCAGGGCTCCGTCACCCTCACTGAGAAGAAGTTTCTTCTCGAGTTTAAGCGGAACCTCTTGTGTTCCAGTTTCAGCCCATTACCCCTTGTCCTGTCATTGGTTGTCACCGAGAAGAGCCTGGCTCCATCCTCGTGACACTCCCCCTTGATATATTTGTAAACATGAATGAGGTCACCCCTCAGCCTGCACTTCTCCAAGCTAAAGAGCCCCAGCTCCCTCAGCCTTTCCTCATAAGGGAGATGCTCCACTCCCTCCATCATCCCTGGGGCTGTGCTGGACTCTCTCCAGCAGTTCCCTGTCTCTCTTGAGCTGAGGGGCCCAGAACTGGACACAAGATTCCAGATGGGGTCTCACCAGGGCAGAGTAGAGGGGAAGGAGAACCTCTCTCGACCTACTAACCACCCCCCTTCTAATACACCCCAGGATGCCCTTGGCCTTCCTGGCCACAAGGGCACACTGCTGGCTCATGGCCATCCTGCTGCCCACCAAGACTCCCAGGTCCCGTTCCCCTACACTACTCTCTAATAAGTCATTCCCCAACTTATACTGGAACCTGGGGTTGTTCCTACCCAGATGCAAGACTCCCACAGATTTAGAAGGCCAAGGAGGTTATTTCCACCTCACCACTTGCAGGACACCCCTTGGCAATGCTCATTGAGGGGAGGGGCCAGAAGCACTGAAGCTCCTCCTCCTCTCCCCTCCAGCCAGCACAGCCCAGCACACGAATTCACACTTCTACCACCACTAAAGGTATTTGCTGCGTGTCTCCACCGACCCCAGGAATCTGCCTGAAATTGCCAGAGCCCGACAAACACAGCCCCGCGAGACACCTCGGACGCCCCAGCAGGGGGATGCACGGCTCCGGCAGGTGCTCACGCCGTGGAAAAGCCCCCATACGGAACGGAGTTAAACTTTCACGCTGGCATCGCCACCTGCACACGTGCTGCCGCGCAAGAGGAACCCCAAGAGAATTTACTGCTGGTTGATACTGCCCGGCTGCAGCGTCTCGCTTGGGACTGGTGTGGGAGAGCTCTGGGGAGGTTCTAGCAGCGCTCTGCACGTGGAGCTGAGGAAAGGGCACTTGTACACACAGCACGAAGCTGCCCCTCTGCTTCTCAACCTGCGGCTCCTCTCAGGGCCACAGAGACACAACCACCACCAGCGTTGCTGCTGCCAGGCAGTGTGCTGGTGCACCTGGTCCCTACTGCTGTAACGACGACCGACTGCTAACTAAAGCTGTAAAATTAAAGCAAAACTGTATCAGAGACATTGTCTGGCTTATTTACATCCAGAAACACAGAGGTTTTTATTAATGTTATAGTAAAACGTGGTAGAACAATTAACAGTGCTTTTCTAGACTATAAATCTCGAGAAATTTCCACACAAGACATTTGCACTCTTACCTTCATGTCCTGGCTCTCTTCTTCTGGATCATCTCTGTCCACTCTGAGCACCTGGAGGGGCATACTAGTCCCTCCCTGCTTTAGGATGCGTTTATCAACACTTTCCATCCGTTGTTTTTCAGTTGTAACTTTAACTTTCAGCATGTGAAAAGGTGTTGGCACTTCACCCACATTCAGATACATAGGCTCCCCTTCAAATATC
The DNA here is from genome assembly GCA_020746105.1 of Trogon surrucura. Taxonomy (NCBI): domain Eukaryota; kingdom Metazoa; phylum Chordata; class Aves; order Trogoniformes; family Trogonidae; genus Trogon; species Trogon surrucura. Next base: position 2,256,635 of record CM036645.1, read on the forward strand.
ATCCCCTCGCACTCCCCCTCCTTAAAGCCAGGAGGCTGGTAATCGGGCGGTGTAACTGCAGGGAAGAATTCATTCAACGCGTTAGAATGAAACACACCCTTGTAAAATTTAATTTGTGTGGCAAAAGGACTCTTTCCCCCCATTAAATGAAAAGAGCTACACCAAAACAAAAAAAAAAGCTGCGGAGAGAGGAATAATCAATATTCAACTTGTACTAAATGATATTTTTCCCCCCGTAAAACAGGTAAAACCCAGTTAAAGCTACCTGAAACAGTTTGTATGTGCAAAGAGATGGGCTAGGATCTCTGATTTCATGTCAGAAAGCTGTAACACATTCTGGGAGCAGAGCTCGACATTTAAATAGTCATTCAAACCAGAACCAGTCTGGCAAACACGTTACATCCCAACATACTCAGGAAAACTCAAATTCGTTTTTAAAACATCCCGAAATCCTTGCTCCAAGGAAGTGAGTGACAAGACTGTGTTTGGACAGCGAGATCAAATCCGTTCTCCTCGGATTTCAGAAGTAACGGTGAGAAACAGACACACGCAAAATAACAGCATTTTAACAAGCTCCAGCAACCACAAAGAAAACACGTTAAAACGTTTCTGTGAATTGTTTTCCAGTGCCTGAACGCAGTTGATAAATCACGGTAATAGGGAAATATTACCTTCATCGTAATAAAACAGCTTCATAGTCAGGCAAACGTCGTTCGGCAATGGACTCAGGTTTTGCATCAGAACATAAATCTTGCGAATGAGGAGGATGCTCGCTTTCTTGGTGTCTGCACAGGTGATGGTGGAATCATTCCTTTTATTCTTACTAAAAATGGACAACGTATATTGGTGGGTTTTGTACTTGGTTGGGTTTTTTTAATCCAGATTAAACTGTTTCTAGTACTAAGATACACAACTGTTTAACAGCCTATGAGTGTCAGAAGCAGACACCACACTTATTGCCTCAGGTCTCAAAGCACAAGCAATTTCACTCAGTGACCTGTGTGTTCTCTGCCTCTTGGAAGATCAAATCCTGAGCCAGAGACCTCAGGAGAAGGTTACGGTTCAACAGCTCGGACTGACTGCTATGTTTTAGATTACACAGCCCTTAAAAACACACCCAATCTGAAAGAAAGAAGAAACAAGTAGGTTCTTTTGATTCTGTGAAGTCTGACACGCTTGCTTTCCCTGAACTGAAACAAGGGATGCTGTTGATTTTGACGAGAATGGGTACTGATAAGGCAAACGCCCGCCTAAGGGACTCTTGGCATCCAGCTCTCACTTCCACAGGCCTGTCCTACCAGCAGCCGACCCAAATCCTGCCTTACTGCCGCTAAAAATGCTCTTCCTCTACCCCCCTGCTCCTCCTCACAGCTACGCAGCCGAGAGGCAGCCAAGGAGCTCATCTGCCAAGCAAAAGGTAACGAAACGTGAGTTATGTCACTGGATGGCCCTTTCTTTTGGAAGCACGCCCTTAACTTCAACGGTTTCAAACGTCTCACCCTCTGCAGGTGATTATCTCTCTCCCTGCAGCGTGTCAGAAAAATCATAAGAATCACAGAAGCAGAAGTAGGGTCACGCCTCGTATTTTCAAATTAGCCTGGCGTGAATTTATGCGAATACACCGAGGCCACCAGGTGTGGCTGAGAGCCACATCTCGCATCCCCTCCCACCGGTGGGTTTGACACAACTTAGAGGTAACCAGACTCAGTCCAAGGGAGCCAGGTGTGCAGCGCTGCCTTTTTTTTTTTTTTAAAAAAGATAATTTAAAAAGCATTTTAGGCAGGGGGAAATCTAGAAGTTTGTTAGGTATGAACTTGCTGCATTTCAATTATTTGTCTTAAAAGAAGACGTGTCCTTGCAGCTGTGACTGACCAACGAACTCCTACAAGGAAAGAAGGCTCCGAGGAGATGGGCAAGAGTGAGGGAGCAGCACAGGGTGTCACTGCCCCCCCGCTGCTGCCCAGAAAAGGTGACTTTATCTGAAGGCACAGGGGACCTGAGCATGGCCATCCCCGTAGATAAAGAGCTTTGTCACTTTGAGTGGCTCAGCTGGTGGCGTAAATGTTTCTCCTCGACTTCACTAAAACCGTGTGAACGCCTTCTCGCATCAGCCAGACCAGGACGAAGGCAGCGACTATGCGGCTCAGCGCAACGAGCACAGAAATGAAACAACAAAAGAATTTCAAGAAGAGCAATGGGCTGGAGCTGGCCTCAACCAGTGCCTGGACGCCCGGTGTCGTGACGCTGAGCACGTTATAGAGACCAGGTAGAGGAATCCCACTAGGACTGAAGGAACCGTGCACTGCAATAGCTAAGGGTAGCTTACAAAATACCCTGAAAGTGCACTACCAATGTATCAGCTCTGCTAAATGAGGAATCCTGTATAACATCAAGACTCTTCAGATAAGTAAATCTGATATTAAACATTTCGCTCCCACACACGGAATATCTTAAAGAATCTGGTCAGAAAGTATCGAACTCCAACACTAAGAATCATCTTTTTGTGTAGATACTTTAAAATATGAGCAAAATCTGACAAAATGATTAATTTCATTTCAAGGATAACACCAAGCTAATAATATATGCTGCTAAAATTAGTCTTAGGATGGAGAATTAAAAAAGGAAATACCAAACAGGTAAAATGCAAAGTTTCCACATTCTTGTGTGTGCAAGTGGGCTGTAAAACCACAGAGCAAAGTCCCAGGGACAGTACCTGCTGATATCCAGGAGCGGCCCATTGTGGGTATACTTGAATTTGAAGTGATAACATTCCGTAATCGTCTGCAAACAAATCCAGTAATTATCCAACTATCAGCTGTCAGGCAAACTACTGCTGCTGCTTCTGTCTAGGAATCTATAAATCTTGCATTTAAAGCAAATAATGGTAGCCCAGCTCCCGCCTGACTCACACGCACGGAACACGCACGGAACAACAAACAGAATTAATGTCTGTACTTGTCATCAGATAAAGATTATCTACGTTATTTTCCAGGAATCACCACGATAAAACATTCTGAAACACCAAGCCGGAGTTGTTAGAACAAAACACTCAGATTTTAACTCCTATGAAAACGTTTCACGCACGTAGCAGAGACTCAGTGACCCCCAGTGGCTCGTTAAAGCGTCCTGGGTTTTGCACAGAGAAGTTCCTTAAGTTCGTTATGCAAGAACACTTTGGTTTTCTTGTAGTGGCCCGAGAATAACTTAGATCATAAACTCGATATTCCAAGGCAATTCACTACGTGGCAATTCCAGTAGCTCTCGGGAATCTTACATTTGATATTCTAATATGTCAATTTCTTTTTTAATGTGCATTAAGGTGAATATCAAGTACCACTGATTGTATACACATCTCACTATACCCATTTATCATTAGGCATCCAGTAAGACATTCCAGCAGCTTTACCTGAGGATCTTCTGGATGGGCATAGACCTGTATTTTTAAAGTAAAGAGAGGAACCCAAGTGAGAACCAGACATACCTCTAAGCATTTACCTTAAAAAATGTGTACCTTTTCAAAGATACTTACTGCCAGGACAATCATTCTTAGCTGTCAGAAACACAACCAGAGAAAGAAAAACAACATTAAATGAATTCCATAGCCCATTTCTGCTTACCAAGCTGTTTGTGGTCTCTAGCTGTGGGAAGTGACACAGACAACTAAGGTCTGCTTGAAGAAAATTCCTTCATATCCCTGACTTTACTTCTCTTTATGAGGTATATTATCCTGAAATGTCTGGGCATCCCACGTGGTAGCTAACTAGTTATCAAAGCTCAGCTATTCCCTAACCACGAAGTCCTGTAACTACGCAAGCAGCTGTCTTAAACTAACGTTTCAATACATGTAAAATAGGCAAATGATACTGGAGGACTTACATATTTCTTCTGCAAGGCATCATAGCATCCTAACATCCTGCAAAAATCAAATAATATTGTCCATCTAATTTTCATTTGCTTTGCTTCTGATTAAATAAAAGTTTAAAAAAAAAAAATCAAAATTTTCATGTTTAGCCTTATTAGAACAATACTTATTCCATTACTCAATCTTATTAGTAGCGACGCAAGCAACGACTTATCTTTGTAACAGCAAATCATCCCAACCTCTCTGCAGAGCAAGCAGAAATATAATGTGTAAGTCAACAGTTTATGAGTAAAAACACAATGCAATTGCCCACCAACCACTTCCAAGCATCGTTTGACACGTGTATTCACTAATCGGTTTAGAAGTAACTCAGCTGAACACTGACATCTCCAAAGCACACAGGAGCTACGTTACTGCCTCCATTTAGATGTTGCAATTTGCTTTTTATACAACACGAACCCAAACTCACCCTAACCTTTTTCTGACATTTCTTTTGCATACAGTCAACAAGGAAAAAGTGGGTTCGGTGTGTACGTAACGCTGAGTCAAGGAAGGCCACTCACCTGTACGCTCCAAACGGGCAGCACACACCCTTCCCATAAAAATCAGGGAGCTTTTCCTTCCCAGCATCCACAGACCGCCACGCCGCTGCCCTTGCTAATGTTTAACGCGCGGGGGTAAGGTGAAACCAGCCTGGCACCGCTTTAGATTCCTCTACCACAGAAAACCAATTAAGAAATTCCAGGTTACAGCAGAGGAAGCCTTTTCCCCACTCCTCTCTCAGTGACAGCACACGGACAAAGCACGAACGACCAATTTCACCTTCAACTCAGGCCTACAGCTCTGAACACTTCAACACTGACAGCGGCCGCAAACCCCCGGTGCTGAACGCAGCAGCTTCTTCCATGCCTTAAAAGTGCAAAAAGAACAAAGATGGCCTTTACAGAGGTACCAAAAAAACAGGAAGGTGTTTATAAGGCAAAAGCCTCGTATACTCTGTCCTAAAGAGCAAGGAGAGCTGACTTGGAACAAATCTTGCAGTTATTGTGAACAGAAGGAAAATCAAAATAAATACCTCCAGCCCTTCTTACACAAGTCTGAGAGCACGATCATCACATTCAAAATCCAAAATTTTAACACTGCGTCTCCCGTTCAGCTAGAGAGGAACTACTGGTTAGATTTCTGCATTTATGTGCACCCTTGAGCACTCATACACCCACAGAAACTAAACGGAAAGCGTAAGCACTCTGGAAACAAAGATTTTCGCCCTACTAAGCACCAAGCTGGAAGCCTTTCTAGAAACACAACTGTAGAAGTTAACTAAATCTCTAACAATTTGATTTTCCATCTCAAAAAAAAAGGAAATACCACCCACTGAAAGCACTGCCTGAGCAGTTGCTCGCTCACAGCAAGTGAACTTTTTTCTTTCTATCCGCAAACAACCACAACGGTGTCTTTCAGAACTGACACACTATGGAAGTTTTATATATGCACGGTAACTCACATACCATTTCACCAGCTGAGAAGAGCCAGGACAGTTCTTGTCTTCCTTCAGAATTTTCACACAGACATCTCAAAAGAAAAAAATAATAAACACGTGCATATTTACTTAGGGCAAAGCACAACTACATTGCCAGCAACGTGAATTCCCTAAATGTATCTATCAAAAGCAGACCAAAATTAACATTATCGACAGGTACTGGCATAGCTTTAATTGCAACTAGCATCACCACTGCCTAACGAAAATCCAACAATGAATGTATCAGAGAAGTTTCAGTAACAGCCACGGGAAGTGACAATGACCTTTACTTAAGACAACCAAGTTGCTTTAACACCACGCAGTAACTTCCTAACAACAAATTTGGCGAAGAACAATGCCAACAGCCTGTTACCATCCATGTATCTTGTTCCATAGGCACTTTCAGGAAAGATTCCTCTCAGGTAAGTAATGCAGGACACAGCGACTGCCAGCAGCCTCTTCACTAGCATCAGGGATTGCTGCTCAGTAGATATTTTACTCGGGAACACAACTGCGCTCTGGAAGTCGGAGACAGAAAAGAATTAATCTCTGTCCTTAACAACAAACCTGTACCCTCTACAGTCCAGTCCAACGCCTGCTTAAGGTCATAATTTATAATGATTTATAATTTATTTAACTTTCAGTGAAAGTTAAGCATATTCCTAACACTTGGTGTTCTTCTGTTTTTATGACACAGCTGATTTCTACCAAGCGCATGACCACTAACTTTGCTATTAAGCATCTTTATTCATAAAGGCTGGAGTAGTTTGTATTTTTCAGGTGAAGAAATATTACAGAGCACCTGGGTGCGTTATTTCATAGAATCCCAGAATGGCCCAGGCTGGAAGGGCCCTTAGAGACCATCTGATCCAACCCCCTCTCACGGGCAGGGACGCCTCTCAACCAGATCAGGCTGCTCAAGGTTCTGTCCAACCTGGCCTTGAACACCTCCAGGGAGGGGACAGCCACAACATCTCTGGGCAATTTATTCCAAAGTCTTGCCACCCTCACACTGAAGAATCTCTTTCCCCAGTCCAAATCTATTCTTCTTCAACTTAAACCCAGTTCCCTTGTCCTGTTGCTGGACACTCTTGCACAAAGTCCCTCCCCAGCCTCCCTGTAGGTCCCTTCAGGCACTGCAGGCAGGGATAAGGTGCCCCCGGAGACTTCTCTTCCCCAGCTGAGCAACCCCAGCTCCCTCAGCCTGTCCTCGCAGCAGAGCTGCTCCAGCCCTCGGATGATCTTTGTGGCCTCCTCTGAACACGCTCCAACAGTTCTATGTCCCTCTTACGGTGGGAGCACCACAACCGGACACAGGATTCGAGGTGGGGTCTCACAAGAGCAAAGTGGGAGAATCACCTCTCTTGACCTGCTGGGTCACTGCTTTTCCAATTCAAGTCATACATTGTGGTGAAATACCCAAGGAAAATAACATACCATGCAATTCTTCTGCTTCTGAGCAGTTGCCATTTTGCAGATACTCTTCTGTTAATAAAACACCTGCATTAGCAGACGTATGAAATCATCCACATGTGCCTGGGAGCCCACCTGCCGCTCTTCAGCTTTGACAGGTCATCTGTATCAGCACAAACCTGTAATTTTAGTAAGACATAGCAGGGTGGTTCACCTAATCGCCATCACTAGTAGATTCTTGATATCCCCACCAGTACAGCCCTCACCCGGGGGCGCAGCGCGCAGTAACCAGCACCTCGTGGTGGTGTGAAGCACAAGGCTCCCAAAGCCACGCACACACCCGGCACCCAGGCTAGGACCCAAGAAATCTGCCATATTTAAGTCACTTCTAGCCAAATCCGAGCCATTGCCTTTGGAAAACACCTCCGGGCGTGGGTTATTTCCCCCCTGCAACTTATGAGTACCAGAGGAGCCCACCCTCCAGCTCGTCTGTCTGCTGAACCGTGTTTTCATTAACCCCCACCACCTGTGGAAATGAAACACATCCAGGCCCAAGGAGATGGGAAACGCCCTTTTCTATCCAGGAGGCCAGTCCCGGCCCACACAGGGCCCCGAGCTCCCCCTCAGCCAAGCCCTCACAAACCCCCCCACCCTCAGCATCTCCGGGAGGCAAGGAACGGAGGCGCCCCTCCCCACCTCCCCTAAGACAACCTTCCTACTCAAGGTGCGAAGGCCACCCACCAAACAGTGTCACACCCCGCTGGGGGCCGGGATGTGTGGGACACACACAAAGTCCCTCTGGGGCCACCTGAGGGGAGGGACGGCGAGGCCGCCGGACGCTCCCCTCCCTCAGCCGCCCTCCCGCCACCTCTGGCCGGCGGAGGGGAACGCGTGCAAAGGCAGAAGCGGGGGCGCGCGCCGCTGCGGGCCGTGCGCAGCGTCCGCGCGCTGCCCGACCCCCTGCCCTTCCCGCCAAACGGGTCCCGCCTCAGCGCTGGAGTCCCGCGTTTTCGCTAAAACGCTTTGTTTTTATTTTAAAGCCAGCGTGTTGGCCTTGCGTCAATGTTTTAATGAGATGTCAGTCTCAAGCAGCAGTTTGCGAGGACGTTTTTCCCTCAGAACGGGGTTAGCCTCAGTGCTCGGTGCAAGCTCCCGGGTTGTTTGCGTGGGTGCGATGGGAGCTGAAGGAGCCGGTGACAGCGTTTGCGTGTCGGTGTCGCTGTCACCACCAGACCCGGCATCAGTGTGAAGCTGCTCACAGCGCCTACAGTAAATTGAGCAACTCCCCCACCTCGCCTTGTTGGCCCATCTTTCCTAGAAAGGCCAGAGCCACCCATGACCATATTCTAGTCATGTGAGCTGTCCCGCCCCATCTCTGTAATTGCCACCAGATCGTAACCCCTTGACCGCCCGCAGATTTCTAATTCCTCCTCTTTGTTGCCTGTGCTGCGTGTGTTCGTGCGGAGGCGCTGCGGCTGGGCTGTTGGCCGTGTCACCTCGGTGGAACACCCCGTAATTCTCTTGAGGTGTTCTATGGATGTTTCCCTGCTGGCTCCTACTACCTCAGGAGCCCCTGGTTCACCTGTAAGACTTGAACTATGCTGCCACCTCCAGCTGGCCTCAGAGTGACCGGCTGAAGGCCCCGAGTGGCACCCTGTCCCTCTAACCCTGCTGTGTCATCCCAGAGCTTGTTACAGACAAGCCTGATGTTATCCCCCTACCCTGTAGGAACTAGTGAGCTGGAAACTCTGTGGATTTTCATTCCAGTTGGCCTGAACGACGACAAAATGTTCCAGGCACTGGAGCAGAGATTCCCCAGCAGCCCGTGGTGAAGACCACGGTGGGGCAGGCTGTCCCTGCAGGCCAGTGGTGGAGCAGACAACGACCTACAGCCCCTGGAGGGCCCCACGCTGGAGCGGGTGGATGCCCGAAGTCTGTTTTGCCCATGAGGGTAATTGTTCGGTCTTTATTTCAACCCACAAGCCTTCCGTTATATTTTCTCTCCCCTGTCCAGCTGAGGAGAGGGAGTCCTAGAGCAGCTTTGGTAGCACCAGGCATCCAGCCAGGGCCAACCCCACCAGCAAAGTCTGCACTTCCACCCACCATGCACAGAGATAAAATGGTATCCGTGTCATGGTCACAAATACTCAGTACTCAACCGGAGGGAGGAAGGCGGGATGTCGTTTATACCTGTAGGCACTACGGTTTTACTCACAGAAAAAGAGGTGGCCCTGCTTGAGCAGGGGTGTTGGACCAGATGACATCCACAGGTCCCTTCCAGTCTCAACGGTCTGTGACCATGTGATTCTGTGTCCCTGTTTCCATCATTTGGTGGCATCTTGGAGGCTCTCCCTGCCCCATGGCCTCCTCAGGGAGCAAGGACTGGGGGTGTTTTAGGGAGCAGACCCCCAGTTCTCATGGTGGAACCAAAGGTGGCCGGGTCAGCGGGCATGTGGATGATGCGTAGGCGTGCCTCTGTGACATCAGCCCGTGTCACAGAGCCCCCGTGCCCCCAGACCCTCCCTTTACTCTATATAAGGCTTCGGCGAGCTCCAGGGGACGTGAGCAGTCTCTCGTGTGCTTCAGAGACACAGGAGACTGAGGACGGTGGTGGCACAGCGTGCTATCTCTTTGGCGAAGCACGGGCGAGGACAGAGGAGAGGGGCTGTTTCCCAGCGGGGGACGTCCAGTTCCTTTCCCCGGCAGCCTCGCGTGCGACCCACGGCGGAAACATGACCGACCTGGCAGCGCTGATCACCAACATCGAGCTCTGCAGCCAGGTTGACGGCCACAGCACGGTCACGTTTCCCACCCTCAAGACGCTTTCCGTCAACGGTAAGGCCTGGGGAGCGCTGGGGCGAGCGTCCCCGCAGGAAGGTGAAGGGCACGAGTCCTTGTGGGAAGTGGGTTCCTCCCCGGGGGGGAGGGCCCTGAGCCCTGCAGAACCTGGTGCACGCAGCCGCGGTGGAATTCCTGCGAAGGGGTTTCCGTGGGCAGGGGGTCCCACTCAGGGCCCTGGCTCTGAAGGCAAAGATGTCCTGCTGGGAGAGGGCCGAGGCCAGGCAGGGCTTCAGCCCGTGTCCCCGGTGGGCTTTTATCCCGTGGGGCTTGTCGAAGCGCACCTGCATCTGCCCTCTCCTTGTCCGCACGTGCGCTGACGGGACGTGAGCTGCCTGATTCAGAGCTTGACGTGCCGTTCCCTTGCTTTCCAGATGTTGTTACTGTTTGGAGCAGCGTGTCGAAGCACGTTCAGGAGCAGCTCCTGCAGACCAAGGTGGGATTCTCCCCTCGCCCAGACGGCTTCAGGGGTGCGGGCAGCCCTGTGCCAGCAAGTGCCGTTGTTCTTCCCAGAACTGCTTTGTGCTTGGCAGATCTGCCACAAATGTGCCAAGGACCAGCTCCTCCCTAAACGGAGAGACAGAAACTAACGCACCCCAACCCGACAGACGTATTTTGTGTACAGGCAATATATAAACCCAGAAACAAAGGTCTGGTTGAGGTGTGCAAAAGTGTTCGGCAGCAGGAGTGAGCAGGGCACAGGGCACCCCCCTTGCAAGCTCCCACAAGTCCTCACTCTGGTTTTCAACCTGCAAATTCCTCCCTTCTTTTCCAGCCTCCGGCTGTCAGCGTAACAGGACTGGGGACATTCCATATTCAGAAATGGCTCTCTTTTGAAAATGGCGAGGTGCTCACGTTTCAGAGGCCTAGGTTTTCGCTGTGCAGGACTCTTAAACAGATCCGTGAGCTGCAACATTCTTCTCTACCTGTTCCTGGTAAGAGAAGCAACTAAATTCTTCGTTTTCACCTCTGGGCATAGATATTTGGGGTTTATGCTGGTTGCTGTGACGAAGGACCCATCAGAGGCCTTCAGGAGGTGCTGAGAACAGGCTCCGTGGGGTGACACAAAGCCCACCAAGCAGCAACGCCCAGAAAGGGGCCGTTTCTGTGGGACGAGTTTTCATTAGGGCTGTACAGAGTTAGAACATCTCTCCCTGCTCTGCTTTAGCAACCGGCTCCCCGGGCAGCCCCTTGGGTGGATCTGTAGCACGCCTGCCGGCTGGCGGGCGCTTCTTGGAGGGGTTTGCCATGAAGCCCTTTGAGATGGTGCTGACCCTTTGTTCTTGCATCGCCCCAGACCTTGGGGAGGCAAAGGCCCTGAGACCCTCAGAGCTACTTTTGCGCAGAGAAGCGGGTCCCAGTCGGCCACAGAGCGCCGTAGAGCGTAGACGGGACCGTGCTGTGTTTGACCTGGGAGATGCTTGGCACTGAGTCAGCTCAGCTGCTGCCCTCGTTACCATCCTCCTCCTTTCTTCCAGACGAGATGAAGAGAGTGAAAGTGACCTACAAGAGGATCCTGTCGGATGTCCCGTATCCTGAGGAGGTTGTGCAGAACTGCATGCAGGAGACCCTGAGCTTCATGTCCTTCGTCCTGACAAACAGAGACGACGTGGACTTCGTTCTCAAGGATTTGGGCACGCTTGCTATCCGGGGAAGAGAAGTGACGATGGCTTTTTGTGAAGACTTTATCCTGCGCCTCAACAAGTCGACCTACGTGGCAGAGAAGCTGCTGAGTGTGAGTTTCTTGGTTTTTCAGTGCTCCTTAGAGTGGGTTTGACGTCCCGTGGAAGGGCTGGGGAACTGAGGCCTGCTGGCCAGCTCTGACCTGCGGGGTCCCCTGGGTGAGGCACGGTCGGTAACAGGGAAAGCTTTCTGCGGCTTCTGTCTTTTCTGTGCTGGGATACAGGGGTGCTGGGCACGGGTTAAAACCAGCTCGGAGCCGTTGCTCTCAGTTCAGCCACCTCACTGCGACCAGCAGGCAGGAAGCCAGGCTCCTTGTGGGCTTTCCCGCCATCGACTTCTTCCCTGGTGAACGAGGAGCCTCCCTCCTGGTGCCGTCGGCTCCTGCCTTTGCAGGCGACGTTCCTCAGCCCAGCGGACACCGCAGCTTGTTGTAGCGAGGGGCTGAGCCATCGGCCAGAAGTTTGCCGAGAGGTCGCTAATGCTCGGAGCCACGGAAAGGCCGCTGTGGGCACTGAGTTCGTTTCCCTGGAGTCACGTCAGGTGTTTCTGTCCCTCTTGCAGAGGAAATGGGTCGTACCAGAGGAGGACGTCGCTCTCTTCCCCAGCAATTTTGGCCGTGTCCGCCAGTTTCCGCAGTGAGTACATTTGTTTCTGCAGCCCTTGTCTGACCAAGCGCAGACGTGCTCAGCTCGCGTTGGGCAGCTCTGTCTAGTTACTGGTTTGCAGTTCAGTTCATCCTAGGTTTTGCTTGGCCTGGAGCTGTGCATCCTCCGGCACTGCCCGGGGTTTGCATTTTCCCGTTGCCCCCCTCAGAGGGAACTGGTTTGCTGGGCACAGGAATGGAAGCAAGCCTCCTAACGGTTCATCTGCTCCTTCCCTTTCGCTTGGCAGAGACGGCCCAAACATTTAACAGAAATAAGATCCTGCTATTCCTGTTGTTTCGAATAGAACACGGAAAGCTTCTCTCAGAGGGCAGATCAAAGACCAGATGCCTGCAAGTACTCTGTGACTCTGTGTCCGTGCCCTCTGCGAAACTTGCAAGAATCCAAGGGTCTCTGAACCGTGTTCTTGGGTCCCGATGGCACAGGAGGACTGAGGCAGAAAACTAAACCCTCTGTCTAGGGAGAGGCTGCTGAGCCTTTCTTGATGCCAGCCCTGCCCGGTGGTTCCCTTGATGGCCTAGGACACGAGGGTGACACTACAGAGAGAGCTTGACATTCAGCTGGCAAAGAAGCCCATTTTTTAAGAATGCTGCCTTCTTCCTCTTCCCAGGTTTGAGATTAAGACGGTGCCTCGAAGAGCTGTTCTCAGAGGCCAAGCGGTCGTTAAAGAGCTGGAGAGGGCTTCAAGCAGCATGGGAGCAACAGGTAGTGTCCTAGTACTGACTCCTGGCCGAGGTTTGTGCCTTTGCCTTCGCTCCTGGTGGGTGTTTAGGGCCCGGGCTAGAGCAGATTCCTCAGACGACAGAGGCACCCTGTGTGCCTCCAGTTACTCCTCTGGGAAATCTCGCCCAGAAATTGTTCCCCTAGAAGAGCTTGTTAAGCACCAAGATGTGTCTCTGCCCGGAAGCCGCTGTGCGGCAGAAGGACAAGCCCCAGCAGAGGGAAACTCCCACTGAGAATACTCCCAGTGAGAATAATGTGGCGATGGAGGGTTGAACGCGAGCCAGAAGGGCTTGAGATCTCCCTCTGAGAAAACAGGTCTCTGAAGGAATCCCAGTGAGGCCTCAGAGAGCTTCTAACAGGGCAGAGCCGATCTGTGCCTCCTCCTGCCTGTTCTAATTCCCTTCCCTGCTTGCAGCGGCTGTGGATCACATCTTACGCCTTATGCGAAGGGGTGTTTCTGCAGAGAGCTTGGCCAGAGTTCAGACGGAGGAAGAAGCGGAGAAGAAAGTGGAGAGAAAAGGGTCTCCTGCCAGGTGAGGCTCTGACAGGACTTGAGTAGAGTGGCCTTGTGCTCGTGGGGGGTGTTTTAAGGCTCACACTATAACGGGGGTCGGGAGGGCTCTTGGGACGTCCGAGTCCAAGTGGCCGCTCCAGGCAGAAGGAGTGGGGAGCTGTGGTCAGACCGGGTTGCTCGTGGGACAGAGAGTGCCCGAGCTCTGGGAGAAACCTGTTCCCCTGTTTCCTCTGGAGCCGCTGTCTGGAGTAACTGCGAAGGGCTCTTAGCCTGCATCACCACACAGGGCAGTTCCTTGCTGGATGGGGAGTGCGGCAGCATTTGGGACTGCTTTGCAGTGGTGGCTGTAAGGGCCAGGAGGGGGCTACCGGTATCTCCAGGTGCCGCCTGTCACTGCACAGGAGACAAACCCTCTCGTTGTTGCCTGGAGAGGGCCCATCAGGCTGCGTGCCTCGGGGCCTGCCGTAGGGAAAAAGCTCCTCTCCTCGACTGCCTTGGCGGCAAATCTGAGTGTCACAGCTCAGGGTTATCCCCGTGTCTGCGGAGGGGAAGCCAAGTGGGTGAGGAGAGCGCGCTCTGCTGCCGAAGCAGGTGAGCAGCGTGAGCAGGGATGGAGAAGAAACGCTTCCTGCCCTCACCCCGACTCACCCCGACGTGTGCTTTCAGGCTGCTGTCACAACAGGCAAGCACAGAAGAACTGCAGCACGGAACTCCTCTCAGGAGCCCCAGAGTGTCGCTGCTCACGTGTGAGGAACCCAGGCAGACACTGCAGGTACGTAACACGGACTGAGGCCATTGTCGTGTCACGCGATTGTGGGAGATCAAGTGTGGCTGTCTTAGGAGAAATAGGTACATAAAAAAAATAAGCACTCTCTGTCAACAAAAATTGGGGGGGAAAAAAAGGAAGATGAGAGAGAGAAGAGCATTAATTTAAAGAAGAAGAAGAAGAAGCAGAAAAAAAAGACAAGACTAACCAGTGCTATTGTGTTTTTGGGCTCCTGTAGAAAGGACAGTCTGTGTTTGGCCTCAACAGCAGAAGAAAACTGCAGGCATCCCTGGCCAAAATGGAGGAGAAAGACGAGAATGGAGGTGATGGAAGGGCCGCCTTGCCCAAGCTGCCTCAGCAGCCAGAGGGGAGAGCACGTGCCAAGGTGCTGAGGGCCCAGGTATGGGACTGACTGTCACCAGAGCAGCCCTTTTCTGGTTGGGGTGGCACTGAGTGGGGAACGTCTGCAAGGAGCAGTGCGAGCAGCGAGGCTGTGATGGAGAGCTTGGCTAACGTCAAGCCGCCAGTGCTCTTGGAGCACGGCTTCCGCTGCCACCACTGGAGAAATATGTCTCCAGCTTTTGCTTTTCCACTGAAAGCGAGTAGGTGTGGGCCCTCCAAACCCAGAGGTCACATTCATTCTGCTCCACCTGTGCCAAGAGCAGCCTCTCCCTTTTGAAAGCAACTCGGGCCACAGGTTTGTCATGTGTCTGTCTTGCAGCTGGCTGGGGAGGAACGAGAGAGCCTCGGCTCCTCAGAGACCAGCTCCAGTGAACAAGAGGATCTGCCAACAGTAGAGGCTTGGATTGAGGCAAGGAGGAAGTTTCGAGCGGAGCTGGAAGGCTTACGGAACGTCGAAAAATGGCTCTCTGGGAAACCGTCACTGAGCCGTCAAGAGCGGGGCTGCTTGGAAAGAATAAAGGCTCGCAGAGCAGACAGGAAGGCTGCTGCTGCTGCCGCTGCTGCTGCTGAGACCCAGGACGTGAGTACGGCCGTGCACGGGCAATAGTGTCAGATTCTGCTGTCAAATCAGCAGCGACGCTGCTTTGCCCCGGCTGATGCCCCGCTGAGCGGCACGGTGATCCTAGATAACGATGATCTCAGGGTATTTCCTGATCCTTTGCAGTCCCCACCACCAAAGAGCAGCCAGCCCCAGAAGAAGGCTCGCGTTCCCCGTCTTTGTGCACCGTACCCGGAGGCGCTTGTGACGCTGCACAACCTCCTGCACAAGAAGAAGCTGGAGCTGGTGGACGTGTTCAAGGCTGCTGGTATGGACAGGAGGAAGATCAAGAGAGCAGACTTCATTAAAGTCATCAAGGAGGTACGTCGGCAACAGAAAAGGAACAAACTGCTGCCACTCTGCCCTATCTTCCTGCATGCCAACCCAGAGCAAATGGGAGAGCATCAGAAAGGGGTGTTTGCACTTGCCGTGCTCTCAGAGAGCGTCGCCCACAACCTGTGATAACCTGAAGGGCCAAAGGAAGGGAAAGCTGTGTAGAGACCATAGATTTCAAACCACAGAGTTCAGACATTAAGTCATACTCTAGTGTGAGCCAAACTACCTTCCTGAAACGCGAGAGGGCTGGCAAGTTTGGCACAGTAAAAGCAGAGAGCTCTGCAGGGGGCAGCAGAAGACCCGTGAAGTTGTGAATGCTTGATGAACCCAGGGAGACCCCCACAGGGCAGATCTCCTTTGGGCCATGCTTCCCTGCAAGAGCATCTGGAACAAGAGCAAAGCTCGGCCCTCCCGCTCTGGGGCAAGCCTTGATCTCCTGCTGATCTCACTGCGGTTTTCTGATTTGATTGCCAGACCGAAGTCCCCATCAGCGACAAGGAGCTGGAGGACATAATCATCTTCTTGTCTTCCTCCAAACCGGGGAATTTTATAAGCCTGCAAGATCTGATTGATTGCCAGAAGCAGTGGCTGGAAATGAGGAAAGGACAATCCCAAGAGGCCAAAACAGGTGAGAGGAGAGCACTGCGTTGGGAAAGCATCTCTCTGCAGGCAGGAAATGCCAAAGCACATTCAGAATACGGCTTCTTGAGGCCACTGGCCAAGAGGAGACTGGCCAGGAGGAGACTTCTAGGGAAAAGCCGAAGGATCTGGGGGATGTGCAACACCCTCATCAGTCCGATTGCAAGAGACACGTTATCCAATCTTTCAGGTTGGGATCAAAGTCTGAGCCCTGTGGTTTAACAACCTGTACTGGATTTTGTTTGTTACCATTCACCACCTAGTTCATCCACAGCAGACCCTTCCTTCGGTTCTTGGCAGCAGCTGGAAGACACCCATTCAGGAGAGCTTATTCTTTAGGAAGCTCTGCTGGGAGTCCCAATCAGCACGACATGCCAGAGCCCTTGGCCTTGAACATGGGGCACATGTTCCTTTCTGCTTTGCTCTTAGGGCGGCTTCTCTGGGCTTTTTGTCTGAGTTTTAATCTCTCCTAGGGGTAAAGGCTCAGTTCCAGAAAGCCCCCTGCAAAACTGCCACCAGCCCACCTTCTCCTGGGGGCAGAGCCGAAGGGCTGAAGCCTCCTGCTCCTCCCAAGCCTGAGAGGAAGTTGATAGGCTTGGAACTTCCACCGATCAACACAGAGCCAGAACGACGGCATCTGAACTTTGAGGAGATGGAAGAGGCTGGAAAACATGAAAGAGAGAGGAAGCGGTTGGAGAAGGTACTGTCTGTGTGGCAGGAGAACAAGCACACCCGCACGCCTTGGCGAACGCAGGGTGCCTTAGAGGGCAGCGCGGCAGTGAAGGAGCGGGCGAGGGGCTGCTGCATTGGCTCTTCAGGAGTCCCTTGACCGCGTCGTGCCTTGGAGCTGAGGTGCTGCAAGCCGTCTCAAAGAGTTGCACAGAATCAGAGGTTGGAAGGGACCTTTAAAGGTCACCCAGGCCAACGCCCTGCAGTGAGACATCTTTAACTTGAGGCCTTTGCTCAGAGCCCCGTCCAGCCTGGCCCTGAACGCCTCCAGGGACGGGGCCTCCACCACCCCTCTGGGCAACCTGGGCCAGTGTCTCATCACCCTCAGAGTAAAGAACTTCAGCCTAATGTCTAATCTAAACCTGCCGTGCCCAGCGTGCTGCTCGTCTGCTGAGCCCTGCAGGGAGCATCTGGCTGAGGAGCCAGCTCTGGATGGGAATTAAACGCCCAGAGGAGGGCCTGTCCCCGTGATGCCCTTGCAGATTCCTGCTTGCACACCCTTTTGAAATGAATCCCTGCCTGGAGCTTCTCTGAAGGGGACGCAGCAGCTCCAGGGCCCCACCGAATGCTGACTGGGGCCTGCCCTTTGCTTGCAGAACACAGACAGCCCGATCGAATGGAAAGAAAAGTGCCGGCTGGTGAGATCTGGGGATGCTGCCGTGGATGAGCACTGCCTGCCGTCGACCATGGAGCCTGCCTTGGGAGAGCTGGTCGACCGATACCGCAGGAGTGCCGTCGTGACCTACACGGACAGCTCCAAGATGTGCAAAGAGCGCGGCGTTCACATCAGTGAGACAGCGCTGCAGAGAGGTAAGGCAGAGGCCAAGGGCCTGGTGGGGACACCCCAAATCTGACAAGCCCGCATCCCTTCCCAAGCCCAGAAGCACGGCTAATAGTGGGGGGCGATGCCGATGGAGCGTGTTCGCAGCCCTTGGGGGGCCGCGGCAGACGCCGCCAGTTAGGCTGAGCAACGTGAGGAGCAGGGCCAGAGCAGGGCTGAGATATCGGAGGGTGCTGCAGATCAGCCAGGGCCCTCTCCCACTACCCCGGGGGTCAACCGAGAGCGGGTTCATGGCGATGGTTCGTCGCAGGTCCGAGGTCACGCCGGGAATTCAGACCGCGGCAGGATCAGTGGATCCAGAGCCAGGAAGGGACATGGCTGGGGCTAAGCTGCCGACTGCTGCGCCTACAGCCTCTGAGCTGCAACGGGGCACCTGACCGTGTGCTCTGTTTGCTTTTCCAACAGGCCTGCTGCACCCAGGAGACAGGATCATCAAGGAGGGAGATGACATAAGGAGCATCAGGCAGCCCGGAGCGGACAACAGCACAGGGCGTGCTGATGCTGCATCTCCTGGGAGCTCCTCAAGACCAGGAGCTGCGGAAAAGAGGTTATTTGAAAGAGGGCAGGACCCCAGCGTTGGTCAAAGGTAGGACCCTCTTCTCAGCCACACGGCCACTCCTGTGGTTCAGCTCCATCACCGGGTTGCGGGGGTGCTGGCGAACAGTTTGTGGGCCTGGCAGGAGCCCTGCAGGCTAGTTGGGACTCGCTCTGGGCTCTGAACTACAGAGGTGACATGACTTCTCCCCAGAGCAACCCAACGCTTGTCTGAAATCCCCTCAGAGAACATTCACTGTTGTGAAACAAAGACAGTCCTGAAGAGCTGAGCTCTGGGTGGCTGGAGAAGCTTTTGGAGGGAGGAAAAGCTTTGCAAAGAAGAGCACGACCTCCTTTGTTGATCTCAGTTAAAGTGTTTAGATGCCACGCACCAGCTCCTAAGATTGAGAGCTTCACGTGCTGGCGTTTCGCGTGTCTGCTCTGCCAGAGCTTCCCAGGGCCTGGGAGCCCCCATTGCTGGTTCTTGTTGGGCTCACTTCTGCCCTCACTAAGAGGAGCAGGAAACCTGCCCAGAATTTTAATTCTGCAAAGCGTGCTATTGTATATCTTCTTCCCTTCTCTCTCCTCACTTCCCCTGTCTTTTTCAGGAATCTTCTGAGGAATAAGAAGGAAAAGTCCAGTGACAACATGTTCTGGCCCGGCCATCTCCTGGACAAGCTGTGCCTTTACTTCCCGGAGAAGCAGCGTAACAGGGCCCACCCCTTGTTCAGCTGCGTCCAGCCGGCCATGCCCGCCTACCCCGGCATCTAAAGCCCCGACCGCAGCTGGCTCCTCAGGACACTCGGGCCCTGGCAACACCGCCCTTGAGGAGACCCATTGCACCCGCAGCTCTTCTCCACGCAGCAGGACACGTGGGCACAGCTTTGAGACCCCTCGGGCACCTCAGAAGATCTGGGCCCTGCTTGTGGCTCAAATCAATGCATTCAATAAAAAGTGTTTCCTGCAGCTGAACGTGTGGCAGCTGGACCGACTACAGGACACGCTTCTGAAACGGGAGGTTTGCTGCTTGCTGGTAGCAAAAGGCCTTTTGTGACGGGTAACAAATGCGCTTCCCCGGCCCAAGAGCTGTAGCTGAAGCGTGTGTGTGGGCAGCGGGTGCTGGAGGGACACCCTGCTCGACATCGAGCTGCCAGGAGCTGACCCTTCCCCGCGTGGCACCTGGCACTGCCAGTCCCCGTGGTCTGACCTTGTCTGGGGGCGCGGGGGCTCTGTGGAACGTACAAACCACGCGTGGCAGGGCTCCGATGGTCGCCAAGATGCTGAGCCTCTGCTTCAGCCCCAGGAAAGAAGATCAGACCGGTGGATCCTGGAGAAGGATGGCAGGAATCCCACTTACAAGTGCAAAGAACTGAGCGATCGTTAATTAATTAGTGCAGACAAACGGCCTCTCTGCAAGAGCCTGTCGCAGCACAATGATCCCCTTCCCTCGGGGCTCCTGTGGAATCACTGCTGGGCCAACAGTTGCCGCTCTCCTCATGGGCCAGGGCCAGCTCCTGCGGCTGCCCTTGACACGGCAAGTCCCCAGCTGACTGCTTCCCTGCTTTTTCCTTCAGGAATAGGATAACAATTTGGAGTGAAACCGAATCTGAGAAGAGGTTCCCTCCTGGGGGAGCCCTTGAAACACCACCCCTCTGCCAAGGAAATGGTTCTGTCCTGCGTTTTGAACAGGAGGGATTCACCTTGTCAAAGGCAACAGAGCTACGGCCCAGCTGCCAGGGACAGCGAGCGGGCGAATCTGAGGATCAGGCACCACGTACAGTATTTTCAGACTGATCTGAAACTCATCTTTAATTCTTCAGATAAAGTCTACGATTCCATCCGCATTGCAGAGGTAAAGCGATACCTCTGGTACCGTCACAACCCTCAGGACTTAACTAGAGGGAGGAAAACGGGATGTCCTTTACAACAGGAGATCAGTTTTACTTGGAGAGCCCGAAGACTCTCCAAGCGTCCCCCGAACCCCCAGAAGCCTCTCAGGACAGCGCACAAAGCCCGAGACAGATCTGCTCCCCGTGGGGACCAGTGCTTCGGAAGTGAAACTTGAGAGGACAGAGAGGAGTAATAAAAGAAAGAGTATATTTACATATCAGTGATGGGACAAAGAGGAGAGCATCGTTTACAAATGGAGGAACGAAAGGAGAAGAGATGCCTTTGCCAGTAGGGCAGTCAGTTAAGTCAACACCAGGGATGGTCTAAACTTTGGAACTTTGAGAAAGAGCGCGCAGGCTTCACAGGGCTGTGAATAGTAACTGCTCTGCCCTGGGCGGCACAGGGTGAATGAAACTCAGGATGTGAGTTGTTCAGGGGGAGCACAGACCAGCGATGGGTGTAATAGAAGATGTGCAATGTTCATGAAAGCTACCTGATAAGGAAGTGATGAATCTCGTGGAATGCTAGGGAGTGATAAATCTTGTGGAATGCTATAGTCTGCGAGGGTGTGAACCGCAGTATCCGGCCAAAGAACTTCACAACTAAGGGGGAGGGAAGGGGAATTTCACAACTACAAGAGTTCATCAGCAGGTCACCTGATGAAGACGATGAGCCTTCCTCTTCAACGACCACCAGGAGGAAGAAAAAGACCCCCTAGCAACAACAGAAGCATGCGCAGACTACCAGTAACGACGTGGCACCCGGAAATACCACCCGGAGCCTATAGACTATAAGAACCGCGGTCTCGTTGCTAACGTTGCGAGCCGTTGGAGGAGTGGAGGCTCCCCGGCCGCCCAGCGCTGTTTTGCTCATCGCTGCTTGCTGACTATCTTAATTGGCAATAAAAACTTTGACTATTGTCTCAACCCGGAGTTTGAGTCTCGTCAATTTATAACAATGGGGAAGTCGGTACCTCCCGAGTGCCTCAGCCAGGACAGGGAGAAGGTCTCCTGTGGCCGGGAAACTGGGACAGAAGGAGGCTGCGTCCTCCGGCAACTGGAGAAAGCCCCCAGGGGCTCGGCAACCCCGGTGGACTCTCCCTTTATTCGGGGAAAGCTCAGACTCCTCTGTCTCCTCTGACAACAACGAGCTCCGGCAACGGCATTTTCCGGACAAGCTGACCCGAGAGAGGCACGCGGCCTCTGCAGCGCCCCCTCTTCCCCACACCACCCGGACACCTGCCCGGGGGCGGCCTGACGCGTCTCGGCGGACCCGGGGCCGAGCTGTGCGGCTACCGCCGCTGCCCTTGGCGCCCTCGGCCCCCAACGTGGCGACTGCTCCGCCACCTCCCGGCCCCACCGCTGCCCCACCAGGGCGGCAGAGGGCACCGCGCATGCGCCAGGGGCCAGCGCGGCCCACCCCCGGCCGGCAGCGCGCATGCGCCAGGCGCCCGGCGGCTGAGCCAGCGGGCAACCCCCCGGGGCGGCAGTGCGCATGCGCGCGTGGCCCGCGGCAACCGCCGCCGCCTGTGACGTCACAGTCGGCGGGCGCTCCCCGGCCTGTCCCGCCCCGCCCTTGCGCGGCCCGTGGGCCGGTCTGTGTGGGCCGGTCTCCCGTGGGCCGGTCTCCCGTGGGCCGGTCTCCCGCGGGCGGCCGCGGAGCGAGGGCCGGTGCCTCGTCCCGGCCCGGCTCTCCCCTGCTCGGTGTCGGGTCCCCGCCCGGGGAGGGCCGGGGTGTGTGGGGGGGGGGGTGGGGGCAGTTCCGCCCCGCCCCTGTGGCGACGCGCGGAAGGGGCGGAGCGAG
Source organism: Trogon surrucura (assembly GCA_020746105.1). Lineage (NCBI taxonomy): Eukaryota > Metazoa > Chordata > Aves > Trogoniformes > Trogonidae > Trogon > Trogon surrucura. The sequence goes on from CM036645.1 coordinate 2,278,387, forward strand.
GCGGCCGGGAGGGCGGAAATGACGCTGCGGCAGGCGCGGAGGCGGTGGAGCCGGGCCGGAGCCATGTCGGCGGGCGGCGCAGGGCAGCGTGACGCCGGGGCCGCTGGCGGGTGAGGCGGGCGGCGCTGCACAAGGGCCTCGGCGCGGCCGTTCACGCGGCGCGGCGGGCGGGGAGACGGCGGCGGCGGCGGCTGCCGGCGCTGAGGCCTCTCTCTTTTCCAGGCGCCGCAGCAAGTGGGACCAGCCCGGCCCGGCCCCCGCCTTCCTGCTGCCCGGCACGGCGCCGCTGCCCGGGCGGCCCTTTCCCGGCGGCGGAGATGGCGGCTCGGCTGTGGCGGGTTCCGAGAGCTCCGCGGCCCCGTCGGGAGCGCTGGATGCGGCCGCGGCCGTGGCGGCGAAGATCAACGCGATGCTGATGGCCAAAGGGAAGCTGAAGCCGGCGGCCAGCGCGGCGGACAAGGTGGGCGCCCGGGGAGGCGGCGGGAGCCGCGCTGGGCCGGTGACACGAGCAGGCCCGGAGGTGACCGGCGAGGGCGGGTGTCGCAGCGTGTTTCTGCACGCGTTTAGTCTTTATATGTCGCGGTAGCGCTCGGTGAGGCGGGAAGCGCTGGTTTGCTCTGTGAGGTAGGCTGGAGTAACCGGAAAACCTCTTTTAAATGTTTTTTTCAGAATAATAAAGAACGATGGTGTAGCTGTGGGGTCAGTCCCACTGCTCCTGTGTAAGGCTCAAGCAAAACGACTCCGTAGGAGGGTGATCAGCTTTTTTCCTGAAGTGGCACAGCTGATGTGAAACCTTCCGCGTAGAACAGGCAACCTAAAATGCGAGACCGAATTATTTCCGTGCTGTAGTGATCAGCAGGAGCTGTATCTCCGAAATCTGAACAGCTTGGTTGGTTTCTGGTCAGGCAGGAGGGCTGGGTGACCGTTGTAGGTCCTTTCCAACTGAACTTTTCGATTCTAAAGCAGGTGTAACTTAAAGCTTGTTTTCCCGGTTCGCTAACAGGCGTGTCGTTAGCCCATGGTAGAGCAAGTTTAGAGGACAATTTCAAGTCTCCTTCCAAACTTGGTCAAGTGTAAGGTTAATACAAACATGAAGAAGAGCGTGTGTTCAGGGTGTTGTATCTGCCTTTTCAACATCCCCTCGGTGGGACTGTGCGTTCTGCTGTGAGGGTTTGCCTTGCGAGGCCACATAAAATGAATATTCGTTGGGTTTATTCACAGATAACATAAGCAAGAGCGGCAGATGTGCCCTGCCCCGGATTCACTGCAGGAGCTTCTCTGTAGGTTCTGTATCCAAAATGACCCGTTTCAGCCTTTTAATACGCGAGGCCTCGCGCTGAGGGTTTCTTTGATCGCCGCTGTCGGAGATCCGAGGTGGTTTTTACCCGTTGTTTGCTGCGTGGTGGTGTCTGCTTCTCAACGCTTAACGTCCACCCGGGGATGTGCAGTTCTGAGCTTCGAAGAACCTGCTTGGCTGTAGGCGGCCTCCGTAGTCGTACGAGATGGAAGTGAAGTCTCTCCACTCGCTGGCAGTTGGAGACACCTGAAAACTGGAAGACACTGTGATGTCTCGTTCTTCCATCTCTCTATTCCATAAGTTCTGGTGGCGTTTTGGCAGCCCGTGACAAATTTTATCGCTGTGGGAAGCACTTTACCAATTAAGTGATTTGGACATGGCTTTTTTTTTATTGCACGCGATGCTTTTGTTAGGAAATGTTCGGTGATGACATTTCCGGAGCAATTAACACCGACAGCACTTTAGATTGTGAGCGAATGGATGTTAAAGAGCCTGCAGGTTAATGAAAGTACTTTTTAAAAAATTTTTAAGTATAGAGGGATTGTGTGTGGAGCGCGTCAGACTGATGGCCCCTCGATAGCTGCCGTCTCGTGCGGGTGCCGTGCGTCGTGTGTTATTTAGGAGAGTGGATGGATACCTTTTGGATGTTACTGGAAGGTTCTTTTTTGTATAGACTCTCGTTTCTGTCCCCAAAAGCATTTTTGAATTTTTAGAAGGACGTATTATCTAAGTCTCTACCTGTAGAAAAAGCTGTAAGGTCTTTGTAACTCCAGCTCGTCTGTCGTGTCTCCTGAATCTGTTTGTGACTGACTCTTCTCTGTCTTAGCGCTTGGCCACTGACACAAAATATTATGCCCTTGTTTTCCAAAAAGGAGGGGGCAAGTGTGAAGTTCAGATCTTGAACAGAAATTCTGAATTCTGTGTCTGTGTGAGTGGGGTTGAGAGAACTACGAGCTCCAGGTTGTATTAGTCTCACAGATCGCTCTCAGAGATGCCAGTTCAGGTGTGAGCCATCTTGGTTACGGTTTGAGCAACTTTTAGTTCTTAGGTCTACATCTGTTTCTCCCTTTTTAGAACAGAAACAGTAATTGCCTCTTATTAAAACGTACTGAAGGTAAAACGGCTCGAGGCTGTGAAGGGGCAGGTGATGGAGTAGGTATAATGTGCTCTCCGCTGGTACTTGTAAAGCTTTTGGGTTCGACAGCTGGAAAGGGAGAAGGAAAAGGACATTCTCCTCTAGGGTCGATTTGTTACGTCGTTTATCTCTGCTCTCCAACCGCCGGTCTTTTGCAATGGTTGTCTTTGAAGCTGCAGGCTCTGGGAAAAGGTCCAGCTACAAGTAAAAGCAAAGATGACCTTGTGGTGGCCGAGGTCGAAATCAATGACGTCCCGCTCACGTGCAGAAACCTGCTGACGAGAGGACAGACTCAGGACGAGGTACGTTCAGGATCCGTGTCCGGTTTGTCGGGCTTTGGAAGGTTAAAAGAGCTTGTGATAAACTATATTTCCCCTTTTTGCAAAACTCCTTGTGTTTTCTATGACACTTTGTTCAGCAGTTTGTGGGTTTGTTCAATAAAATACCACCTGGTGAGGTGAGGTAGCGCAGCGAGTATCCTTTAGCGGGTGCTGTTTGTTCTCTTCTCACTTTATTAGTGATTTCTGGTCTTTTTATACAACAAGGTAACTTAAACCACTTTATTGCTGCGTGTGCTTTATTTATTCTTGGTAAACTTGTCCCTTTTTTTTTTCTTTTTAGATAAGTCGACTGAGCGGAGCAGCTGTCTCTACTCGAGGGAGATTCATGACCGCAGAAGAGAAAGCAAAAGTGGGACCAGGGTTTGTATTTTCTTTTTGGGGCTTTCTGCTTCATTTTCTTACGGCGTGGCTGCGTGGAGGGTGGTTTGGTTTTGCTTTTCATGAGCAGTGTGACCTTTGGGTGCCTTGTTTCAAATACCTTTACCCTTTTGATAGTAGAGACTGCGTAGCTGCCTGCCTCCCTGCTTAATATTGGTAGGGTGAAATAAAAAAAACAAACAAAACCAAGCAAACCACAAATGTGCCAGATCAGGCTGTGCTGAACTTCTTCCAGCTGAACGCTGTGCTGGGTCTCTTGTGCATTTTGCCAAGAACGGGCAACTTTCCAATTACAAACAGGGCGAACGTGTCACGGTCTCGGTGCTTTTGCTTCGTTGAGCTTTCGCGTAGACAAGCAAACAGAAGCTTTCCGTGGTACCACTCTGGTACCTGTAAATAACTTCTGAATCTTTTTAGTTTTCGGTTCAAAGCTTTGCTTACCGAGCACTGTGATACTCCATGGATGTGTATTTACTTCATTAAAGAGTATTTCAAATATTTATGGAAGACTTTATCTCAACAACTTTAATATACTTGGATGGAATCCATTATTCTGTGTTCTCTGTGGGTTTAAGGCAATGTTTGACGTTTCCTTTCCAGGGATCGTCCTCTGTATCTTCACGTCCAGGGTCAGACACGGGAATTGGTTGACAGTGAGTACCCAAAACATTCTGCTTTTTCTCTCGTTACTTGTGTTAAAGGGGTCTTACTAAGAGGCTTTGGTATGAACCACGTGGATTTGAGCTCCAAATAGCTCCGCCTTGAGAGCAGACCCCATCTGAGTGTTGAAGTTAAGATCTTTCCTCAAAATTACAAGTGCCATGTGCCGCATCAGTCATAAAATTAAGCTTTTGATAGACTCCAGGGAAGGTCGGGAGGGTTTAGGCAGGTACAGCTCTTACCTGTCTGAGTTTACTCACTGCCGACGTGCCAAGATCCCGTTGCTACGAGTGTGTGACAGGGAGACCTTCCCTTTAACATGAAAGTCTGAATGTTTTATTGTGAAATACCTACATTTCTGTTGCATGCACAGAAAGCTCCTGTCTGGCCTCTGCCAGCTGGCAGAAAGAGGAAAACTAGAAACCACTCAAGTACTCGTTTGTTCTCTGTATCAGCTCATGGGCTTGTCCTCAGTTGTCTCTTGAAACCTGCGTATACCCACCTTGATCTCCGCAGGCAGCAAACAGTTGTTTTCTGCTCATTCCTGCAGATGTAAATTCCCTACAGGGCTGATGTAAAAGTTTTTGGTCTTTGCTAAAATGCTTGGGCTAAAACTGCCTCCGTGCCTGTATTAGCCTGAGCTTTATCAGGCTGGAGCTCGAGGAAGAACCCATCCCAGAGAGCTGGTGTTGGGCCCTGCTGTCGGACGGAATCTTTTTGCCCGTAGATCCGTGGTCACGGAAGCCGGGAGAGTAACCTCGTCATTTCAGGGTTTGGTTAATCCGAGCAGTTGCCAGGGGCTGAAGCCGAAATGAGCTTCGTGTTCTTGTCCACCAGGAGCTGTTAACCGAATTAAAGAGATAATTACAAACGGAGTGGTGAAGGCAGCCACGGGTTCTAGTCCGACGTTCAACGGAGCTACGGTTACGGTCTATCACCAGCCGGCCCCGATTACTCAGTTGTCTCCAGCAGCTGGCCAAAAACCTCCATTCCAGTCAGGGGTGAGTAATTAAGTTATGTGAATTTCATTGAATATCACCGATTACAAGATTTACTCATTACAAGATATGCACTTAGTATGCTATTTTAAAAAAAAAAGGGAAAAAAACTCCCGAACAACCAACCTAAACACTAGAAAAACCCAAGACCACCCCCCCAACAAATGGAACGCTTGCGTGCTGTGGAAACTGGAGGACTAATCAGACTGAGTCTGAGGAGTGAGACTCAGGTGAGAGAAGCCTCCTAAAAGCAAAGGGATGGTGAGAGCGGCCCTACTTCCAGAAAAGCAACGGCTGACTGCGCCATCCGACACGTCGCTGTTCCCACTGTCCTAAAAATAAGATTTTGGCGAACTGAATGTCCAGCGAAATGAAAATCCTCATTCTTACAGTGTAATAATTAGCTTTTCCCGTTACACATACAGATGCATTATGTTCAGGACAAGTTATTTGTTGGGCTGGAACACGCCGTACCCACGTTTAATGTGAAGGAGAAGGTGGAAGGACCCGGTTGCTCCTACCTGCAGCATATTCAGATTGAAACGGGCGCCAAAGTCTTTCTTCGGGGGAAAGGCTCGGGTTGCATCGAACCGGCGTCAGGCAGAGAAGCTTTTGAACCTATGTACATCTACATCAGGTAGGAAGGGGCGTTAAGAAAATAATCATAAAAGAGAAATCCCAACGACCAGTGGTGAATGTAGCTTCATGTATAATCATTGCGGGGAAATTCTTAATTTTGACTGACTTAATGCAAATGAAATGGTTTTTGAATGTGACTTTTGTTTTAATAGAGATCTCTCTAAAGTAATAAAGATCCTGACCCCGTGGTGGTACGGGATGGAGTGAAATTCAACCGCAAGGTTTTGCTTTTATGTGGAAAACAGCAAGGCTGCGTTCTTTTGGGGCTGGGATTGCAATGTTGAGCTTTACAGGAAGAATACAGACTGCGTTGACCAGTCAAGGCAGTGTTCTGAGCTCGTTTCTTGCAGTATTATTATTTAGAATAACACAAATTTTCCCATAGAAAATAAATACTCAGAGCTTTTATTCCCGGTTGTGCTAAAGAGCTGCAGAGCTGTCAGAGTCGTGCGGAGGTGACTGATCGCTCGTTAGAGGGATGAGATCTGACAGCAAGCTGCTGATGAGACAAGTACCTCCAAATTTGGCAGAAACATTTGTGCTTAGGAGGGTTGTTTTTTTTTTTTTTCCCATATATATTTTCAGCCACCCAAAGCCAGAAGGTTTGGCAGCCGCTAAAAAGCTGTGTGAGAATCTTTTGCAAACCGTGAGTAGCTCTTAAAAATACAAGATTTCAAAGCCTGTCGTAGCTTTATCGTGTGCCTGGCTAATGATTTTATGTGCTCTGCTTCGCTGATGGGTTTTTCCTTCTGAGTACTGCTGCCTGATTTTTGCACGCTGAATAAACATTTTGCAAGATAAAGCTGTAGTAGAGGAATTTTTTTGGGGAAAAAAAAAAAATGCAAATGCTTCCTGAGCAGAACTCAGGGCAGCAGGCAGGGGAGTATCTGGCTGTGTACAAACGTAAATGGTTCCTGCTTTTTTTCTGGCCGCTGTACCTTCCCTTTATTTAGCTTTACGCGTTGTCCAGAGCCACGCTGGCTGCTCTGTCTTTCCTAAAGTGATGATTGAACCAAAAAAAAAAAAACCAGACGAGAAAAATCTCTCACGTGTAGACGTAGAAAATGAATTTCTCAGCTTTTCTTTTGTGAACGCGGATAGAGTAAAATCCCGTGAGACGGTATTGCTGTTAGTATTGATAATCGATTCTGGGCTGCAAAGTCTCTTTTGGAAAATGGATGGAAGCTTCTAGATTCTTTGAGTGCTTTGCTCAACCGAAGTAACCAGTTTGCTCCTGCGAAAGATTATTCTGCGTTCGGCACAAATCTGTCCCAGGCTTAGTGGGATGGTGGAGCTGGGGTTTGGTCAGTGGGTTTTTCTTTCCAGTTTTTACGTTGGGATTATTGCTGTCTTTGTTCGTAGCGTGTTCTGTAATCCCAGTCCCCGTAGGGTTTTATGGGGGTGCGTGATAAGCTGCCTTTTGCCCGCGAAAGCTTAACGTAGCGAACAGATGTTTATTGTGTCATCTTTGAAAATTCTTTGTAGGTCCATGCCGAGTACTCCCGCTTTGTGAACCAGATAACCACCGCAGTACCCCTGGCAGGTGAGTGGCGGCAGCACCGCAGTCGTCGTGTTCCTCGGAGCTCTATTGACAGTTACTTCTGTGGAGTTTATTTCCGTGTGGAAGGGAAGAAGCCAGAGAGTTGTGGTCACTGGGGCTGAGTCTGGCTGGAGGCCTTTGTCTAGTGGGGTCCCTCAGGGGTCAGTGCTGGGGCCGGTGCTTTTCAATATATTTATCAATGACCTGGATGAGGGATTAGAGAGTGTTGTCAGCAAGTTTGCTGATGATACGAAATTGGGAGGAGTGGTTGACACCCCAGCAGGCTGTGCTGCCCTTCAGAGAGACCTGGACAGGCTGGAGGGCTGGGCGGGGAGAAATCTGATGAAGTTCCACAAGGGCAAGTGTAGAGTTTTGCACCTGGGAGAGAACAACCCCATGTGCCAGCACAGGCTGGGGACTGCCCTGCTGGAGAGCAGCGCAGGGGAAAGGGACCTGGGGGTGCTGGGGGGCAGCAGGATGGCCATGAGCCAGCAGTGTGCCCTCGGGGGCAAGAAGGCCAAGGGCATCCTGGGGTGGGTTAGAAGGGGGTGGCTGGTAGGTCAGAGAGGTCCTCCTGCCCCTCTGCTCTGCCCTGGTGAGGCCACAGCTGGAATCTTGTGTCCAGTTCTGGGCCCCTCAGCTCCAGAGGGACAGGGAACTGCTGGAGAGAGCCCAGCGCAGCCCCAGGGATGATGGAGGGAGTGGAACATCTCCCTGGTGAGGAAAGGCTGAAGGAGCTGGGGCTCTGCAGCTTGGAGAAGAGGAGGCTGAGGGGTGATGGTTATAAACATGTCCAGGGGGAGTGTCACGAGGACGGAGCCAGGCTCTTCTCAGCGGCGTCCACTGACAAGACAAGGGGCAATGGGTGGAAGCTGGAACACAGGAGGTTCCATAAAAATATGAGGAAAAACTTTTTTACTGTGAGGGTGACAGAGCACTGGCCCAGGCTGCCCAGGGAGGGTGTGGAGTCTCCTGCTCTGGAGATTTTCAAACCCGCCTGGACGTGTTCCTGTGCGCTCTGCTGTAGGTGACCCTGCTCTGGCAGGGGGTTGGACTGGATGATCTTTGAGGTCCCTTCCAACCTCTGACACTCTGTGATTCTGTGATTCTTTTAGATTTGGTATTTTTGTGGCTCTGAGTTGAAGATGACCGTGGTTTTTTTTTTCCCGCCCCCTCTCCCTCACCAGGCTTCACGCAGCCCGCCACTATCAACAGCGTCCCTTCGCAGCCGTCGTATTACCCTTCCAACGGGTACCAGGCCGGTTATCCTGTCGTCCCCCCTCCTCAACAACCAGTTCAGCCGCCGTACGGCGTGCCCGGCATAGTACCCCCTGCAGTACCCTTGGCACCCGGCGTCCTAACCACGCTCCCCACCGCAGTTCCGCCCGTGCCCACCCAATATCCGATACCGCAAGTGCAGCCTCCAGTCAGCACCGGCCAGGTACTGCCGCGCTCGTCAGCTCTTCGGCTTGCTAAACTTTTTCCAGATGGAGAGTTCTTCTCTAGGGCCCTTATTTATTTATTCTTTTGGGTTGTTGCTTTGCTGACGCTTCTAAGCAGTGAAATTGTTGAAGTGGCTACTGCGTTTTTCGTGCCACGGCCGCCTGTTAACATAAAGGATGTTTGCCGGGGTTGGTCGCTTCTTTATGAAAAGCTTTATTACAGGTTGTGGTGCAGCTTTGTGGGTAACGGTGAGCCTGAGCGATTAGTTTGAGGTGGGAGCGTTCTAGAAATTAAATACTTGTTTTATCTGTGAGTCATGAATTCCCTTCTAGATTAAGCTCTGCAAAGAGCAGCAAGTTTTGTTCTGCTCCTGGGTATGAAACTCTGCGTTGAATCGATACTTCGTGTGCTTGCTATCGAATTTTCTTGTATTTTGTTTTCACCTTCTGCACTCCAGAGTCCACTGAGCGGTCCTTTTCTTCCTGCTGCCCCAGTAAAAACCACCATGCCGACTGGGACACAGCCACAAGTCCAACCCCATCCCCAGGGCCAAAAGAGGCGCTTCACTGAGGAGCTACCGGATGAGAGGGAGTCAGGACTGCTGGGATATCAGGTGGAATAAAATCAGCAATTTTACTTCACCAAAATGGCACTTGGCTGGAGAGAGATTGTTGGGAGCACAGTTTATTTAGCAACAGTCACGGGAGACCTTTGGCAGGTGGCAGCAATCGCCGCAAAAACGCGGCGACCGCGCTTTGGTTTCTTTGAGCCGACGCACTGTTTGCTCTTTAAACCGCGGCTCACCTGGTTCACTGGCACGTTGCTTCCTCAGTATTTCGGGAAGGAGAGCGGTGCGTTCAGGTCAAAGAGATGCCAACAGCGGGTTACTGGTTAGCTCAAAGGGTGATTATTTGGGGGTTTGTTTGGGGTTTTTTTTGTGGCCTGCTTGGCCGGGCTTGTTTGAGGACTGGGAGGGAAACGCGGTGATAACTTCCAGATTTTCCCGTTTACCTTTCTTTCAGGTTGCACTTGAGAGGATTTCAAGAAGGCTAGTTTTAAGAGATTGATTCTTAAGTTTTATTTTTTAGATAGCAAATGTTAAAACAGTCGATTTTACTAAAAACTAAGTTTTAGTTCTTCAGATATGCATGTGAGAAAAGGGGAGTTTCTGCAAATGCAAAACCCCTGCTCACAGGCAGAAACCCTTAGTAAAACCTCTGCCTGGAGTATCTCGAGCTGAGTTTACTGTGCAGGGCTCAGAATTAGCTGACTGAGGAGGTAGCAAGTTGATCCGTGAACGAAGCAGCTGCCTTTGCTGTCCTGAACCACCGAAAAGGTGGCGTAGGTGCTGAGGTGTCTCCCACATTGGTGCTCAGGCGTGTTTCTCCCTACGCTGCCCTCAGTATTTGTAGGAGAAAGCGTTTTGTTTAACAATGGCCGTTAGCGGTTTCCTCTGCTAGTTGCAATATGCTCCGAAAAAGTCGGCTTTCCTATCGTTATCATTAAGGAGCTGTAGCTTGTGTTGTAGTTGTAGATTCGCTAATGCCGTGTGTTTTTCTGCTCATAGCATGGACCCATTCATATGACTAATTTAGGTACAGGCTTCTCCAGTCAGAGTGAGATCGACGGAGCCGGGTCGAAGGCAGCAAGTTCCTCAGGAAAGGAGAGAGAGAGGGACAGGTGAGCCAGGAAAATCGCGGTCAGGTCTCTTCTGACTCTGACCGAAAACTTCTCTTGGAGACGTGTTTCATGTTGGCTTCTGTGACTTGGGGGCGGGGAGGGGTTGGTTGTTTTGCTGTGGGTGGGTTCTTGTGTTTTGGGTGTTGTTTTTTTTTGTTTTGGTTGGTTTGGTTTTCCTTTAAGAACTGATGCAAGGGTTACCTTTTCGTGCTACCTCATGAAAATAGCTTAATTCTCCCTCCTCTCTAATGCTCTTACTTTGTCTGGCTCTGGTGTTTTGCCGGCTCTTTGAGGTAGCAGGATGTTCTCCTGAAACAGGCTAAGTGCTTTCATTTTAAATTATTCCGGTTTTAAAACAAATCCGAAAAAGTTGCAGACTTGAAATTTTAGAGCCTGATGTTTCAGGGGAAAGATTTCCTCCATAATCCCTTTTGTTTTCTGGTCGTTACGAAATACATCAAGGGTGTTGGTAAAGTAATTTCCACGTTGTGTGCAGTCCTGAATTCAGCGCAGCTGGCTGAAGCCATCAGGCATTTCTGCTCTTCCTTACGCATCCCGGTGTGTCGAGCCACAAAACTGTTTGGCTTCCCCTTTATTTCATGACATCATAGCATGGCTTGGGTGGGAAGGGACCTGTAAAGACCATCTCGTCCCGCCCCTCCGCTGCAGGGCGGGATGTCACCCACCGGCCCAGCTTGCTCCAAGTCCCCGTCCAACCTGGCTGTGAACGCCTCCAGGGATGGGGCACCCACAGCTCTGGAAACCCGGTGTCTCATCGCCGTTCAGAAATTGATTCCTTCCTTAATAGCTAATCGGAATCTGCCCTTTTCCAGTTTAAAACCATTATTCCCTGTCTTTTGGCCTTGCCAAAAAGACTCTTTCTGTCTTTATAAGCCCTATTGAAAGGCCGTCGTAAGGTCTCCCCGGCGCGCTCTCTTCTGCAGGCAGGGCAACCCCAACTCCCTCAGCCTTTCTTTGGAGGAGAGGTGGTGTGGCCCTCCTCGGGACCACCCTCACAGGTCCGTGTCTGGTGCTGGGGACCCTGGAGCTGGCTGTAGTACCCCAGAGGGGGCTCTCAAGGGCAGAGCAGGAGAGAATCACCTCCCTCAACCTGCTGCCCACACTTCTTGTGATGCAGCCCGGGACGCGATTGTCCTCCTGGGCTGCGAGTGCGCCTTGCTGCCTTCTGCCCAGTTTTCCAGCCACCAGCACCCCGAAGTCCTTCCCCTCAGGGCCACTCTCCATCCGCTCGTCCCCCAGCCTGCAGCGGTACCAGGGTTTGCCCTCACCCCTTGTTGAACCTTGTTGAACTTCGTGAGGGGCGCACAGGCCTACCTCTCCAGCCCGTCTGGGCCCCTTTGGGTGGCGTCCCGTCCCTCCAGCGCAGCAACCGCGCCGTGCGGTGTCAGCAAACTTCCCGAGGGTGTCCTTGATCCCACTGTTGGTGTTGTTGAGGAAAACCTTAAGTAGCATTTGACCCTTGAGGGACACCACTTGTTACGTGCTTCCACTTGAGCATGGCGCTGTTGGCCGTGATTCTTTGAAGGCGGCCGTCCATCCGATTCCTTGCCCATCTCCCAGTCCGTCAAACCCGCTGCTCCGGGGTGTAGAGGTGAGAATGTTGGGTCGGAGCGTGTTGTGAGCCTTGCACGAGTCCGCGTGGATGAGAGTTGTTCTTGTCTGCTCACGTAGTCCCTCCGTTGTAGACGAGTCACGCCATTAAAAGTTCAACTCCTCAGGTGAAGGACGGAGTTATGAATGTCTTTGCTATTACTTTTGACTCTTTGCTGGTTTCAAAAAAGCCAAAATTAAAGGCTCGCGTTGGTTTAAACAGGCAGTTGATGCCTCCGCCAGCTTTTCCTGTCAGTGGGATGAAATCGGAATCGGAAGAAAGAAACGGTGCGGGGTCTTTGCCAGGCAGCCATGGTGAGTCCTAATAAATAAAATACACTTGTAAGTCAAGTTTCTTTTCCAAAATGAGTTTGTGCTGGTCTTAACATACGGTTAAATCGGCGATTTTATTTTGCTGTTCTTTATACTGCATTATTGAAGCGAAAAGCAGGTTGTATCGCGCTGCTCTTAATCACGTTTGCTGTGATCACACGCACACGATGCTTCTCTCAAAGCTTCGTTAAATCTGTGTGAACGAGGAGAGTGTAATTAAGTGAAAGACTAAAAGACAGGTGTTGGCCCGTCAGTGAGCCGGGGCGCAGGATCGCTTTGTGACAGACGCCTCGTGGCCGTACGGTGTGAGCGACTCTCTCGCGGCACTGAGGAGTTGCGGTGGGAGCTGTGGCTCGGGTGTGTCCCTCCAGACAACAGAAGTGCCGCCAGGTTCCGTCCTTCCGTAGGGCTGTCGTGCAGCAGGGATTTGCGACTTGGGAAAATGTGACCTTTTTTCGCTCTGCCGGTAGTTTAGCGCCTTTCAGGTCTGCAGGTACCTCCCAGTAGCCTGTTTAACCGTAGTTTTTCTGCAGTATCGGTCCCAGAGATCGCTTTCTTTTGAACAAAATTTCTACTTTTCTTTACGTATTTATCTCTTTAACGGTGAAATTGCCGTCGCTTAGACCCATTTTGCTAACTTGACCTTTTTTGTGTGTTTCTTTCTTCTTTTTCTGTTCTCTTACATGGTTCTGATGGATCACTTGTGCTGTTGCTGGTGCTGTTGCGTTGTGGCCTCCGACCTTGGATGACCATTGGCCTTGTGACCTCAAAATGGTGTCCAACTAACCATTTACAATTAACGTCTGTCTTTTTTTTTTTTTTAATTAACTCGTTTTGGGGCATTTTATCTATTTTTATTTTTCCCTTTTGGGGGGGGCGGGGCGGGGGGGCCTTGTTTTGTTTTTCCCCTCCTAGATCATCAAGCAAAGAAGATGAAAACCGCAGAAAAGGGCTTTGGCTTAGTGGCTTATGCTGGAGATTCCTCGGATGAAGAGGAGGAACACGGCGCCCATAAAAACGCAAGTACTTTTTCACAGGGATGGAGTTTGGGGTACCAGTACCCTTCCTCACAACAACGAGCCAAACAACAGATGCCATTTTGGATGGCGCCGTAAAAGCTGCAGAAGAATTTTCAGTCATCTTTTTGGTTGTTTTTTTCCCCCTCCTCTAGCAATAATGCATGTATATTACAGAATGAACTTCGCAAATACTCATCGTTTTTACCTTCGCAGAAGCTAAAAGGTTCAGTGTTCCCCCTTGAAAAGGGCTCCACCGTTTTTAAAATCTGTATTTCTGCAGCGAATTTGTCAGTTGGGGGGGAAAAAAGATATTTGAAATAGTGTTTTAACAGGGCCAGTCCCTTACGCAGCGGGGGAAGTACTTTAAAGAGAAACTCTAGGGAAACCTGTCGATCTGCGTTGCCCGTTTTTTCCAGGATAACTTAAAAATGGGAAGAGTCAGTCACGCTGACTTCATTCCACCCCGGTGGTTGTATTTTATCGAGCATTCCTGCCGCCGGCCTCTGTTGGCAACCCCGGCTCCCATGTTTGGACTTTGGACAACGGAAAGCAATACACAGTAGCTCTGAAAAAACTTAGGGATCGCATTTCCTAGAAGCTCTTTTTACTTTAAGCATCGCCTGTAACTCGACGCTGTTTTTTTTTGTTTTCCTGTGTTTTGTTTTTCTTTCAAGTGTGGTTTTACTAACCCCGCGAGTTCTCCTTCTAGCCAGGTGTCGGGGCGGGAGGGACGCGCAGGTTTCGCACGGGATCGGACAGAACCCCTCCTCGGGAGGTTCTCCCCCAGCTTTTAAACTCGTTCCCGTACTTGATGATTCTCCCCCTTTGTGGTTAAACCGAGAAAAAAAAAAAAAAAGGAAAAGGCAGGTGGCGGCCGGGTCTGCGTGAGGCCGGAGACCCCAGCCCAGGCCTTGAAGTGCGGAAGCGGAACCTGGGAATAAAATAAATCATCGGGATGTTTGTGGACATGAACTGCAACACTGATTTTCTTGGCGGGGCGGCCTGTTGCCGAAAGAATTCTTTTTTTTTTGGACGGAAAAGCGACGCGCGGGACTGGAAGGAGCCTTCGGGGGGGAGAAAAAAACAAACCCAAACGGGGACGCGTGGCGGCTGCCTCGCTTGTACAAACGTCGCCTTTTTTTCCTATGTGTTGTAAATAATTAGAAACGCGCTTTCATTATAAATAAATGTATAAAGAGCCCGTGGAGTTGTGCGGTTTGTGGGGAGGGGCTGGTTCCCGCGCTTGCGCCGCCGCCGCCGGGCGCTGAGGGGCGGGAGCAGCGGCCGCTGAGGGGGAAGGAGCCGCCGCCATCTTGATGGCGCCTCCTCAGCGCGGAGGAGCCTGACGGGGGGGAGGCAGCGGGGGTCGGCGGAGCCGGGAATAAGGTTTTTGTGCCTCCTCAGCGGCGGCGTTTTAGGGAGATGGATTCCGGAGCCCGCCCGGGAGGCGGCGGCGGCGCTGCGGGGCAGTCCCGCGAGTACAAGCTGGTGATGTTGGGAGCGGGAGGCGTCGGCAAGAGCGGTGAGCGCGGCTCCGGGGCCGGGGGCGGCGGGGCGGGGAGGTCCGGGAGCCCCCCTGTGCCGCGGCCGGGCCGGGCTGCCCTTTCTTGGGGAAAAGAGCCCGGGTTCGGGAGGGTTTTTTTCCCGGGGCGGGCTCGGTGTGTCACCGCCTCTTGGCCGCTGCCCGGCTTTGTTCGGGAAACTCGTCCCAGGGTGCTTTGTGGAGGACGAGGCCTTGGTTCTGAACCTGGTTCCCCCTCCCTGGGGCGGTTCCTTGGCCGGGTGGGGTTTTGTGTTTCAGCCGGGGGTTGTGGGCTGAATGCCGAGAGGTAGAGTCGGTCGGGTTGGAAAAGCCCCTCGGGATCGTGGAGTCCAAGCACTGACCCTGCCCTGCAAAGCTCCCCCCAACCCATCTCCCCCAGCACCACATCGGAACGAGCTTTAAACACCTCCAGGGGTGGGACCCAACCGCTCCCTGTGCCGGGGTCTGGTGTGAACTGCAGCTCAGCTGAAAGACTTTGAGACAGGCCAAGGGCATCCTGGGGTGTGTTAGAAGGGGAGCAGCCAGTAGGTGGAGAGAGGTCCTCCTGCCCCTCTGCTCTGCCCTGCTGAGGCCACATCTGGAATCTTGTGTCCAGTTCCGGGCCCCTCAGCTCAAGAGAGACAGGGAACTGCTGGAGAGAGTCCAGCACAGGGCAACTGGGATGTTGAAGGGAGTGGAGCATCTCCCTGATGAGGAAAGGCTGAGGGAGCTGGGGCTCTTTAGTTTGGAGAAGAGGAGGCTGAGGGGTGACCTCATTCATGTTTATAAATATGTCAAGGGGGAGTGTCAGGAGGATGGAGCCAGGCTCTTCTCGGTGACAACCAATGACAGGACAAGGGGCAATGGGTGGAAGCTGGAACATAAGAGGTTCCACTTAAATTTGAGAAGAAACTTCTTCTCAGTGAGGGTGACGGAGCCCTGGAACAGGCTGCCCAGGGAGGTTGTGGAGTCTCCTTCTCTGGAGACATTCAAGACCTGCCTGGACACGTTCCTGTGTAGCATCATCTGGGTGTTCCTGCTCTGGCAGGGGGATTGGACTGGATGATCTCTAGAGGTCCCTTCCAATCCCTGGCGTTCTGTGATACTGTGATTTGGTGGTTTTTTTCCCGTTTGCTTGTTTGTTTTTAACTAATGAGTTAGTATTATGTCACTGGATTATTTGGATGGATTCGTTTTCTCTGTGTATTTTGCTTTTGTATACGTTGTTGTCAACATTGTGCAATTGTGTCTCTGTGTTTTGTTTCCAGCCATGACCATGCAGTTCATCAGTCACCGGTTTCCAGAGGATCACGATCCCACGATTGGTGAGGAAGATTTCTCTTCCGCCCTTCGCTGCCTCGCTTAGCAGGCTACGCTGTTGCAGAGTTGGTTGCTTTCGCAGAATTGTAAAATTGGATGGAAGAGACTGCTGATAAATTATCATTATTTGACTATTCAAAAGGTCTAGGCTCCATACTGCAGGTCAGCTCTCTGCTCTTAATTTGTCTGGCCGGGTTGTGCTCTGTGTTTTAGCAGTCAGGAGGGGGAAGGAAAGCGATTAACAGCTTAGTGTGTTGCCGCGTAACTTTTGCAGCATCTCTGGGAGAAACCTGAACCGCTGGTTGCGCTGTCAGAGGCAAAGCGGGGAACACCAGGCAGCCTCGTGTTGAAAGCTCCTTGTTGTAGGGTGGGAGTGCCGACTTACGGGGACAGGAGATTTGTTGTCTTACTTTTAAGAAAATGGCAGTTGGCGGTGGCCGGTTCTTCTCGTGGTTTGAGGGTATTTTCTGGGAAAAATGCAACGCCCTCACTCTGTGCTTTCCACCGAAGCGTCCGAAATGAATTTACATTACGCGGGCACGTGTCTGTCAGAAATAGCGCGTACGGTGACGCGATTTGAGCAGTTGGGAAGATGCTAAATCACACTGAAACAATTTGTTAAACGAAGATCAGACCAATGTAGCGTAGTAATAGTGCCAGATGAGGTTGTTCTAGCGTGACATTCTCTTGCAAACGTGTTCTAATCTTGTGCTTTCTGATGTGCTGCGGCTTCACAGAGGACGCCTATAAAATACGAATACG
Organism: Trogon surrucura; assembly: GCA_020746105.1. Classification (NCBI taxonomy): domain Eukaryota; kingdom Metazoa; phylum Chordata; class Aves; order Trogoniformes; family Trogonidae; genus Trogon; species Trogon surrucura. Next base: position 2,295,065 of record CM036645.1, read on the forward strand.
CATTGACGATGAGCCCGCCAATCTGGACATCTTGGACACAGCAGGACAGGTGTGTGAGTAAGTGAATGTGGAGGACGTTGAGAAGTTCTGTGACGGTCAGGGGTGGAGACAGGAATCCTGTAGAAGCGCGCCCTGTCTTCTTCCAAATCCCTTCTGGAGATTTCTGACTCGGGAGCATCGTGTAGCTTGTAGCGTGTTCGCGCTGCCTGTGTTTGGGCAGCTCAGACAGTGCTCTGCTTTCGGTCTGGTTTCATGGGGTCGTCACAGAAGGGTTTGGGGTGGAAGGGGATGTTAAAGATGATCGCTGTCCAACCGCCTGCTGTGGGCAGGGACCCCTCTTTGCCACCAGCCCAAGCTGCTCCAAGCCCTGTCCAGCCTGGTCTTGAACCCTCCCAGGGATGGGGCATCCACAGCTCCTGTGAGCGACCTGTGCCAGGGTCTCACCACCTGCAGAGTAAAGAACTTCTCCCTAATGTCTGATCGAAATCTGCCCTCCTGCAGTTCGAAGCCGTTACCTCTTGTCCTGGCGCTCACCTCCCTGATAAGGAGTCCCTCCCCAGCTCACCTGTAGGCCCTTCAGCTACTGGGAGGCCGCCCCCCAGAGCCTTCTCAGGCTGAACAGCCCAAACTCTCCCAGCCTGTCCTCGCAGGAGAGGTGCTTCAGCCCCTGAGCATCTTCGTGGCCTCCTCTGGACCTGCTCCAGCAGCTCCGTGTCCTTCTTGTGCTGGGAGCTCCAGAACTGGATGCAAAACTCCAGGAGGGGCAGAATCACCTCCCTTGATCTACTGACGCGTGTTCAGTTTTTCATCCACCAGCACCTCCAGCTCCTCCTTGGGATCATTGTCAATCCCTTTGTCCCCCAGCCTGTGGTTTTGTGCTTGGGATTGCTCCCACCCAGGGGCAGGACCCTGCATGCGGCCTCGTTGGCCTTCATGAGGTTTGCCCGGGCACCTCTCCAGCCCGTCCAGGTCCCCCCGGGTGACATCCCCTCCCTCCAGCGTGTCGGCTGCCCCACACAGCTCGGTGTCGTCAGCGACCTTGCCGAGGGTGTGCTCGATCCCACTGTCCGTGTCGATGGCAAAGATGTTCAACAGCCCCGGTCCCAGTGCTGATCCCTGAGGACTCACCCCTGGTCTCCACTCAGATGTTGAACTGTTCACCCCAACTCTTTGAGTGCGACCATCCAGCCAATTTCTTATCCACCGAGTTGTCCACCCATCAAATCCGTGTCTCTCCGATTTAGAGACCAGGATGTCACGCGGGGCAGTGCCAAACACTTTGCACAAGTCCAGGTTGATGACATCAGCTGCTCTTCCCTTCCCCACTGATGCTGTAGCCCCCTCATACGGCCTCCAAATTTGTCAGGCACCTTAAATCAGGTTGGCTGTCGCCAGTCACCTTATTTTCTACCTGCCCTGGCAGAGTTTCCAGGAGGATCCGCTTTGCTGGACAAACTCGTGGATCCGACTGGCCTGGATCTTCTTTTTCAAGCGCTCCTTCCTCTGTCACACTTTGCTGTTCCCGATCAACAAATGCCAGACGTGTCGGTGTGATTGCAACAGCAAAGGGAAACTTGGTGTTAATCTCCAGTATATGTGACATCTTGTCCTGTGTGTAACTGGGCAAGAAGATGGGTGACCGGCGTGTTGGCAGAGTCCCTGTGCAGCTGTTGGGGGTGCACATTGTGGTTCCCCTTCTGAGCAAACGAGAAAGTCACATGGAAATGTGATTGTCTGTTTCCAGGCAGAGTTCACGGCCATGAGAGACCAGTACATGAGGGCCGGCGAGGGATTTATCATCTGTTATTCGATCACGGACCGGCGCAGTTTCCACGAAGTGCGCGAGTTCAAACAGCTCATCTATCGCGTTCGACGCACCGATGACACTCCCGCCGTCCTGGTGGGAAATAAATCGGATCTGACGCAGCTGCGGCAGGTAAAGGGCACGAAAGAACCCCAAAATCCCAAACTATTTGTGTTGCAAAATGCAGTAATACAAGAGGTTACACTAATTTTGTTGCGTGTTTACTGTGGAAGTTGTTGAACCGTACTTGTTTAACCTGGGATGTGTTGAATAACCACATGCATACGCCCGTCTTGGAGCTGATGCTTGGGTTTCGGCTGCTCTTGGGCTTTTTATTTTAATTCCTGACAGAGAGATTTAGCATTCCGTAAACCTCTTGCAGATACGAGTTGAAATTGCAGGTGCAGGTGTGCCAAGAGTGGAAAACTTGGGTTAAAATGGACAGAAAGGAAAGTTACTTGCAGCTTAAAACCCTAGTAACTACCGTGTGTGGGAAAACAGTTTTGGAGCAGACCTGCGCTCGGCGGAAACGTCCTTTGGGAAGGAAGTTCCGGAGGTGCTGTTTGTACACTTGGAAGTAGAAGAATTTTCAGTTTGTTGTAGCGGGAGAGTTACGGTAGCTGCAGTAAAACACCCCTGCTAAAAGCTGGCTGAGGAGCGGGTGTTGCTGCTTTTGTTTCTTCCCTTGTTTTTTGTAGGTTTTGCTGGATTCTCCGAAGCAGTTTGGCAAAAATAGCCCGTTTTGACCAGGAAATAGAACTTACCAAACTGTGTCAGGGTGGAGACCTGCTCACGTTGGGCAACTTTGAGTTTAAGCTTAAGAAACTAATATTCTTTCAAAGGGTTTGGTTGTTTCATGAATGTCCGGCGAGTCTCTTGCCTTGCCAGAGAAGCGACGAGCGAAAGAGAAAGAAGAACAGGTTTGGGGAGAGAGATTTAGAGATCGGTGGAAGTGGGAGGGTGCTCGCGCAGTTACAGAGCGAGCAGAGCAAGAAATGGCAAAGGAATTCACTTTCTGTTCTGTTTCTTGACAGGAGTGAATGATTTTTATCTCTTTTCCCCTCCCCAAGGTCTCCAAAGAAGAAGGCTCAGCTTTAGCACGGGAATTCAACTGCCCTTTTTTTGAGACTTCAGCCGCGTACCGTTATTACATCGACGACGTGTTTCACGCTCTGGTGCGAGAAATCCGCCGGAAGGAGAAGGAGGCAGTCATGGCACTGGAGAAGAAATCAAAACCGAAAAGCAGCGTGTGGAAAAGACTGAAGTCGCCGTTCCGAAGGAAGAAGGATTCGGTCACTTGAAGGGAGAGAATCGCTCTGCGCGAGAAAACAAAACCTGTGAACAGCCCTTTGTAACCAAAGCAATTCAGTGACAGCGTGCTGACAGCGTTTTTGTGAACCCGGTGGGACTCTCACGAGGGAATGCCCAACTTCTGCCGCGTGTTTTTGTTTAGAATGACGTTCCCTTCGTTTTGGAGATTTGACTCGAGACGCGGCGACGGTCGTACTTCGGTTTGTGGTCGGTTTTTGACTGGATCCGGCAAACGTTGCTTGCGTGTCGTCGGTTACGAATGCTGATGGGTTTGTGTCCCTGCACTTTTGCCTTCGGCCGCTGCGGACTGGCGGCTGAACTGCGTCAAAATATTGCTGAAGTTCTACCCGGTCTAACTTAATTAATTTTTTCCCTTAGTTGTTTGCACAAAACCCAGCTCTGCTGCTCTCCAGAGCACGAGAAGCAGCTCGTCGAGGGTCGAGGTCGTGCTGAAAAAGGACTTTCCCAGCGTGGACGTGGCGCCTCGCGGCTGCAGGTGTCATTGAAGGGAGCTGCGCTGGAGTTCTTGTGTTCTCGCTGAACAGATTTCCTTTTCCTAACAAAAGTAACGTGTCAGGCTTAGGCAGGTTTATCTCAATTAACAGTTAATCAAGGTGGGATTCTAAACAAGTCAGAAGCAGCAAGTTGTGGTTCCCGTGGCGGCTGTAACGTGGCGCGGCTGCGCGAATCGTGGCGTTTTCCCGCTGGTTGCGGCGTTGGCCGCGTTGCCGTAGCGTGTGTCGCGTGACGACGCTGTAGGAACCGGAGCTTCGCGTTTTCTGACTTGCTTGGGCAAACTCGGAGCTGTGCGTTACGTATTTACGTTCAGCTCTGTGTGCTTGTCTTAAAGGAGCCAGTATCTTTGTGAAGTAGCAGTCTCTAACACCATCATTTCAAATTAGGCTACGGTAGCTACTTTGTAGAGAAAATAACCCATCACTGAGCTATCTGGGCCCAGAATTCATGTCCCTCATACCAGGTAAGATTCTTCCAACGCAGCCCTAAAAGTAGCGTTGCCGGGGCTGTGGAGGGCAGCCGCTGGCCGGGCGCGGTGACGCTCCCGGCAGATCCGTGCAGCGCGGGCGCGGGTTTTCTGCGGCTCGGTAAAGGATGGTTTGGTTAAGAAAGTGCTGCTGGGGCAGAGCCTCGGGACGGGGAGGCGTTCGCTGCTCTCGAGCCGATTCACGTACACGTCGACTGCGGAACTGGAATCCAGCGGAGACACGGAGGCTGCTGTCGCTCTTGTTTTCTGGCAGCAGAACAACCCGTAGTTAAAGTAACTCAGACGTGATTAAAACAAGTTTCTTGGAGATGGAAGTGCCTGGAATCTGTCGGTTTAAGTGAACGAACTCGGTAGCTCCTGTTCTTCGATGGCTGTGTCAGTCGCTGTGTTCATCTTCCCCATCAAAACTCAGATCTGTCGTGTCCGTCTCGGAGCGCTGCACCTGACAGCGCCGTCAAAACTGAGAATTCCCACGTGAGAGGATGAGCACGGGAAGCGAGGGCAGCACGTACATAAACCTGAGCCTTTCTGCTTGCTGAACGCCTTATTGCTTAAGACACAACTGGAAATTCCGCGCCCGTTGGCTTTAAGAGTGTTTTTATTGTATCAGATTTTAAAAAAAGCCAACCCAAACCCCAGACAAATCGTGGGAGATCTGGGGAGGTGCGTTATTTTATTCTAAACTGGTTTCTCTTTCTCACTTCCAGTGCGTAGTTACACTGGCAGTCGTCACACGGGCGTTGTTTGAAAAAGGCTGAGAATAACGGCGATTGTTTAGAATTTAAGGCATCTTTTATGTCAGCTCTGGGAGCAGTTGTGTGCGTCTTTCTAGTACTTTCTGCCTTAGGACCACAAGCCCTCCTAAGCGTTCGTCGCGGGATTGAACGCCGTCTGCAGCTCGCGTCAGAATCTTCGACCTGACAAAAAATCTGAGGAGAAGGAGGGGGTAAGAACTAAGAACTTGCTCTAAAAGGAGCCGCCGATGTCGTAAAAATCCTTTCGGCCTGGCCCGGAAATGGTGCTCGCGAGCTTTCCCCGCGCTCCTCCTTGATGTACGAGTTGCCGTGAGATACCAGCCCGCTTCCCGCCTGCAAAATCTCCAGATAATACGGAGAGGGGACGTGTGGGCAGCGCTGAAAGCTGCGGTGGGACTGTTTTCACCTTGTTTCTGTGCCTTACGTGATCCCTCCGATGCCGTGTAAGTGTTTACTTAAACGCCTCGCGCGAGCCTGTTGCTTGTAGAACCGCGACATCCGGACGGCAGCAAGCACTTTTTGGTTTTTTTTTTTTTTTTTACACAGTGTTATTCAGAGAGAGTTTTATTTTTGTCATGTATAAATTTGTACACGGAAGTATTATTTTATTCGACACAATATATATAATTTTGAATACAAACCTTTGCAGCTGATGTTTTTCAATCCGCGGCGGCCGCCGCGACGGGTAGGAGGCTCATCGGGCCAAGGGTGCTGAAGCTCGCGGTGTGTTTGTTGGACCCTCCAGCTCGGAAAAAAGGCGGTGGGTGCAAAGTCTAAAAATTCCGTGATGTGGGTCCGGCGCTAAACCGCTTCGACGCGACCTGGAGGTTTTGTGACGCGCGAGGCGCCCTGAGTTACGAGCGGGGCGACAGGAGCCGCGCGAGGCATCAGAATCTTTGCCCAGATGTTAAGAGTATCCCGTCCCCCCGGCGTTTGCTGCTGCCTCGGTTTCTCTGCGCGTCGGTTGTTTGCGTTTTATTATTTGTACGAGTGGAAGGCAGCTGCCTTGAGACCCTCGGGGCTTTGCTCTAGTCGGTTTTTTCCCCTTAAGAGATTTCTCCTGCAGCCAAAGGTGCAGCACAGCTCTTGCTTTGTCACTGACAAGGGGCTGCCGTCGTCACCGGGGCTCCCGAGGGTCCCTCCTCGTAGCATCACGCGAGCGGAAGAGGCGCAGAACGTTTCAGCGGCGCCTGCGCGCAGCGTGAGCGTCTCCTTCGCGTTTGGAGGCAACTTCCCGGCTGCAGCTTCGTGGAAGAACCGTCTCGTTGCCGGCGAGGCTGGAGAAACGTGCTTGAATTCTCGTGGCTGGACAATCCCTAATCAGGTTTACAATTCTGTATATTTTATTTTTCTTTTGGCTGTCTAAACTGATGCGTCGGCAGATAAATCTTAGCCTGGCTGATACGTGTTGCCTCCTGCTTTCGTGAGAAAGCCTCTTGGACCGATTGTGGACTCAAAGCGAGACTCCTGGAAGGTTAACCCTGACGTGTTTTCATCCAGCACAGCCAGCTGACGGGAGCAGCGCGCGGATACTGCGGTTCTTCCTTCCGTACCGTTCAATTAACAGAGCATCTTTGTGCGTCGCCGTGATGAGGAGCGAGTTTAAAGCACGCTTTGGGTGTTTCCTCAGTAAATCCGGCAGCGACAGCTTCGCGGTGTTATTTGCACCCTGCGTGCAGTTTCCGTCCAGCCCTTTAACAGTGAAGCTGCTTTTTAGGCCTCCTAGGAAACACTCCAGGTCCTCTCGAGCTTTTCGTACCTCGAAAGCGGGGATGCGTGGCGGCTCCCCGCGTGCCGCAGGTCGGTTCCGGACGTCTCCAACGGCGGGGGCTCGGGCTGCGTGTTCCCGTGGGGCTTCCCAGCGACTCGCCCGCTGGGAACGGGGTCACCGCGCTCACGCTCCTTTTGCTTTTTGTTCTTAGAGCTGAAGTTCCTTCATTCTCCAGCGCAGCTTTGCTGTCACAGTCGCAGGTGAGATGCAGAACACCCGGACGTGGGTCCCCAGCTCTTTCGCCTGCTTTTTGGGACGCGCTCAGCAAAGATGCGAAACCCGGCCGCCGCCTTCTGACTGCGCCGCTGCCGACGACGGGTTGAGCCGGTTTAGCCAAAGTCAGGGCGCTGAAGCGCGTCCAGCGACAGGCAGCAGCTCTCCTGTCCTTTTGCTACATCCCTGGTGTGTTCTCCGTAATTACAGGAAACATAATTTAGACCCAAAAGAAAGGTCGTTCTTGCAGACCCAAAAGAAAGGTCGTTCGTGCGTCTTTTTTGGCTTTCAGACACAGGCTGAAACAAATGACTCTGCAGACATACTAGAAATCCCCGTGTTTGGGTACCGTGGTAAGATCTAGAGACAAATTTGGGGGAAACCTCCGATGATGTTGGTAGAAGCAGATGACTCGCAGGTTACTTTTTAGGCTTCTCTGCAGAGGAGCAGCTCCAGCTGTTGCGGGGGTGTGACCCCTTTTGGAAAGGGCAGGGACAAATCTGCCGGCTGAAAAAATTCCTCCTGCTGCCTTCTTCAATTCTGCCGCCGACGTGATGAAGTGTCTTTTATCCGGCATCTAAATAGTTACGGGAGGGGGGTTTTTCTGTGAAGCTTATCCTGACAGCTTGTCGAGGGTTAGGGCTGGGAGACAGCAGCTCTCGAACCCCCTCTTCCCCCCAAAATGGGAAGGAAAAGGGAATGAGGCGTTAGAAAACTAAAACAGCTTTAATGAACCAATAATGGCGATAATAGGGAAATGATAGAAATAAAGAACTATACACAGATCTGATATCGAACCTGACTCTCCCCTGCGCCAAGACCAGTCCCCAGTGGGGCTGCAGCGCCGGCGGCACCGGGGCGGACCCGGACTCCGGGCAGAGGGGAGCTGGGCACAGGAGCCGGATTCGGGAACTCGGGGTCGGGATCAGAGGCAGGAGGTGGGACGGAGCCCTCCTCGGACGCCGGCCTTTGAAGAAGGGGCCTCAGCCCCCGAGATCCCTCAGTTTCTACTGATGAATGTGACACCCAGGGAAGGGAATCCTCTTGTTGGTCGCCTGTCCTGCCCGTTCCTCGCCGGAGGTGCCACCTGTCACTGCCTTGTCACCCTTTTCCTTGCCGGCCCCCCCAGCGGGGCACACGAGCCCCGGCCGTGGCCTCGGTCGCTCCAGGAGCAGCCGGAGGCTTCGTGCAGCCCCGGCCCTGGCAGGGACCGCAGACACCAGCGCCGGCACCTCCGGGAGCGGGCACCGTCCGCGCAGACACGCTGCGCCCTTCCCAAAGCGCCGCCCCTGGGCAGAGGCTGAGCTGGAAAGGAAAATCCCCGCACGCAGTCGGGGCCGTTTAGTTCAAACCAGGACGCAGCTGAAGGCCGACGGAGCCGGCGCTGCCCGACGGGTCATCGCTGACTGCGCTGGGAACGTGAGCTCGCCCAGATGCTTTCGAGAAGAATTTAAATGGCTTCAATCCCCGCGCGTAACTTGAACACTAGACAGAGAAGTAGAGGGGGAAAAGGGCTCTGGAAACAGTAGCTCAGCTCGGGGCGGAGAAGCGTTACCTTGGGACGACGGGGAAAGATGAAAAGGGAAAAATGTAAAACTCATTCCGTGGCCTCCAGAGACGCGTGCTCATCACCCTGGTCTCGCTAATCTGCATCAATCGGTAAAACCAATATTGCCATGAGATAAAAAAACACTTGGATGAAACTTGCTTTAGTCTTTTTATCTTGTTTCGTTCCGGTTTGGGTGGGTTTTTCGGGTCTTGTTGGTTTTTGGTTTCTGTTACGAACAACGGGGCGCAGCTCTGGAGACAGGATGGGAAAAGGGGGGACGCACTTCTCTGGGGCCATCGTGCGGGCACGGCGTCAGGGCTGCTTGGAAATAGAGACGTTCTCCGCACAGAACGCCCCTACTAACAATTAAAAAATAAAAAATAACGTGTAGATGAGCGAGTCTGAGGCCGTGGGGTGATTCGATGGCGCCTGCGCGGGCTCCCTGCTGGATTTTCCCGCTGGGGCTGTGCAGCTCTTGTGTGGGAGCATCGCTCCGATTTCAGCCTTTTACACTTTCCCCCCCACACCCTGAAGCTTCATATTTTTTTTTCTCACCTGTTACTGCTGCATTATTGTAAGAAAAAAATGGACTCCACAGCATTAGCTCAGGCCCCGTGTGGCACCGTGGGTTTTTTTTTTCTCCCGTCTACATTCCTGTTACTCCTTTCAGCGACCTAAACCCAGATCCTAGGGCACGACGTGCCTATTTCTGTTAATAACAGAGGGTTTTAGCACCTAAATCTGTGTAATTCATTCTTTTAGCAGCGTGATACTGCGAGACGCTTGGGTTTTGCTACATTTGGCTTTGCTGAACTCCCGTCGGCCGCGTTTCATTCGTTACCAGAAATGAATCAGGCGAGATTTTTTTTAATGGTTTGGCTTTCGGGGGCGTAACTCCGAGTCTGAATTTTCATGTCTGCGCGTGAACATTCTGGTCGGGACCAAAAATCGAGGCGGTGACCTCCCGGTGGGAAGTTGTTTGGCTTGTTTAAGCTTTTTAGAAGTCGGGGTTGTGCAAACCGAGTGTTCCCCCAAAGAATTTTGCAGGCGGTTTTCACTCTTTCCTGGGTGTGGATGAGCCCAGCCCTTCCCCGTGCTGGCTGAAACCAACGTGTCCCCAGAATCACAGAATGTTGGGGTTGGGAGGGACTTCTAGGGATCACCCAGTGCCACCCCCTGCCAGAGCAGGGTCACCCAGAGTAGATCATGCAGGGACACATCCAGGCGGGTTGGAAAGTCTCCAGAGCAGGAGACTCCGCACCCTCTCTGGGCAGCCTGGGCCAGGACTCTGACACCTCACAGGGAAGAAGCTTCTCCTCATGTTGAGGTGGAACTTCCCACGTTCTAACTCAAACCCGTTACTCCTTGTTCTATCGCTGGGCACCACTGAGCAGAGATTTTCAAGTCCCTTCATCATCCTCGTAGCTCTCCGTTGGACTCGCCGAGTCCAACGGAGAGCTACGAGGATGATGAAGGGAGGAGGTCCCTGAACAGCCCCAGCTCTCTCAGTCTCTCTTCATCACCCTCGTAGCTCTCCCTTGGACTCTCTCCAGTCTCTCTGGAACTGGGGAGCCCCAAACTGGACCCAGGATTCCAGGGATGGTCTCCCCAGGGCAGAGCAGAACCTCCCCAGCCCTGCTGGACACACTTTTCTTGGTGTCCCCCCAGGCGGCTGCATTTCCCCAGAGAGAAAGGGGAGGGTCAATTGGATTTTTCTGGGTGTTTTTATTACGTTGGGGGTTTTTTTGTGTGTTTTTTTTTTTCCTTGGTGTTGCCTTTTCTGCCACGTCCTTATGTTTTACTGACCTCTTCGTATGTTTTTGTCTTTTCCTGTCCTGTTTCCTGCTTGGCCCAACAAGGCTCGTGAGCAAAACCCAAGAGTTTGGACTCTGCCTCGCAGGCAGCGGGACAGGATCGTAAGCGCTGCGAGGGATTAGCGTGGCTCCAACTCGTTTCCGAGCGTCGACAAGCGAAGCGTTAACGTTGGCTCTGACGTGACGGAACGGCTCGTGGAACGCTCCAGAGGCAGTTGGTTGCGTTTGACCCAGTTGGTTGCGTTTGACCGAGGCTGAAGCCCCTCGGAGGGACGCGTCTGACGGCCGCTTCGTCCCTCTCCACGCGATCCCGCGCGCTCGGGGCTCAGCGAGGAGACGGAGCGATTCCTGCCTCCGCCTGCGCAAAGGAACCGCCGCAAGAGCCCTGACCCGGCCTTCTGCGAACGGCAGCTCCTCCCAAAATCAGGTGGGGCGGGGGCCCCCAGAGGAGGAGACACCCAAGTGGGCTGAAAATGGTGCGAAATCCTGCCCATGCCAGCTCCAAGGAAGGTGGGAAGAGAGTCAGAGCTGAGCTTCCACGCTCTCCACAAAACCACTTTTCTTTTCAGGGTTTGACAAACCCATTCTGTTGGCTTCCCGCCCCCGCCCCCCTCCATTTTTTCTTATGCAAATTTTTTTTGTTTGTTTGTTTCTGTTTCAGCTGAATGATGTAAGAACCTGAAACGGGACCTTTGTTAAAGGCCTCCAGTGTTCGGTGCAGGAGCCAAGCAGAGAAGGATGAAGAGATTTTTTTTTCTTTCGCGGCTTGCACAAAAAGTCGAAAATAATCGGCGACCGCGCGCTTGAGCCGAGCGGCTTCAGGCACCTGCTCTAAGAACCGCAGTTATTGTGATAAATTACTGGAAGCGGTTAAACGCTGCCATCGGTCGCCGAGCAGAGGTGGGAGATAAATCTCTGTGCCTTGAGTTGTTGGGCGCTGAATTGGAACGCGGGCGCGAGCCCTGGCGATCGCCGCCTGCCTCATCTCGGGCGCTGCCGGGGGGTCTGTGCGCTCGGCGCCGCGTCCGGCTGCCGCCGTGGGGCGACCCGGTGGAGCCGAATCATCAGGGCGGGCGTCGCGTGAAGGCGACTCCGCTTCCTGAGCGCTTCGGTGGCGTGAAACAGCCGAGAACATCGCCGGGGAACCCGGATGGGAACGGCGGCTGGATCTTTCTCATCTTTGCCCTTGAGGAAAGCTGGGGAGGGTCGGTTTTTAGCGTTAACCAAAACACGAGCGCTTGTGCGAGAGAAGGAACACGAGGGACGCCGGGGAGCGCGCTTTCCGCTCGGCGCGGACGGCCGGGAAGGTCGTGGCAGCCCTTCCTCTGGGGCAGAGCTGTGCACCCAGAGCAGCAGCACCGGCCACGTTCCCTTTTCCGGGCCTGAAACCGTCTGGTTCCTTCAAGATGAGACCTGAGGCTTCTGTGAAATATTGAGACACCTAAAAAAAAACCTCCGGAGATCGGTCCTCCGCTGCGTGGGAAGCTCTTGCAAAGAGCGAAGGCCGGCATTGAAGCGCTCGCCGTTGCCGGGAAACGCTGCTCGCCGCTATTTGGCGTTTTCTAAAGCCGTGGCTTTGTGCCTGGCGCTGCTGCGCCGCGCGGGGCCGGCGGGGAGCTGCAGGAAAACAAGCCGCAGGAGCCAGATCGCCACGCTTCAGCAGAGGCTGGTGCACCTCACAAAGAGCGAGCCGGACGGAATCGCTCCCGGAGAATTCAGTGTTGGCCAGGAGTCCTGGAATGCCTCGAAATTAGATGTTAGAGTCAAATTGCTGCTTTCCTGCCCGTCTAATATCCCTTTTTTCACTTGGATTCAACCTAACTAACGCCAAATTACACCAAATTACGGAGCTGGGCAGGTCACTGCGCGTTGTGGTATGTGCTAATGCTTACGCGTCACGCTTGATTTGCCAGAATTTTACGTTCCTCCGTTTCCTGGAGATTTATTTCGCGTGTGCTTCTCCTGCGAACTGCCGCAGCGGAGAGAAACGCCCCGTTTTTAGAAGCCAAGTCTCCCGAGTATTCGGTGCAGCCACGCGCGTGTTGCCTACGGTCAAACACGGCACAGTCGGCACCTAAAGTGATTTAATTTTTATTTGCACGCTCCATGTGCATTAACAAATTCAACATACAAGATAGCATCACATAACGTAGGTTAGCTTACAGCATTATGCAGTTCCACACATGTTGAGTTACGTTTTTTGCCTTATTTTTTTTTTTTTTTCTCCACACAAAGTTGTAACTGCCCAAGTTAATTTTACAATAGAAGACACAAGGTAAAGAATAACCACACCTGGGAGATTTTACGGTGAGTCCGCTGTCACTTACTGTCTATTTTACGTTTTAAAAAATATATTATCTGCACATCTTCGGGTTCCTACTATTCCAGAAGAGTGTTGGAGCTACTCCTATCTGCCCGATCGCCTACGTCTATTTACCCTGAGCATGTTTCCTCGACGAGAAGTTCATCTTTCCTTTTCGACTAAAGGAATCTTAAAGGAGATCACCTAAGCTTAAGCATGCTTGTCACACCGAAGGGGAAAAGGGAACCGTGTCGTCAGCGTTAGTGCGTCCTAGTCCGACGTTCGGGGCGGTGCCGGGGGAAAAGTCGTGAGGGTTGCCGGACTGCGGCAACGCGAATCGCTTAGTGCAAAAAGTGGGACCGAAATGGAGCCGCACCGAGTTCCAAGGCGGGGACTCGGTGTCTGGTTCGTGGCCGTGAGCCGCTCGCAGACAAGGATAAACCCTGCTCTGACCTCGGGCACGAACCCTCGGGATGGATACAGCGCAAACGGGGCCCGCGCTTCCGCCTGCCCGGCTGAGAAAGCGAGAGCCTCAGCTTCAGCGTGACTTCTGCTGCTAAAAAGACGCTGCCTGGAAGGAAGTTTCGACGAGTCGCTAGCTACGAGGGAGAACATTCAGCTTCCCACACGAATTTCTTAGGAGGGACGGCCAAGCCGTCGGTCGCCAACGGACAAAGCGCTGCCTGTTCGCACCGAGAGCCCTCCCGGCAGCTGCAGCGTTACGCGGCGGCTCCAGAGGAAACCGCGTACAATTCGTTCGCTTATTCTACTTTCATCAAGACGAAGGGATTGGTTTTTTCCCAACGGGGCTCTAAAATTCAGTAGTCGAGTCCTGTACGTAGTTAAACGACCTTACATTTCTTTAATTATAGCACATTCTTTACACTCCGCAGAGCCCAGACCAGCCCGGCTGCCCGGAAGCAGCCGAACGTTGACCGAAAACTCGTGGTCTTCCCCGTGCCCCCGCGCACGCGCCTCCCTGCTTCGCGTTGCCGTGTGAGAGGAGTAATTTGAATTTCTACAGCCCGTTCTAACCATCTCCGCTCAGGCTACCGACGATGTTTATGCTCAATTAGCTGCTGCCAATTACCGCCCTTACATCTTTCCCGGCTCGACCGTACCCGGCAGCCCCACGGCGTTACTTGCTGCCGGCCGGTACAAAACGCAGCTCGTGGCGTTTAACCGCGAGCTCGAACGCAGCCGCTTCCCGACGCGTGTTTGGTGGAACGTTACGAGCTTCCAACCACGGCCGGGTCGGGGGGAAGAGCCCGGAGTGCTCCGGGTCGCGCCTGCCAAGCAACGGTTTTGCACCGGGGAGATGAATCCCACGCCTCCAAAGTCGGTCACGATTTAAGAGCCGCCTCGAAACTCGGAGAGCTCACCTCGCTTTGTGTTTTGCGCTGTTGTGTTTTTGACCCTCGCGGGCAACGACAAGATCACGCCTCGTGCAGCTCGCCGCCACGAGGAATAAAGGGAAGCTTTGCCATTGTTTCACTTAAAACCTCTTCCCCCGAGGTTCTGCCCTCTCTCAGGTCATCGGAAGAAAACTTAGAAACGTGGAGGATTTCACATCTACTCTTTCAGAGCCTCGGCAAGAGCGTTCTTACCCTGGGCCTCTCCCGCACAGGCGGGGTTACGGGTCTCTCCAGGACGTTTTCCGGGAGGTTCCCCAGGCCTGCGAGCTCCCGCCTGCGTGTGGAAACGCGGCGGGATCCGCTCGTTGGTGCCTGAGCTGTGACCTCAGAGCTCCACGACAAGCACGTCCTACAGCGAGCGCTTCCGCGCAGGATCATTCCTTCTCCGGGGACGGGGGGGAAGTGCCGTCTCCCCATCCGCGTTTTCCTTCCAATGCAGAATTCTGAACCCGCCTCCCTGCGGAACCGCGGCCGGTGCTCCCAGACGAGCGAAGAAGAGAAGCGCAAGAACCGACGGGCAGGCAAACGAACGAGAAACTAGAGGTTAAAACAGCAGAATTCCGGAAAACTTTGGGAGAAGCCTAATAAAGACAGGCCAACCGTGGTGAATACCAGCAAAGACAGCTCGGCACAAACACAACTTCCATAGTGACAGTATTAAAACCTGCAACGCGATATTGGTAGTTATACTAATTTCAGTTTGTAGTAGGCATGCAATAGCGTGATTACACTGTTATATATAGTCGTGGTATCTTTTTTTTTTTTCTCGTTTTTTTTTTTTCTAGATTATTTTTAAATTTTTCCTTAATGCTCTTTAGTGCCCCGCAAAAAAAAAAAAAAAAAAAAAAAAAAAAAAGAAGAGATCACATCACTAGAGAACCAACCAGCTGCTGCTTCGTTACGAAAGAAAAAGTTTAGTTCTACGACTAAAACAAGGTTTAAGTCTGTTCTACGAGTGCTAGTATTCGCTCAGGCTGTGCCACTTGGCCACCGGCTTTCTCGGATTCTCACACACCTCTCGCCAGTGCTCGGCGCCGGCGGCGGTGACGCTGTGCGCTCCCAGGATCAGCCGTCCCACCACCTCGTTTTTCGTGGTGCGGTCGAAATCGATGACGAGGAACTCGATGCTGATGTCCGGGAGGAGGTCGACGGGGATGTCGTAAATGAAGGATTCGTTGAAGACGGGATTCAAAGTGCACTTCTTCACGTGAGTCTTCTTTTTCGCGATGCGCTTCCTTCCGTAATAAACGTTCACCTTCACGTACGGATCTGCTGGAGAGAAAGAGAGAAGGAGACTAATAACACAGCCCGGCAACGCCCCTCCAGGGGTTTTGCTGCCGAACTCCCGGGGTTTTGCTGCCAAACTCGAGCCGGCGCGAGGAGACACAGCAAATCCGGCTCCCCCGGGAGGGAGGCGCCGCTCGCGCGGTTTCTCCCTGCGCAGCGACCGGCCGTGAGTCCCGTGGGAGCTCCGCGGTTGCAGAGGGGCCGGGGGAACGTGAGGCCAAACTGGGGTAATTAGTCCTAGAAATACCAAACGGGGAGCTCGTGGGTGAGGTCGGTGCCCGACCGGCCCGAGTTTTCACTTTGCGCTGCTGCCTGTAACAAGAAATCTTTTCACCCCGTTTCAAGACCTGGCCTGACGAAGCGCCGAAGGGGTTTTAAAAACTCGCAGATGTGAAATGTTCAGTGGAAGGTGCCAAAAAAGCAGAAAGTTTCAAGCAAAGCCTTCGTTTTCCCATCAGCCTCGCTTCGTTCTTTATGCAGGCGGCTTCCTCTTTGTGCAGATGCCTCTTTAGGATTAAAATTAAGATCCCAGGCACACGGTGCTTTGCTTTTCTTTTCTATTTTGTTTAAATGCAACACAAGTTGTGAAGCGGGAACTCCCCTGCCCAGCTGCCACTGGCTAATTTTCACTTTATCCAACTGAACTGATGAGCTTATGCATAATGTAAAGATCACAGAAAGAAATTCTGTCAGCCCGGCACGATTCGGCAAGCACAAGGTTCCTGAAAAAATTATCCTCTCGTTGGAGACTGCACATGGGGAGCGTTTTAAAGGAAGAGGAAAATTGAAGGTGCACGGCAGAGAACGAAGCCTGGTCTGTGTTTTTTTCTGAGGCGCGGAGGAGAAAGCTGCCAAGCCAGGACTGAATTTGCTGTCAGGGAGCCTGTTCCCAGACCTCCAGGTGATCCCGACCGTTTTTCCCTAATTCTGAAGGAAACTTTGCTGAGGAGATGGGGGAGCGGAACAGAACCAGAAAAAAAAGGCTACAGGAAAGGAAAGAGGGGAAGGGGAAGAGGGGAAAGGGAAAAAGGAAAGAGGGAAAGAAAGGGAAAGGGAAAGGGAAAGGGAAAGGAAAGGGAAAGGGAAAGGGAAAGGGAAAGGGAAAGGGAAAGGGAAAGGGAAAGGGAAAGGGAAAGGGAAAGGGAAAGTCAGCCCCAAGTTAGGTGGAGATCTGTGGAGTTTGGGAAACGCCGTCTCGAGAAACAAACCCGGCGGCCCCAGAAAGATGCAACTGTGGGTGTCGCGGCAGGAAGGATTCGGCCTTGTTTGCTGAACCGTCTGTTTGGCGGGTGATGGATCCCTCTGTCGCCCTCAGGAAGAGTTTGAGGACGAGCAGGCAAAGAAAACTTTCACTCGAGAGAGGCGATGAGATCTGGAAGCAAACTGCAAGGGCCCAGGGCTGTTCAACATCTTTGTCAGCGACACGGACAGTGGCATCGAGGGCACCCTCAGCAAGTTTGCCGACGACCCCGAGCTGTGTGGGGCGAGGGACTCGCTTGAGGGCAGGGCTGGCGTCCAGAGGGAGCTGGACAGGCTGGAGAAACGGGCCAGGGCAAACTGCAGGAGGGGCAGCAAGTCACAGGGCACGGTCCTGCCCCTGGGTCAGGCAAATCCCAGGCACAAACACAAACTGGGCCCAGAGTGGGCTGAGAGCAGCCCCAAAGAGAAGGACTTGGGGTGTTGATGGATGAGAAACTCAGCCCGAGCCGGCCGGGCGCTCCCGCAGCCCAGAGGCCAACCCTGCCCTGGGCTGCATCTGGAGGAGGGTGGCCAGCAGGGCAGGAGAGGGGGTTCTCCCCTTTGCTCTGCTCTGGTGAGACCCCACCTCGAATCCTGCGTCCAGTTCCGGTGTCCCCACCATAAGAGGGACATAGAGCTGCTGGGATGAGTCCAGAGGAGGCCACAAGGATGCCCCAGGGGCTGGAGCAGCTCTGCTGCGAGGACAGGCTGAGGGAACTGGGGTTGCTGAGCTGGGGAAGAGAAGGCTCCGGGGGCACCTTATCCCTGCCTGCAGTGCCTGAAGGGACCTACAGGGAGGCTGGGGAGGGACTTTGGGCAAGTGTCCAGCGACAGGACAAGGGAACTGGGTTGAAATGGAAGGGGAACGGGTTCAGACGGGATGTTGGGAGGAAATTCCCCAGTGCGAGGGTGGCCAGAGTCTGGCCTAGATTGCCCAGAGAGGCTGTGGCTGCCCCCTCCCTGGAGGTGTTCAAGGCCAGGTTGGATGAACCTGGAGCAACCTGGGCTGGTTGAGAGGTTGGAGCAGGTGAGCTCTGAGGTCCCTTCCGCCCTCGGCCCCTCCAGGGTTCTGTGATTTTTTTTTTCCCTGTGCACTTAGAGCTGGAGAAAATAGCTTCTACCTGAGAGGCCGGTGATATCCATCTTTGGCAAGTGCCGGGCTTTCAGCACCACAACGGTCATTCTCTGCGCCACGGGCTGGTACGACAAGGAGACTTGCAGTTCCCCTCTGCTAATGCATTTCTGTGAAAGAGAAACAAAGAACTTCTTAGGACACGACGGTCTTAGAAACAGGCAAATGCTGCAAGTCCCTAGAACCGCCTTTCCCTGCGCTAAATGCTGGGAAGCAGGAGGGTGTCAGCGCCTCGGGCACGGCAGAACTTTGGGAGAAGGAGCGAGCGGCGAAAGGAAAATCGCCCGGCGCCCATCGCCCCGCGTCGCCAAGCTCCTGCCTCTCGCCTGGAATTCTGCGATTCCCCCAGCGCAAACCCAGCGGGCGCTTTCGAGACCCCGGCAGCCGTGGGTCAGCAGGTTTTGGGAGCTTAAGGGCTGCTGACTTTTGGCAGAGCTTCGAGGACCAAGCGCCTCAAGCTCTTTAGGGTGCTCTGCCAGGTTCTCCATGGGCTTAGTCTGCAAGGGGACGGGAGGACAAAAAAAAAAAGGTAAGAACTGATCTAGTGGGTTAAACGTGCCGTTAAGTTGAACGCAGCAAATATTTGCCATTGTTTTCCAAAACGCACGGAACAGAGGTTATTGCTGCTCGTGCAAACTTTTGGGAAAACAGTAAATACAGGAGCAATTTCCTGGCCCTGAAAGGGAGATGGTCAGAACTTCAGCTCCTCGGATACGCCAGAGTGCAGCAGCCAGAGAGAGTATTGAGTTCTGGGGTTCTTTTGGTCTGGGCTAATTTAACACAGTTACTTCAGAGTAATTTGTAGGGAAGAGGGACCTGGGGGCGCTGGTGGGCAGCAGGATGGCCATGAGCCAGCAGTGTGCCCTCGGGGGCAAGAAGGCCAAGGGCATCCTGGGGTGGGTTAGAAGGGGGTGGCTGGTAGGTCAGAGAGGTCCTGCTGCCCCTCTGCTCTGCCCTGGTGAGGCCACAGCTGGAATCTTGTGTCCAGTTCTGGGCCCCTCAGCTCCAGAGGGACAGGGAACTGCTGGAGAGAGCCCAGCGCAGCCCCAGGGATGATGGAGGGAGTGGAACATCTCCCTGGTGAGGAGGAGGCTGAGGGGTGACCTCATTCATGTTATAAATATGCAAAGGGGGAGTGTCAGGACGGAGCCAGGCTCTTCTCAGGGGTGTCCAGTGACAGGACAAGGGGCAATGTGTACAAGCTGGAGCACAGGAGGTTCCACAAAAATGTTAGAACAAACTTCTTCTGTGTGAGGTGCCGGAGCCCTGGCCCAGGCTGCCCAGAGAGGGTGCGGAGTCTCCTGCTCTGGAGACTTTCCAACCCGCCTGGATGTGTCCCTGCATGATCTGCTCGGGGTGACCCTGCTCTGGCAGGGGGTGGCACTGGGTGGGTGATCCCTAGAGGTCCCTTCCAGCCCTGAACATCCTGTGATTTGCATCCTTGTCAGGAACTACTGGGAAGGCTCGTTAGGCTGGGATGCACTCGGGCTGGCTTGGATCAGCGCAGTCGTTTACCGGGGTTTAAACTCGGTTCGGTATCACAGATTTTGAAACTTCCTGACGTGGAAAAACGCTGTTCCGCAACGGCTGCCTCGAAGCAGGTTTTCAAGACCAAGCACCCGACACCACGGTAAATCTATGTTTGGTTACTAATAAATGTTAAAGAATTTGCATCCTTGATTAAATCTCTTCTTATTTAGAAGAAGCCAAGAAAAGCAAAGGAGTTACCAGACCTCTGGTTCTGGTGGGATTCTTTTGGAGTTTTGGTTCATTGACGTAAGAGTCTCCTTTAAATAACTTTAATAAAAACAGTTAAATGCCCCATAGAGTAGAAAACCCCTTCTCAAGTCAAACGCTACAGCTCTAGGACACGGGGACTTATTTTTTAGAGCCCACCAACAATTTCCAACACGTTAAGGCAAGAAGTGAGCCCAGATGCTTTTTTTCTATTAAACCCGGAGGACGGGCAGTAAAAATAAACCAAGCAAGAAAACAAAAACATCAAGCACCACCTCCTCCTCCTCCCCGAGGACGGTGTGAAAACATCTCCCCCAGCGTAAGCCGCGATATCTCACAGGGATCGCTCGCCGGGCGCCGAGAGCGGGATTCAATTCACCCAAATTTTAGGTGCCTACGTTTGGCAAAACCGCTTCGGACACACTCGGTGCCCAAGCGAGAACAAAAGAGACTCGTCTGGGCGGGAGCGCTCGGCGCCGGTGGCCACGTCTGCTCCAGGACAAGAAGAATCGCGTCGGAGCCCGCTGTGTCGGCGTATCCTCTCCTACCGACGGCCTCTCAGCAGCGACTCGGCTGCAGATAATCCCCAGCGTCGGCGGCTAAACCAGCCAGAGCAGACGATCCTCCCTGCCTGAGCGAGGTTTGTCTCTGCAGACGAACACCCCGTCACCCCCTCGGCTCTGTGACCTGCAGAGGGGGGCTCTGCCTTTCCTCTCGGCACCCTCACTGCCAGCATTCCGTGTTTTGACGCCTGAACTGCGACCCTGAAGCCACGCAGCAGTGAACTGCCCCGCGAAAAAACCCCGTCCGTGTGATACCCACCACACGGATCCAGGGAAAAATGGGTTTCACGGTTAAGGATTTGCACCACCCCTGCTTGTCAGACCCTGGAGGCTCCCGAACCGAAGAAACCGGGAACAAATACGAGGCGAGGAGCCCCGCGGCGCGCGACGTGAAGCGACTTACCTGTATGTTCCTTTTGAGGATCTCCCTGGTGAGCTGAACCTTCCCGGTGCTGGGATCCACCCCCGCGAGGGGCACCACGACCTCTCCGATGACGTCGTCTCGCGAGAAGCGATCGAAGCTCAGCACGAGGAAGTGAAGCACCAGATCCTGGAGCTGGCTGTAGGGGATGCCGTAGAAGGTGAAGGTTTCATCGAAGACCGGGTCCAGCGTCTTGCGAAGCACGCGAGTCTTCACCCGGTGCCTTTTGTCTGGGAGAATTGTCATCTTGATGTAGGGGTCGGAGCTCTGGGTGTGCTCGTCCATCACGGGCAGCCCGTGGGCCTCCTGGATAGTAACCACCAGCGCTTTTTTAGGGAAGTTGTAGTCCACTGAGAAAGTCAGTTCGCCCAACAAGACGTCATCCCCCGGAGAAGACGGGGAGGAGGTTTTACTTCCTCCCGGCGTGAGGCTTTGGTCTGGACTCAGTTCGTCTCCGTAATCGACTTTGATCGGGAGCTGGTCGACGTGGGGGGCTGCGTTCGGCCCGTCCGGAGCCTTCTCGGCACCCACCAGCCCGGATTCGGCAGCATCCACCGAGAGGCTTCCCCTCCCGCTCTCCTTGGGAGCGCCGTTCTTGTCTCTCCGGATCCGGTTGATTTTCTTCTTGTTACTCAAGGTCTCCGGATAGATACTGATGCCTTTCAACATGTGAATGAACTTATACGGCGGCGTTTTGTGCTTCTTTTCCGCTTGCTGGTGACAGCATGTCCACACAAAAACCGTGACGGAGACGGAAACCACGAGGACGGTGGCGCCGATGAGGCCTGCCACGACTGGCGACACATCTGCGGAGGAGACAAGGCAGTCAGGAAGGAGCTCGGCCCCGCCCCGGGGCCAAGCGCGTCTCGACGGAGACCCCCGTGTTCTTAATTCAACTCTCGTGCCGACCATCGGGTCGTTAAGGTTGGAAAAGACCAAAAAGATCGAGTCCAACCGTCAACGCGACACCACGAAACCGTGGCCTCGAGTGTCACGGCTACGTGGTTTTATCGAACCTTCCCCGGAATGAAAACCAAAATGATTTCCTTTAGTTTATGTTTTCCCACCCAGAAAACGGTCGGCACTGCTAAGGCGCGTCTCAGCCGTGACTCAAATTGTTCCTCAACAATTTTAGGGTTCCACGGGGTATAATCCCCGTCTTGCCAAATCGAGCTCCCGCATTTCCCCCGGAATATTTGCAGGAATTCGATTTTCAGGACACATTTTTGTACGTGACTTGCAGGAGACACGGCAGCGGGGCTGGAACTCCACGATCTTTGAGGTCCCTTCCAACCCAAACCATTCTATGATTTTTTTATTCTTTCTTCCTCACACGCTCTGATCAGAAACATTCCACAACTCTTATTTTAACAACACCAAGGTGGTAACAACTACGGCCCTATCGCTGAATCTGGAGTTCTCCTTTACTAACGTTTAAAAACAACAAAATCATCCCTTTGGCCTGAAATGGTTGATTTTTTTTTTCCCCACCCCTTACGGCCGACACCGAATTTCCGGATGAAATTCCATGTTCAAAAACACCGGGCGGAAAACTCCGTCTCTGGATTATCTGAAATTTTCTAGTTCTCATTTCAACAATCTTTCTGCCGTAACGAAATAAAAAAGCACCACGTTCGTTTTCAGCAGCCGCGCTCGTTCTTATTTTCTATTTATAAACGGTCGATTTTGGAAAAATATCGCCGAGCCGCGGAACGGAATCGGCGGCGGCCGACTCCCCGGCACGTGCCGTTGCCACCCTCGAGCGATTCCAGCCGAGGGCCGCCGAGACGATTCCAAAGTTGGAGCAGATGGAGGCTGGAGGACGGCGAGCAGATGGAAGCCGGGGAGAAACCGAAAGAGCAGGGCTTAAAAAAAAAAAGAGATTTTTTTTTTGCCGTCTTCGATTTCTCGGCGGGAGGTTCTAGGGAAGGTAGAGCCAGGCCCTTCTGAGAACTTAATCTTCTGTTTAACCATCGTTAAAGCAAATTATTTGCAATTAGAAAGCAAACCAAAAAGGCCCCTTTCTTTACGAACTGCACGACCCGCTTCCGTAGGAAAACCAAAAACTGGGGTGGTGCCAATCGGGGCGGGGTACAAAGGGGAAGCTTCTCGGATTTCCCCGTCCTCGCGGGGAGGAATCAACCTCCCGGCTCCAGAGAGCACCTGGATCGGGGATTTCCTGTTCCTTCCCCATCTCTGTTCATCGAGGCCAGAATCCCCGCAGCTCACAGGCTCAGTAAAAAAAAAAACAACCAGACAAAAGTGATTTTCTCCTCAGCCAGAAGCCTTCCCAGACTGGAACGGGCACCGTCTCTTGCAACGGGGAGCGACTCCACAGACAAATCTCTCTCGGGCCTCCCGGCGTGGAGTCAGCTGCTCTTCAGTGGCTAATTTGAATGCAGCTCAGCCCTATTTTATATCTATAGATATATATTCCATTTCTATCCGTATGATATCATATATATATATGTATTACATACATATTATATAGTATATTTTTATGTTATACATGCTATATATGCTGTATGTGCTCTATATGGTACATATGCTATGTGTGTTATAGATGTCATATATGCTATATGTGTCATACATGCCATATGTGTTATGGTTTCTATATATTATATTATATAATACTATATATTACATTATGTTATATTGCATTACATCATATTATGTTGCATTACATTATATTATATTGCATTACATTATATTATATTGCATTACATCATATTATATTGCATTACATCATATTATATGATATATGATATATGATATATCATATATGATATACGATATACGATATATGATATATGATACATGGTATAGCACATATCATATATGGTATATGATATATCATATATGATATATCATATATTATACATTATACATTATATTAAATTATAGAAAAATACATTAATTATATTGTATTGTATCGTATTACATTATATATACAGCTATTAAAAGCTTCAGCTGAACGTGCATAAAAAAAGGGACAGCTGCTGAACCTCCCCTCTCGTTCCGAACTCGTTTCCTCGCCCTGATCTTTTCCTCTCGTCCTGATCTTTCCCGCGTTCCAACCCCACCGAGGAACCGGCTCTGGAGGAAGGGGCTCCGGCGCCTTCCTTCGGGGCGCAACTCCAGCAGCAGCAGCAGCGCGGAGCCTTCGCGACCTCCCTCCCGCCCAACCACCGGAGCTCTTACCTCCGCCTCCCGCTCGGCGCCTGTCCCGGCGTCCGAGGCGCCGCCGGTCGCCCCCCGCGCCGCCCCGACGCCCCTTTCTCCCGGCCGAGGGCTCCTCCTCGCCCGCCCTCGCACCTCCCGCCCGCCTCGCTCCTCGCGGCCGCCAACCGCCCCGGCGCGGAGCTGCCGCCGCGACCCCAGCCCAGCTCCTCCGACCCTCCTTTGCGGCTCACGACGCCCGTTCTCCGCGGCCTCGAGAAGAGCAGAACCACGGGTTTTGTGTCTTTTTTCTTTTTCCCACCCCGGTTTTCCACCCGAGGCCTTCGCCCCGACGCGACGCCGCGACTACAAGGGATCGAAGCCGGCGTCGCGGGGACACGGGATTAATTCGGGATGAGCGAAAATTCGACCCAAACTCCCTCCGAGAGCCGGCGCTCGCCCCTCGTCCCCCGCGATGGCGGCCGAGGGCCCGGTGGCGGCCGCACGTGGCTCTCGGGTTCCGGGAAGCGGGAGGTAAACACATACATACACCCCGCGGCGGCAAAGGACACCGAGAATTGGCCCCAATTAACGGAACGTGGCGACCCCCGAGGGCGAGGCCGGCGGGGGTAGGGGGGGGGGATGCTGCGGTACCCGCCCCCCCCCTCCCCGCCCCGGGGGGATCCACCCTCCGGTTCCTCCGGGGCTTTGCGGTTCCTCCCGGGCTCCCCCCGCCCCGCCGGTGCCGCAGCCGCCCCCGGGGAGGCGCGAACAAAGGCCGCGGCGCGTCCTGCGGCACCTGCCGGGCCCGGGCCCGCCCCGCCCCGCCCGGGGGCCGCCGCGGCGATGGGGTCGGGGCCTCGGGCGGGCGCTGCCGCGGCGGGGAGGGGGAAGGCGCCCCCGGCGCCACTCACCGAAGCCCGGGGGGACGCTGGTGATCTCCGCCATGGCCCGGCGTCAGGCGGCGCGGTGCCGGCCCCCGCCCGCAGGATGCCTCGGCCGGGATGCGGGAGCTGCCGACTGGCCCCGAGGCGGCGCAGGCCCCGCCCCGGCCCGCCCCGCCCGGCGGTGACTCGGCAAGAGCCGGCGTCGGGCCGCGCCCCCGCCCGGGGCTGCGCTACCGCCGCGATGGGGCGGGGGCGGTGGCGGCGGGCTCCGCCGGGGCGGCGCTGGCGGGCGGCCGGTGCGGCGGGAAGAGCCTCCGAGGCGGGGCGGGGGGCGGCGGTGGCGGTGGCGGGGCGGGGCGGGGCGGGGTTGGGTGGGGGGGGGGAGGCCGGAGCTCGGCGGCGTCGCCCAACCAAGATGGCGGCGGCCGCCCCCGCCGCCCCGCGTCGGCGTCGTCACGGCGGGGCTGGCGGCGGCGCCTGCGCGCGGGGCGGGCGGGCCTCGCGCCGCTTCCGCTTCCTGCCGGGCCGGGCCGGGCCGAGCGGGGCCGCCGAGCTCGGGCGCCGCCGCGTCCGTTCCCCCCCTCCCCGAGGCGGGCGCCGGGATGTCGCTGTCGCTGAAGATGCTGCCCTGCAAGAAGAGGAGAGCGGCCGCGGCCGGGCCGCAGAGCCCGCGGGAGCGCGCAGGCGGCGAGGACGCGGAGCCGCCCGGCGGCTCCTCCTCGGCGGGCGCTGAGGGCGGCCGGGCCGGGCCGGGCCCCTGCAGGGCGCCCGGGGAGGCGGCGCTGAGGGCCGGGAGGCGGCCCCCCGGCAGGGCGGCGCCGGAGGCCAGGGAGGCCTGCGCGGCCCCCGAGGGCCCCTGGAGCGCCGAGGCGGCGGAAGGTAAATGCGGGCGGGGGGCGGCGGCTGCGCGGCAGGGCCTCGGCCCCGGGTACCGCCTGTGCTCGGGCCTCGTGGGGCGCTTTTCTGGGAAGTTCGGGGGTTTCCTCCCTTGTAACTCCCGGAGAGGCGAGGCCGCTCGCCTCTGGCGTCGCCGAACGCTTTAGCAGTGGCGTTTTCCCCCCACCCAGAGCACCCAGCCCCGCGGACGTGCGGGCACCTTGGCCCCGCCCGTGACCTTTCGCGGGTCCCGGCAGCCGTCGGGCCTGGCGGTCCCGTCCACGGGCACGTTCCACAGGTCGGACGCGGTGCGGGACGTGGTGCTTCCAGGCCGCCTTCGGACCGGCCTTTGCACACCTGCCCTTGGGTTTCAAACAGTCGCCGCTCGTCTAGTTTTTAAGTGTAGAGTTTTGCACTTGGGAAAGAACAACCCCATGTGCCAGCACAGGCTGGGGACTGCCCTGCTGGAGAGCAGCCCCTTGCAGGGGAAAGGGACCTGGGGGTGCTGGTGGGCAGCAGGATGGCCATGAGCCAGCAGTGTGCCCTCGTGGGCAAGAAGGCCAAGGGCATCCTGGGGTGTGTTAGAAGGGGAGCAGCCAGTAGGTGGAGAGAGGTCCTGCTGCCCCTCTGCTCTGCCCTGGTGAGGCCACAGCTGGAATCTTGTGTCCAGTTCTGGGCCCCTCAGCTCCAGAGGGACAGGGAACTGCTGGAGAGAGCCCAGCGCAGCCCCAGGGATGATGGAGGGAGTGGAACATCTCCCTGGTGAGGAAAGGCTGAAGGAGCTGGGGCTCTTTAGCTTGAGAAGAGGAGGCTGAGGGGTGACCTCATTCATGTTTATAAACATGTCAAGGGGGAGTGTCAGGAGGACTGAGCCAGGCTCTTTTCAGCGGCGTCCATTGACAGGACAAGGGGCAATGGGTGGAAGCTGGAACACAGGAGGTTCCATAAAAATATGAGGAAAAACTTTTTCACTGTGAGGGTGACAGAGCCCTGGCCCAGGCTGCCCAGGGAGGGTGTGGAGTCTCCTGCTCTGGAGACTTTCAAAACCTGCCTGGACGTGTCCCTGTGCGCTCTGCTGTAGGTGATCCTGCTCTGGCAGGGGGGCTGGACTAGATGATCTTTGAGGTCCCTTCCAACCTCTAACACCCTGTGATTCTGTGACTTCTGGCTATTAAGCTGTGAAACCGGCGAAAGTGCCAGCGGTTGTGTCCCAAAATCCTGGTTTTCAATAGTTTGTGTCCACATTTACTTCATAGAATCCTAGAATGGCCCAGGCTGGAAGGGCCCTTAGAGATCATCTGATCCAACCTCCCTGTCACGGGCAGGGACACCTCTCAACCAGATCAGGCTACTCAAGGCTCTGTCCAACCTGGCCTTGAACACCTCCAGGGAGGGGGCAGCCACAGCCTCTCGGGGCAATTTATTCCAAAGTCTTGCCACCCTCGGACTGAAGAATTTCTTCCGAAGATCTAATCTAAATCCACTCTCCTTCCACTTAAACCCATTTCCCCTTGTCCTGTCGCTGGACGCTCTTGCACTTCCGCTGTCCGACAACAATTCCTTCAGGCGTTCGGAAAAGAAAAGGGGGTGCTCATACAGGGCTCTGCCCGCTGCTGCGAGCGGAACTTGCGTGAACGTCAGTTTGCAAATTTGCTGCGGAGGGTGCGGATATTTGTGTTCAAAGCTCCGGTGGGCTTTGCTTGCCCTGAGGTTCACTCGGTGGAAGTGCGACGGGAGGTGTTCACGATCGACGTGACGTGCGTTTGGTATCTCCGGCCGTCATGAAGTCTGCTGAAACGAGTGGTTGGTCCCTCTTTTCCCCAGACTACCTGTCGTGTTTGGGTTTGGGTTTTTTTTTTCCTGACACACCTCTTTGCCTCTGAGCTCTGGGGGCGTGTGGGAAGCGTGGGGCCAGCGATATTTTTTCCGCTCCACCCGCATCATCTCCCTGACGTGATTTTCCGCGCGGCCGCGCAAGTTGCTGTGCCGGCCCGGAGCAGCAGCTGCTGCGGTGGGGAAACTGGTTCAGGTGGGTGACACGGTGTGTTCTCATATTGGCTTAAGGTGTTTGCCAAAATTCCAGTTTTAGGTGTTTTTCAGGGTCGTTGTAAGCCTCTCTAACTCCAGTCTGTGGCAAAAAGGGACAACGTTTCCCCGTTTACCCTGGGAAAAGTGATGTCTCTGGGTTTTTTTGGGGATTTTTTTTTGCCGTTGGATCATTTAAGAGGGACGGTTTTGAGCATGGCCGCGCAGAACTGCGGGTGGAGGGAGCAAGTCTGAAATAGCTGGGGGTGAGCGTCGCTTTGCCTGGTTTGTTTCCCGGCGGGACGGGACTGCTGCTGCCGCGGCGTTTGGTGCAGCCGGGCTGGGTTGGGCTCGTGCGGGTGATTTCAGAGGTTCGAACGGGTCACGATGAGATTTCTGCAGTCGCGGCAGCTTCTTAACTTGCTCAGCCGTGCCCACGGGCTGTATCTGACCGCAGGGAAACCGCTGAAGCCGTGCACGGAGGCGGAAGTGAATTCGCAGAGAGATCCGTGTCTGACCGAAAACCAACCCGCAGCGCAGGGCTCTCCGGGGAGAGGTTCTCTGCAGCCGGCTCTTAGAAATCCTTCCGTGATGAAGCCACTGAAGAACACCAGAGCAGGTGAGTGACGAGTGAAATGAGGATTTGGGGCTGTTTGTTCCGTTGGGTAAGTTCTGGGCAGGGCACAGCCCCGGGGCTCGCAACGGTGAGCGCAGAACTCGGGAGCTGTGGACGCCGGGGACGGGGGTTGTTCGGGTGCAGCCTTCCTTTCGAAGTTTTCGTCCTGCGCTCCGTAATTCAGCGGCTAAAGAAACTAGAGGTATCCAAGGTGAAACTTGCTGGAGCTGATCTCTGCAATTTTGGATGATGAAAAACGCCGCTTTCCTTCGGAGGAAGTTACGGCTCTTTGTTTCGCTGCGTCACTTGGGAGACACCTCGAGTGCCGGCAGCTGTGATCCGCTCTTCCCGCCTGGTGCCTGGGGTTTTGCAGCTGTTTGAATGACCTACTTCAAACGTTTCCCTTCTGGAAGAGGTGTAAAAGGGCTGTTCTATAAAATCAGCCCAGTAGAGACAGCAAATACTTAACGAGACTCACGTGACTTAGGTGACTCAGGTCCTGCAGCATTTCAGTCTGTCATTCAAAAGAATGTTTTGAGTTCTTGTGGCCATTTCTGTTTGGGTGATGTCCTTGGCAGCTCTTGGAAAGCTGCTGCCTCTTCAGGATCTGCAGAACTCAAACTTTTTATTTTTTTTTTATTGAACTCATATGCTGAGAATGTGCTGAATGTGAAGTAGCTGAATCTTTAGATTCCGGTTTTGATTTGATTTCAGAGGAGCAAGAGGGAGAGGACCCTGAGAGAAGGAAGAGGAGGAGGAAGGCGACCAAACGGAAAAGGGAAGGGAGAAGTCAAGAAGAGGAGGGGTCTTTGTCCTGCGACATCAAGCTGGATGATACTCTGGATCGCACCTTAGAGGATGGAGCTAAACAGCACAACCTGACGGTCGTCAACGTGCGAAACATCCTGCACGTGAGTGTGGTGGGACCGGTACGGGGAAACTCGCTGTTCCTCGTTTTGAGGGAGCTGTTTCCTACTAAAATCCTGATGGGGATTCTGGTGGTGCTGACAGAAATGACCCCAAGCAACCTTTTGGTCGGTCACTCAACTTCCAGTTTGCCGAGAGCTGCAGGGACACCTGTGCTGTCCCAGCTGTGTATCAAACTCTCGTTCTGCGCCGAGGCGTAGATTTCTTTTTAGCCCCTGAGCAGAGTCTGGAGAACAAGAGTGTTTTATTCTCCCCCAGGATCAAAAACCGTGCTGTGTTGTTTGGTGGGGTTAGTCTTTCCTTTTATTTTTTATTAGCTGCTGTTGTTCTAATCCAGGTGATCTCGGATGGTTCCTTGCCATCCCTGTGGCAAACAAACTGGAGTCTGCCGTGATTCCTTGGGGCAAATTCACTGCCTCGTTTTGTGCAAGTACCACAAGTTAACGCCTTTGTCCTGCGGTGCCGTGCGAGGGCTGCAGATATCTTGGTCACTGCCTTCCCTGGGAACGTATGGTCTCGTTCAGAAAATGTAGGCACTAATACTGGGTGTCCCCATTTCTTTTAAATATCATAAAACCCTAGAATGGTTCAGGCTGGAAGGGACCTTGAAGACCATCTCGTTGCAGCCCCTGCTGTGGGCAGGGACCCCTCTCTCCCACCAGCCCAGGTTGCTCCCAGCCCCGTCCAACCTGGCCTTGAACCCTCCCAGGGCTGGGGCATCCCCACCCTCCTCGGGCAGCCTGTGCCAGGGCTTCACCGCCCTCAGGGGGAAGAATTTCTTCCCTAGATCTCATCCAAATCTCCCCTCTCGCAGCTTCAGGCCATTTCCCCTTGTCCTGTCCCTACAGGCCCTTGTAGAAAACCCTTCTCCACCTTCCCCGTCGGCCTTTTCCAGGTATTTGAAGGCCGCTGTCAGGTCCCCCCTGAGTCCCCCCTTCTCCAGCTGAGCCCCCCCAGCTCCCTCAGCCTCTCCTCCCAGCAGAGGTGCTCCAGCCCTCTGGCCATCTCCGTGCCCTCCTCCGGACGCGCTCCCGCAGATCCCCGGGGTCCTTTTTGTCCCGCGGGCTCCGGAGCTGGAGGCGGCGCTGCAGGTGGGGCCTCGCCAGCGCAGAGCAGGGGGCAGAATCCCCTCCCTCGCCCTGCCGGTCACCCTCCTGGTGCAACCCAGGGCACGGGGCGCTTTTCGGGCTGCGAGTGCGCGCGCCTGGCTCACGTTGTCAACCAACACCCCCAAGTCCTTCCCCTCGGGGCTGCTCCCACCCTGCTCTCTGCCCACCCTGTGTCTGGGCTTGGGATGCCTCCACCCACGTGCAGGACCTTGCGCTTGGCCTTGTTGAACTTGGTGAGGTTGGCCTGGCCCAGTGTTTTCTGCAGTGAGGTAGCACCGCGTTTCAAAGAGCTGATTATTACTTTCTCTAGAAAATTAGACTCTTCCTATTTCAGAAGCCCGTGAGCACTTAAGCAGTTCCATTTTCTGCTGCAGCTCCGTAGCAGCGTTTCTCTGGCGGCTGGGATCGGCACGTTTGGCTGGTTACGTGGCGTGAGAGAAGGGAAGGGAAACTGGTGTGAGGTTTTGTTTTGACTGTTTTCTTTCCTTCTGCTGGAAACTTTTTCTGGCGAGCGTTCAGTGAGAACGCAGCAGAAATGTTGAGGTCGCTGCCGTGCTCGCTTTTAGTTTTTCTTGTCCGATCGCTGAATAATCTTGTTGTGTTTTTTTTTAATATAGTGAATTACAAAGTGTGTTGCACACCAAATATTTCTCCGTCGCGATTCCACGTAGTTTATTTTAACCTTAGGCCTGTTTCTTTTTACCGGTGGGGATGTAAAGGATATTTTTTGTTGTGTCCCTGCAGGAAGTGATCACAAATGAGCACGTGGTTGCCATGATGAAAGCAGCCATCAGTGAGACGGAAGATATCCCTTTGTTTGTAAGTCAAAAAGCTTTCTCAGTTTGGTTTCTCTGCTCTAAACGCACGATACCGTCGCTGGTTTGTCTTCTCGGGTTGTGACACGGCGTGGAGAGAATAGTTAGTACCATAATTTGCACTTTATCACCAGATTTATTGCCTGGATAGAATAGTGCGCGAGTGTAAATGCTGAAACACGGTTATGAGGGGTTATTTTTGATTTTAGTCTAAAAGGTAGAGAATTTGAAAAAAAATTCCTAAGTCTTGTAGTGAAGAGATGCTGGGGAAGGGTTTGCAGTTAAGGAAAATTGCTGAAGAAGTTGCTGCTGTCTTGTTTTTAAACTCTCAGGAGCCCAAAATGACTCGTTCCAAACTGAAGGAAGTTGTGGAGAAGGGAGTGGTGAGTACGTCTTCGGATTTTCTTATCGTGCCCTCCCCGCTACCCACATGCTTTTGATTGTTATGAAAGAAGTGTTGAGTCTTCTTTTGTGGGATCTGGTCTTAAAATGAGAACAAAAGTTAAAATACGAAAAAAATGAGGTTTTTCTTTAGTATTTTAACATATTTTTTTACATGACCAGAATAGAACCAAGTCAGAGTTAGAAAATGCAGTGAATTAACAGCATTGATGGTCCTAAGGCTGTCGCTGTGGAGAGCGTGTGGGTGGTGTCGAAGCCTTTGTTCGACGCCCGTTGTGACTTGGCTCCTCCGGAGGCCTCAAGCTCAAGTTGTCATTTCCCTGACTCGATTGTCTCAGCTGTGCCGCGCCGTGCTCCTCCAGAGACGGTTACGGTGCTTTTGCCTTCCGTAGGTGATTCCAACGTGGAACATTTCTCCCATCAAGAAGGCAAATGAGGTGAAGGTGAGTGAACCGGGAAGCCGGAGACCGTGCTAGGGGCAGCCTCTGCTGATCTGGGGGGGAGCGGAACGGACTCGTGCCTGGCACGTTGGGAGTTTGGGTGACCGGGGGCGTTGCAGGCGGGGTGTGTGAGGCAGGACAAGGCAGGTAGCTCAGCAGTGGGTGCATAGGGGGCCTGAAAGAGCCGCTTGTGGGGAAAACCAGAACACGACGAGGTGGTGACGGGCCTTAGGGGTGTCTCTTCTCCTGCGTGGTCCAGCTGCCCCCTGCAGCAGCCTCTGCCCGGGTGAAACTCCGGATGGTGAGTGCCTCTGGCCAGGCCTCCTGCTGCGACGTGCTTCTCCCCGGGACGGTTTCGTACACTGTGGGACTGCCTGGAAACACAGTGTGGATCAGAAATTATTTTTGGAGTTCTGCCTGCTCCAAAAGACACGTTACCTAGGGGCAGGCAGGACTCAGCAGTGCGGTGGGAGCGAGTGGCCATTCAGATTCCGGAAACGTGTCTTTGTATCGTGCCGTGCTCCCGTCCATAAATACTAAATCATTTGTGCCCGTTCTTAACACGTTTTCCAACCACTTAGGTTGCTTTGCCAGTCTCATTTCAGTAATTTCTTCAGCCTTTTTCAGTGGTCTCCTTCCTTTCTGCACACTATTTCCTCAGAATTCTCTGATCTGAGGGTGCACGGTTAGAGTGCCACTCTTCGTCTTGCCCGTAAAAAGTTGTCGCTGTAAAAAATTGTCGCGTTTTTTTTCTGTTCCGGTGCAGCCTCCTCAGTTTGTGGACATTCCACTTGAGGAAGATGATTCGTCTGACGAAGAGTACCAGCCTGAGGATGAGGACGAGGATGAGACCGCAGAAGAGGTAAACACGACTCGGACAGAGATCCCTTCTGCTCAGCAGGGGAGTTCCCTGCGTGTTTGAGGCAGCACAATGCCCTGTTTTAACACCTGGGAACTCGTAAGCCATCCCAGATGTTTTGGCAACCCTTCTTCAGTACTGTGTTATTCATTTGGCTAGGAAAAAAAGGAGTCTTTGGAATATTAGTTGAAGCGGTTTTTGGTTGGTGGTAGAAGCCTGGAAGTTTTTAAGGCCAGGCTGGATGGGGCTCTGAGCAGGAGATGTCCCTGCCCAGGGCAGGGGATTGGAACGAGATGATCTTTAAGGTCCCTTCCAACCCTGACAATTCCGTGACGGTGTAATTTGGTTGCATTCTGCATCTTTTTGCCCTACAGAGCTTGCTGGAAAGCGACGTGGAGAGCACCGCTTCTTCCCCTCGGGGAGCGAAACGATCTCGGACGAGGCGATCGTCTGATGAAGAGGGAGGGACGCTCTGCGAGGTAAACTCGCGAGAGAGGTTTTGCTCTCTTTGGAAGCAGCTTTTTCAGTCGTTGTTCCTAAATGGTTGAGGCAAAAAGCAAAAATACGAGTTGTTGCTTGAAGCTGTGGGGACGTTATGGGTGCTCGGTGGCTTTAGGGTCACACAACGCTCGTGCGGTGGCTCCTGCGTAAGCGGTGAAGTGCGGCCCTTGCAGAAAACACTTAGCCCCAAGTAAACACGAGTACTTAAAAAAGCACCATCAGTGGAAATAATTGGCTCTTCTTCAGATAGTGATTATTTTGCAGACGATTTTTTGAGAGGAGTACAGGAGAATTGCTTTCTCTGCTTGGCTCAGGAGGAGAAAGTGACTTTGATAAAAGCATAAAGGCGCTTGCGGTGCTGCCAGATCAGTATGAGGAGTCCAGGCAGTGTGGTGAGAGCTGAGTATTGGCAGACAAGAACGAGCAAGTGACCGTGAGAACTGACCACTGGCGCTGGGATTGAAGGAGGGACAATACCGTAACGATATTTCCACGTTGTGCTCGCTGGGGGTTTGGTTTTTGGGAGGGTGGAGGGTGTGCCCCGGTGAGGTTTATCCGCTCTAGTAAATGTTGAGACTGATACTCAAAGCTTCCAAGTGTCTCCTTTCGTGCAAGTCTTTTGGATAGTAAATTTATTTGCATTTTCTGAGAATCAAAGTGAGCAGAATGTGAAAGACCCGTTCCCTTCTGTGAAGCTTCTCTCATTTCTGTTGCGCTGGACTCTGGTCAAGCAGAGATTGATTCTGTCCTTGAGTAATTTATGTCCTAAATAAACCCTTTTAACACAAAGGCCTTTTTAATTAGACGGAGAAGGTTGCCACACCTGTCGTTAGACACATCAGCGCTGAAGTAGTTCCCATGGGACCTCCGCCGCCTCCGAAACCGAAGCAGAACAAAGACAGCACGTTCATGGAGAAGCTGCACGCGGTGGATGAAGAGTTGGCTTCGAGCCCAGTGTGCATGGACTCCTACCAGGTACTGGGGGTGCTGGAAAAGCGTGGGTTTGGTTCGAGTAAAATTGGTCAGAGGAGAGGTCGCTTTCGGACGTTCTCCGCTGTTGGTTTTGCTGCTTTCTGCTCTCCTTTTACAACTTGAAAAAAGGAGTTGAAGTGTGTAGGATGCCAGTGCTCAGGAAACGGAGGTAACTGCTGAAGCGTAGTTAGTCCCGCGTGCGTAGCTTCTCGTATCCTAACCACGCTTTCTGTTTATGCTCACAAGTCTCCCACTGTCATGGTTTTTGACTGTTAAATGTGCTTCTATTACATTTGTGTAACTAATGGGAAGTAGCTTTTGTTTTGAAAGATACCCTGTCAGCTCAGGTGTGTTCTGCAGGCGAGTACAGACCGTTTCTGTCCAACCATTTCTTTTTTATTGATGATCTCGACAAGGACACAGGGTGTATCATCAGTAAGTTTGCAGACAACACCAACTTAGGTGAGAGTGTTGATCTGTGCAAGGGTGGGGAGGCCCTGCAGAGAGACTTGGACAGATTGGATGGATGGGCCAGTGTTAATGGGATGAGCTTCAACAAGGCCGAGGGCCAGGTCCTGCACTTGGGCCACAGCAACGCCCTGCAGTGCTACAGGGAAAGTGCTGGAAAGTGAGGCTGGAAAGCTCCTTGGCAGAAAGGGACCTGGGGGTTCTCATCGACGAGCGGCTGGAGATGAGCCAGCGTGTGCCCAGGTGGCCAAGAAGTCCAACGGCATCCTGGCCTGTGTCAGCAATGGTGTGACCAGCAGGAGCAGGGAGGGGACTGTCCCCCTGTGCTCAGCTCTGGGGAGGCCACTCCTTGAGTGTTGTGTCCAGTTCTGGGCACCTCAACCCAAGAGGGATCTCGAGGGGCTGGAGCCAGGGCAGAGGGGGGCGACGGAGCCGGGGAAGGGCCTGGAGAGTAAATCTTGTGCAGAGCGACTGAAGGAGCTGGGGCTGTTGAGTTTGAGGAAGAGGAGGCTGAGGGGAGACCTCGTCAGCCTCTACAACTGCCTGACAGGACAGTGTGGAGAGGTTGGGGCTGGTCTCTTCTCACGGGTAATTGGTGATAGAACAAGAGGGAACGGCTTCAAACTGCGACAGGGGAGGGTTAGACTGGACATGAGGAAAAATGTCTCCCAGCAGGAGCAGTCAGACACTGGCACAGACTGCCCAGGGAGCGGTTGGGTCCCACCCCTGGAGGTGTTTAAAGCTCGTTGAGATGTGGTGCTGGGGGAGATGGGTTGGGGGGAGCTTTGCAGGGCAGGGTCAGTGGTTGGACTCGATGATCCCGAGGGGCTTTTCCAACCTGAGTGTTTCTAGGATTCTACACTATTAACACCCGGGGAAGCTCAGCTCTAAAGAGAACCCCTGTTTCGTATCAATAATGAGAAAAATATTTCTGATCTGTGTTACGGTGCAAGAGCAAGGAGTCGCGAAGAGACAGTCCTGCGGTGCTGCTCAAGGTTAATTTCAGAGAGTGAAGAGGGCAAACGAGTGAAACATACGTGAAAGAATCAAATATTGCAAGTGGAGATTGCTTCCTCCGTAGAGGATAAGAGAGTTTAGTGTGAGATAAATGAACAATAATTTGCTTATAAACAATATCAGTTTAGTAGCAGGAGTCATGAGAGTTCAGCTTTTCCTGGGCTACTGAAACAAGTGGTTCTTTGGGGCAGGAATCTAATATTTTTGGCCTCGGAGTTTTTTGACTGAGCTGAAAGCTGTGCTGCTGGAGAAACTGAGAAAAGCAGAGACAGCATCATTCAGTTGTGCTTTTCCTTGGCTTTTCAGTCTCTGGAAGACAGCCTCATCGCCTTCCGAACCCGCTCGAAGAGGCCGCTGAAGGATGTTCCCCTCGGTCAGCTGGAGGCTGAGCTCCGAGCCCCGGACATCACGCCCGACATGTACGACCCCAACACCGCGGACGACGAGGAGTGGAAAAGGTGGCTCGGAGGACTCATGAACGACGACGTGGAGAACGAAGGTGCGTGACGGACGTTCTGGGGTGGGGGCAGCGAGCGCTGGCGTTGGGGGTCACGCTGAGAGCCTGGAGCTTTTTCTTTCTCCTTAGACACGATGTTCTTAGCTGCAGCCATTACCTTGGTTAGCCACAGGCACGCTTTTTCCGTGCCATCAGCTCTCTTCGTGAGCGTATGTGAGGGGTTTCAACCTCTGCATGGCTCCCTTGTAAGTATTTATTAGCCAGCACATGCAGGACGTGGCAACCATAACCAAAAGATACGTGTTTCACCCTAAATCCATTGTGCTGTGTTCTGAAGCTGAAAGCGTTGATATACCTGGATCCATCCGAGTGTTGTTAAGGACATGACTTGGTAGGAAACAGCTGCTTTGTTCTTCAAGAAGCAACAAGAACGAACTTTGGGGCTCAATTTCATTTCGTCCCGAATTTACCCGCTGCTCACGGTTGTGCAAATTGAATCTAAAACGCAAACTGAAATAATTCGGCTTCCTAAATTTAGCTGAAAATCAGGTCGTAGAGAATAAATCCAGCTTTTCTACAAGGGAATGGCTGCGAATGAGGGTGCTGGTAGCTCAGTTTGAAAAGGGTGTGGGCTCGATATCGCTGCCCTGAAAAGGATCGTCCGGTTAATTCCCAGTGGTGATCCTTAGCCCTCGTTGCGCCGGGTCAGGCTGTAAACGAAGAGCTTCTGCTCCTGGCAGCTTGGGGCAGGGTAACGACGTTTCAGAATGTGCTTCTTGTTAGACGAAGCCGATGATGACGACGACCCGGAGTACAACTTCCTGGAAGACCTGGATGAACCGGATACGGAAGACTTCAGAAACGATCGTGCCGTGAGAATTACCAGTAAGTCCTTTAGGAGCCCCTCCTCCTTTCTTGTTCGGGTTAGCGATTAGTTTTGAAGGTGGAGCGTTTCGTCGCGAGGATTTTGCCACGTGGGCGAATTGAAAAAGATCCGCGTGCTGGCTTGGGCAGCTTTTCTGTGCAAAGCTGGCGTTCCGTGAATACGGGAGAGGGTCTGATGAAACTTTGCCCCACAGACCAAAATAAAAAGTCAGAAAAGCTTCAGCCAGCTCAGAATTGAGTGCTCGCCTTGTGACTTGAGTGTAACTTAAGTTTTCTCCAAGTCCTTACAACCTTCAAGGTACTTCTATAAACCTACCGCTTTACATCTTCTCAGGAAAACACACTTGCAGGTTTTATCACAGGTTGACGTAGCTTTAACTTCAGTTCTGACATAGCTTCAACTTTAATTCTGAAAATGAGTTTTTATACTGTTGAATCAAAAGCCTCAGCTGAAGATTTTTGGTGTCGGGGGCCTCTTTTTGGCCCTCTCTTTGTAAGAAGGTTTCCTTTTGCAAGAGAGATTCCGTGAATGTTATGACAGGGTTGCTAAGTGCTCCTTGGGAAAGGAATCTTCATCCTTCTTTCTCCTTTTACTTGCAGAAAAGGAAGTGAATGAGCTGATGGAGGAGCTGTTTGAGACAGTAAGTGACAGATCGGGTGCCGCGCTGAGGAACAGATCTGCCGTGAAATCTGTAGAGCCAGAAGGGGCTGGTCTCTGGAGGGTGTTTGTCACTGACCGCCTGCAAAGGGCCCTGCCCTAAAAGCCTAATTTTTAGCCTTGGGAGAAACTTGTGTAGGAGCTTTCGTACGTCCCTGTGGAGACGAGTGAGAGAAGAGAATCATCGTGGTCTTTGTTAGCCAGCGACGCTGGTAAACGTGCTGCTTGAGCTTTCTCTTCCTGACCGTTGCTCCGCGCTTGCTCTCAGTTCCAGGACGAGATGGGTTTCTCGAACATGGAAGACGAAGGTCCAGAGGATGAAGATAACGTTACCGAGTCGCGGCCAAATTTTAACACGCCACAGGCGCTCAGGTAGGATCACTTGGTTGTAGCTGTAAAATTATAAAAAAAACCCACAAAAAACCCCTGTTACGATAAAAAGCCTCTGGTTACCTGCAGCTGTAGCGTGCCACGCACCGGAGACTGTGTCTTTTCAGCACAGCAGCTGGTTTGGAAGCTCTGGGCTTTTTTTACCTACGAGCAGTCAGCTTGCCCCTCTTTTTTTTTGCTGTCTGCCCCCCTTGACTTTTTTTGGATGACAAGAAATGTTCGAGGGGCTGCTTGCGCCCGGTGTCACCTTATCTTTTAAGTAAAGAGCTTGGAGGTAGTGGTGACCTTTAGAAAAGGAGAAAGGCTGCCAGACAGCTGAGGCCTAGGTCTGAATCGACTCTCAGGTTTGGAAAACAGCTTTTGGTGGTTTATTTTTTTAAGAGTTACGCTAGAAACAATGCCTGGAGGAGGGAAGGGTCTGAACCTTTTCTTTCTAGGCAATAATAGCGCTCTGTTGAACCGGTAGAGAAACCAGCTTAAGGTGAGGTTTGAACCGTGTCTCCTTGTTTATGGGGCAGATCAGCTCAAGATCAAGCTGCATCTGTTTGGGAAAGGAGCTAAAACAAAGGCTGGAATTCCTTGACACTCTCTCTGGGCTGAGCAGTACCAGAGGGGAGTGCAGCAAATCTGAAACCAGCTACAGCCTAAAAAGCAGAGGAACATGATGCTCTCTCTCACTGTTTGTCTTTGGTAAGGGCTGGTCGTATTCGTTTTGCTTCGCTGGGCATTTCTTACAGTTGTTTCTCGCCCAGTTTTATCTGTGCACGAGATTCTTTAAGCTGTTTTGTTCCAAAATACCCATTCACTGTTTCTTGCTGGTTTTATAATACCTTGTGTTAGAAGCATCGCGGAACAGCTTTATTGTAACTGACTTCAGGCCTGTTACAGCAATGAAGCTGGTAACTAGCAGAAATCAGAATAGTAACTGGTGTAGCTAAAATAAACTCCCTGACAGGATGGTGTAGAGAGGTTGGTGCTGGTCTCTTCTCACGGGTAATTGGTGATAGAACAAGAGGGAATGGCTTCAAACTGCGACGGGGAGGGTTAGACTGGACATGAGGAAAAATTTGCTCACAGCAAAGCTCAAACGTTGGGATAAGCTGCCCAGGGAGGGGGTTGGGAGGCCACACCTTGAGTGTTGTGTCCAGTTCTGGGCACCTCGACCCAAGAGGGATCTTGAGGGGCTGGAGCGAGGGCAGAGGGGGGCGACGGAGCCGGGGAAGGGCCTGGAGAGTAAATCTTGTGCAGAGCGACTGAAGGAGCTGGGGCTGTTGAGGAGGCTGAGACCTCGTCACCCTCTGCAACTGCCTGACAGGACGGTTTGGAGAGGTTGGGGCTGGTCTCTTCTCACGGGTAATTGGTGATAGAACAAGAGGGAACGGCTTCAAACTGCGACAGGGGAGGGTTAGACTGGACATGAGGAAAAATGTCTCCCTGCAGGAGCAGTCAGACACTGGCACAGGCTGCCCAGGGAGCGGTTGGGTCCCACCCCTGGAGGTGTTTAAAGCTCGTTCCGATGTGGTGCTGGGGGAGATGGGTTGGGGGGAGCTTTGCAGGGCAGGGTCAGTGGTTGGACTCGATGATCCCGAGGGGCTTTTCCAACCTGAATGATTCTGGGATTCTAAACTAGCAGAAATCAGAGTAGTC
Organism: Trogon surrucura; assembly: GCA_020746105.1. Lineage (NCBI taxonomy): Eukaryota > Metazoa > Chordata > Aves > Trogoniformes > Trogonidae > Trogon > Trogon surrucura. Next base: position 2,334,491 of record CM036645.1, read on the forward strand.
GCTGATGTAGCTAAAATAAATAACAAAGGGTTCTAATGCAGGGGCTGGTCAGAGCTGGTTTTAAGGGGCTGGTGATGTTTGCATCCTCTTTTCTGCTGCAGGAGCCAACTGTGTAAATAACTCTGTTTTTTTCAAGTTGAAGTGTTGAGGACAGGGATGAGAATGCTTAAACTGAGCGTTTCAGATCCGGAGTGAAATACTCTAACATAAAAAAAAAATAAAATTCAAATCGTGTGGCGGTTCTAGTTTTGATCTGCCCGATCTCAAACAGATTTGAAGAGCCTCTGGCAAATTTACTGAACGAACAGCACCGGACGGTGAAGGAACAGCTTGAGCAGCTGCGAATGAAGAAGTCCTCGATCAAGCCACCGCAAGAGATAGAAAAATCGAAACCTCAGAATGAGAAGCCTCTGCAGAGCCTTGTTCTGGACAGCACGCAAAGAAAGAGGCTCCAGCAGCAAATGCAGCAGGTAATGAGGTGTTACCTGGTCTGTCCTAGTGAATATTTGCTGTACCCTGGGGGGGCCAGGGAAAGCCGGGGTACAGCGAGCGCTTTGACGTGCTTCCGTAAGAAATTAATTGAAAAAGCTGCAATTGAAGTCGGAGCTTTAATACGATGCACTGAAAAAAAACCCACGTTTGTCTGATTTTTATTCTTCAAGCACGTTCAGCTTCTGACTCAAATCCACCTCCTCGCAAGTTCCAACCCTGCTCTGAGTTCGGAGGCCGGTACTACCAGGATGTTTTTGGTAAGGATGTCTGAAATCAGAGCTGCGCGGTTGCCGGGCACTGGAGGGAGCTTAATTTGTTTAATTGATCCCATTAGACCGAGAGGGACTCCCACTCACAGAGGGAGGGGTGGTGTTAGCCTGGCGTGAACACGGCACTTAGAGAAGCGATTTGCCTTGCGCTGACTCGTGACGGTGCTCCCGTCTCGCTTGCCTTGGCGGGATTTTTAATTGTTTTCTTGGAAGTGCTGAAAACGAAGTTCAAAACCTACAGCCTCTCTAATTAGTGAACGTTGCGTGAACTTGAAAAGCTCACGCAACATTCAACAGATAGTTGTAACGCTCAGAAATAAGACCTGTAGTGCTCTGCTTTGTTATGCCTGTCGCTCCCCCAGCCTTTTTTTTTTGTTTTGCTCTTTACCTTCCACTCGGAGGCACCTCCTTACCCATTTCTGGGTCTGACTCTGCAGAGCGAGCTCGGGAACTTCGCTCGGAGCTCGACGCTCCTTCGCCAGCCCTTCAATCCCAAGTTTCAAACCATGTTCCAGCCGTGTAACCTGAAGGGAGCGCTGCAGCTCATCGAAGATTTCCACGCCCAAGTCCAAGTTGACTGGAGCCCTCGCAAAGCCGGGAAGAAGAGCGGTACGTGTTTGAGGGGACGAGAGGCGGGGAAGCTTTTACAGCGCGAGTTATTTCACACCGCGCTCCCTTCGCAGAATCACAGAATGTCAGGGATTGGAAGGGACCTCGAAAGATCATCAAGTCCAATCCCCCTGCCAGAGCAGGAACACCCAGATAATGCTACACAGGAACGTGTCCAGGCAGGTCTTGAATGTCTCCAGAGAAGGAGACTCCACACCCTCCCTGGGCAGCCTGTTCCAGGGCTCCATCACCCTCACAGAGAAGAAGTTTCTTCTCGAGTTTAAGCGGAACCTCTTGTGTTCCAGTTTCAGCCCATTACCCCTTGTCCTGTCATTGGTTGTCACCGAGAAGAGCCTGGCTCCATCCTCGTGACACTCACCCTTGATATATTTGTAAACATTAATGAGGTCACCCCTCAGCCTCCTCTTCTCCAGGTGAGGCGTGGCTCAGGCTGCTGTTTGCAATGAATGTTTTTAGCTTTGTGAGGGTTTTCTAAGGTAAAACTTAAACTTGCAACACGGTAAAGAGTGTTATAGAAGCTGTTGACTTTGTTTGACATCGCAGTCCTGCCCTTTGTCGCTCTGCAGGTGGTATTTGGCCATCCAGAAGCTGTGAAACTAGAAATGGTTGTTCCAGATGTGTTGGTTAACCCGCATGTGCTGGTTTCCAGCATATTTGATTTGCGATTTTTCTGCTGCCTGGAGGCTGAACTCGGTTGAGCTCAGCTTTTTCATGATGGAGCAAAAGAAAAGACGGAAGGGGAAAGTCATTTTACCTTTTGCTGATGTAAACTTAGGGACAAACCCCAGGAAACACGCAAGTTCTGAAAACCAGGGAGAAAGTCTCTCTTTTTGCAGTGGAGTAAAAGAAATGGTGTTTTCAAGAAGTCGGATGTGAAAAACATGATTTGTCCATTATACGTGTCCTTATCTGCTGATTCTTTTCTCAGCCAATGAGTTTCCCTGTTTGCCGAAGCAAGTGGCGTGGATTTTGGCGACGAGGAGAGTCTTCATGTACCCAGAGTTACTGCCAATATGTTCTCTGAAAGCAAACCCTCCTCGGGACAAGATAATCTTCACCAAGGCAGAGGACAAGTAGGTGCTCGAATAAAATGACTTAATGACGTTTCCTCATTAAGGGGAATTTCTAGGACGCGAACTTTTGGGCTGTCTGTGTGTTGTGCTGCAGCAAAGCGCCCGTCTAAAAGAGTTTTGGTCGTGGTTTGTTTTCTTTTCCCCCTTTCTTCCTTCTCCAGTTTATTAGCTTTAGGTTTGAAACATTTCGAAGGGACGGAGTTTCCAAAGCCTTTGATCAGCAAGTATCTCCTACCGACAAAAACCGCCCACCAGCTCACCGTACGGATCAAGAACCTCAATATGAATCGAGCGCCGGATAACATCATCAGGGTAAGTGCTGCATTCAGGTTAGGGCTTGATTTTGTTCAGATTTTGTGGGTTTGGTTGGCGTTTGTTGTGCAAGAAGAGATGTGCTGTTTGTCCCAAGGGTCTTTTTGTACGCGTGCCCTTGAAATAAAATGTTTTCCCTTGGTTAGCAGTGGGGATTTCTTCAAAAAGACCCAGCCTCTGTACTTTGCACTTGTACCTAGAGCGCAATTTTGACTCTTCGGAGCTTGCGGGCAGTCGGAGCCCAACCGTGGCTTCAGTAATCCTGACAAATTCATACAAATAAAATTTGAGTAGTGAAGTGCTGTCTCTGCTCAGGCTTGCCAAGTACCCTGTCCCATAAGCTGGTGGCCGCTACTGAAGAGAGAAAACCTTAAAGCGAGTACGCCCGCACGTCTGCTAGAACTTGATGTGTGCTTTCGAGACAAATCAAGATGGCAGGGAGCTCTTGTTCAGCCTGTACTGTTATTTTTTTTGATATGTCTGTGGGTGGTGCCTTATTAAAGTAGTAGTGCTGAGAATGGCTTTACTCACCGGAACACCAAAGCACACCCCTCGCCCTGCGTCCCAGCGGTTACGTGACGCGTGATCTGACCACGGGCGTCTTGCCTCACGTTCTCTCCTGTCTCCGCTCAGTACTATAAAAAGACGAAGCAGCTACCGGTCCTGTTCAAGTGCTGCGAGGAAATCCAGCCTGACGAGTGGAAGCCGCCCGTGGAGAGGGAAGAACATCGCCTGCCTTTTTGGCTGAAGGTAGTTTCTGCTCTTCTTCACCCAGTGTTCCGTCGTTGGGTGGTTCCTTTGGGGTTTGGTTCGAGTGTTGGGGTTTGGTTTTTTTTTGTGTGTGTGTGTGTGTTCTGTTTTCGTTTTCTTTAAAGCCTGGAGTTGGTTGGTGAGCCTACAGCTCTAAAGGGCAAAAGCAGTCTGACTGTGTCGCCTGAGAGCCTCTGGTACCCTGAGTCTAGCTAGGAAGCGTCACGAGCGCGGTCGTATTTGGCAGCCCGAGGCGTTGTACGCTGCCCTTGGGGTTATCTGCCCAGCTGCAGCACATAAATGAAGTTATCGTGGGCATCCAGCGTTGGTTGTCACATCCTTGTTCTGCTACGTGGGTGTGTTCCTGGTGGCTTCGGTTTGATGTGTTGATCTGACTATTGGGCTCTGTTAATTTGTTAATTGACATAATCCGGCCCTCGCCTCGTGGTTAGCGGTGTTGCCACCTTTCCCGCTGTACTACAGCCATGGGAAAAGGTGGGTTCTTCGCCCTGTAAGTCCTCACCTTCTAAAAGGAGGGAAGAAATAGAATCACAGAATAGTTTGGGCTGGAAACTATGGGCAGGGGCACCTCCCGCCAGCCCAGGTTGCTCAAGGCTCCATCCGACCTGGCCTTGAATGCTTTTAGGGATGGGGCACCCGCAGCTTCTCTGGGCAACCTGTGCCTGGGTCTCACTACTCTCACTGTGAAAGAATTTCTTCCTACTATGTAGTCTAGATCTACCCTTTTCAGTTTGAAACCATTACCCCTGATCCTGTCACTGCGCTCCCTAATGAAGAGCCCCTCCCCAGCTTTCCTGCAGCCCCTCAGGCCGTGGGAGGCCGCTGGAAGGTCACCCCAGAGCCTTCTCTCCTCCAGGCTTTACAGCCCCAGCTCTCTCAGCCTGTGCTCCCAGGGAAGCTGCTCCAGCCCTTGAGCATCTCTGTGGCCTCCTGGAGCTGCGCGAGCAGGTCCGTGTTCGTCTGATACTGGGGGCCCAGAACTGCAGGTGGGGTCTCAGAGCAGAGCAGAGGGGCAGGATCCCCTCCCTCGCCCTGCTGGCTGCGCCGCTTTGGAGGCAGCCCAGGATGCGATTGGCCTTCCGGGCTGTGCGTGCTCACTGCTGGCTCACGTTCAGATTTTCAGCCACCAACACCCCCAAGTCCTTCTCCTCAGGGCCCCTCTTGCTCCCTTTGGGGTTGGGATTGCCCCGACCCAGGGGCAGGACCCTGCACGTGGCCTCGTTGGCCCTTCATGAGGTTTGCCCAGGCCCACCTCTCCAGGTCCCCCTGGGTGACGTCCCCTCTGTGTGCTTGGTGTTGTCACCAGATTTGGGGATTGGGATGGGATTTTTTTAAGGCTGTCTTTGCCCGCAGCGTGGCTGTTTCTCTTTTTTTTAATACCCAAATATCTCGTGCCTTCTAAGGATTCTTCCTCTGAGATTTCTTTGCACAAGGCAGGATGTTGAAGGCAGTAGTGACCGTGCCTGTGAGTCAGTCAAGGAGAGGAGGGTGAGGGAAGAATTAGATGCCATAAAATCCAGCTCTTAATTGCCCACTGCGTCGTCGTTACGGTGAAGCTTCCTTCCCCCAAAATCTTGTATTTACTAAAGGAACTGTTATAAAGCAATTCGGTTCTGTTGTTTCTTTCAAGCTCTCAGATTCTTTTTCAAGGGAGTGTAAGGTGATGTAGGGTAAACACAGAATAACAGACAGGAGTATAGAGTAAATAAAAACTGCTTTATTTTTAGAAATAAGTTGCTGTCGGTCGCCTTCTATGGTGCTGATTGAAGATGGTAGCAGAGGAATGGACTGGACTAACCAGCTTGTGTTCTCCCTAGGCCAGCTTGCCCTCCATTCAGGGGGAGCTGAAGCAATTAGCAGAAGATGCCAGAGAGACGCCAGCGTCACCTGACGCAGAGTCCGTCTTCCTGGGAACGGGAAAGGAAACCACGGACGCAGAATGTGCTGAGAAATACCCTCTGCTCATGCCAGAGGGACTAGTCCTGACCTTAAAGCCGCTTGCCAACCGATTCTCGAGGAGAGCGTGGAGGAGGCAGAGGTCGTCGGCTCTGAAGCCCGTCCTCATTCGGCCGAGTCCTTGTCTGCAGCCCAGTTCCAACCCTGTTAACATCCAGAAAACCGTGAAGCTGTCCCAGTCAGAGGCTCCTCCCAGCAAAGTTATGGTGCAGATTCCTCGGCTCATCCAGCCGGCGACGGTTGTGCAGGCCGTGCCGGGCGTGCAGCCGTTAAACGTTCCGGCGGTGGTGGGAAGCGGGGATGGCTTGGAACTCCAGAACGTGCTCTCCACTTTGCAGCCGGACTCCAGACAAGCTTTCCCAGCTGCTGCACCACCCGCTCTGGTGTCCTCAAATCCCATAACTTTCCAGCCAAAACTGATGTTGCCGGCTTTGGCTGGAGCGAAAATACGGAAACCTTGCGTTCGTAAGGGGTACCAAAAGAAGAAAGGAACGAAGTCTGCCCCGTTGCTCAAGACTTCGCCGTTGATTCAGCCGTCTCCCGTCATCCTTACCGTCCCTGCTGCCACGGTGAAAGTGGTCAATATAGGCAACGGCTGCAACATGATCCAGCCCATAAACACCCCCGTTGGGAGGGGTGCTCAGGCCATCCCAGTCACAACCTTGTTGGTGAATCCATCCACTTTCCCCTGTCCATTGAACCAGCCTCTGGTGACTTCTTCGATCCCTTCGCTGATCGTCTCTCCTAACCCCGTTGGTATTTCTGCATCCTCTGCCGGGGAAAACGAAGAGCAGCTGAATCTGGTTCCTTCCTGCCCCGCTGGAAACGCCAAAAGTGGCTATCCCGCGGCGGAGCCCAAGGCAGAACCCCCGGAGTTGTACGTTCCGTGCTCCTCCGTCACCCCCAAGAAGGAATGCGGTGCGAATCCCGCCGCTTCGAGCAGTGGTGGTCAGGAGAAGGTAAATAAAAGTGACTGCTGTGGCTGGACGGTGGTCGGAGGAGGCGAGAACGCTTCAGAGGCGTTGCCTGTGGACCTTCTGCCTCATTTAGAGGGTCCCAATGAAACGGTGAAAATGGAACACGAAGATTCAAGCGACGCCACCAAAGGAGTCGGTCCAGCGCAGGAGAGGGACCTTCTGTGTGCCCAAGTGAAGGAGGAATTCATGCTGGGTCTTGGCCAGGAGCTGAACATGGAGGCTGCTTGTTCGTGTGCTGGTGACCCGAAAGAAGTCAAAAAGGAGCATCCTCCGTGCGACGAGAAGGGAGAAGAGGAACGACGGGCTTTGCAGTCTCCCAGTGGCGAGCGACAGATGGATGCGGGTGTCGTTGCTGGCCCACGAGCGAGCAGCGAGTCTCCAAAGAATCTTTCTTACGCGGCAGACGTCGAGGCAGAATTCAGTAGCCCGCTGGGGAGACCAGAGGATTCGTCCAGCATAGATGGCCAGTCTGTTGGGACACCAGCTGGCCCCGAGGCTGGAGGGGAGAGAGAAGCACAAGAAGAAGAGGAAGAAGACGATTTTGATGATTTTACACAAGACGAGGATGAAGAAATGTCGTCTGCCTCAGAAGAATCTATCCTTTCGGTGCCAGAACTTCAGGTAAAAGCAAACCAAAGTTTAAAAATCCCGTTGCAAATGACAAGTGCCGGTGTCCTGAAACATCCTGGGGGGGGTCAGGGCAAATCACAACTTGATTTGGAGAGCTGGGCTGTTGAACATTCTGTGATTCTGTGACTGCCTCGTAGCGTGGTGTCGTGCTGCTCTGCAGAGAAATTCGACATCGCTTCTCTCTCGGGAGATTCTTGGGTCCAGGCTAAAGGAAAGTCTTTGCAAAAGTGCGGATTTAAATTCTGCTGAGTTGTAAAGACTTACCCAGCTGAGGCAGTTGTTTAATAAGAAGCACTTTAAGTGAAAATTGTTTTCCAGGTCGCAATTCCAGTAAACCTTTAAGAACTGCGATGATAATTAAGGAATCTTCTGTAACTTAAAGCTTTTGCGAGATTATAAAACTTAATTTTGCGCATGATGCGAAAATAGTCAGTTCTGGGTTTTGTTGAATTCCATCCCTTCGGTGGAATCCTCTAGTTGGTGAGATGAGCTGTGAGTTCTGATGGAGCGAGCTGATTGCTGATTGACGTTAAAGGAAATGCCGTAAGAAAACGACGTGACCTTTTGTTGTTGTCGCTTTCTAAGGAGACGATGGAAAAACTGACTTGGCTCGCGACAGAGAGACGTTTAAGCCAAGAAGGAGATTCCGAAGAAGAGAATTCCCAGGAAGAGAACTCGGAGCCGGAGGAGGAGGAGGAAGAGGAAGGGGAAGGAATAGAGAGTTCGCAGAAAGATGACGAAACGTGTGGGGATACATCAGAGGAACCTAAATCTGCCTTCCCCTTGACAAAGACGGCCCCGCAGGTGGAAGCGCACAAGGCGCCGGCCGGTGAGTCCTGGGGGCTTCTTTCGACACGGGGCACGGGGAAATAGAGTTTGCACTGAAAGCAGAACAGCGGGGAAACCGCGCCGGGGCTTAACGTCACTCTGCCTGTCTGAGCTTTGTGATGCCTCCCGTCTGGAAATTCAGTTTTGCACCACAATTGCAACTCCTGAAAAACTGTTCTTGCTGCAGAAGCCCTTGTGCGAGTGAACTGAGTGTCTTCAGTCCGTCGTCGTGCGTTTGCGCTTCCAAAATTTGCCGGCTTAAGATTTATGGTTTGTGTCAGGTCGTACCTAGTACCTGTACGAGAACGATATTAAATAGTCAGTTCTTGGGCAAATTGAGTTTTGTGTTAGCAAGTTATGTTAGGGAAAAAATAAATGGAACAAAAGACTCACGTGAGGGCAGGGCTGGCGTCCAGAGGGAGCTGGACAGGCTGGAGAAACGGGCCAGGGCAAACTGCAGGAGGGGCAGCAAGTCACAGGGCACGGTCCTGCCCCTGGGTCAGGCAAATCCCAGGCACAAACACAAACTGGGCCCGGAGTGGGCTGAGAGCAGCCCCAAAGAGAAGGACTTGGGGTGTTGATGGATGAGAAGCTCAGCCCGAGCCGGCCGGGCGCTCCTGCAGCCCAGAGGCCACCCCTGCCCTGGGCTGCATCCGGAGGAGGGTGGCCAGCAGGGCAGGAGAGGGGATTCTCCCCTTTGCTCTGCTCTGGTGAGACCCCACCTCGAATCCTGCGTCCAGTTCCGGTGTCCCCGCCGTAAGAGGGACATGGAGCTGTTGGGACGAGTCCAGAGGAGGCCACAAGGGTGCCCCAGGGGCTGGAGCAGCTCTGCTGCGAGGACAGGCTGAGGGAGCTGGGGGTGTTCAGCTGGGGAAGAGAAGGCTCCGGGGGCACCTTATCCCTGCCTGCAGTGCCTGAAGGGACCTACAGGGAGGCTGGGGAGGGACTTTGTGCAAGTGTCCAGCGACAGGACAAGGGAACTGGGTTTAAATTGAAGGGGAACGGGTTCAGACGGGATGTTGGGAGGAAATTCCCCAGTGCGAGGGTGGCCAGAGTCTGGCCTAGATTGCCCCGAGAGGCTGTGGCTGCCCCCTCCCTGGAGGTGTTCAAGGCCAGGTTGGATGAACCTGGAGCAACCTGGGCTGGTTGAGAGGTTGGATCAGGTGAGCTCTAAAGTCTCTTCCTTCCTTGAGCAACCTGGTCGAGTTAAGGGCATCCCTGCCCGTGGCAGGGAGGCTGGATTAGATGATCTCTAAGGTCCCTTCCAACCTCGGCCACTCTGGGATTCTCTGAATGCCTTAACGGAATCTCACAAGTGGTCGATGAGTTTGAGCAGTGAGCTTTGAGGAGGTAGACCTCAGCCCATTACACCAACAAATTCCTAATCTAAAGACATAAAAATCTCAGCGTAGCGACCCTTACCGCACTATTCCATTCCGTGTGACGTGACACCAGTTATTTATCTGTGGTGTTAACTCTATTCGTGTAAATAATAAGCTAAAAGCATAATTTGCCAGCGTTAACAACCAGCTCTGGTGCTCACACCGTATCTCTTTGCCCACTAATTTTTTTGCCCCTGGGAAGCCGTAGATGTGTCTTGTTACTCAGCTGGCAACCGAGAGCTGCAGCTCGTGGGATTTTGGTCTGGGAGAGAAGTCGTCTGCCAGCGCAGGGAAGGTGTGAGAAGCTCCCTGTCCAACCCGCTTTGTGCTTCACAGGAGAAAACATAAAAGCCCCTGGGAAGAGCAGGAGCTCCCACAGAACCAGAAATAAGAGGGGACGGGTTCGTGCCAGCAAAGACACGTCGAAGCTGCTCCTCTTGTACGACGAAGACATCCTGGAGAGAGACCCCCTGCGGGAACAGAAGGACCTGGCGTTTGCACAAGCCTATCTCACCCGGGTAAGCCAGAGCGGTGTGGGGACCCGAGACAGGAACGTGGGACTCGAGAGAGTGACAGGACAAGGTGCAACGGCTACAAGCTGGAGCTCAGGAGGTTCCACCTCAACATGAGGAGAAGCTTCTTCCCTGTGAGGTGCTGGAGCCCTGGCCCAGGCTGCCCAGAGAGGGTGTGGAGTCTCCTTGGGACCTCCTCCCTTCATCATCCTCGTAGCTCTCCGTTGGACTCGAGTCCAACGGAGAGCTACGAGGATGATGAAGGGACTTGAAAATCTCTGCTCAGTGGTGCCCAGCGACAGAACAAGGAATAACGGGTTTGAGTTAGAACGTGGGAAGTTCCACCTCAACGTGAGGAGAAGCTTCTTCCCTGTGAGGTGCCGGAGCCCTGGCCCAGGCTGCCCAGAGAGGGTGCGGAGTCTCCTGCTCTGGAGACTTTCCAACCCGCCTGGATGTGTCCCTGCATGATCTACTCTGGGTGACCCTACTCTGGCAGGGGGTGGCACTGGGTGATCTCTAGAGATCCCTTCCAACCCCAACAGTCTGTGATTCTGTGATGCTCCGAGTCCTCCGACACACCTCGTGCCTGAGCCACGTAGTGGCCAGTTCTAACTGGGTGCACTGGATCCAGCTGGGATGGAGGATCTTTCTTCGTAGCACCCCGTACAAAGGACCTTTTAGCTTTGATAAGTCTTTACCTCGACGTATGAGTTGTCTTGCTTTTGTTTTCCCTCTTCCCTGCCCGGGGATGCCTGGGAGAGGTGGGGCTGGCTGGCTGGCTGCAGCCTGTCCGCGACACCGGGCCTCTCAATTCCGAGTCCTGGATCTGCCTCTCTTCTGAGCAGTTCAAACTTACTTTGAAGAAAGAGGCTTGGTTGGCTCAACAAAACTAGAAGCGCCGTGTAAATCCTGAGTAGCGAGAGATCAGAGACGGCTACATGAAATCATTTTCTTCCCGTGCATCGTGCCCGTTCCTCTTTGCAGGTGCGTGAAGCCTTGCAGCACGTTCCCGGAAAGTACGAAGACTTTCTCCGCGTTATCTACGAGTTTGAGATCAGCACGGGCAAGCGAACGGCTGTGGATCTCTACTCCACGTTACGGAAGCTGTTGCATGACTGGCCACAGCTGCTCACAGATTTTGCTGCCTTTCTTTTACCAGAACAAGCTTTGGAGTGTGGACTGGTAGGTAGAATGAAAGGAGGAGATCACGTGAGTGCTTGTGGGAGAGAAATAATAAGGAATTCTCCCTAGTGCAAGAAAGGTTAAATAGCTGGTAACTCCTTTGCCTGTCGTGCTGGTTTATTAATCTGAATTGGAAAGTCTGGTGGTTTAAATCTCATCCGAAGCGTTACTGCGGAGCATCAGCCTTTCCCAGTTACGCTGTGGGACGGTTCCCGTCTCACAAATCAGCCTCCGCTTTGTGAGACGCAGGTTTTCCCCCGTTTCTTTCAGCATTTTTCTATCTTACACGCGTGTCGTTGAAGCAAAACTTCACGTAGCTCGTGTAGTGATTGCGCAAAGGCTCATTTCTCTTCCTCTACCTCTTCTGTTTCTTGGGTGCCAATATAAATGGAAAACAAGTAGCAAGAGGGGCATTTCGTGGCTTGCTTAAGCCCACTAGAGATGCTTGGAAATAGATCCTTGAACTTTTTTTTGTCCTCTCGGTCAGTTCGAAGAGCAGCAAGCGTTCGAAAAAAGCCGCAAGTTCCTCCGGCAGCTGGAGATTTGTTTTGCCGAGAACCCTGCCCACCACCAAAAGATCATCAAAGTTCTGCAGAGCTGCGCGGACTGCCTCCCCCCAGGAGATCGCGGAGGTAACCGAGCGCCCGCGTGTCATAGAATCATAGAGTCATAGAATGTCAGGGATTGGGAGGGACCTCAAAAGATCATCCAGTCCAGTCCCCCTGCCAGAGCAGGAACACCCAGATAATGCTACACAGGAACGTGTCCAGGCGGGTCTTGAATGTCTCCAGAGAAGGAGACTCCACAACCTCCCTGGGCAGCCCGTTCCAGGGCTCCGTCACCCTCACTGAGAAGAAGTTTCTTCTCGAGTTTAAGCGGAACCTCTTGTGTTCCAGTTTCAGCCCATTACCCCTTGTCCTGTCAGTGGTTGTCACCGAGAAGAGCCTGGCTCCATCCTCGTGACACTCCCCCTTGACATATTTGTAAACATGAATGAGGTCACCCCTCAGCCTCCTCTTCTCCAAGCTAAAGAGCCCCAGCTCCTTCAGCCTTTCCTCATCAGGGAGATGTTCCACTCCCTCCATCATCCCAGTTGCCCTGTGCTGGACTCTCTCCAGCAGTTCCCTGTCTTTCTTGAGCTGAGGGGCCCAGAGCTGGACACAAGATTCCAGATGGGGTCCTTTCTCTCCGACCTGCTGCGAGCGCAGTGAGCCAGCCCGCTCCGCCCTTCCCGCCTGCGGCTCTTCCGCACCACAACCACTTGTCAAGTGCCGTCTCCCTGCCGTGGGGAGAATTGGAGCCGCCTCTTTGAGAGGCTTCCCCATTAACTGGCTTCGGTGTCTCCTCTCTCCTTTCCCCACCTTGCTCTTACCACCCTGCGGGTGAATTTTAGCCTCCTGCAGAGCCTGCCTAGAATTTTGGAGGTGCTCACTTGGTGGCTGGGTGGGGAACGATCTCAGAATATCCACGAAGTAGCACAACGCCAGCACGAACTTCCGCGTTGGAGGCTGAGCAAGCGCCGGATTCTCCGCTCGATTGGAGAAATCCTTCCGAGGAGAGCGTGGCAACGCGGAACGAAACGCTTGTTTTCTCCGGATTTCTCTCTTCCAGCTGAAGACCCAGATGTGGCAGCTGCTGAAGGGACACAACCACTTGCAGGACGAGTTCTCCGTTTTCTTCGATCACTTGCGGCCCTCGGCCAGCCGCCTGGGAGACTTTGAGGAGATTAACTGGACGGAAGAGAAGGAATATGAGGTGGAACGATCTCTTGCTCGATACCAGAAAAAGATAAAAGCAGAGATACTAGACGTGTTTTGAACTTGAACTGAATTTCCAGAGCGAGAGAGAGAAACAGGAGGGTGGGATGGCTGTTGGGGGGCTGAAGCAAACTTCTCAATTTTTAATATTTTTTTTTTTACGGCATTGATGTCTCTTCTGACATAATTGAGGTTGTCGTGTCCTGGAACTGAGCTCGATACTCAGAAATGCCTGCGGAGAATGCGGTTGGGTCTGCTGAAGTTGATAAAACAACTTGCCTGTTTTGTTTTGGTTTTGAACATAGTTTGACGGGTTCGAAGAGGTGTCTCTGCCGGATGTAGAAGAGGAGGATGAACCACCCAAGATGCACCCAGCCTCGAAAAATAAGAAGCGGAAAGAGATGGGAGGCCAGAACAATGACAAGGTGAGCCCGGGGCGTCTCACCAGTCCCCGTAGCTGGGCGCAGAGCCCGTGCGTGCCCCCGAGGGTAAACCTGTCTCACCGAGAGGCGCGGCAGCAGCCTAAAACGGTTTGAAGCAAGGGGATCGAAACGTTTCCGTTGCGCTTTGCCCGCTCGCGGCGCGATCGCTCCCGTCCTCTGCGGGCGCGCGCCCGGTGCCGCTCGGCCCCCTCGGGGCTCCGCCCTTGCCCTGAGCTGTGGTCCCTGTGTTGCGTGCGCCTTTGTCAGCTGGAGTATGTCTGTTTCCAGGAGGTCGAGTGGGTAGATGGGATGAAGGAATGTTCATGTTCCTGCCATGAAGGGAGTAGCGATCTCAAGCTAAAGAAAAGCAAAAGGAGGACCTGCAGCCATTGTAGTAGTAAGGTTAGTCGCCAGGCCAAGTCGTCGCTGAGCGGGAAGTCGAGTCCTGCCGAGAGCCCCGTTGTTGTGCTGGGCCCTCCGGCCTCGTGTCTGCGAAATTACGTGTTGAGGAAGACGGTCCGTCGGCAGGTGACCGGTAGCGTCCCCTCTGCAGAGCCGTGACTGCGCTACCCGGCCCTCCCCTGTCTCACCTCCTGCTCGCTGCCTACTGCCCCTCCGAACCAAACTAAGCAGTTCTCTCATTTTGTTCTTCCGAGTTAAGAATAAGCTTTTTTTTTTGGTTTTTTTTTTTAGTGGAAGATGCTTGTGTGGCCACTGTTTGAAGAGAACAGTGTCTGTTTGCGATGATAAAAAAAGATCGAGCTTCCTAAACGTTGCCAAAGGGCAGCCTTGGTCAGGGTCAGGGAATGCTTTGGAAGCGAAGGGCGTTAGGTTTGGGCTGACGTACCCCGTCTGTAACTGTGTGCCCATCTATTGGTTTGCAGGTGTGTGAGAACAAGTTTTATAAAAATAAAGATTCTCAAGAGCTGACAGGAAGCCTCGCTCAACAAGAACCGAGCCCTCAGCCCGAAGGGAAGGATTCCGGAATGTCGAAGGAACCTGCCGAAGAAAGCCCGGAGAACAGAGAGGAGGGAGAGGATGTCCAGGGCAGGACAAAAACGGCGTCTCGCAAAGCGGATTCTCTGGCTCCAGGTCTGTGGGAGCCCCGGGTGCAGACGGGCGAATCCCTCAGCTGCAAACTGCTTCGCGCAAACAAGAACAGGCACAGGGCTTTCTGACACAGATCTCTTGAGATATTTGGTTTTTTTCCTTGTGTTCATCCACTCTGGATGCCCCAAACGTGCTCACATCCGGAGCGTTGCCTTCAGACAACCCTTGCCTGCCTAGAGAAATATTCTCCCCTTTTCAGAGCGATTGGTTCATTTAAGCTTCTCTGGCTGCCAGACGAATCCGATTCCCAGCACTACCAGCCCATCCTACTGGGTTTTTTTTTCCAATGTTCATCTTAGCACAGTGATTTAAAATCACCATCTCTGATCTGCCTTTAAATGATCTTCGTTCTACTTGGGTTTTTTTTTTCCCTTTTGGTCTGGCAGAGACGAAGGGAAACGCAGAATCAGCAGCCCGAGAGCGTTGTTCTGTCGGTAACCGTGTGTTGGTCAGTGCTGCGGTCGGACGCAGCGAGTGGTTCAACGTAGTGACGTGGCTGCAGCCTCGTGTCTCGCTCACAGCGGTTTTGTAAATCGGGCGTCGAGAGCTGCGATGGCCGTTTCATTCGAGAATTTTGTTCCGGGCAGCGCCCTTCAGCTTTTTCGTGGCTTTGTCCTATCTTGACACAGCAGCTGGTTGTAGTAAATCGCACAGACTCACGGAATGTTGGGGTTGGGAGGGACCTCTAGGGATCACCCAGTGCCACCCCCTGCCAGAGCAGGGTCACCCGGGGCAGCCACACAGGGACGTGTCCAGGTGGCTTGGAAAGTCTCCAGAGCAGGAGACTCCACACCCGCCCTGGAAGGAGGAGAAGAAAATCGAGAGCCAGGTGCCTGCACTCAAGCACAGGATGGGTAAACTGCAGAATCGTGAAGCTGCTCCCAAACTGTGCTTGTGTCGTGCTCTAGAATATTTTTTTTCTTTTAAAAATGTAAATGCATAAAGCCTCCAGAAGTTTTTTCTTAGAAGCTAATCCAGACTTGGTTTGGGATTCTTCCAGGATCTCACCCGGAAGGGAAGATTGTCTCCAGCAGGCACGCGTCTTCTGAGCGAGCCGCGCTGCCCGATCGCCAGGTCCGAGAGGCAGGTGTGGGTGCTCTGGGCGCTCCTGCAAGGGACAGTGACTGTTCGGCCGCTGGCCCCAGAGGGACACATCTCCAAAAAGTCACTCTAAAACTACCTCAAGAAACCAAAGACTGCGCTCGCGCTGTGGGCAGTGAGAGCGAGGGACCGAGCCAGCGCCATCGAGGAGATGCGGGTGCTTCCCTGGGGCCGAGCAGAGATCCGCTGCCGTCGTCTCGGGCTGCTCCAGTCAGAGGTTTAACCGGAGCTGCTGCCTCTCCTGGAGGGAGTTCGTGTCAGACTGAGAGCCTTGCTTCTGATCCCTCGCGTCAGCTCGCTGGCTTTGGTCA
Organism: Trogon surrucura; assembly: GCA_020746105.1. Taxonomy (NCBI): domain Eukaryota; kingdom Metazoa; phylum Chordata; class Aves; order Trogoniformes; family Trogonidae; genus Trogon; species Trogon surrucura. The sequence goes on from CM036645.1 coordinate 2,350,206, forward strand.
CGCCTCGCGGTTAGACACGAAAGAATTTGAGGGACCACCTTTGCCTCTGGAAGGGAAACCTGACGCGAAGCAGGGCTGGCTAACGGCGGGTCAGAAAGCGGCGCTGGGTAAGAGCCGCAGCTCCCGCTCCCCCGACAGTCGCCTTTTGGAAACGGACGATCCGGGCCGCGCTGGAAATCTTCCCGAGAGCAGGTTAAAGTCAAATGCAACCAACTGCTTCCAGGTGCATCAGCATTCTGGGCAGCCGGGACGTAGAGCGGTTCCTGCCTCGCTGGGGCCGAGGGAAGAGGAGCAGCAACAGCAGCGAGTGACGGAAGCGACCGTGTGTGCCAAGAACAGCAAAGTCAGCTCGACGGGCGAGAAGGTCGTCCTCTGGACCAGGTACGTCCGCCTGAACGGCATCTCGCGTCCTGCCTGCCTTCGTGTTTGGCTCCTGCTTGCCTTACAGAGAGGATTCTTTGCTTTTGTGTTTTATTGCTGTTTTCTAACTCTTCTGCCCCCTCCCTTTGAATGATCCCACCTCGTTGCCTCACACTCCGTTGTAGCCACTGTGCTGCTCCTTGGAGAAACGCTGCTGGTGGTGGCGTAAGTACCGTACCACAGGCTGGGACGGAATTTTTCTCCTTCAGAAAGCTCAAAAATGGGCTGAAGGCAGCTCTGCTTTGAGATCCAGCTTTTGTGATGAGTGGTGGTGGCAGCAGTGGTGCGCACACAGATCAAACGCAGGATGTCGGGGTTGGAAGGGGCCTCTAGGGATCATCCAGTGCCACCCCCTGCCAGAGCAGGGTCACCCAGAGCAGATCATGCAGGGACACATCCAGGCGGGTTGGAAAGTCTCCAGAGCAGGAGACTCCGCACCCTCTCTGGGCAGCCTGGGCCAGGGCTCCGGCACCTCACGGGGAAGAAGCTTTTCCTGATGTTTTTGCAGAACCTCCTGTGCTCCAACTTGTACCCGTTGCCTCTTTGTCATTGGGCATCACTGAGAGGAGCCTGGCTCCGTCCTCCTGACACTCCCCCTTTTATAATTAACCCGTTTTATAATTAACGAGGTCACCCCTCAGCCTCCTCTTCTCCAAGCTGCAGAGCCCCAGCTCCTTCAGCCTTTCCTCACCAGGGAGATGTTCCACTCCCTCCATCATCCCTGGGGCTGCGCTGGGCTCTCTCCAGCAGTTCCCTGTCCCTCTGGAGCTGAGGGGCCCAGAACTGGACACAAGATTCCAGCTGTGGCCTCACCAGGGCAGAGCAGAGGGGCAGCAGGACCTCTCTCCACCTACTGACTACTCCCCTTCTAACCCACCCCAGGATGCCCTTGGCCTTCTTGCCCACGAGGGCACACTGCTGGCTCATGGCCATCCTGCTGCCCCCCAGCACCCCCAGGTCCCTCTCCCCTGCAAGGGGCTGCTCTCCAGCAGGGCAGTCCCCAGCCTGTGCTGGCCCGTGGGGTTGTTCTTTCCCCGGTGCAAAACTCTGCACTTGCCCTTGTTGTATTTCCTAAAATTTCTCCCTGCTCAACTCTCCCCCTGTCCCGGTCTCGCTGGATGGCAGCACAGCCTGCTGGGGTGTCAGCCCCTCCTCCCCGCTTTGTGCCATCAGCAAACTCGCTGCCGGTGCCCTCTGTCCCCTCATCCCAGTCACCGATGAACACGTTGAGCAGTGCTGCTCCCAGCACCGACCCCTGAGGGGTAAATCCCGAATCCCGCAGGACTCGCTCTGTGGTCGTTGCCCCTCCCCAGGAAGGGGCCTCTGGGGTTCGGGGGGGGGCCGAAGTGTCGCCGCTTGGTTTCGGCTGCTTTCACAGCTCTTGTCCCGTTTCACAGGGAGGCTGACAGAGTCATCCTCACCACGTGTCAGGAGAAAGGAGCCCACGTGGACACCTTCCACGCCATCTCGCAGAAACTGGGCAACAAGACCGCCAGCGAGGTGAGGGGTCAGCGTGGAAAAGCTCGCGGCCGCTCCGGCGAGTGGGGAGGAAGGAGGTGTTAGTCTCCCAACTGTAACTTTAATTTGATGATGTGTCAGAGAAAAATTAAAAAAAAAAACCCTAAACCCCCACAAAACCAGAACAAACCCTGAATTGTTCTGGTGGAGCCAAAAATCCCAAGCGCCGCGTCCTTTTTACAGCAGCGCCATCGATATTCTGGCCTCGTTTGGGACCAGAATTGTTTCAGGCTGGGTCTTCAGCCTTTTCCTTCCAACTGCCCAGGAATTTTCCCAACCTGCCTGGCTTTTACCTGCGAGTCAGCAGGACATAACTGTCCTGTCACAGAGACCAGAACAACCCGGTGCGCTCCCTTTACTGACAGAATCTTCCATAAAATGTGATTTTGTTGGTGGTCTGGGGTTTTTTTTAACATACAAAACACCCTCAACTTCATCACACACGACGTCCATCCCGTACTGCTTTTAATTCTCCGGTCACCTTGGGTCTCGCGTGTTCTTCAGGTGTCCCGCAGGTTCAGGGAACTGATGAGGCTGTTCCACACGTCCTGCGACGGAAGCTCCGAAGATGAGGAGGACGCCACCAGTACCAGCAACACGGACCAGTTGTCCGATAAAGATCTTCTGCTTTCCGAGGAGGAACCCGACGACTGACGTCGTTCTGGCTCCATAAAGCTACTGACCGCACCAGGAGAGGCGTTGGCCAGTTTTGCTGCTACACGGGTGCTGGGGAGAGAGGAGAACTCTTTGCACAGGTACTTCAGAAAGCACCTCTGTTGTGGGTTCGTTATTTTTTTATTTTTCATCAATTCCCTGCTCAACTCCGGACCAGCTGCGCTCCTCCAGCCGTACGGAACTGGAGGAATGAAGGACGGTGTCGGGGTGCCAAGAGCCTCTTAGAACCTCCGAGGGGAAAGCAGCGGAACGACAGAAGTGACGCTCGCGGGCGCTGATCGCCGCAAAGTTGGGGTCACCGGCCTTTGGAGAGAACGTGTAAATACTGTAGCATAAGTTGTCTGTTTTCAGGTGGAACAAACACGATTTCTTTTTTTTTTTTTGGTGCGTTTTTCCCTTTGTGTCGATTGTCCGCGGGGAAGTTAAACGCTCCCAATTCCGTATTTATTACGTGGTCTCATTCCGACGGGCAGAGCAAACTCATTTGGCGAAGTTTTAAAAGAAACCAAACGTACAAAACCAGCTCCCACCCCCCCGAAACGAAGCGGCTTTTCCTTATTTTTATGACACGACGCGAGGAGCTGGACAACGTAAGCCAGGCCTTTGCAACGGGATTTTGCTGAAATGAAAAGGAAGCAGCAGTTTTAAAGCCGTTCCCTTTATTTTGAGAACGATCTTCACGACATTCTTACTTCTGTTACCCCTGGTCATAAAGAGGAGTTAGTCTGAATCTGCTTCGTCCTCGGACTCGTCCGCTTCAAACCCCGCTTCGTAGCACTGGGCCAGAGTTCTGAGCTCCTCCAAGGCCTCCCGGAACTCCTCCTGCTCGACCCCGGCGGCGAAGAAGCTGGCCCGTCGCCCCGGGTTCAGCTTCTGCACGTCTTTGTACAAACCGCGGAGGAGCGTGCGCAGAACCGGGGACGACTGCAGGGCTGCCAGGACGGGGATGCTTTCAACAGCTGCAGGGAAAAACACCCGTTTGTCCGTCTCGTACGGTACAAACCGTTGCTTTACTCACGAGTAAGAATCGCCCGACGCTCCTCATTTCTGCCCTACAACCTCCGAAGCGTTTTGTTGGGTTGTTGTTTTTTTTTTAAATGATTCTCTTTTACCTCCGTTCGACCTTGCTTGCCCCCCCCCCCCGCCACGTGATCTCTTTTTTTTGTTGCAAAGTAAGTTTGGGGAGGGGGCACTTGTTACCTGTTGGGGAATAACTGGGAGGTTTGTCCAGGAGGAAACCTTGTCTGGTCAGAAGAGGAGAAAAAAACTGGGGGTACGGAGGCAGGGTGTCACACGGCTGCTCGAGCACGTGGGCTGTGCTGGGAGGAAGGTGAATAAAGTTACCCAAAAACTCGCTCTACCATCAGTTTCCAGTTAAGTGTTCCCTATTCTTGAAAAAAAAAAACAAAGAAAAAGCCCCCTCAAGACCGATTGTTCCCAACCTGAACGCCCCAGGAAACAGGGTGTGCACGTAGCGCTGCAGCACCTCCTCGGCGCTCTCGCAGGCGTGGAGCGGGGACGCGGGCGGCTCCCCCGGGCGGCTGCTGCAAAAAAACCCGACGTGTGGTTTTTCCACTGAAAATTTTGGTGACTCGGCTGCTTTTCAGCTGGTTTGTAGCAGAGAACTGGCTACACCGCTGCGGGGTTGGGTTTTTTTTTTTTCCCCATTCGGTTGACCCTCCTAATAAACCGCCTGCGAGCGATGTCGGTAAGAAGCGAGCGCCAGGGCTCTGAAGGGAGAGGTGCCGCCCGAAGGCCGATTACCTGATGGGGCTTTCTTTGCAAACTCCTCGTAGCACAACAGACTGAGCAAAACAGCAGCTGACCTTTTGCTTCCTACACGGAGACAGGAGCTGCCAGGGCGCGTCGCGCTGGTAGGAGCGTAAAGTATCGGGGAGCGAGTAGCCACGTCGGGCCGGAAAGGGGATGGAAGCCCACGCGGCCACAACCTGCGGGTTGGGTGAGGAATCAACGCTCTGGGCTCCTCGTTGCGTGTGGCTGGATGTGAAACGGCAGCAGCAGCTCTCGCCTCCATCTCAGGGGGAGCTGAAAGGATGAGGGGGTGCTGCTGCCCGGGGCCCTCACCTTCCTCCCGGAGAAGTTGAGGGTTTCGGCGAGGTGCATCATGGAGCCCTGAGAGGAAGCGAGCCGGTAGGGAGCGGTGAGGGTATCGAGCGCCGCTGCCAGAATCGCGCTGCTGTGGTAGTTGAGGGATGCCTGGGGAGGGAGACGAAGGGAAGAGTTACAGGAGGAGCTCCATCCAGCTGTGCCACAACCCCTTTTTGTTCCTTAACCGATTGGTTTTTACATTTAACTTGAGCACGTCGTAAACTGTGCCTTTGCACGGGCTGCGTTTAACCGTTACTGGGGGTTTTGGATAAGCGGGTTCGCAAGCAAAGGATCTGCTGCCAGTTTTGTCGTCGGCAGCTTCTCAGTGCTCAGAGGAGGCCGGAGGTACAGACTGCGCGTGGAGAATAACGCGGTAAAGCGGTTTTTTTCAGCGCCCAAACGGAAGGCGGTACCCGCAGTTTATCGTTTGCGATAAACAAAAGGTGCCGATACTTTCAAACGTGAAAAACTACGTGAGCGAAAAGTTGGCGGTTCAGTCTGTGCTACCAGTGAACATGCAGGAAACGGGGGAGGAAAAAAAAAGTCTGGTGAAAAACCCTTGCTGAGAACACGCGGCTGCAGAAACCGCCCTCGGTGACTCTGGAGCAGCCGAAGCGGCCCGAGGCAGGTGGTGCTTCCTGGGGAAGCCCTGCCCGGTACGTACGTCGTAGTTTATGTACGGAAACGCGACGGGAGGTTGGGGCTTGATGCCCAGGCTGCCGCGGAGCGAGAGAGGGCAGAAGAGCGAGCTGTGGCTGGAGAGACGGACGATTCCGAGGGCTGTGTTCATCAGTCTGTAACAACTCTTCTGGTAGTCCTGACGGGAGAAGCCGTTGGAAGATTTTTAGATGCAAACGAGCAACGTCTTGATCCCGACTGGGCGCGAAGGCGCCGCCTGGTCCTGGTTTTCCCCCGGGTTTACTTACTCCCACGTCGCTCGTGGCCGGAGTCAAGCCCCAGGTCAAGATTCCTTTCCCTGAGTACTCGTCGCAGAGCAGCTCCGTCACCTTGGCACCAACTCCAGAGAATCCGTTGTGCAGGTCACAGAGGACTTGAAACCCCTGCGTGAAACGATCCACGACTCTACTTAACCTCAGAACAGAAAGTTTCAGGAAATAAAGAGGGGACCTGGACTAAGCTGTCGAACCTGCAGGTAATCGCACTCTTCGACATAAAAGTGCAGCCGATCTTCCACCTCCTCGATGCAGCCGGGGTCCTGCAGGAGACTTTCACCTTGTCCAAAGGCTTCCAGGCATCCACAGTCCCTAAGAAATAGGGGGTGAGGGAGGGAGCTGCTTCCATTTCCTCTTGATTTTTCCCTGAAGGCAAAACGAAGATCCCGTTCTGGACGACGGCCCGTACCCGTCGTGCATGTACTGCCGGATGACGTAGACGCTCTTGGGATGCAGGTTCACGCTGAGGTAGTCGGACCAGAGCTGCGCGCTGCCGCCCGGGGGAACGGGCTGGGACCCGGCAAGCCGGGAAGGGGCAGGAGCTGCACCTGGAATGAAGCGGACAGGGAGAGCCAAGGGCTCTTCGACTCCCAGCGTGCCCGTGCGTCAAGAAAACGGCTTCTGATCTCATCCGGTTGGTGACCGTGTCAGGCCTGGCGTTCGGTAAATCCCGCGGTTCCCCTTCTCCCCTCGTGCTCATTCGGGGTCTCCGGCTGCCGCCGCGGTCGCTGCCTGCCCAGAGCTCGGGGCTGCTGGAAGCCACCGGGACGCGCCGGCAAACCCCGACCTGGGACCCACCTGGAGCCGAAGCGCCGGCGCTTCCCCCTCCCGCGGCCGCTCCCTGCGGAAAGAGCCCGGGGCCGCCGTTACGGGACGCTTCGCTTCGCCCTTCCCCGCGTCACCGGGCGGGAAAAACTGGGCCCGCGCAACCCCCTCGCCGGGGTCCGGGCAGCTCCGCCCGCCCTCACCCTCCGCTTCCCGGCGTCCCGCGGCGCGGAGCCCCCGCCCGGCTCCAGGTAGGCGGCCACGTCCCCGTCCCTGCAACACAGAGCGGCGGCGGCAGCTCCCGGCGGCCCCGCCCGGCCCCCGCCCCGGCCCGGCCCGTTCCGCACTCACCAGCACAGCGGCGCCTCCGGGCGCGCCCCGCCGGGCCCCAGCGCGCCCACGCCGCCTGCGAGAGACACCGGTCACGGCGGGGCCGCCCCGGGCCCCCCGCTCCGCTCCCCCCCCCCCCCCCACCCGGTACCTTTGAGCTCCAGCGCCACCAGCCGCGGCGTGTGCGTGTCCCGGAGCAGCGCGGAGGCGCGGAGCTCGGCCGCCTCGGCGGGGCCGCGCAGGGCGGCGGCCTGCGGGGAAGCGGCTCAGACCCGGCCCGGACCCCCCCGCCCCTCCCTGGGCCCGGTTCTCGCCTCCCGCCCCCCCCTCCCTCCGCCGGCACGGACGCGTCCCGCTGCGGCGCTCACCTCCCGCCCCCAGCCCGGCCCCTCCGCCCGCCCGGTGCCGCTCCGGGATCGCCCCGGTGCTCCCCTCCCGCCGCCCCAGCCCCGCTCCCCCGGTCCCCCCCCCCGCCCCGGTGCCGGTCGCCCCCGCTCCCCCCGCACCTGCAGCCCCCACCAGTGGGCGCCCACGCATCCCGCGAACTGCCCCAGCTGCAGCGTCACCGCCTCGCCCGGCATCGCCCCGCAACCAAAACGCCGCCGCCGCCGCTCCCGCCCCGGCGCAGCCGGAACCGCGTCACGGCGGCGCCAACACCGCCCCCCCCCAAACAGACTCGGACACCGGGAGGAGCCGCCGCCGCCGCCGCCTTTATTGCGCTAGAGGGGCGCCGCCAGGCGCTCCAGCTGCCGCGGGTTGGAGCCGCTGAGGAAGCGCAGCTCCTCCTTCCCGCCGTCCGTGCGCGCTGCAACACAAGAACGGGGGGAGCGGGTCACGGCTCGGCCGGGCCCGGACCCCCCCTCCCCGGGCCCCCGAGTCGCCCCCCGGGCCCGCCCTGCCCCGTCTCGGCGCTGACCTTGGCGGTGCTGCAGCCACTGCCGGTCCAGGTAGTAGCGGTAGCAGCTCTCGAACTCCGTGGGGCTGTAGTTGGGCACCGGGACGGGGACGAAGGGGTCCAGCGCGTCGAAGCCCTCCTGGGCGGGGGGGAGCCGAGGGTGAGCGGCCTCGAACCGTCCCCGGGGGGAGGCAGCCCCGAGGGTCGGGTGTGTGACCCGGGGACACCGAGCAGAGCCCCCGGGAAGGGCCGGGACTCACCTTGCCCAGCAGCTCCTGGGGAAAACGGGCAGAGCTGGGCTTGAAGAGAGAGCCTGTCTGGCTGAGGGTGGTCACGATAGCGCCTCCGGTCTAAAAAAGGAGGTTGGAAACCCTTTGAGCCGCAAACACAGAGTTTCTGAAGTAGTTACAGGTCGATTCTAAGCAAGTGAGGTGTTGTCTTCTTTGGTCGTGTAGTTACTTCAATTCTAGAACTCTCTAAATGGGATTTCTCCACTGTGTGAACCCCGGCTGCTCCAGGTGCGTGCGGCAGCACCGGGAATACGCAGCGGCTACTCCCTGTACCTGCCATCCTCACCTCAAAATGCCTTTCTAAGGACACAACCGAAATACCTTTAAAAGGACTTTTCTATACACTTTTCCACCCGAGATATCGGCGTCCAGGGGCCTGACAAAGCAGCAGGAGGAGCTGACCTCCCAGAGTAGAACATTCAGAAGCTACAAGTTTTTGTTAGTTCAAAAAAGCATAAACCAACGTGTCAGAAGGGTCGTTAAACGCCTCTGGCTGGCGTTGGGCAGTTAAGTAAGAACACGTGGGTACGTGTTTGACCCCTTCTGGCTCTGTGGGCGGTGTCAGAAACACGGACGAGATCCAAACCCTCAGGAGCCGCGCTGCGCTCGCGCTCTCCTGCGCTGAGGGGACGCCACAACGTTGGGTTTGTGGCTTTACACGCTCACCCACACGTGTTGCTGAGAGAAACGCGCCCGAGGCTACAGCCTGGAACTCACCCAGTTATTCATCATCATCTTCCTGAGGTTGTACACGAGCGTCAGCTCCTCCGGAGAAACCTGGGGAAGATGATCTGTGTCGCTTTTTTTTGCCAGCACTTTCTATCCGAGACATAAACTCCCCTCCCCTGCTTTAAATTAGACCGGAAAGATCATTTGCATCGTTTTTTTGGTCTCTGCTCTCGCTCAGCACTGCAGCGTTCAGCCTTAAGAAACGCTGCACGGAGAAACGTCCCCACCTTCGCTCCTGTAACCGGGGACATGTGTGCTTTTTCCTTACTGAGAGGGCTTCCCTCAGTAAAAACCATCTAAAGCACCATCTGAATTTTTGCGGCTTCCTCCAAGCTGCCAGCGTGACCGTACGTCTCCCAGGGATTACTGTAGGAGTTAGGAAGGAGTGGAGCACCCCGCCCTCCTCTCCCTTGCAGCAGGAATGGGGAAAAATGATCGGAGCAGAGCAGTTCTTACGGGGCTTTTGTCCTCCTTCTTCAGCGTGGTCCTTCCCCAGAGCGCGTTGACGCCGTCCACTGCCACGAGGAGCCGGAAGGCGCCGAGCTGACAGTGCTGCTTCAGCTCTTTCAGCACGACGCCCACAGCGTCGCTGGCGCTTCTCACGCGAGCTAAACCCTTTAAGCAGGAAAAGACACGTCACTCGGGGCCGTTTTCTTGTTAATATATCACGTCTGCCCTTTCTACGGGAGGAGGCTCTTCATGCCGGTCGAAGGAGAAACCTGTTCTAAGGTGCCAAGTGCCAGAGGAACTTTCTAAGGTCTGCTTTGACACAAGTTCTCTGCACAACTTCCTTCACGTCTCCCCCATATTTGGCAGCCACCGTGTCCACAGGGAATCACGCTGCGTTTCCTTGCACTCTCAGTCGTGAGATTTAGAAGCGATTTGTTCTGCGTCCGCTGTGATCACAGAACCATCAGATGGTTTGGGTTGGAAGGGGCCTCAGAGATCATCCAGCTCCAGCCCCGCTGCCACGGCAGGGACAGCTCCCACCAGCCCAGGCTGCTCCGGGCTCCGTCCAGCCTGGCCTGGGGTGGAGCATCCACAGCCTCCCTGGGCAACCTGTGCCAGAGCCTGCCCGCCCTCAGGGGAAAGATCTTCTTCCTTTGATCCAGTCCAAACCTACGCACTCCCGGCTTCCACCCATCGCCCCTCGGCCTGTCCCTGCAGGCCCTTGTGAAATGTCACAGAACCCCGGAGTGGCCGAGGGTGGGAGGGACCTCAGAGCTCACCTGATCCAACCTCTCAACCAGCCCAGGTTGCTCCAGGTTCATCCAACCTGGCCTTGAACACCTCCAGGGAGGGGGCAGCCACAGCCTCTCGGGGCAATCTAGGCCAGACTCTGGCCACCCTCGCACTGGGGAATTCCCTCCCAACATCCCGTCTGAACCCGTTCCCCTTCCATTTCAATCCAGTTCCCTTGTCCTGTCGCTGGACACTTGCCCAAAGTCCCTCCCCAGCCTCCCTGTAGGTCCCTTCAGGTTATAAGGTCCCCCCAGAGCCTTCTCTTCCCCAGCTGAACAAGCCCAGCTCCCTCAGCCTGTCCTTGTGGGAGAGCTGCTCCAGCCCTCTGACCATCTTGGTGGCCCTCCAAGATGATGGGACCTTCTAACAAGAGGTGAGGCAAAGCCAAAGCAGTTGTTACTCCTTACCTGCTCCACCACTTCACCCAGCGGCCTGCCCTCCTCCGTGCTCTCTCGTTTGCCCCACACGTATTTTTTGTGCGTTTTTATCTGCAGTGAGAGAAGCACAAGTAGACCAGGGACTAAGTAGTGCAAAGAGAGCTTGGCAAGACTGCTGGTTCTCTGCCAGCACTGAAGGGCAGCGCAGGATCTGGGAGAAGCGCTCGCAGCAAATCGCCATCCCCACAGCGGGGATTTAAATACTTCTTTTTCTATAAAATCGGAATTCCAGCGACGGGCAGGGATTGCCAGCAACACGAGGGCACACGTTGATAACGTGAAACGCTTCTTGAAAACGAGCAAATCTAGGACTCGTGTCAAGGTGCTCAGTGGCAGGAAGCACGTGCAGCCCCCGAGAGCTGATCCTGGGGGTTGTTCGTAGCCACTAACCGAGAGAACTTTGCCAGGCTCTACGAACCTCTTTGAGGAAGCGCTCGTTTGAGATTTTGAAGTTCTTGAGCCAGGCAGATGCTTGCAAAGGCTGATCGAGCCGTTCTTTGTTGTAGGAAGACTGCATAAGCCCCCTGCAGTTTTTCACCCAGAGGTGAGCTGTGAACAAAACAAAACAGTTCAGGTTTGGGTGGGGGTTTTGGTTTTTTTTTTTTTAGTCAGAATAATTGTACGAGTTGGGTGTGTGTTTGAATCTCTTCTCCTTATTCTGCCACACTGGTAAGAGAAGTTTGACATCCTTAACGGAGGCCACACCTTGAGTGTTGTGTCCAGTTCTGGGCACCTCAACCCAAGAGGGATCTCGAGGGGCTGGAGCGAGGGCAGAGGGGGGCGACGGAGCCGGGGAAGGGCCTGGAGAGTAAATCTTGTGCAGAGCGACTGAAGGAGCTGGGGCTGTTGAGTTTGAGGAAGAGGAGGCCGAGGGGAGACCTCATCACCCTCTACAACTGCCTGACAGGACGGGGTGGAGAGGTTGGGGCTGGTCTCTTCTCACGGGTAATTGGTGATAGAACAAGAGGGAACAGCTTCAAACTGCGACAGGGGAGGGTTAGACTGGACATGAGGAAAAATTTGCTGCCCAGGGAGCGGTTGGGTCCCACCCCTGGAGGTGTTTAAAGCTCGTTCCGATGTGGTGCTGGGGGAGATGGGTTGGGGGGAGCTTTGCAGGGCAGGGTCAGTGGTTGGACTCCATGATCCCGAGGGGCTTTTCCAACCTGAGTCATTCTAGGATTGTACAAGACTCCGCTGAGAGCAGCAGGGAGGTCGCACCGACCCACACAGCACGTCCGCTGTCATACTTGTTAGCGGCCGGGGGGGAAAGACTACAAGCACGTGAGAGCAGGTGGAAATGACTGTAATTGCTTTCTGTTTGTCGGGGGGGGTTGCGATCTACGAGCTGCCTCCACTACAGCAAAACCAAGATGCTTTGCTGCAGCCCGCCCTATAAAAGCGGGTGCACGTGACGTCGCGACGCGGGCGGCAGCGGCGTCCTTACCATCGGGGATGTGCAGCACCAGCCAACCTTGCCTCGCGCAGAAGTGAATGACGTGGCACAGGGTCATGGTCTTCCCTGTTCCCCTCTCGCCATCTGCCAACAGGGACTGTCAAGGAAAGTCTCCGCAAAACCGCTTCAAGTTACACTTGGGCTTTAACTCTTTCGCAAAAGGCACAAAGGAGCTCGTAAAAAGCTCATTAAAAAAGAAAAACGAGCTCACAAAAGCAAGGATGACACTCCACTGAATGGCCAACCTAGCGAGTTCCTTCTCTCCACATCCTCTCACCCCGTTACATCAGAGCTGATGATTCCCGTGCCCTGAGCTGAGCCGACAGCCCCGTTTGCAGATCTGTGCCAGAAACCAAATCCAGCTGAGAATAAAAGTACACGAGCTTCACGGGCTCCTCGGACTGGCTCGGCCAACAACAGACACGTGGCCGAACCGTCTCGGGAAGACTAAACCGCGGCGGCTGGCACTGGATTGAAACATCACCCCCACCTGCACGAACCTACCTGCTTGTACTGAACCCGCCTCCTGAACCCACCCTCAGGTAAGCGACAAAAAAAGATACAGATCACGTATCTGACCGCTGGGTGTGCAAAGTTGGAGCCTCTCAGGTAAGCGAAAAGTTCCAGGGCGGGTTTTCGCACCATCACGTAGGCTTCGTTGAACGTCTTGATCTGGGAAAAGGAACAGAACGTGAAGCAGCAGGCGGGTGCCAGCGCGCTACAGCTCTCCCAGCACGAGGCTCGGCGTGTCACTGCTCTCCCCTCGCCTGCCGGGCTGGGCGCACCATCCTAGAAGGTCATCAGGTTGGGCAAGTGTGGTTTGCCCTTTGGCGAAGCCGGAATGACCGCCCCGATGATTTTCTCGTCCTGCACGTGCCTGGAAATAGTTTCCTGGCTTCACTGTTCCGTCACGTCCCCAGAGTGAGGCGAGGCTGACTGGCCCGGCCGTGGATCGAAAGGCAATCGCCAGGAATTACTAACTCACAGACAGGAAATCTCCTCCTGAACTCGAGCAGGCAGTCTGTGGTCGCCTGCTTAGAAAGCCCGACCCAGCCCCAGCGTGATCTGTCTCAAATCGTTCTACGATTCTATGAAACCAAAAGGCAAGATTTCTTTTGTCACCGATATAAACTCATGTTTAGGTGGCCCCTTCTGTACTGAAATGTACCTGTGCAAAACACTCCTGTAATTCCTTGTGAAGTTAGATGAAAAATATCGGGTAGAACGTTGGCCAAGGGGGAATCCCCCCACCCATCCACCACTGTTCTGTTTAGACTGACTTATTTTTTACGGGTAGATAAGGACCAGGAATAACTGCCTTCCTGCAGCACGTCGCTCTAATCCCAGCCAGAGCTACCCAGGACATCTGGTTCGTCCCACATACTGGTCCACTCCCCGCAAATCTGCTCGAAGACAAAGTACCTGCCGCTGGAACCGGGGGGGCAGCCCGTGGGGGAACACGGCTTTCACCTCCTCGAGCGGGATGCTGTAGTGACGCCCCTCGTGTCGCTCCGTGTGCTTGGCCTGCGAAGGTAAAACGCAAACCGTGAGGCTCAGGGGAGGGCGATTCCTCCTCTCTGGAGACAGGAGGAACCAGGAGAGAACGCTCCATCCAAGCAGCTACTTCAGCGTCTGCAGAACCAGCGTGTTAAACTAAAGAGGAGCGGTGGTGTCTGGGCGCTGCCGGCAGATGCTTGGCAGGAGCGTAAGGAAAGCACAGCCGGGCCGGCCATAAACAGGGCCGGGATTCCTTCAGCTTCTCTAGGAAGCCTCGTGTTTCGCAGGCCCTCTGCTTCGTGAATTCATCTCATCTTCCCTCAGTCTGCTTGTGCTTCTGGCCACCACGATACCGTAACAGACACAGTATCCCCTTCTGCGACACCTGCTGGATTCAGATTTACTTGAAGGCTGTGACACAATCCCACCCTCCGGTTTGGTCTTTGCTGTCTCCAGCAGGAACTCCCGACCTGCCCTCTGCCTCCTTAACCAGCGCTGGCTCCTCAAGAACTCACGGGCGGTTTCGGGGGCAATAACTTCAAGCCCCTTGTTGTGACAGAGGCAGTGGGTGTTACCCCTCCGTCAGATTTGCGCCGTTCTGCACTTATTTATAGCGATTGCTTTGACATCTCTGACCACGCGCTCCAAGAAGCTGTTGTTCCTGGCATCTGAAAACTTAACACCTGTTTCATGCCTTGTCATACATCCCTGGGTTTTTGCCTTCATTATTCTGTCTCCCTACCATGCAATACTCACAAAGCACTTTATTTACTCTGAGTCTTTGCATCTTGTCTAATGAGGACACAACGTAGAGACGCTGTTCTACAGGACTTCCTGGGTGACTTTTAGCAACTTTTGCGCCAAGCTTTGTTTGGCTTTTTTTAGCAGCTTTGTGCCAAGCTTGGAAGCTCGCAGCACATTCCGCTCTATGCTTTCTGCACTCTTCTATGGATTTAAAGTAAGAAAAATCTTCCTCTTTACTCTTGCGCGTGCCAATCCCTCGCTTCCATTACGGCTGAGGTGGAATCCGGATAGAACGACTTCCTCATCTTCTTTGTGTTACAGAGTAACCCTCCAGGAGAAGCAGTTTTATTTATTATTCAGAAAGACAAAGCAGCACTCATCATTTCTGCCTGCTCTAGCCGATCTGGGGGCTGATCCAGACTTTCCTTGTACTCCTTATTACCTCTGGTGTGGAGCCAGGCTTAATTTCCTGATGCCCAGAAGAGGGGAGAGAGCGCAGGTCTGGGCTCAGTCGCTCACCTGCGCTGACAAAACCCACAGGTTTGCCAAACTGTTTGTTTGGTAACTTGAGCGAGCTGCCACCCGAGCTCCCTGTCCTGTCTGGTGTTTCCTGGTCAAACGGGAAGAAAAATTTAAAAAAACTCGGCTGGTCGATAGCTCCTCTGGTGCAAGGAGGTGTTACCTGGAGATCGGCTGAAGAGGAGACCGATTTACGAGAGAATTCAGCCTTTCTCCAAGCAGAGCTGTATTTCAAACTCGGGGCTGGATTCCCTGGAGTTTTTCTGCGCGTGCTGGACACCGACTAGGAGCACGATGGCAGTGTTATCAGTGGGCTCAAAGAGAACTCCAGAGACCATCCCCATTCTCCATTTCATCCCCGAGGCGCTGCATAACCTTGGGCGAACTCCTTCGCGCGTCAGCCGTAAAGTGGGTCAGCGCCTTGATCCTCACGTTTAGTCACTTTTGAGTTTTTGCTAACGGGAAGGTACAGACAACCTAAGTCTTATTAAAAATTTAGCCTCACCTCGTCTCCTTCATTCATTTTTAATGGGACTTTAGGTGCAGAAAGAGCTATCGGGTTCGCGAGCTGGCGGGGCCACCACCGCGATCCAGCAAGCGCGAGGCGCGAGGTCCGTCAGGTGAATTAACAAGCGACGGTGGCCGTCGCCAAACATCAGGCGCGCAAAGTCAGAATGCCAAAGCCAGTTGCCTGGCAACGTCAGTGGCAGGCACAGGACAGGGGGACAGTCCTCGCCATCTGGACTCTCCCGGGCGATCTATAGAGACGCTCGCGTCACGTGGGCGCCGTCATCTGCACGCCGCCGTTCCCATGGAGACCCCCGAGGAATCGGGAGTGAAAGGCTCCAATTACGGAGGCGGCGGAAAAGCACCTCAAAGGCTGATTTCCATCCATTTATCCCGCTTCGTTTCGGTGCTCGAGACGGAGCCCGCGAGGCTGGAATTGTGACACTGAGGAGCTGCGCGGAGGTCACCGGGGCCGCGGTTTTTATCGCCCTTCGCAGCCAGTTTGGGGAGGTTAGTCAGGGAAGAATAACCCCGGAGTTGAAATTAATGGTGCCTGATGACACGCTACGCCCCAGCTTCTACAGCACAGAGCCTCTCTCGTCTCCGCTACGGCAGAGAAGGAATCGATACTTGTTCCCAGGAGCTTCCAGGCAGAGACCCAGCCCTGTCTTGTTGAAAACCAGGCACGGCCACGGCTTGATTTCCTTCGGGCTGGGGATGACGGTCTAGATGCCCGTTATTACGCTCGGGTTCTCCCTTCCCTTCCCTTTACAACCCTCCTGGCTCCAGCACAGCCGCAGGCAGACTGATGGAATCTGGGCAATGCGCGTCTGACAGCTGCGGCAGGAACTCACCGGGTCGCTCTCGCTGGTGTAGAAAACCGCTCTCGGTGTTTCCGTCGCCGCTCGGGCATCCTGGCTGACAAGGGAACTGAAGCAATCCTTGGCGGTGGTGTGGAGGGCGTGCCCGTGGTCCAGCTAAGGGAAGAAAAAGGCAAATAAAATTCTCAGCAGTTAAAAAAATAAATAAATAAAATTCCAGCGGCTGGTTTGTTTTGTACGCTCGTCGCACGCACATTAGGATGGGGTGCAGGCAGCATGCGACCCCGAACGGGATTCGTCATCAGACTGGGAATTCCACGGGGAAGACCCCACATGCTTTAGAACCCCGTTTCCCATCGAGGCGCCCGCTTCTAAAACCATCTCCATCCGCCGAGCGAACGCTTCGCCGACAGAAGCGGAGCCGTCCGGGGAGCCAAGCCCCATACCTGATAGAGTTATCCCCTCCCAGGTCGCTTCCGAGCACAAGAAGAGCCAGGAAGGCTCATTGCTGGGAAGCTCCCACAGTGTTTTTCTGCTTTTGCTGATGAGTAGCAGCCAGCACCTTGAAAATTCAAGCTGTCTGGTAATCCATAATCACCCCAGTTATTGAGGGATTAGTGCAGTGCTGCCCACTATTTGATATTTATAATTACATTCCCCCGCGCTGATTTTCCTGCGTCCCTGCATACAGGCTCTTTCATTACAACAGACACGGCCGAGAAACCGAAACAGCCAGCTAAGCTGATTAATTCTTTTTTTTTTTTTTCCTAACGTGGCCAGACTGCTGGAGCACGCCTGGAAAGCCAAAACAGGCTAAAAAGAAGCGAGCGGCAGAAGGACAAGCCCTCGATTACGGTGAAAGAAAACACAAGCATCTGTCAACGAACGAGAAAGCGCATTGTCCCAACGCACGCTGCGACCAAAACGAGCAAAACCCAGGGCCGCCCTGTCAACGCAGCAAGTAGTTTCCTATTTTGTCTGTCGGCGTCAAGGAGAGAAGCCATAAACTGAAGTTTAGAGTCAGGAGCAGCTGTTGCGGTTCTCCGCGGCGTGACGCAGTTCTGCCGTCATCCGAGTTTTCCCCCGGGGGGCTCGTCTGAAAGCCACGAGGGCTCGGGGGAAAGGGGAAAGTCAGCTCACCCCCCCAGCCCGCGTTAAACACACGACAGACCCCGGAATCGCGCTTGTTGTTCGTTTAAGTCTTAAGAGACTTCAAATGATTGTTCTGCGAGGGACCCTCCGTGCCACACGTCTGAAAGTGTTCACAAAGAGCCGAGTCCTTTCCTTTTGTGGGGAGGAATTAAACCCGTCTGGGCTCAACACTTGATACCAACACAACATGCTGTAAATGCGGAAAATCGCTCAACGCTTCGGCCATCGCATCCTTCTCTTGTTCCCGTAACGATCTGCCCCTCCTCAAATCCAAGCGATCCGTTAGGACGTCTTGTTTCACTACGTTTAGTTTTAAGCCCACGGATGTGACTTAATTTACAGCCTGGAGCAAAGCACCACGATGCAAATTTAATACATGACTAACTAGAGTGTCCTGTTACCTGTTCAAGACCTAAGTCACTCCCAGCCTGGACTCAGAGTCCCTCTCAATTTTCTTTGAACGTGGCACATCCCCTCCTTCTTGAGACTCAAGTCTTGGGGCCATGAGCTGTGCTTGCTTCAAAGGAAAGGCAAGCTTCCTGCTCTGTGGGCAGCCTTTCTCTGGAATCCCTACAAATCCTCAGTCCTGACCCGGGTAACAGCGAAGGGAAATGAAGCAAGGATTAACTTCTTGCTCTTGAGCGCGTTCAGCTTTTCTGTGCCTCTGGATACAGCTCACGACCAGCCGAACGACACTCAGTCAGAGCAGTATTACCAAGACAGCTTTTTTGAAAGCATCATCTCCTAAGATCAGCAGGAGTTGGATTCTCTGGGGTGCAAAAGCCAGTTCCTAACAGGTTCTAGAAAGGGAGTAGAAGACAGGATGCAAATCTGAGAAATACTTTGTCTCCAAGTCCAGTCCTCTGCTCTTGCAGCCAAGAACACAGAGCTCCTGTTTGTCCATCCACAGAACACAGCCCATCTTCAAATTACTGCGGCTTTTTCCTAGAATAATACCTAGAACATCACTTCTTCAAGCCTTAAACACACGCCCTCCTCAAAACCACGTCACCCTGAAGCACTTCGGGTTTCCTTTGTGGGCTGTAGAAGCAGCTTCCCAGTATTTGGGGACCTGAAATCCTTCCCTGGCTCTCTGAAGCGCTACGAGATCAACACGAGCTCCCGGAGCAGTGACTGCAACACTTCCTCGCGGTTACCCAGCATTTGAGAGATACAGGTTTGCATTACAGGAATTACCGTGTCACCCTTTACAAAATCACAGAATGACAGAGTATCAGAGGTTGGAAGGGACCTCAAAGATCATCCAGTCCATCCCCCTGCCCGAGCAGGGTCACCTACAGCAGAGCGCACAGGAACGTGTCCAGGCGGGTTGGAAAGTCTCCAGAGCAGGAGACTCCACACCCTCCCTGGGCAGCCTGGGCCAGGGCTCTGCCACCCTCACAGTGAAAAAGTTCTCATATTTTTATGGAACCTCCCATGTTCCAGCTTCCACCCATTGCCCCTTGTCCTGTCAGTGGGCATCCCTGAGAAGAGCCTGGCTCCATCCTCCTGACACTCCCCCTTGACATGTTTATAAACATGAATGAGGTCACCCCTCAGCCTCCTCTTCTCAAGCTAAAGAGCCCCAGCTCCTTCAGCCTTTCCTCACCAGGGAGATGTTCCACTCCCTCCATCATCCCTGGGGCTGCGCTGGGCTCTCTCCAGCAGTTCCCTGTCCCTCTGGAGCTGAGGGGCCCAGAACTGGACACAAGATTCCAGCTGTGGCCTCACCAGGGCAGAGCAGAGGGGCAGGAGGACCTCTCTCGACCTAAATCCAGGCAGGAGCTCATCTGCCTTTTTAACAGGCTGCAGGGATGCCTCGGAGTGACCTGCAGCACCTCTGCCAACACCTTACGTATCCTGACTTTACAGTAGCAATGTGCTACTCGGTCCCTCCTCCTGAACAAAAGACTTATCGTCGATCCCCTCGGCTTCCCGTGGCACGCCAGATACAAACACCCACACCTTTCCGGCTCTTTACTCTGCGTAGTAAATCCTAACCCGCAGGTGAGGGTCTCACATTTTCACATCGTCTTCTGCCGGCGGAGCGTAGAGTGGATTTTACAGCACGTTCCCCTCTGCCGAAGGACAGAGGCGTCTGACTCGGATCCCTGAAATGGCAGCGAGCTGTCACGTGGTGCGTGGAGATGAATCGCAAAGTCATGTGCCATAAGGTGGAGCTGTTCCTACGTGTTTGCCCGGATCTTCCTCTCGAAAAGCCTCTTTATTCCACCAAGGCTGCCACCATAAGCACAGCGTAAGCACAGCCCCAACCTCATCTCCGGAAAGGAGCAGTCGGGCAGTCATCAGGAGGAACGAACCCACCGAAATTCTCCACCACGAGGAGGTCTTTCCAGATCCGCGACGTTACGGCCACTCGCAAGAGGAGGCAGCTGGAGCGATAATGTCGCGCGGCCGTGGCGTCGCGGCCCAGCTAAATCGCAACGCCCACCCGGAGCGCCGAGCCAGCCCCGGGGAAACGATCTTCCCGCACAGGCTTTGGGGGAGGCTGAGAATTCTGTCCTCTAGAAAGGGCTCCCGGTTGTTCCAGGAGCGCAGGGCAAGTAGATTCCCCGTTTTCTGCAAGCACTTGCTCTGAAGATGTAGAATTCCAGCGTTCTGGACGTGCTTTGGTCTCCTTTACGCCAACGATCCAGGCTGGCTCGCGCGTTCTCTCTCTCCCTCCGGCCAACGGAGGGGAAGGCAGGAGCGATCGCACACGCCGGCTGCCTCTCTCCTCCCAGAGCGAGAGTTTACGCGCCCGGCTCGTGGGAGGCACCAAGTTTTAAGGTGAGGAACGCAAGAAGAATCTTCGTTTTCACCCCTGTAAACTGTCACTCCAGTTCTCAGGACAGCTGAAATACCGGGAGCAGCATCACGCTGTTACAGGACTTACCTTCAGAGGACGGTAGACGAGTCGTGTCAGGCTTCTCAGCATTTTTCCTGCAGAGATAGAAGCGGATTTGGGGTTTTTTTTTTATTATGCTTAATGTATCTTACGCTGGGAAAGAACAGGTTTTGCCCAAAGAGCTTAAAGTCTAGGCGCACAAATAATTAAGACCAACTGTCAGCAATCCATCCGACTGCTGGTAATCACCATCATTTGCCCAATAAAATAAAACAGTCCATTAATTATGTTGCCTTTTTTTTCAGAGAGACACAAGAAAACCCCAACCAAAACACCTTACTTTATAAATAAAGATATTTCATCCATCTAGGGCAGATTCTTTAACTGGGGAGGGGCATTTTGACGGCAGCTCTAAAGAGACTCGAGAGCAAGGCTCATGCAGCGATTATTTTGAAGAAACCCAAGTAACCCAGAGACTTGAAGATGCTTCTGTGTTTCCAGCTTCACCCATATCATATCAAACTGTATCCACTCCTCAGCCACCCTTGATTACAGCACGAGGAAAAACCCAAAATAAAACCCTCGAGCACTTACAATGCAAAAATAAAGGCGGAAAGGTAAGTAAATTAGCGAAATGCGTCCCTCCCTTAGGAGAAAATAACGGCAGCAACAACGGTTTGAGGATTCCTGGTTGCCATAAGTTACCCAACGCATTCAAAGTGAGATAATTACCGGGTAATTCCTTCGGAGGAAGAGCTGTCCTAGCGGAGTCGGTCGTTAGCGGCAGCGTCAACGCCGAGCAAAGCCAAAGACGATTTACCTGCGTCGAACGAGAAGGCAACGCCACACTCAGCGGCATTAATTACGCAAAGAGGCTTCACGTTCTCTCCCCAACCAACCACCGCACAAAATATATGTACTTAAAAGAACAAGTCCTGGTTGTATTCTTTCAAGAATAAGTGAAAATCTCAGCCTGTGGAGGCTTTTTCGGTCGTTTTACTTCGCCGTGCCGGCACGGAGAGCGGAAGAGGAAGGAGAAATTCCGTTCCGCGTGGGAACGTACCCCGTTTGTTGCAAACCACACTTCTAATAGTAAAGAAAGTAGGGATGGGAAAGCTGCTTTCTCAAACACAACTAGAAAAAGCAAACCGTCGTAACCCCCTGAAAGCGTCTGTTTATTCTGGGCGCTCCCAATATTCTGAAAGGATTCTCGAATGGCTACTTGAACACCCGTTGTGAGGGCTCCCCTCTATGGTTTGTGGTGGGAGAGGAGCTTTAGGAGAAGCGGGGATCGGAACCGGGGCCACTTGGCTGACTTGTGGCTCAAGCCAAAGAGCCGCCCGACTCGGCGTAGTGTCCCGCTGTCGAACAAAAACCTGCCTGCCCGTGGTCTTCAGGAAAGCATTTACAGATCAGACAGATTCGCTCGTGAAAAAATATACAAAGAGCTCATTAAGTCACCTCAACCTGTCACCTCTCCAGGCTAAATTCACCCCCAATTTCCTGGCTGCTCGCTCGCTGGGTTTTCACTCCTTCGGGCACTCGTCAGGGTCTCGGCAGTCGAAGACGGGAGCGGAGCTGAGATTGCAGAACAGCTGCAGCTGGAAAAGACCTTCAAGATCATCGAGTCCAACTTTTTCGAGCCCTCTGAACGCCACTAACCCACGTCCCTCAGCACAACACCCGCCCGTCTCTCAAACCCCTCCAGGGACGGGGTTTGCCCCTCCCCGGGCAGCCTGTGCCAGGGCCCGACACCCCTCTCGGTAGAGAAATTCTTCCCGATATCCAACCTGAACCTCCCCGGGAGCCGCTGAGGCCGTTTCCCCTCGGCCTGTCACCCGCCACTGGGCGGAACAGACCGACCCCGCCCGGGGCAGGGCCTCCCCGCCGAGCCACGAGCCCCGCCCGGCCCGGAGCTTCCACGGAGAACAGGGAGAGGCGAACTCCCGCCCGGCGCCTTCCCCTGCCCGCCCGCCTCCCTCCCCGCCGCCAACGCCGCCGCCGCCGCCGCTCGGGCCCTTCCTCCCGGGCCCCGCCGCTGCTTCACCTCCCCGAGTCCTCCCCGAGCAGCCCCACGTGGGCCCCGCCGGGCTCCTCCCGCCCCGCTCCCGCCGCGCTCACCGGCTCCGCCGCTCCGGAGGCCGCGCGGCCGCTACGGGGGCCGGGCAGGGCCAGGCGGGGCGGGGCGGGGCGGGGCGGGGGGGGCGGGGCCTGTCTCGCGAGGGGGGCGGGGCGCGGCCGGGCGCGCGGCGGCGGCGGGGGGGGGGCGTGGCGGCGCGCGGGGAGGGCGGGGCCGCCGGGCGCTCGCTCGCGGTGGAGCAGGAGCCGCCGCCATTTTGGTTTCGCCGCCTCAGCTCCGAGCTCGGGCCGACGCGGCGCCGGTGGGAGCGGGTCCCGCCCCGGCGCCGTCCGCGGGGGCCCCCGGGAAGATGCGGCGCGGAGGAGCCCGCGCTCGGCCCCGGCCGCGCTGTCGCTGACACGGTGAGGAGCGGGCGAGCCCCGGCCAGGGCGGCGGGCGGGGACTGGGACCGCCTCAGGCCCGGAGCCCGGCGGGGCGGGGAGGGGGGGGGGGGGGGCGGGGGGGAGGGGAGCCGGGCCGCGGGGAGCCGCCGCGGGGGCCGCCCCGCCCCGCACCGCGCCGCCCCGCACCGCCCCGGGGGCCTCCTCGGCGGGCGCGGGGCGGCCCCGGCGGCGCCGCTTGCCCGGGGAGGGGGATCCCCGGCGGCGGAGCGGAGCGGAGCGGAGCGGGGCGGGGTGGCGGCCCGGCAGGCCCCGCGCCCGCCGCGGAGCGGGGAAGGGGGGGAAGCCCCGGCGGGGCCGCGGCGAGCGGCGGGGCGGGGGAGCCCTGACAGCCGGGCCCGCGCCGGGAGGGGGCGGGGGAGCCCTGACAGCCGCGCCGGGGCGGGAGGCGGGGGATCCCCGGCGGGGCGGGGGGTCCCGGGGCCGGGCCGGGCCTTGTGCGGGCCCGGTGGCACCTGACGGGGCGGGGGCGGGGGGGGGGGGGGGAGCGGGGTCAGCCCGGCCTGGGGGGGGCTCAGGAGCTTTCCCAGCTCTGGGGATTTGGGGCTGGAGGCTCCGCAGCCCCAAAACTTCGGCTTTTCTGCAGGTGGCTGCTGCCCTTGGAGGGGGGGGGGGTGGAGGCGGGGGTGTCTGACAGATTTTCCTCTCTTTTTTTGTGGTTTTTTATCCCTCTGGTTGGGCTGTCGGCTGGTTTATTAGGTCGGTGGCTTTTGTCGACTTCCCTACTTGCAATCCTCCCCCAAATCACGCTGCTGAAACGTCGCCTCCGTGGGATTTTGTGGTGTTACCGACCAGTAATTTGGGCTTACGTGGTCGAGCCCGGTGCATCTGAGCCTTTCCCATCTCTCAGGTGGGAAACCGAAGCGCGTCGCCCTCCTTTTCTTCCCGCCGGATCAGCCTCCCGACTTCCTAACTTCAGCTTTTCACCCTCGGTTTGTGGTTCCTTCATCCCGTTAATTATCTTAGCAGCGAACTCGAAACTGCTTGGAATGTGGCTTTCCATGCGATGGCCTCGGGACACGCGTTCGCTCGCTTGGCAGTTGCGTGTTGGCGGCAGCCGGGAGGGGAAACGTGAGGTCGCGGGTTCTTACTCCGACTTCCAGCCTCCTTAGGAGAGATCCTGGGGGGCAGAGACCGCGGGACGGGCTCCTCCTAAGAATCCCTTACTTTAAGTCGCCGCGTTTCGTTACGTTTCATTCTCATCTGCAGCAAACTGCGTCGCTTTTTCTTTTGCATCTTTTATTTTGATTCCCTTCCTTGTAGGTCGCGCCGGCCGAAGCGGCGTTTTCCGAGAGCGTGGGGAGGGGGATTTTTGGGGGTCGATCCTGAAAGACTCGTGTGGTCATCCTTGAGGACCTTGGGAGCATCCCTGGGCGCTTCTGCCGCTGCGAGGACGGGGGAGTTCTGGCAGCTGGTTGAACATATGGGTAGAGATGGGCTCTAAAATCATCATCTGTCTGCCTGCTTGGGTTCTTAAGAAGCGTCCTTACTCGAAAATTAAAGCTTCGGCGTCTTCTCTGAAGAGCGTAAGACAGATTTTCTTTGATTTTTTTGCGGGGCTCTTCGTTTTAAAGACGAAACGGTCGCGACTTCGGTTGCGTTTGGGCGCTGCGGGCGGGCGGCAGTCACCTAAAAACTCTTTGTGCTTGAGCGTTAATAAAGAGAGAAACAATCTGAGTCACGATTTGCCGAAAGCGGCAGCCTGTTTTCGGTTGTTTTCGGAAGTTTGAGCCGTCCTTGGGGATGCAACAAGCGGTTCAAACGCTTGGTGCGAGAGACGGGCTTCTTGGTATGAATTATAACGCTCTTGTCGCAAGAGGAAAATAGAAATAGCACGTGTAGTTACTGAATTAGTTGGTTTTACATAGGTATTGTTGTCAAACGGGCTGTTGACTTTTTTAAAAAAAAAAAAAAAAAAAGAGAAAATTTGCGCTGCCGTTGGCAAGTGGGCGACTTGTGTCACTGCGGCCACATTTCTTCCAACTCCTGTGCGTCGTTTCACAGCTTTCGGAAAGGAAAACCGAAAAGAAATTCGACGAAAATCTGAGGCGCAGCCCTGACGCTGTCACCCCGTGACAGCAGAGTCCGTGTCTGTCTTAAATTCTCTCCGCGGTGGCGTCCCCCAGGGCCGTCCCGGCGCGGGGCTGGTTTTGCCGTGACCTGGTCTGCGCGTCGCGGCGGCAGAGGAAGCGAAATTCGGGTTTGCTGCGTCCCTTACGCTCTCTTTTCCTAGGCAGGTCTCGACAGCGGAGCTTTTTGCGTGGCGGAATCGGTCAGAAGGCGTTAGATGGAGGGACCTGCCCCTCAGGGAGTTCCCGAATCGCAAGTTTAGAGGCAGGGAGAATATTTGAGCGGGGTTACCCCGGCGTACGTCAGGGTTTGGGGCGGCTGGGCTGGCTGGGACTGCCGGCCTGGGGCTAAGCGAACTTTCATGGGATCCCGCACGGGTTTTGTTATGCAGCGTGTAGCAATTTCGTGGTGATTTGCTTATGAATAACGAAACAACAGAATTATCAGGCAAATCAAAACCGGGTCTGGTGTTTCCGGACTCCTCAGTTCAGGTACAGCAGGAGAAGTGAGGTCGAGGTACCAGAAGAAACGTTCTCTTTGCTTGCAAAGTTTTCCTCCCGCCGGGGCGCAACTTGCCGAGCGCTGTCGCGTCTGCCCAGTGTGTTTCCTCCTGCAAAAGCAACTCCTGCTGCTCGTTGCTCTCCCGGGGAGGGGGATCCTGGTGGCTTTGCTACGAGCTCCTCTGCGGAACGTCCTTCCCGACGCGCCCTCGGTTGTTTTCGCGGCTGTCGACACCGCGTCGAGCAGATTCAATTTGTAAAATCTTCTGTTTGTCACCTCGTCTAACGCAATAAGTTCGTTTGTGCCGAGTGGCTCCGTCTCTAAACATTGTTAAATGACTCCCACGGGTAACCCAAGGCCCTTGAACTTCTCTTTCAGCGACCTCCAACGGTCTGTGTTGCTCTTTAGGGTATGTGATACACGATCTTTTTGTGACACCTTCTATTCTCTTGTTGAGAAAAGATTTCTGAGCGCGGTAGCTGTCCTCCGTAGCGCAAGAAAGAAGATGAGGAGTACGAGAAGAGATTGTGGGCGGCCGCAGTGACACGCCGGGATTTCAGACACCCAGCTGACTTATTTTTATTTTTTTTCTAAATCGTCCCCTGGAGCTAAAGTGATGGAAAGAACCAAAAGAAAAACGCTGACCTTCCAAATATAAAATCGCAGCACATCTTCGTCAAACAAAGCGGCAGCAGGAATAAAGATCAGAGAATCGTCGAATGGTTTGGGTTGGAAGGGACCTCAGAGATCATCCAGCTCCAGCCCCGCTGCCACAGCAGGGACAGCTCCCACCAGCCCAGGCTGCTCCGGGCTCCGTCCAGCCTGGCCTGGGGTGGAGCATCCACAGGCTCCCTGGGCAACCTGTGCCAGAGCCTGCCCGCCCTCAGGGGAAAGATCTTCTTCCTTTGATCCAGTCCAAACCTACGCACTCCCGGCTTCCACCCATCGCCCCTCGGCCTGTCCCTGCAGGCCCTTGTGAAATGTCACAGAACCCCGGAGCGACCGAGGCTGGAAGGGACCTCAGAGCTCACCTGCTCCAACCTCTCAACCAGCCCAGGTTGCTCCAGGTTCATCCAACCTGGCCTTGAACACCTCCAGGGAGGGGGCAGCCACAGCCTCTCGGGGCAATCTAGGCCAGACTCTGGCCACCCTCGCACTGGGGAATTTCCTCCCAACATCCCGTCTGAACCCGTTCCCCTTCAATTTAAACCCAGTTCCCTTGTCCTGTCGCTGGACACTTGCACAAAGTCCCTCCCCAGCCTCCCTGCAGGTCCCTTCAGGCACTGCAGGCAGGGATAAGGTGCCCCCGGAGCCTTCTCTTCCCCAGCTGAACACCCCCAGCTCCCTCAGCCTGTCCTCGCAGCAGAGCTGCTCCAGCCCCTGGGGCACCCTTGTGGCCTCCTCTGGACTCGTCCCAACAGCTCCATGTCCCTCGTACGGTGGGGACACCGGAACTGGACGCAGGATTCCAGGTGGGGTCTCACCAGAGCAGAGCCAAGGGGAGAATCCCCTCTCCTGCCCTGCTGGCCACCCTCCTCCGGATGCAGCCCAGGGCAGGGTGAGCTCTCGGGGCCGCAGGCACACAGCGTTGGCTCGTGTCAATCTTATCACCCACCAACACACCCAAATCCTTCTCCCCAGGACTACTCCCAATCCATTCGTTGCCCAGCCTGTACCTGTGCTTGGGATTTCCTCAACCCAGGTGCAGGACCTCACACTTGGCTTTATTAAACCTCGTGACATGGACAGAGGAAAAAAATAATCTCATTTGATATTGGTAAAGGCACGGGGGGAAGCGCAGATCTAGGAGCTAGAGGTAGGAGTCAACTGTTGGTTGGGTTTTTTTCTGGGAAAGCTGCGAATCAGAACAAAAATCTTAGCAGGTGATGGGCAAAAAGGGCTTTGGAATGTCAAGAGCAGAGTGAGAATGAGTAACAGGCACCTAAACTGCGTGTGTCGTTAGGAAAATCGTTAGTGAACACCCTTTGGGTCTAGGAAGCACACGTCAAAACAAATATTAAATTGCTTCCTGGTTAATCTTTTGGGGGAAGAATGATTACGGGGGAGTTTGGGATCTACAGAAGCTACTGGGTGAGAGGCTGGAAGTTTAATGGGTTTTCCTTCTTGGGGAGACGGTTAGGACATGCATCTTGCTCATAATTTGTAAGACTGCAGAGAGATTTGCTGCTGGACGGTTCTTTAGCCAGCAAAACTTACGTTAGCCTGCGATCCCGCGGATTAAAATTGTTGCAGAATGTTGGTTAAGGGCTTGGAATGGAGTCCTGAGGGAAACGGCCGTTTCTTTCCTCAAAAAAAGCAAAAAGTCTTCAACCGAAAAAGGTCGGTGCGGTGCTCGGTCGCGGCTGTGCTTTTCCGTCTCGGAAGTCACGACGGCGTCTGGTTAAACGACGGCGCGCGGGCTCGGAAAACCCTTCCTCGGGGGCGTCGCACGGGCTTTGCTGGGTGCGCCGGAGGGGCCCGGTGCTGTCCTGGGGAAGGGGTTTGGAGTGGGAACGCGCGGAGGTCTCCCTGAGCAGGGATTTGGCAAGCCCGTTGTCCTTTTTTCCTGACCTGCAGAAGCCTGTAGTATAATTCAAAGCGATGAGTGGAACAGGCGTGGAAAGCAAAGACATGGGCGCTTGTCTTATTGCACCTGTAAATGCAGTAGGTTTAGTCTCGAAAGTACCGAGTTTGTGGAGTTTTGGGGGTAAATTCCTGCAGGTTTTTACACGTGTCTCTGAGCTGCTCGGGACTACGGTGATTTTAAGAGACAGCTTGAAGAACGGAAAAGATCCTGGTGCTAACGAGGCCCGCAAAGTGTGAGGAGTAGCAGAGAGAGCAACGGTGTTAAATGAAAAGAGGATAAAAAGGAAAAGGAGTGTGCGTTGTGGTTGTCGCTGGTGAAGGAGAAAGGAAGGGGAACAAGCGACGAGCCGAGGGCTGGTCACACGCTGCGAAGACGGAGCTTGGACCTGCTGAGGTGGGGAAAAAGAAGCGTTTTTTGGGATTCGGGGAGGTGAGATCGAATCAGTTCACAGAGAGTCGGAGAGGAGAGGATTGCGGCGGTCGAGGCGAAACGCTGGTTCGGTCCAGGATTGGCGTTTTTGTTGTCTGCGTCGGAAGAACTAATGGGTGAGTGAAGTGACCTGCTCGGCGTTTGTAAGCGCCGTCAGTTTTGTGACTGTGTCCTCAGATAGTTGCCGCTTCATGTTACCGCAGAATAAAATCCAACGCGGTTCCTCTCCTTTAATTCCCAACGTGCGCTTTGTCTTGCTCTTGCAGCTCCTGAGGTCAGCGCGCGGGTGCGAGGACTTGCTTAAAGTCTTGCCAATAAGTAAATACGGAGCCCAACGCGGCAGCAGAGATGGTGCCGCTTCGATTTAATCTGGTTTCAAATTTTAAGCTCCTTAATTTTATCGGTGAGAAAAACAACTGAAGTGTTGTCGCCGCTTTAGACCGAGCAGCAAACGTTTGTGTGAAACAAGAAGAGGGTTGCGCGGTGGCCTGTAGGGTCTTCTCCTTTTCTTGAACCCGGGTGTTAAAAGTTCACACGTTAGCGTAGAATTATTTTACCGTGAGCTGGTTTTCCTTTGCGCATCAGCTTGTGTGAAAAAGCCCGTTGTCGGTGGCCGGGTGTAGCGTAAGGGACTGCACTAAGAACTGTCCCCACGTCACACGTGTCGAGTCGTAAAATTGAGATTTTACCCGATTACCTCTGGTCTTACGGGTAATGACGGCACTTTCGATTTGTCAGCCTGTTCTTAGCTGAAAAGTCATAGCTGCCGATAGAAATTCATCGTAATAATGAGCACAGGGCATGTGAAATGAAGTTTATTTTCTCTGAGGACGTCACCGATGAAGCTGCGGCTTCCTAATAATTTGCTTTTTGGGCTCTGGGCAGCTTTTCTCCGGGCCCCGCTAGTCCTGGCGTCTCTCTCCAACCTGTGGCTCTGCACTCGCCTTCGTCCTCTCCTGATGTCGCCTTTCCCATTCCTTATCCTTCCCCCTTTTCCTCCAGGGCTTGTGTTTCCTGAGCCACCTCCAAGTGCCACCTCCTCACCTCCGGTTTGCTAATTAGTCCTGACGAGGGGGCACGTGGCTCCGGGACCTGCAGATGGGCTCGACTCGGCGCGTGCTGCCCCGCCAGGAGGCTGGACCTCGCGGAGAGCTGCTGAGCTCCTTGAAACCTTTTTGAAAACGGTTTTGATGTTCATTGAAACCGCTGAAAGCTCTTCAGAGCAATCCAATTACAACCCAGCCTTAGTAATTGTGTGAAAGATAAGAACGGAAAACCGGGCCGGGTTAGTCCGTGTGATGCTCTTTTCAGGTGATTATTGTTTCCCCGACCTGTTTCTGGCAGACGTCGTTTTCAGAAAACGTGTTTGAGTGAGGAAGATATTTAAACGCTTTGAATGCCACGTAAAACGAATACGTTCACCTGGATTGTTCCGTTTTGGCTTCTGGAACTCGAGAAAGGAGAAAATGGAAAGGGGAAACGTATTTAAGTTAAAGGAGAATGAGTTCAGGTTGGATGTTGGGAGGAAATTCCCCAGTGCGAGGGTGGCCAGAGTCCGGCCTAGATTGCCCCGAGAGGCTGTGGCTGCCCCCTCCCTGGAGGTGTTCAAGGCCAGGTTGGATGAACCTGGAGCAACCGGGGCTGGTTGAGAGGTTGGATCAGGTGAGCTCTGAGGTCCCTTCCAGCCTCGGCCGCTCTAGGGTTCTGTGATTCTCTCCCGAGGGGCTGTGGAGGCTCGGGAGGGTGGGTGTGGGAGCGATGTGCCGTCAAAGCCACCGGTCTGTCCTGGCGGCTGTCGTGGTTCCGCACGAGTCCCAGGGAGGGTTCCTGATCTTCACGTCCCCGGTTCTGTGAGCTTTGCTTGTGTCCTTCCTCCCACCTCACCCTCTGAACACCTGACCCTGCTGAGACGCCGGCAGTCGGCTTCTCCCACGGAACCGCCTCCTCCGTGGTTATCCCCACGCCGTGTTCACGCCTTCTGCACATTCTTGCTGTGACAGTTGGGGTTTTTCTCGCCGGCACAGAGACGCTGGGGTGCACAGGCTTGGTTTGTTCTTTGGCAGCAGGGGGGAAACAGGGGCTCAGGGCTCCGCGTGCAGGCGCGGGAGGCAGCCCGGCGCGGGAATCCCTCACGTTAGCAACAATTCGGATCAACTTTTGCTTTGATACCTTGTGCTGAGTGGTTGATGACGTATCCGGAGCAGTGGCTCTGACGACAGAAGTGTCTTCCCGTGCTCCAGAAAGCGCAAACGAGCGTGTGAATGCATTTGGGGGGGTTGTTCTTTGCTTTTTCTTTTTTTTTTCTGCTCTCCCGTCCTTCTTCCTGAATGGTGGGAAGTCCTTAACTAACAAGGAGATTTTGTGGCGTGGGTTTTAACCAATGCCTGCTTGGGTTAAGCTTAACTTTCCTCGTGGCTCAGATGATTAACGCTGGCTTGATCTCTGGGGTTTGGATGCTTCGTTAGCTGCACCATTCCTCAGATGGAACGATTTCTGCGCATCCAGACCAGGAGCAGCGGCACTAGGAGCAGCTGGGCTCCGGTTTGAAATAAACGAATAAATATATTGATGGTCGGTATTAAAAGCATTAACTGTCCTTTGACGAGGGGGGGAATTATGTTACAGTATTTGCGTATTCACATTTTCACCTGTCGCTTAAAAGTGGGTTTACGGGTAAATTGTATTTTCGTAGGAGGTTACAGGAAGGGTCGGTGTTTTGACATGTCACCTGCGGAACTGTGCTTGTCGGCTGGGTTGGATGATCTCTTCCAACCTAAGACATTCAATGATTCTGTGCTTTCTGATTGATTTTAATATGAACTTCATTTCTGCTAGAAAATCGCAGTTTCATTCCGTCTCTCTTTTTCCTTCTACAGAGTGAAAGATGCTGGCTTCCCGTAGCAGAAGAGATCTTCTGTGGCACATCTCTCTGTAAACCTTCCCTAAAATTCCCCGACGGCATCTATTCCGCCTGTGATGGACCCTCGGAATACTGCTATGTTAGGCTTGGCTTCCGATTCTGAAGGGTTTTCCGGGAAAAGCCCCTCCGTGGTAAACATTGGCACCTTGGTGGGAAAAGCAGAGGTGGAGCTGGAAAGTTGCGCCAAGGAAGAAGACGACGGGAAGAAGAAGAATCGGGAGGGGAACGGCGCGGAGAATGGGAAGAACGAGGCTCTGCCCGACGCGCAGCAACAGTTCTCGGTGAAGGAAACAAACTTTTCGGAGGGGAACTTGAAACTGAAGATTGGGCTCCAAGCGAAGCGAACGAAAAAGCCTCCCAAGAACCTGGAGAATTATGTGTGCCGGCCTGCCATAAAAACCAGCATCAAGCAACCCCGCAGGGCACCGAAGAGCGGGAAGATGACGGATGAGAAGAACGAGCACTGTCCTTCGAAACAAGTGAGTGGCGTGTCGGCAGAGCGGTTTGCGAGTTGTTGGACGTCGGGGCCGCGTTGAAAAGTTTCTGGCGTCTCCGCACGGTCGTGTTTCGCCCGGTTGTTTGTCCGCGTAACCTCCGATGTCAGAGATGACGGGGTTGGAAATGGTTTGGTTGAGTTGCCGTTGACAGGAAAGAAACGCTTTGGTTCTTTCGTGGTTGCCAACGTTGTTTTTTTAACAGCAGTGAAAGATAATTCCCGTGTTAGCGTGAACGTCGTAGGTGAATTTCTGAAAGGTAACAGTTTTTAGTCTTGTGTGGAAGAAAGCGGGGGATTTTTTCTCTATTTAAGTGGGAATGTGTAAGTGCCGTGCTTCCCTCTGGTGTTTGCAGTTGTATTTATTTCCTCTGTGTCAGAACCATCGGGTTTGCTCCGGGTCTTAACTGACTGGATCTGAGAAGTCAAAAATACTTTTCCGGAGATGTTAGAAAACAGCCCGGTGCTAAACTGCGTATAAATGGCTCGAGAGATGTGCCAGGTATTTTCCAAACGTGAGGAGATAACCCTGCCTTGAGGAGGTCTCGAGACGTTCTGCGTGATGTAACAAGTAAGAGCAGCGCTGCCGGGCGGGGGAAAACGGGAGAAAAAGGCGAGAATTACACAGGGTGGTTGCAGAGGTGCTGAGTTTCAGAAGTGCTTGGTTCCGGCGTGCTCTTTCTCCCAAGGTATCGAAAAGCTTCGCCGAGTAGTGGGATGTTAGATCGTGCCCTCCGCCCTCGGGCTCCCTTTGGGCCATGCTCACACACGTAAAGCCGAAGCTTCTCCCCGCTCGCCTGTTTTTCGTGCTCCCGTCCGTGTTTCCTTACGAGCGTCACCTCTCCCGGTTTCCTTGCGTGTTCCCCGCGCAGTCGGCTTCGGGCGCCGGGCGGTTCCGCGAGGGAATCCCGGGAAGTTGGAGTCGTGCTCTGGTCGCGGGGCTCCCGTTTCAAAGGTTCTCGAGGCTGAAGGTTTTTCATTCCTCTGGGCTGCGTCCTGGTGGTGAATTCACCCGTGTGAATCCCTCCTGGCACATCTGTAAGGTCAAGCCTGCCCAAAGGGAATGAAAATTCCTTTATCTCGCAGTGACACCATGTCTGTCCGATGTACCCAAGCCTTTCTGTTTCCCCTCACATTCCCAGACTTAAGTTTTCTCGAGGAAGAGGATCTTCAAAGAGAAAGGTTGAATTATGCCCTGGAAGAACAAGTGTGCTGGGTGTTACGGGTAATGACTAAAATTACTTTATCCGGACTCTGCCGTGTAACAACACTGAAGGATTTTCTCCACTGTAAACAGTTTGGGTCAGCCCATCAAACAAGAAATTCCCGAGCGGTACCTTACATAACTTAAAATTTGGCTCTGGCCTTTATTTCACATTCTTCCATTTCAGACCAAGCCCGTTATTTCTAATGATTTCTCTGATTGTATCTTGAAAAACATTGGAAGCGTAGATCACAATTTCTCTTTATACTGATGAGCTTTTTTTATTTTTTTACATAACTCTTGCGATGAGTTGAGTATTGATCCAGTGCGGAATATCCAGTCACTGATCTGATGTCCCAGCTGAGGTGGTACTTGCAGCTGAAAGTCTCTTGCTGGCAAAAAAAAGACGTTAAGTACAGAAATGACACCAACCTCAACCATTCTGGGATTCGAGGATTATCACTCTCCACAACTCCCCGCAGGGAGTGCGCAGTCAGGTCGGGCTCTTCTCCCGGGCACCCAGTGACAGGACGAGAGGGCCCGGCCTGGAACTGCCTCAGGGGAGGTTCGGGTTGGGTCTCGGGCAGCCCTTCCTCACGGAGAGGGTGCTCAGGCACTGGATGCTCTGCCCAGGGCAGGGGGAGTCACCGTCCCTGGGGGGGTTTGAGGAGAGGCTGGACGTGGCACTTGGTGCCCTGGTCTGGCCCAGGTGGGGCTGTTGGGGCAGGGGCTGGGTTTGATGGTCTCAGAGGGCTTCGCCAGCCTCAACGATTCTGTGAAACTTCCCCCTTTGCATCAAGAGATCCTGCCCTGGGAACTTCTACGAGGGAGAATAATTAATGTGTAAACTCATGTCGTGACAGCTTCTTCCTTGCTGTCTTTCCTTATATACCAGGTTTTTCTTCCCGTTGTATCTCAAATGGAAATTAGAAAGTTGGAAGCCAAGTATTGCTGATACTGTTAAGCGTTGCCACTGGTACCGTATCGTTTTTTAATTCCAGCTCTTTACTCCCTGCCTGCTGAACACCCTAACGCGTAGCGTAGAGGAGCGCGGGACCTTCGCGCTCAATTTGCGTCACTTCAAATAGTTTCAACTAACAATAAGTCACTTCGCACGCTCCGCTCCCTCTCCCAAACTGTACTGAAACGTGTTTGGAGTTCTTTAACTCTCTGTGTGTTCCCTGCCGCCCTTCTGGCCCTTGGCACCGGTAGAAAATCCGCTTTACAGCATCCGACTGATTTCTAGCGAGCGCGATGAAAAGCATCCTTCAAGAAACGAGTGGTACACTTGGGTTTAAACCATTCCATATTTTGAATATAATACCCGAAGGATTTAATTTTTTTTCTCACTGCAGTGCAACAAAGCAAGTTTTAGTGCTGCACGTTACGCTTTGGAAAATTAGTGATCCCTCAGTCTTCCCTTTCCACAGGAGAGGAGGGGGGAAAAAAGGCAAATAAGTGCTGAATTCAGAGCAAGGTGTGACAGCGCTTCGAGCTCTGTGCTTCTAAAAGAGGAATAAAGAATCTGAAGGAGCCTTCGGCACTTGCAGTATTCTCCTGTAACCGCCTGCAAAGAGGAGTCGTGGAAACGTTCTGGCAGTATCAGTGTAAAAATTCAAGTAGTAGGAAAATACTTTGTATTCCCACCTGTGACAGTTGCGCTGCGGTTGCAAGCTCAGCCCCGCAAGGACGCTTGGAAACTCGGGGAGCGGCTTCAGTTGCGTTACTCGCGGGTTTATCTCTGTTCTGGGTAGGTGAGGTGGGCAACTTGTAACTTGGGCATTTACAGTGTGTCCTCACGAAAAAGTTGCCACGAGAAAATGGTAGAAAGGAAAAGAGAGACCTGGAGATCCCCAGGCATGAAGAGAAAGCAAGGGAGAAGTTACTGGAACAGCAAAGCAACGTTCCGTTTGCTTTTTGATGCCGAATACGAAACTCGGGTTCCTTTTGGAGATGTCCTCTGTGGGGCAGAGGCACCTTCGCAGAGCCTGAAAAGCAGAGCCTGAGCCAGCAACACCGTTTTTCTTTCTGTTGCCTTTAGCCCGAGGGGTGGGGGAAACGGTTTCCCCTGCGAGGGCAACGCGGCCACCGGCGCGGCGACGTTGCGTTAGAAAACTCCTTGAAAACAGCAACAGCCCGTTGTGCTCCGGGAGTCGTCGCGGCGAAACGGCGGAGCGAGTCGGAGCACGCCCGCCCCTCTGCTCCGTCGCCTGGGTTCTCTGGAAAACTGCTGAGTGCGGCGTTCTGGCCTTCTTTCTATTGCCCTTGGTTATGGAAGGAAGCTCTGAGGAAGGTTTGCTGATGAAATCACAGCCGTGGACTGAAAAATTCTCAAGGAAAGAAGTACCAGAAACTAACCAAGCGCTTTGTTTTCCTTTCGGAGTCGCACGAGAATATTTCCCGCGCGGTGCGGGGCGCGAGTTTCTGTCTTTCGGTCGTCGCACAAAGTCATTTCTTTTCCCTCTCAGCTCAGACTCGCTTTTAGAGGAGACTAAAAAGTCTCGATGGCGAAAAATAAATGGCAAACACCCTTTCACTCGTCGTTTGGGGAGCTTGCACAGAGTATCTTGCCGTCACAGCTGCCTGAACAATTTCTGTGCTGCTTGGATTGCAGCCTGTGCGTCGGGCAGAAGCGCAACAGCTAAAATACAAACGGGCAAAGCTGTCTGTGCACGGAGAAGAATCCTTATTGCTTGCTGGAAGTCCTAAGAGAATGGACAGATTTTTCATTTACGAGCTGTTTTCTTCGAACCGTTTCAGCTTCTGGAAGCTGAGACTGTCGTACGGTTCCTGATTCGGTTCTAGTGTGAGAAGTGTGGATTTTACACCGGGCTTGGTAGGACATACCCTTGTTCTTGTGAAAGATTATCTGCTCTTCGTGCAGATAAGTGCCACTAATAATCACAACAACAAATAATAATCTAGGAATAACAAACCGTGGGATCGTGCTGTACCCTAACGACGTCTTTTTTGGAAGTGCGGCCAGTTTTTTGCTGGTGGTGCCTCTGATGATTCTGGCATCAGTGATTATAACCTGTTCAACTTTTACTCCTCGAATTAATGTCTAGGAAGCCGTATGTCCGTGTAGGAGGTGAACAGTTTTAAATTCAACTGAACCCTACCAGCTGAAAGCCAGAGTAAGGCCAAATAGATCCAGAACTCTTGCCTGACAGCGTGTGTAATGCACAAAAACCTGCTCTTAGACTTTCGTGTGGCATCGTCTCGTATAAAATCATCGGTGAAGAAGCTTGGTGTGCTTCTTCAGACTTAGCAGGTGACCACATGGATGAGACACCCCAGAGATGTCGGGGGAGTTATTTTTTTTTCTCAAAAGGATTTGTTGCCCAGAGGCCAACCCTGCCCTGGGCTGCATCCAGAGGAGGGTGGCCAGCAGGGCAGGAGAGGGGATTCTCCCCTTGGCTCTGCTCTGGTGAGACCCCACCTCGAATCCTGCGTCCAGTTCCGGTGTCCCCACTGTAAGAGGGACACGGAGCTGTTGGGACGAGCCCAGAGGAGGCCACAAGGGTGACCCAGGGGCTGGAGCAGCTCTGCTGCGAGGACAGGCTGAGGGAGCTGGGGGTGTTCAGCTGGGGAAGAGAAGGCTCCGGGGGGCACCTTATCCCTGCCTGCAGTGCCTGAAGGGACCTACAGGGAGGCTGGGGAGGGACTTTGGGCAAGTGTCCAGCGACAGGACAAGGGAACTGGATTGAAATGGAAGGGGAACGGGTTCAGACGGGATGTTGGGAGGGAATTCCCCAGTGCGAGGGTGGCCAGAGTCTGGCCTAGATTACCCCGAGAGTCTGTGGCTGCCCCCTCCCTGGAGGTGTTCAAGGCCAGGTTGGATGAACCTGGAGCAACCTGGGCTGGTTGAGAGGTTGGATCAGGTGAGCTCTGAGGTCCCTTCCACCCTCGGCCGCTCTGGGGTTCTGTGTCCATAGTCCTTCACAAAACGTAGCTGCGCTGAAGTCTGACTGCGCTCCCTCTGACAGGAAACCCCGCGTTTGTTCAGGCCGAGCACGCAGTGGGGCTCTCTGTTCCCTGAAACAGCACGAGAAAACTGAGGCGCCGGCTTCCAGCCCCCTCGGCAAAACGAAAACGAGAGGCCGGATCCTCGGAGAGCTGCGTGTGAGCGCGGCCACACAGCCACACAGCTCAGAGGCGCTTTGGAAACACTCTGGAACGTCACATCTCACCTTCTCGTCTAACGGAGCGATTGTTCGGGCGCAGAAGTGATTTCAGGGAAGCGTGGCACCTTTTCTTTCGTCTCGCGTGCGGTAGGACGTGTCATGGCCGCTCCCTGCCTCCCAGCTGCACGTTTTGGGAGTACGAGGGCGGCGAAGTTAGGGGGGGAAGTTCCCGAAATGTGACGCTCCTTCGTCATTTACATAAGATTGCGGCTGCCACAGAAAACCTGGGCTGAGTGCCAAGCTCTTCTCCACAGACCACGGGCTCTTGTACGCCGCGCCGCTTTTCGAGCCGGCACCCGATACGCCGCGTGGCTTTTGCTCTGCGACTGCGCCACGTTCGGAGGCGTCGGACCCCGGTGCCGGGGCTCGTGGGTGCCCTCCCCTAAAAGGAGAACTTCGCTCGGTGACGTGTGGCTGTTCTGGTGAAATATTTGCTTGCTGGAGACGTTGGAGCTGGCGGGGCAGCGATCGTAAGGGCTGGGGAAATGCAGCTTCTGGACCATCCAGGGTTTTTGCGTGGCAGTGAGCGAGGTGTACGGGGTAATCTATTCTGCCACATTTTTAGAGAACTTTCTCAAAAATACCTGTAGTTGGTGTGTGGCTGTGGCTGGTCCTGGGGGAGTTGTACTGATGCTGGCTTAAGCTGAGAGATTTACTCCGTTTCCTCAGTTTACAAGCAGTGTGTCCAAATTCTTTTCTTCCATTGTTATCATAAAATCCTGGAATGGTTCAGGCTGGAAGGGACCTTGAAGACCATCTCGTTGCAGGCCCTGCTGTGGGCAGGGACCCCTCTCTCCCACCAGCCCAGGTTGCTCCCAGCCCCGTCCAACCTGGCCTTGAACCCTCCCAGGGCTGGGGCATCCCCACCCTCCTCGGGCAGCCTGTGCCAGGGCTTCACCACCCTCCTGGGGAAGAATTTCTTCCCTAGATCTTATCTAAATCTACCCTGCTCTGGCTGAAAACCGTTGACCGTCATCCTGTCCCACACGGCCTTTTAAGCAGCCCCTCCCCAGCTTTCCCACAGCCCCTCAGGCACTGGGAGGCCACTGGAAGGTCTCCCAGAGCCTTCTCTGCTACTTCAAATCATCAGCTCCTATGTGTATTCTTACAAAATTAAAATAATAAAAGTATGATTTTATATTAACTTACATACAAAAGTTTTTACGTATGTTACGATAAGCCGCATTATTGCGTAGATGATATCTATACAAATCATTTAATACTTAAATTGATATAAACCCCCTGAGAAGAGAACCCCAGGCTTAACAGCCCCAACTCTCTCGGCCTGTCCACACAGGGAGCTGCTCCACCCTCTGAGCATCTTCGTGTCCCTCACCTGGACCCACCCCGACAGCTCCACGTCCTTCTTGTGTTGGGGGCCCCAGAGCTGCAGGTGGGGCCTCACCAGAGGGGAGCAGAGGGGCGGGACCCCCTCCCTCGCCCTGCTGGCCGTGCTGCTTGTGATGCAGCCCAGGGCGCTGCTGGCTTTTTGGGCTGCCGGCACGCATCTGCCAGCTCATCTCCGGTTTTCCATCCGCCAGCACCCCCAAGCCCTTCTCTCCGGGGCTGCTCTCCATCCACCCGTTGCCCGCCCTGGGGTTTTGTGCTTGGGATTGCCCCGACCCAGGTGCAGGACCCTGCACTTGACCTCATGAACTTCATGGAGCCGCCTCTCCAGCCCGTCAAGATCAACCGTTGCCTTCCCCGTAGACGATGTTGTTGTCCTCGCTGAAGCTCCTGGCTTTGCGCCACTTCGGGGTTTGTCATCCCTTGCGATGATCTTCCTCTTCCCGCGTGATGCTCCGCAGCGATAGCAATGCCTCTCGTTCAGAGGTAACAGCAAATCTGAAATTTTTAATGATACAAATCTCAAATTTTTAATAATTATTTTAATAATACAGACTCTCTGTTGGCTTTTTAATGTTTTTAGAGCTACAGCAGTGTCACCTTCTCTGAAGATGGTTGGATACTTTGATCAAAATATCCCCCTTAACTGTTAGCGGATGAAATTGTTTCTTTAAAAAAGCCTCCACCACTACCCCTCCGATGTTTCTGTTAATCGTGCTGTTTGTTCATTTGCTTTATAGAAAAAAAAAATAAAATAAATTCCCATATATACACGTTGGTTTTAAGAAAGCTGAAAAAACGACAGACTTGCCTGTCGTCTCGACGGACGTTCCTTGTTTTGTTTCTTGTTTTCTTTGAAATCGTTTCCAGCGAGCCTGCAAAATTCACTCACCCCGAGATGAGAAAGCGACTTTCCGGGACAGACGCCTTCAGCTTCGGAAGGGTCCTTGTTTGATGCTAAAGTTACGTTTTCAAGAATCCTGGCATCTTATTCAGATCAAAGGGAGGGTTTGGAAGGGTTTTCTTCTTTGTGTCTCTATGTATTTATTTATCTAATAAAGCTTCCAAGCTCTTTGTCTGGAAAGAGAGGTGGATAAGAAGAAGCAGAGCGTGACAGGAGGCGTTTGATACCCAGAGATGCTCGAGTACGAGACTACGACGGAGGCTGCAGGAGGAGAGGGAAGAAGGAGGAGAGGGCACGCTCCAAGCGCAGGAACGAAGAGTTAATTCCCACGTCGGTATTTAAGGGATTTATTTTTTTCAGTTGTGTCAAAATCCGATGAGCAGAGGTCGGCGTGCGGTTCCGAAAGTTAAAAACCATAGAAACAAGGACGTAACTCTGGGAACGTTGATATGAAAGATCCCCTTTGTACTGTTGACTTAATATCTCTGGGCACTCACAGCCTGTCCCGGCGTGAGGGCACCAGGATAAAAGTTTTATGGGGATGCCTGAACCACGTGCAGCCCCCGAGGACTCGGGGGCTGCACGTGGTTCAGGCATCCCCATAAAACTTTTATCCTGGCGCTCTCAAACCAGGACTTTCAGGTTTGGAGTCCCCTTGTGTGCAACGCTGGCTCGATGCTTTCCACGTAAGTGCCAGGTCTTTACGTGGGCAAGAAGGAACCCGCCTCTTGCCCCGTCCCTGCAGCTCTGGATCCATCCCTGTGCCCCGCAGAGGCTCCGGCAGCGCGTCCTTCCCGCCTCGAGGAAGCGGTGAGAGCGAATCCAGCTCCCGGTCTTCTCTTTCAGCCTCGCTCAACAAATACTTCGTGATCAGCACCAAAGTTTGCTGCGCCTCAGGTTATTTCAGAGGGCTCCGTCTTTCTCCA
Organism: Trogon surrucura; assembly: GCA_020746105.1. Lineage (NCBI taxonomy): Eukaryota > Metazoa > Chordata > Aves > Trogoniformes > Trogonidae > Trogon > Trogon surrucura. The sequence goes on from CM036645.1 coordinate 2,390,198, forward strand.
GCGTGATTAGATACCGTGTTGATGTTTCTATAAAACAACCGTGTTGACGTTTCTATAAAACGCGGTGAATCGAGTGGTGACTTTTCAGCAAGTACCGTGCGATTGTCTCACGAATTTTTATTGCCGAGAGACGAATCGGTGTGGCCTGGATGCCTTTCGCTCTTTCTGGTTGGGGTAGCGGGTGCCTGGAGGTTTTCAAACCGTGTGTTTAATCATTTGGTAAGGCATCAGAATCTTGGTGTGCGCGTATCCCGTGCGTTTCGGAGCTGTGTTGGGCCCTGTATGTAAAGAATCCAAGAACTGGGACATTTTCAGCTGGAAGAGACCTCCAAGATCGAGTCCAACCTTTGTCCCAGCCCTGTCGACACCGCTAACCCGTGTCCTTCAACGCAACATCCCCCCGTCTCTTGAACACCTCCAGGGACGGTGACTCAACCCCCTCCCTGGGCAACCTGTTCTGATGGCCAACAACATTTTCAGTAAAGAAATTCTCCCTGATATCCAACCTGAACCTCCCCTGGAGCTGCTTAAGGCCATTTCCCCTCGTCTGTCCCTCACCTCTAGGGAGAACAGAGCAACCCCCACCTCATTACAACCTGTTGGGTAGCCGTAAAGAGCGAGGAGGTCTCCCTTCCAAAAGAAAAGATTGATTTCCTGAGGTGTTCCTGATAGGATTTATTGAGGGAGTGGGTGTTGCAAGTGCTTTTTAACCTCCACCGAATCGATTTCAAATCGGGTTAGGTCAGAACTGGAGAAAAAAAACTTTGCAGGTTTCTTTGACTCCGTGTTTGCGTGTGTCCTGCCTGGTGCAACCAACGGAATAATTTGACTTATTTCTGTACTGTGAGCCTGCTGCGAGGAGAACCTCCGTACGGCGGTGACCGGGGATGTTGCGGGCCAAGGCAGAAGCGCTCGGACGGCTGGGCTGGGTTTACGCGCCGCGGGGCCTCGCAGTGCCTCACTCGGCTGCTTCTCGGGAGCGTGCGAGGTCCTCGAGTGCTCTCACACCCGAAATCGTTACTCCGGTGCCTTATTCACAGGATGTCAGGGGTTGGAAGGGACCTCTAGAGATCATCCAGTCCCACCCCCTGCCAGGGGTCACGCAGAGCAGGTCCCGCAGGAACGTGTCCGGGCGGGATTTGAAAGTCTCCAGAGCAGGAGACTTATTGTTGATGTGTTGGGGTTTTTTTAATAAGCGTCAACAGTGTTTTTGGAGAATGTTTGTGACTGGGGGACAGAATAAATGGGTTACATTGGAGGACTGGGAGCAAGTTTAGGTTTCCTCAACATCTAAAAAGCCTGAACACGTCCACTGAAATATATTTACTTTAATAGGATCTCGAAGCGTGTGTTCACACAGTCACCCTGTTAACAAAAGCAGGCATTAATCATCTTGGCACTAAAAGATACTGTGTTGCTCAGAGGGGCTTTTTGTGCTATGTTCCTAAAGATTTTATTCTTTTTTTTTAACTTCTAGGACCCCTCAAAGTTGTACAAGAAAGCTGGAGATGTTGCGACGGTCGAATTACATGTGGAAGAAGGTATACAAGTAGAAACAAATCCTTTATCTAAGAAAGTTTCCCCATTGCACTCTGAAATGACAGATTACATAAAGTCATCTCCTCCGACTCTTATCAGTAGCCATAACTCTGACTTAAAGGATAGAACACAAATTAACGGAGCGACGACTGTAACAGAAAAATTGGCTCAGCTTATTGCGACGTGTCCTCCGTCAAAGTCTTCCAAAACAAAGCAGAAGAAGCCCGGCAACGGAACCGCGTCCGGTTTGGTTAAAGACTCCGGGAAGAAGCTGCCAGGAACCGTACCCGCGAGCGGGTTAGTTCATAAAGATTTGATCAAGAAGTTGCCAGGAGCTGGAATCGCGGTCGGGCTGGTTAACAAGGACTCAGGGAAGAAGCCATTAGGGATGGGTAGTGCAGCCATACTGGTCAGCAAAGACTCTGGGAAGAAGCCCCAAGGGATCGGCCCCTTAATTGGGTTGGTGAGCAAGGACTCTGGAAAGAGGCCGCCGGGGATCAGCGCTTCTGCTGGTTTAGTTACCAAGGACTCCGCAAAGAAACAGCCGGTGACCAGCTCTGCGGTTGGATTAATCAGCAAAGACGTTGGGAGGAAACTTCCCGGTATCAGCGCCCCAGTTGGGTTGACTAACAAAGAGTCCGTCAAGAAGCCAGTAGGGATCGGCGCTCCGGCAGGGTTAATTAACAAGGATGCTGGGAAGAAGTTGGTGGGAATAAACGCTCCTCCAGGACTGGTTAACAAGGATTCCGGGAGAAAGATGCCGGCGCCCGCCAGCACGGCGCCTCTGACTAACAAAGATTCTGCGAGGAAGGCGCCGGGGATCGGCAGCCCCGTGGGAGCGGTTAACAAGGACTCCGGGAGGAAGATGCCGGGGATGAGCAGCCCGGTGGGGTTGGTTAGCAAGGAGGCTGGGAAGAAGCCGACGGGAATGGGCAGCCCGGCTGGTTTGCTCAACAAGGATTCCGGAACTCTGAAAGCGGACTCGCTCGCGCCCGCCTCGGAGCCCTTTAAGCTTCCTTGCAATTCAAACCTCAGTGGCCTTGAAAGCCACGAGCCTGCGGATTTACTGAAGGAAAACACCGCCGGTAAAACTTACGAGAAGCACGTTCTGAGACAGAATAAAGAAAGCGTCTTGGACAAGTTTTCGATTCGGAAAGAAATCGCTGACGTAGGCAAAGAGATGTTCAGCGAAGGAATCTGCGTTCCGCAGGACGCCTACTCGGCCGGCGAGAAAGGGATTTATGAAACGTCTAAGCACGAGAAACAGCCTCCGGTGTATTGCACTTCACCAGACTTCCGAACAGGAGGCGCTTCGGATGTATCCACCGCAAAGTCCCCGTTCAGCGCGGTGGGAGAGGGAAACCTCCCGTCGCCTTCACCCACGGTGTCTGGTACCACCTTAAACAGGAGCCTCTCGACAGCGTCTTCGCAACTGGCGGCCAACCCCTTGCATTTAAGCTCCACAGCGGATCTCCTCGAAGGTATTTCCGATCCCGTCGGCAAAACTCCCTTTTCTTCGGACAGTCCGCTTCTGAGTTTAAACAGAACATTGAACCATACCCTGAGCACCGATTTTAAAGGTGCTGATAAAGATTTAAGCGATTCAAAAGCTACTTACGTAGAAACTTCAAGAACTAGTCCTCCTACGGGGAAAAAGCCCGTTCTGGCAGCTGAAACAAGTATTCATGCTACTGTCACCCCTTCGGTCGTTAGTTTTACGAGCTTGTTTAGTAGCAAGCAGTTCCTAAAGATCGGTGCAATAGCGGCGTCGGATAAATCCTGCCAAGGAGCAAAAAACCTGAGCGCTGCTCAGCAGGCAAAACCTTTAAAGAAAAGAAAAGGACGGAAGCCGCGATGGACTAAAGTGGTGTCGAGGAACGCGTGTCGTCCTCCGAAGGGTCTCGAGCTGGAAAGGTCCGAGCTTTTTAAAAACATTTCGTACAGCGCGCTGTCGAGCGGTAACTTGGAGCAGGCCAAATTCTTGAAAAACATGGGATCGTCTTCGTTCGTGGAGCACGACTTCGTCAAACATCAGTTGCCGAAGCTGAACGAAGCGAACGGGCAGCCCCTGGCGCTCTTGGCCGAGGCCGACAAGCAAACGCCGAAGTTCTACGGCGCCCACAAGCAACCCTCTGCTTTGTGTATGTCGGACGATTTCTTAGCTGACATGTACAAACCCAAGCGAGGAAGGCCGAAATCCAAGGAGATGCCGGAGCTCGAAGGTCCCCCTAAAAGGACTCTGAAGATCCCGGCGTCAAAAGTCTTTTCGGTGCAGTCAAAAGAAGAGCAAGAACCTCCGATTTTGCAGCCCGAAGTCGAAATTCCCTCCCTAAAGCAGAGCTTGGCGGGACAACCTTTCCCTAAAAAGAGAGGGAGGCCTAAAAGGCAGATCAGGTCGTCGCTTAAAATGAAGCCCCCCGTTCTTTCCGTGGCGCCTTTCGTCGGAGCGGATAGCTCGAACAAGATCGGGTCTGAAAGCGAGCAGCATCGAAGCGGGGAGTTTTTCGAGAGAAAGGACCAGCTCCGAGGGCCGGAAGAAGTCCAAAAGCCTAATATTTGTGGCATGACTGACTTGGAAGTAGACTCAGACAGAAAAGTTGCCAAGAGAAATAACGGGCAGTTAATGAAAACAATTATTCGGAAGATAAATAAAATGAAAACTCTGAAGCGCAAGAAACTTCTGAATCAGATTCTGTCTAGTACAGTGGAACCAAATAACAAAGGGAAAGTGCAATCTAAGCTCCACAACACGGTGTCGACTCTCGCCGCCACGTTCGGTTCGAAATTAGGGCAGCAAATAAACGTCAGCAAGAAAGGGACGATTTATATAGGCAAGAGGAGAGGAAGGAAACCCAAAGCTGTCCTGAACGGCATTTTAGCGAGCGGCTCGGCCGGTCTGACGGTTCTCGAGAAGTCTGCTCAGCCGGCGCCCGGCGCCTCCCTGGGGCAGGTGCTTCCCCACTTGCTGCCCTCACCGGGGAACGGTTCCGAGATCCTTCCGTCCCCGGTTTGCTCGCAGTCGTCGGCCGTGAGCGGCGGGCAGAGCCCCGTGAGCAGCGACGCGGGCTTCATCGAGCCCAGCTCCGTGCCGTACTTGCACATCCACTCGAGGCAAGGCAGCGTCGTGCAGACGCTCGCGATGAAGAAAGCCGCGAAGGGAAGGAGGAGGTTGTCTCCTCCTACGCTGCTGCCCAACTCGCCCTCTCACCTGAGCGAGCTGACGTCGCTGAAAGAAGCCACCCCGTCCCCGGTGAGCGAGTCGCACAGCGACGAGACCATCCCCAGCGACAGCGGGATCGGGACGGACAACAACAGCACCTCGGACCGGGCGGAGAAGTTTTGCGGGCAGAAGAAGAAAAGGCATTCGTTCGATCACGTTTCCCTTCTTCCGCCCGAAACTTCCACCGTGCTGAGCAACCTGAAGGAGAAGCATAAACACAAGTGTAAGCGCCGCAGCCACGACTACCTGAGCTACGACAAAATGAAGAGGCAGAAGCGAAAAAGGAAAAAGAAGTATCCTCAGCTCCGAGGTAGGCAGGACCCGGATTTCCTGGCCGAGTTAGAAGAGCTGATAAGTCGATTAAGCGAAATCAGAATAACCCACCGAAGTCACCACTTTATACCCCGAGATTTGCTGCCTACCATTTTTAGGATAAACTTCAATAGTTTCTATACCCACCCGACCTTCCCTTTGGATCCCTTGCACTACATCAGAAAACCCGACTTGAAGAAAAAGAGAGGCAGGCCCCCGAAAATGCGGGAGGCTATGGCAGAAATGCCTTTCATGCACAGCCTCAGCTTTCCCCTCTCCGGTACCGGGTTCTACCCCTCGTACGGCATGCCTTACTCTCCTTCTCCCCTCGCCGCTGCTCCCATAGGCTTAGGTTATTACGGAAGGTACCCGCCGACTCTTTACCCTCCTCCGCCTTCTCCTTCTTTCACCACCCCCCTGCCGCCTCCCTCCTACATGCACACGGGCCACTTGCTCCTCAACCCCACCAAATACCACAAGAAGAAGCATAAACTGTTACGCCAGGAGGCTTTCCTCACGACGAGTCGGACCCCGCTCTTGTCCATGAGCACGTACCCCAGCGTCCCGCCCGAGATGGCCTACGGCTGGATGCTCGAACACAAGCACAGGCACCGCCACAAACACCGCGAGCACCGTTCCTCCGAACAGCCGCAGGTGGCCATGGACACCCTGACGGCCAACAGCTCCTCCAGAACGGTTCTGGAGTCCCTGAAGCGCTACAGGTTCGGGAAGGAGGCCGTCGGGGAGAGGTACAAACACAAAGAGAAGCACAGGTGTCACATGGCTTGTCCCCACCTCTCCCCTTCCAAGGGTTTGCTAAGCCGAGACGAACAGTGGGTCAGGAGAGAGCCCTCGGAGTCCAGTCCCTTAGCGCTGGGCTTGCAGACGCCGCTGCAGATAGACTGTGCCGAAGGCTCGCCGGGTCTCTCCCTGGGCGGGTTTACTCCGAGCTCCGAGCCGGCCGGCAACGACGAACACACCAATCTTTTCACAAGTGCAATAGGCAGCTGCAGAGTCACAAACTCGACCGGCACCAATGGACGTAAAAAATTAACGGACAGCCCCGGGCTCTTCAGCGCCCAAGACGCTTCGCTGAACCGGCCGCTCCGAAAGGACCCACTGCCTTCCCTCGAGAAGGCGCTGCAGCCACTGGCAGGTAAGGGAGCTCTCGTTCCTACGAGTCTCGCGAGTCCGTGGTGTCCCAAAGTGGAAGAGGAGGGCAGGTGTAGCTCTGGCTTCGGAGGGATTTCTCTGTCGAATTTGAGTGCTCTTGCTTCTGCCCCCGAGCGCCCGCGTCCCGTTGGAGCGCCCCGCTCGGCAGCGCGCGGCAGGAGTTACCGCGGAGTCCCCTCCCGAGCCGCTTGTGGGGTGGTGTAAGTACCTCTGCCCACCGGGTTCCTCTGGCTTTGTTGCAGCGGGCTTTAGAGTTGAACGAAGGATGCTTCCTCCCGAAAAGCTATTTTCTTTTTCCTTGCTACTTTCTGGAGAAACGAGTTAAAACTTCTCGGGAGTTTTGATGCTTGAAAAGCCCCGTTTGAGTTTGGTTGGAGGTTCGGTTGTTGCTCTTGGTCCTCCTCCTGCAAATAACGTTTTTCTTTGAAGAAAACGTTTCTTTTTTCTTTCTGTAACTCCATTTGATAATCTCTCCCACGCTCTAGCTTCCGATCCCTGGCTTGAGGCCTCTAGCAGGACCTCGGAGAAGTTGCTAAACGATGCTGGGAATGCCTAAAACCAAACCTCGTCACGCTTTCCTCAGAGCTGCCAAACTCATCTCCCGCGGCCTCGAGCAAAACCGAGAGGGAATTAGCTGAGGCTGCGCACGCAGAAAATCGCAGCCGCGCTCTCGGTGGCGCTTTGTGCCGCGCTCGAGTGCTGCGGGTGTTCGTGGGGAGGGTTTTCACGTTTCGTCCGCGTCCGTCTTAGTTGCCGCGGACGCATCAGTGAGACCACGTAGCAAAGAGAACCTGCGGAAGGCACGTCTGGCTTGTGCTCTTCCTTCCGGCGTGTCGGGGAGTCTGATAGCTTCTCCTCCCTCCGACGCTTGTCTACGCTCACCCTTGAAATTTAAACCATTTGTCCAAAACCGCTTGTGACTAATATTTCGCAGAGCAAGAGCCAAGCAAACAACCAGCCACCGGCACTGAGTAATAACCTCCTCACGTTCCTTACTCTCATGATCCTCCTTTCCTGGTGACGCTCCCCTTCCGATGCCTCCGGCCACCTCCTGCTCTGACCTACGTACCGATGGAAGGGCTTTTTCTCTTCGTTTTGGCATTTGGATGGGGGTGTTTTTTGATTATTTTGAGGGCAGTTGGATGTGACTGGATTTATAGAATCAGGATGTCAGGGGTTGGAAGGGACCTCTAGGGCTCACCCAGTGCCACCCCCTGCCAGAGCAGGGTCACCCAGAGTAGATCATGCAGGGACACATCCAGGGGGGTTGGAAAGTCTCCAGAGCAGGAGACTCCGCACCCTCTCTGGGCAGCCTGGGCCAGGGCTCCGGCACCTCACAGGGAAGAAGCTTCTCCTCGTGTTGAGGTGGAACTTCCCATGTTCTAACTCAAACCCGTTATTCCTTGTTCTGTCGCTGGGCACCACTGAGCAGAGATTTTCAAGTCCCTTCATCATCCTCGTAGCTCTCCGTTGGACTCGTAGAGTCCAACGGAGAGCTACGAGGATGATGAAGGGAGGAGGTCCCTGAACAGCCCCAGCCCTGAGATTGCTTCTCCTGCAGCGCTGGGAAGAAGAACGCGAAGCGCTAGGGCAGCAGAAGGGTTAAATTCGACTCGGCGGAGTGAAGAATTGGTTGTGGTAGCTCCTGCGGTTCTGGGAATTTCCTGAGGATTTCCATCGCGGCGCGAATGATCTGACTTGGGTTTTTATGAGGAGCAACCTCATTAAGGGGGAAAGCGGCGACGTCTGAAGGCGAAGCCTGCCCTCGGAGGCTCAGAATCGCTCGCCCTCTTACAGAACGTTCAGCTGCTTCCTCAGACGCGGCGTATCGCTTCCCGTAAGCGTATCTCCCACGCAGGAAACCAGCTGCTTTTACTCAGCTCAGGACTCATCTCGCTGACAAGGAGCTCCTAGTGCCCCGCATCACGTGCGCGCTCCGTTTGGGAAAGCTTGAAAGTGCATCTAGGAAAAGCCCCGGTGAAGTAAAAACCCTCATTAATTTTTTCTGTTTTTCCGAAGGTCGGTGTCGAGTCGCGTGTCGTGTTTTCTCGCGTCCCGTTTTTAACCGCAGCGCCGGGTTGCGATTCTAAAACTAATGCCCTGGATGGTTTCAGGCGTTTTTTCCGCGGTTCAGAAAAGGGCACAGATGGAGAAAGAAGCCTGTGGGACGTCGAGGATTGTTCATTTTGTTAAACCAGAGCATGGTTAGGTGTGTGGTGGAGAAGACACAGAGTCAGAGGACGGCGTCGGGGAGCTCCTCAAACGGTTCCGTGTGATTCGCAGGGGATATTCGTGGTCACTCACTGCAGAGTATCCTGTACGAAAAATACCCTTCCGTTCCTCAGGGTTTTGAACAGAAACCTTGCCTGGAGGAGTGACCTGACGTACTCTTTCTATTCAGTCAGCTGGTGCTGGGTATTTTCAGAGATTGCCCGTGTCCAAGTTGCGTTAGGAACGTGCACGTTTGGCAAACGGGACTCTAGCAGAGGTCAGTATTTCACAGAAAACGAAGTTTACGCGCTGTAGGGTTGTTCTCTGGTAGAGACGAGAGCAGGGCAGGGCTGTGCCCCTGGGCTGGGCACCGGCGAGGCCACAGCTCGAGCCCCGGGTTCCTTTTGGTCCCGTCCCCACAAGAAGGACACGGAGGGGCCGGAGCGGGGCCAGAGAAGGGCGACGGAGCTGGGGCAGGGGCTGGAGCACAAGTGTGGGGAGGAGCGGCCGAGGGAGCTGGGGCTGGAGGAGAGGAGGTTGAGGGGAGACCCCATCGCTCTCTGCAGCTCCTGGCGGGAGGGGGCAGCCGGGGGGGGTGTCAGGGCGTTCCGGGATTCTCCTGTTGTAGAGACCCTCAGGTCTCTGTTCAGGCGTGGAAGCAAACGCTCGTTCGCATGGGGGCTAATTAGTGGCCTTGATTGCGAGCAGACCTTCCGTGCTCTCTGCTCTCATTTCCTTCGAGCCTGGCGGTGAGGAGAGAGATCCCAGACGGAACATCAGCACCAACCCGATCTGTCGCAGATGATATTTCGAAGGGGAAGAACGAAAGTCAGGTTTTAAGTAGACATTCTAGATTTTATCGCCTGGAGGTTTTCGCGACGTGCACCTTCTCCTCGCGCGCTGCCGCGGGCGTTTTCGCCTGCGCAGGTTTTTGTGCCGATCTCCGATATTTTTAATATCTCAGCGTTTTCCGAATTGCAACGTGCTGATTGTTCTGGGAAATTTTAACAGATCCCACAGCCTTTGCTTTCACGATTGATTGGGATTCTCCAGGAGTTTAAGTTTTGGGGAAATAAAGCAAGTTGCAGGAAGAAAACAGGTGTTTGAAAGACAGGAAACAGAAACAGATCTTGGCTCATGTTGTCAGCAAAGATGCCCTTATTTGTCCCTGGACTTTTCAGCAGTCGTGAGATTTCTGTAGCTTGTTTAAAATTGGTTTGAACTGAAGTAGCAGAAATTGCGATTGCCGCTGCCTGATGACACCTGGCGCTGATAAGCCGGGATCTAACGGCGAAGCGAGTAACAGCCTTCCAGACGTACAGATTTTTGCAGGTGCCTAAGATCCGGTGAAGCATTATGCTTCTTTTTTATGGTGACAGGAACAGTTAACATAACGAGAGACAAAGCCGTAGAAGTGCTTTTTCGTAGGATTTTTCTTTCTAGCTTTGCAGCTTTCGGCAGTTCGTGTTGTCTCACGTGAAGCAGTTCCTGGAATCATACAATCGTAGAGCAGTTTTGGCTGGAAATCGCCTTCAAGACCGTTGAGTCCAACCTTTTCCCAGCCCTGTGAACGCCACTGACCCACGTCCCTCAGCACAACACCCGCCCGTCTCTCCAACCCCTCCAGGGACGGCGACTCCACCCCCTCCCCGGGCAGCCTGGTCTGACACCTGACAACCCTCTCAGTAGAGAAATTCTTCCTGATATTCCATATTCTGCCCGAGGAGTGGAAGAGAAATGGTTTTACAAAGCGAGGTGGATTGAGGATGGGCTGACCCGCGGGGATTGATCCGGGTCCCGGCACTGTTTAACCTTTTCGCTGTCGACCTGATTGACGGGACGGGCTGTGCCCTCAGCGGGTTCGCAGATTTGATCCATCGGAGAGGAGCGGTGGATGCAGCGGCTAAGACTGCGCCGCTCTTTGGAGAGACCTTCACCGTCTGGCGGAACGGGCTGGAAAGACTCTTTGGAGGAACGACGACGTGGGATGTGTTGTGAAGAACAAGCCGAGGGCGATGCTTATGCCCCTCTGGTGAGAGCACGTCTGGTTGTCATCTCTGGTTCTGGGCTCTCTGGTACACGAAAGACGGGGACGTGCTGCAGCGAGTCTGGTGAAAAGGGCCGGTTTAGCTCAGTGGGTTGAGCATGGTGCTTGAACCACCAAAGGTCGCGGGTTCGATTCCCGTTCGGTTCTCGTGTGTTGCCTGACCTAGTTGAGAGGTGGCGTCCCTGCCCATAACAGGGAGGTTGGATTAAATGATCTCTAAGGTCCCTTCCAGCCTAGGCCATTCTATCGTGGAATTTATTGAAAAGCCGCAGAGATGACATAAGGGATTGAAGCGTCGCCGTGCTGGGAGAGCTGGGATCGCTCGGCCTCCGGAGGAGAGAGCGCACGTTTTCCCGACGCGTACGTGTGTCCGGTGGGAGGGAGGAAGAAGAAGGAGCCCCAGGACAGGACAGGAGGCAGCGGGCTCGCGCTGAACTCCAGGAAATTCCATTGGCACATCAAAAAAAGGCGTCTTGCTTTAAGGGTGAGGGAGCTCCGGATTGTGGAGTCTCCGTCGTTGGAGATGTTCAGAACCCCACAGGCCACGGTGGCCCTGAGCCCTGCCCTGGTGTGAGCGGAGTGGTTGGTCCAGGTGGCTGCAGAGGTCCTGCCCAAACTCGGCTGGTCGGTGCCAGTCAAGGAGTGAAGCTGAGGGGTTCATCTGAAGTAGAAAGATGGGGGTTGTTCTCTTTTTTCACACACAAGCTAATGCTCTCTCCTCCTCGTGGCTCGTTTCTTGTCCTGCCCGTGCCGTTAGCCCGTGAGAAATTCCCTCCTGACGGCCCGTTTCTGTCGGCCTCCGCCCACGCGCACCGTAGCCAGCAAGCGTTCCCAAAGCTTCGTCTGAATGTTTAGCATCTACGGCGCGTTGTTTTGGTGCCGCCAGACTGAAATGATTTTCTCTGTGTGTGTGTGCGCTTTTCTCTTCCCTGATCTGCTTTTCAGGCGCTTTGCCAACGCAGGACAAACCTTCCCAGAGGCAGTCGGAGAGCACAAATTGCAGCCCCTCCAGAAAGAGGTCGACGTCTGAGAGCGCATCTTCCACAGGCAAGTAACGCTTGGGGGCCTTGTTTTCGGGACTGCTGCCGTGCTGAGACCCCTGCTCTGCTCCTGGAGGTCCTGAGCTTTTCCACTTAACGTTTATAGGATAGTGCTGCAAGTCATTTATAGGATAGTGCCACAAATCATTTATAGGATAGTGCTGCAAATCAGGTTGAAGAACTTGCTCTCGTGCTTGCAGGAGCAGGAGAATGGAGCTCGGTTCCTCACCGAGTTCAATTGGTCTTCGTGAAGCTCGATGCTTTGCTGCCAGCAGGACCTGTGGCACTGCACTTAACCAGTAGGCAAATAGATCAATTCCTCCATGCGGAAGAGCTTGACTTCTGTGCTGTTCTGGAGGCAGACAGGTTTCTACCCACGTGTAAATAACTTAGGATGAAGAGGGTGTGCTGTTGTGTTTTCTTTGTAGGGTGCAAGAGTCCTGCTGAGCTGCTGGTGGTCACTGATGATGCGGGTGTGAGTGACCCCAGGCAGGTCAAAAGTAGGAGGTGGAAGTACTGAAAGGTGTGGGAGCTCTGGTAGCCTTCTCATCGATTCTAACAAGTGAGAACCGAGCCTCAGGTGCACAGAAGAAGTCAGAGGGTTGTGGCCAGTTGGGCAGAGCCTGGTTGGAGGCCGGTGTCTGGCGGAGTCCCTCGGGTGTCGGTGCTGGGAGCAGCACTGCTCAACGTGTTCATCGGTGACCGGGATGAGGGGACAGAGGGCACCGGCAGCGAGTTTGCTGATGGCACAAAGCGGGGAGGAGGGGCTGACACCCCAGCAGGCTGTGCTGCCATCCAGCGAGACCGGGACAGGGGGAGAGTTGAGCAGGGAGAAATTTTAGGAAATACAACAAGGGCAAGTGCAGAGTTTTGCACCGGGGAAAGAACAACCCCACGGGCCAGCCAGGGCCCTTCCAGCCTGGGCCATTCTAGGATTCTGTGATTTCCATGTAGGAAAAACATGCCAAAAGTGCTGTCTCCTCCTGCCTTTAAACAGATACTTGCAGCGGATGCTTTATTCACCGGGGGCTGAAGAAAGTCACCTGCAGCTCTCCCTCGTTTCCCTCTCGGTCTCATTAAGTTTCTTTCACTGATTTTAAAGGAGCAGCTGCAAGCGGCGCGAGTCTGCCTGTAGGAAGGTGTTAAAAGCTCCGGCACATTTTGTGCAGGGGAGCACAGGAATGAAATGAATCACAAATTTATCCGCTTCAAAGTCGTCGAACCGATGACGCAGCTTGAAAAGACCGTTCTTTGTCGTGTTTTCCGTAGAACACACGTGGGATTTCAGGGCGTTTTTCCGAGAGCGCTTTGTCACCGAGGGCTGCGAGTGTGCCCGGCCGGGCCTGCGGCTCCTTTGGGGGGGCGGAAACTTCGCTCGTCCCGTCCTCAGGGCTCAGTTTCCCAACAAAAACGCGAGTTGGAGGACGCCCGTGAGGCGTCGTGTCCCACCGAGGCGTGTCGCGTGGTTTGGTCGCGGAGCTCTCTCTGCTCCCCCAGCGGTGGTTCCGTGAGGGACCCTCGGCTCCTTCCCAACGGGTGTTTAAAGACCAGAAGAAAACGAAAGCTCGTTTATCTTCGTTAAAAAGCTGCAAGTGTGAGTCCTTCTGGTTCTTTCAAATAGTTGCGGGGTGCTGGGTTGGCCAAGCGAGCACCGTCCGGCTCCCGGCAGGGACCCGACAAGTGTGTTCCTCGGTTCCTTCCTCACCCCGCGAGAACATTGTTCACAGGAGGATTTTTAGAACTCGTGAGACTGATTCCTCCTCCTTTACGTTGTGCCCTCTCTGAAGCACATTTTTGTTTGAACTCTCAAATTCTTGACTTTGGAGCCTTCCCGAGGAAGGAATGCTTTTCTCCACTTGGGGTAGCGAGCGCTAGGACCGGAAAATATTTATTTTAAACTGTTTGTCCTTTGTCTTTTTGAGCTAATGCATCATCTCCCTCCCGTGGAATGGTAGAAACCCTTTTATAAAAGCATTTTGTTGCCTTCAACAGTTGCCTTTACACCCGTACATGCTCTTGAGCCCACAGCCCAGGACCCACCCGTTTAAGTCGATCTGATCTCAACAATCGGCCGCAGTTACAGCGACGCTTTGCGGATGCTCACGTGCCGTTGTGGTAGAATTTATCAGAACACGGCGTCCGCTTTATTCCGGGAAGAACAGGGTCCCTTCTGATTTCGTGTTATCGCTAAGAAGCAGAAGGGCAGCTTTGGGAAGCTCTTAGCTTGGAACAAATCCCTTCCTGATACAGCATAATCTATATGGTTGACCTGGAAATTCTCTTTTTTCGGAGCCAGGCTGCAGCTCTAAGGCTCGAAATTTGGTTTGAAAACTCTAAATTCGGTTTAAAAAGCGAGATCTCGCTTTTTACTTCCTGTGCAAATTGACCTTTCTCTTTTTTTGTCCAGATATTTTGGTTTACCTTTATGCAAGCCTGTACTTTATTGCAATTCATTCTATCACCGTTACGTTTGTCTTTTTGATAAAGAAACTGCAGGAGCAACGAACAAGTTGTTTCGGTACTTTCAAAGTACAAAAAAAAAAGAAAGAAAACCTGATTTTAAAGCATTTCAGATATTGCTCAGCGTTTAATTTGAGCAGCGTTTAGTTTTTTCTGTGCACAGAGAGTTTCTTATTTCTGGTGTTGAATAGAAACTTGAGTGGGGTTCTAGACCGCGTGTAGGGAATTCCCTCTTTGCTGCCGGAGGGAAAAGGATTGTGGGTTAAAACCGAGGATCTAAAACTTCCCGCTGGGTCCCTTCCCCGCTAGAACTCGCATTAGGAAACGGGTGTCGTGTCGGACGGGACAGGCTGCCGGTCTCTCGCCCTCAAAGGCTGCCGGTCTCTCGCCCCGGCGCGTTTCCGTCGCGGCGCGGTCCCGCCGCGTCTCGAGGCTGTTTCAGGAGCCGCGTGTGTCTGTTTGTGTCTCAGCGCTGGGAGTTCCTGCCCGGGGAGCGCGCCTGGCCGGCGCCGTCGACGACTCCGTGGACAGCTTGCTGCAGCGCATGGCGCAGCACGACGGCCCGGCGACCTTGGACAAGACCTTGGAAGCCGTCATCGCCAACGCGGCCGTGCCGCCCTCGGCCAGCCCCGCTCGAAACCACAGCCGGGAGCGAGGGCTGGGCAAGCAGGACGGCCTCGGCGCGCCGGCGCTTCCCGGCAGCTCCTGCGGCGACGGCGTCTCGCTCCTGCCCGACCGCCTGCCCGGCGCCTACGCCCCGCATCACCTCAAGAGAAGCGTGGTGGAAGCCATGCAGCGGCAGGCGAGGAAAATGTGCAATTACAACAAGATCTTGGCGACAAAAAAAAATCTCGACCACGTCAACAAAATCCTGAAAGCCAAAAAGCTGCAGAGGCAGTCACGGACAGGGAATAATTTTGTGAAGCGCAGGCCGGGTCGGCCCCGCAAATACCCGATGCAGGCCGTCGTCTCGATGCAGGCGTTCCAGGCGGCTCGGCTGGTCAGCCAGGAGTTAGATAAAAGGGAAGAAAGCGGCAGTCCCTTGCACCTCGGGCCCGATACCATCACGGACGTGATCGAAGCCGTCGTGCAGAGCGTCAACCTGAACGCAGATCACCGGAAGGGCTGGAAGAGAAAGCGGTGGCTCGTGGAGGAGCAGGCCAGGAAACGACAGAAGGCTTTGCCGGAGGATGAACAGGAGAGCAATAAGAGGTAAGTCCCTTGTGATTTTCTAACCCCATTGTAGCTGTCGTTGATTTTCCAACATTCCGATCCGTGAAGGAATCCTGCTCTTAAGAAGCTCTGCTTGTTCCATTCATTTTTGTGAAGAAATTCGGTTTAGAGGGGACCAGCAGGGCAGTTTTATGTATCCTAAGTTAGTGAACGCACCCAAAAATGGAATCTTAGGGGATGTAGAACTGTCGGGTTTGCGCTTGTGTCTCACAGATTTCACAGATTTCACAGAATGTTGGGGATGGAAGGGACCTTGGAGATCATCTAGTCCAACCCCCTGCCCGAGCAGGATCACCTACAGCAGAGCGCACAGGGACGCGTCCAGGCAGGTTTTGAATGTCTCCAGAGAAGGAGACTCCACAGCCTCCCTGGGCAGCCTGGGCCAGGGCTCTGTCACCCTCACAGGAAAGAAGTTTTTCCTCATATTTTTATGGAGCCTCCTGTGCTCCAGCTTCCACTCATTGCCCCTTGTCCTGTCACTGGACGCCGCTGAAAAGAGCCTGGCTCTGTCCTCCTGACACTCCCCGTTGACATGTTTATAAACATGAATGAGGTGACCCCTCAGCCTCCTCTTCTCCAAGCTAAAGAGCCCCAGCTCCTTCAGCCTTTCCTCACCAGGGAGATGTTCCACTCCCTCCGTCATCCCTGGGGCTGCGCTGGGCTCTCTCCAGCAGTTCCCTGTCCCTCTGGAGCTGAGGGGCCCAGAACTGGACACAAGATTCCAGCTGTGGCCTCACCAGGGCAGAGCAGAGGGGCAGGAGGACCTCTCTCCACCTACTGGCTGCTCCCCTTCTAACACACCCCAGGATACCCTTGGCCTTCTTGCCCACGAGGGCACACTGCTGGCTCATGGCCATCCTGCTGCCCCCCAGCACCCCCAGGTCCCTTTCCCCTGCGCTGCTCTCCAGCAGGGCAGTCCCCAACCTAATCTCAAGCGAAACAAGTTTATGGTTGTTTTGGGGTGACGAGTACCGTCAGTGTGTTGGCAGCGGGTTTACCGGTGAGATGTCGTAGCAGAGGTGGTTCCTTCACCATGTGCAGGAGAAGGAACTGTCAGAGTCACACTGGGAACCTTCAGATGTTACAGAGACGTGAGCGACGTGGAATGTCAGGTGAGATCAGGTGTCAGACAGCAGAGACAGAGTAAAAGCAGAGCAGCGAGGAGGAGGAGTTAAGGTCTGCACCTGCCCCGGCCCCCTGGTGAAGGAGCGCACGAGAAATCTCTCCTTGCTCTTTCCTTCCCCTGCTTGTCCCCAAAGTCATCTGCACGAACAGATCAGACTCTCCCAGAGGTCTTCTTTCGCGTGCTTGCGGTGAGAAGTAACCACTCGCTTGGGTGTCGGGAACGGACAGAGCGTCACGTGGGCGCTGAGATTCACAGAACGTTGCAGCGACGGCGTGTCCCAGGCGGGTGCTGAGCGGCTCTCCTGAAGGCTCAGAGGAGGTTTGCCAGGCGCTATTTCGAGAGCACAAAAGCAGATGGCATGAGGCACTTACTGAATTACGCGACTGAGGCTCCGAGGGATAGGCAGCAGCAGTACAAACAACGACGCTTTTGTAGTAATTAATAGTAACGTCGCTATAAAAAGGTCGCTCATTCCTTAGCCCGCGATCGGGGTCATCAAATTGCCCTTTTTGAAATAGCCGAGGCATCTCAAAGTTCAGAAACACAAACTTCTTTTTTTTCTACCGACCGGATTAGTAGAAAGGAACAACGGAATACGCTAAGATAATCCTCAGGGTGAGAAATATTGTAAGATAAATCTTTCATCTTTCCTTTTTTCTTCCAGTTTTTCCGAGCCAGTAGCTGAACCTCCCAGTCCGCATGACGCCCTGGGGAAACTGCACGAGGCTGAAACCACTGAACAGCCTTTGCCTTCTCTAGCCCAGCGTGAGAAAAAAGCCCCTCGACCCCCGAAGAAGAAGTACCAGAAGGCAGGACTCTACTCTGACGTCTACAAAACAACAGAGTAAGTAATACCACTGCAAAGCTGCCGTCTCACGGTCCCGTGGAAACTGTCTCCTTTCAACTAGAGCCGTAAAGAGCTGCTGCTAATGAGCAGCTGAAATAAAACCATCAGCTTAATTCCAGCCTGTGAAAAATTACATGCGTGGTAATTATCAGAATCTGACCCAGCGAAGGTTTAAAATGTGCCCCCAGTCAGAAAGCAGCCTCGAGCGATCTCAGAGTGTTTCTGGTTATCGGCCTTGAGGCAGGTAAGAGAGCTCCTCTCAGCAGCCGTAACGCTCGTGGCGGTGAAAACGCCGGGAGAGCTCGAGAGGTGTTTGGGTGCTGAGTCCAGTGTCTGCATAAAAGGGGCCACTGGGTTTCTGGGTTTTATTGACAGATCATCTTCCGTGGGGAAGAACCTTAGATACGCCCCCTGTTTATTTCACAGTTGAGTTCATCGCCTTCGTTTTCCGTGAGATGTGAAAATCAGCATCTCTTCCTTTTTCTTTTTTCCCTGCGTTGGCTCACACCGCGCTGAAACGCGGGCATCCCCCGCTTCTGCTTCTCTCTGTAGTTACGTACGGTCTCTGCAGCCCGTAGAACGAGGGTGTCGAAGTCAAGAGTTTTCGCTTCTCTTCTAATACGATCTGACAGATGAAAAAGAGAGAAAACTTGGCACCTTCTCGTCAGGAGAGTGCAGCGAGATCCCTGGTGTCGTTTATCAGCTGCTCCTGGGGTGTTCTCTTTTTGTAATAGAATGAAGGCGTCAATGAAAAGCTCAAGACTAAGGAAGAAACTAAGATCTAGGTCTGATCAAAGTGAGGCTGCTCGTGTTTCGAATGATTTGGAATGCACGAAGATTTTTAGCGTGTGGTATAAACAGACACGCAGCGTTCAAGTATCACATCATGAAAGTTCGATCTGTTGCTTTAGGAGACCTGAGAGAGTCTTCTCTTTTCTTTATTATAAAATGTTAGTGGCGTTGTCAGGCCTAGCCAGCCTTTATGGCAGTGAGCAAACACATCGTTTGCAGAGACAGAGGGTGCAAGTCAGGGTCTGTAGGTGGTGTGGCTGATGGTGGAATCCAGTTCTCCCCCTTGGAGAAGGCCTTGTCAGAGCTGAGCTCTGCTTCAGCCCTCCGCTCCCGGCACATTTTGTGCTGCAGTTTCCCTGGCAGCTCCGAGAGCTCTGACCTGTTGCCCTCGGCCTGTCGCTCCCTGGGCTGAGTTCTTCCCTTGGGCTCATCCCAGCTTCGGAACACCAAGGAATCTTTGCCCTCCGCGATCCCGACTCCCTCTCGGCACGGTCGTTTGAACCCTGACGCTGAAGCAAGGCGCGGAAACGCGTAGCTGGGCAGGGACAGCTGTCCCCGTGGCCATTGAAGTGTCTTGTCCTACAGCGAGGTGCAACCCGACGGGCTGATCCCCCCCTTCCCTCGTGCTGGCACTGGGTCTCTTCTTTGCGAAGTTGATTCAGCAAACTAAAGCAGCAGAATGATGAAACTTTATCCAGGAGTGTCCAGCGACAGGACAAGGGAACTGGGTTTAAATTGAAGGGGAACGGGTTCAGACGGGATGTTGGGAGGAAATTCCCCAGTGCGAGGGTGGCCAGAGTCTGGCCTAGATTGCCCCGAGAGGCTGTGGCTGCCCCCTCCCTGGAGGTGTTCAAGGCCAGGTTGGGTGAACCTGGAGCAACCGGGGCTGGTTGAGAGGTTGGATCAGGTGAGCTCTGAGGTCCCTTCCACCCTCGGCCACACTGTGATGGTCACTTTTTTATAGTTCCTTTTTCTGCCGCTTTCACTCGCTGTTCCAGTTCTGCAGCCGTGCGCGGGTGCGAGGGGAGAGCAGAAGTTTTGTGTTGTCCCTTATTGCTGTAACTCCCTGAGAACATCTCAGCTGAGAAGAGAGAAGGGCTCTGTGATCGTGTGGCACCCTCTAGCGATGGTACAGTTGAGCCTTGGTCACCGTCTGCATCCCGGCAACCTGCTCAGGGGCGTGTGCCTGCATTTCTCTTTGCAGACACTTTGTCTGAGAGACCTTTTTCCTGCTCCGTTGCGTCTTTCTCCAGCACTTCCTGAGGGTCGTTAAAACATGCAAAGTAGGGAAAGTTGCACTGAGGTTTGCTGTCACGCTTTACTGCCTCGGTTTTGTACCCTGCCATTGCCTGGTGTAGTCTACCTTTAAAAGAAAAAGCCCTTTTCACTATTTTTATTCACATTATTTTTCTGCGCTGTACGATTTGCCCCAACGGGATTTCACTCCGACTCACCCCAGTCTAGAAACTTCGTTAAAACACAGAGAAGAAAACTCAGGCTGATGCCTTGAAATGTGATTTTGTAGACGGCGTAGCTGGTCTGACGTTAACCTCCACGAGTTTTCCAGAATCCTCAGCTCCCACTGGAAGAACTCCACGGGACTTTTGCTGAAGGGAAGTTCGGCGTGTCCTCGCGCAAGGCTGCAGCTTTGCAAACAAGACTTTGCGCAGGTGTCGTTGTAGGTTTACCCGGGAGTAGCTTTCCTGGAGGAGTGCAAAGTCAGGCTCACCAAAGAAATTCAATAATAATTAGTAAATTGGTGATTAATCAAAATTATTTGTGTCGTTTAGGGAAATGTAGTATTTTTATAGACTACAGTATTTCTGCCAGTGATAACAAATATGAGTCCTCGTTGCAAAAGGGTCGTTTCTAGGATTTGCTGTGATCTGCACAGGGTTGCATCTCGCCCCTGGGCAGGTAACCACAGCTGCTCGGAGGCCGGGGCTGCCCGGAGCAGGTCTCTCAGCGCAGACCTGTTGCGCTTCCAGGGCGTGGAGTTCCTGCATGATGGGCATGTTGCTCCCACGGCGCCTCCGTTTTCATAGAACCATAGAACAGTTCAGGTTGGAAAAGACCCTTGGGATCATCGAGTCCAACCATTAACCCTACACTACAACCATTAACCCTACACGACAAGTTCACCCCTAAACCATCTCACCCAACACCACATCTCAGCGACACTTAAACACACCCAGGGATGGTGACTCAACCCCCTCCCTGGGCAGTCTGTGCCAGGGTCTGACCACTCTTTCCGTGAAGAATTTCTTCCTAATGTCCAGCCTAAACTTGCCCTGTTGCAACTTGAACCCATTCCCCCTGGTTCTGTCCCTGATGACCTGTGAGAAGAGACCAGCACCAACCTCTCTACAATGTTCTTGCGAGTCATCGTAGAGCACGATGAGGTCCCCCCTCAGCCTCCTCTTCCTCAAACTGAACATCCCAGCTCCCTCAATCGCTCCTCGTAAGGTCTATTCTCCAGGCCCTTCACCAGCTTTGCTGCCCTTTCCTGCACTCGCTCCAACACCTTGAGATCTCTCCTATACTGAGGTGCCCAAAAGTGAACACGACACTCAAGGTGCGCCCTCACCGGTGCCGATGTCGGAGTTTGTGGAGCCACGGGGTGACTCGGAGAAGGCAACTGAACCGTTTTAGAGGCAAGCCTAGTGAAAAGAAAAGGGCCGGCTGAATTCAGTTGTGCGTTCCAAAGGGAGCTGATCCCAGCCAACGTGGTCAGAGCGTAGACACGAGAAACTGGAGTCGGGGAATCAGCGGTGGAACAGAAAGAGAGCAAGGAGAGGGATGGAGGGAAGTGGAGGCAAGGGAAAGAAGACTGGTTCTGGTCTTTGTTCTCTTCTTAATTAGCCTGAGGCTTTAGGCTGAGGCTTAGAGACTAAGCCTGACCTTCAGCCTCTGCAGAGTGCTGCAGAATGCCCTCACCTTGAGCAAAAAAACCACTTCACCGTTGCTCCGTTACTGGGAGCTTGCAAAGAGAGCTCCGTTAGCCTGTTGCTGGGAAGTGGCCCGGTCCCAAAGTGGGTTTCTTTAAATTTGTCCCTGCAGAGAAGGAGCCAAACAGCTTCAGGCAGTGGATTGTAGAGAGGGGGGCGTGATCGGAAACTTCTTCCTCCAGCTGAGGGAAGATAATCATTCCTCTCTGATTATTGGTGACTACCCGGCCTGCTTGCAAAGGGGACAGGGTGACCCTGGCTTCCTGGAGAGACCTTTGCTTTCCAGCCACAAGAATCACCACAGCTGCCTCTTGAGGGAAACAGCTCAAAGAGCGCGGCAAGAGCAGAGGGAGTCAGCCGATCGAGGAGGCTGTGAGAGGTTGTTTAGTCCCAGGCATTCCTGTGACCTGCACCC
Organism: Trogon surrucura; assembly: GCA_020746105.1. Classification (NCBI taxonomy): domain Eukaryota; kingdom Metazoa; phylum Chordata; class Aves; order Trogoniformes; family Trogonidae; genus Trogon; species Trogon surrucura. The sequence continues at coordinate 2,411,561 of CM036645.1, forward strand.
ACTGCAGTGACGGGTATCGCAGAACCCTAGAGCGGCCGAGGCTGGAAGGGACCTCAGAGCTCACCTGATCCAACCTCTCAACCAGCCCAGGTTGCTCCAGGTTCATCCAACCTGGCCTTGAACACCTCCAGGGAGGGGGCAGCCACAGCCTCTCTGGGCAACTTATTCCAAAGTCTTTCCAGCCTCGTACTGAAGAATTTCTTTCCCCAGTCCAAATCTATTCTTCTTCAACTTAAACCCAGTTCCCTTGTCCTGTCGCTGGACACTTGCACAAAGTCCCTCCCCAGCCTCCCTGTAGGTCCCTTCAGGCACTGCAGGCAGGGATAAGGTGCCCCCCGGAGCCTTCTCTTCCCCAGCTGAACAACCCCAGCTCCCTCAGCCTGTCCTCGCAGCAGAGCTGCTCCAGCCCCTGGGGCATCCTTGTGGCCTCCTCTGGACTCGTCCCAGCAGTCCTTCTTACAGTGGGGACACCAGAATTGGAGCTTGGTTAAAAGCTGACGCCGACAGACTGGGATCCGAGCTGCGGAGGGGAAACCAGCTCCGTTGCCCCAGCCCCAAGCGAGGTGCCTCGGATGGGCTGGACGGTGGTACCCAGTGTCCCCAGACCGGTGCGTGGTGACAAGGCAGACCAAGGGTGCATGAAGTGAAACCTGCAGGTGATCCCAGTCTCCTGGGCTGCACCCAGAGCTGTGTGACCAGCAGCCAGGGAGGGGATTCTGCCCCCGAAGCCCCTGCAGCACGGACGGCCCGTGTTGGGCGTACTGGTCTGTCACGGCAGTTTCTCACGTGCCTCCAACAATGCTTCGTCGCTGGAAAGCAGAGAAGGTGCTTTCCCCGGTGTTCTTTGTGCCTGCAGTGCCCCGAGAAATCCGTGTGACGTTTCGTGTTTTTGGATAATTGCTCCCTGCGTTTCCTTTCCACCTGCTTCCCTCCTTGCTGTTTTTTTTTACCATCATTTATTTTGCCGTTGGCTTCCTTCACGCCGAACACGTGGGCTTTAAAGGGAGCACATGCGGCTGGAATCAAGTCCCCTTTCTGCTGAGTGGTTTTCCTTTGCTTTTTCCTTTCCTTTCCTTTCCTTTGGGCTGCCTTTGCCTTGAGGGTTTGCTTGCCTCTTGGAAACAGAGGAGCACCCTTTGCCTTTTCAAAACACCTTTCCTCTTGGTGAGAACTTCTTTCCAGGGCTTGCGAGTCGTTACTTTACGGCCTTTCTTTGCAAGCCTCGGCCACGCAACTTGGAAGGAGAGAAGACGCGAGCTGGAGGCGTTTGGATTTTTGAGGGGTTGGTGGTTTTTAACCGTTTTGAAGGATTTAACGCACATTTAAAGGAATTCTGGAATATCGTTTCGCCTGGTGGGCAGAGCCAAAACAAGTGAAGCGGATTCCTGCCATCACTGGGATGTTTAAAACCCAGAACCTGTGTTGTCTGAGAGCGTGTTACTGCTCTTTGATTAGGATTTACCTCTGGTTTTTGCAGTGTAGCTCTGTTAAGAGGAGACTCGTTTAAAGAGGAGTGCGTAGAGCATCCAGCGCAGCGATCTGCCATAGCTTTTATGTCACTGTCTAAAATTTAGTCACTTCTTACACTCGTGGAATAGGAACCGGCAATCCAGGAGGAGTTAGAAGAGTAAATGAACCGCGCGGGTCGTTCTCACCCGTCAGTTGTTTCTGACCTCGGTAATTACCTGCGGTTGTTGATACCCGTGGCTCAGGGTTTGGTTTAAACTTGCCTTCCCCACTCGCTAGCTAAACAATGGGACCAGTTTCTTTTTCGAGTCAGCTTTCAGTTTTGTATCCAGTTGCTAAAATAAATCCCTTAAAAAACTTCAGTAGGCTTCAGTGTTCTTTTAATCTCTTGCATATTTAGCCTTCACAAGTCTCTTCCGAATGTTGCGGGGCTGCAGCAATAGATACGACCCCATCAGTTTTTATTTTCCGTGGTTTGTCAGTGCTCAGAGGAGATGTTTGTAAGGGACAGATTGCTGAGCTCAGCCCGACCTGTACAACCATTCCTATTTCATATTCCGATTTTTTCCTTCTGTAGAGGGGGCATCTCGGTGCTTTTTTCACTCATTTCTGTTCTTTTCTTGCTTTTCTTGATCAACAGCCTTGATCACCGTCCCTGGAGGTTTTTAAACTGAGATTGGACGTGGCACTTAGTGCCCTGATCTAGTAAACAGACTGGAGTTGGACCAAGGGTTGGACTTGATGATCTCTGAGGTCTTTTCCAACCCAATTGATTCTATGATTCTAAAAGAGCAGCAAGTGAAGGTTTGCTCTGAAGAAATGAGGAAAGCCCGCACTGTATAACGTGTCAGATAGTTAAGCAAGCAGCATCAGATATGATTTGTTGATCTTGTATTGTTATAATTTTAGCTGTTACTTATATATATCCCATTTTAGGCATTTAAAGTTGATAGTGTCTCATTAGCTTTTCCCTGAGTAGGAGCTGCGGAGAAAATCAAACGAGGAGTTTTGAAATGGACGCGATAAGTGTATTTGGCAAGCAACCTGGAAATCAGTTCTTCTGGCCCTTTCTGTTATTATTTCCTTGCCTGGTGTTCTAGACGTTCGTGCCTTAATTAAAACAGTGCCAGGTGTCCTCGTTCTGATTTCTTTTCTCTTTTGTCACTGTCGTCCACAGCCCGAAGAGCCGCCTCATACAGTTAAAGAAAGAAAAGCTGGAGTACACGCCCGGAGAGCACGAGCACGGATTGTTCCCAGCCCCTATTCACGTTGGTGGGTACTTCGTGTGTGTTTAGTTGGTGGGAAACGAGTCTCACACCTCGGTGGCTGACCTAAAAGTGCTGTGAATCCTAGAATGGATTCGGTTGGGAAAGACCTTTAGGATCACCGCGTCTGTCTGTTAACCCACCGCTAAGCCGTGGGGAGCAGCGCATCTCCCTGCTTTTACATCCCTCCGGGGATGGGGACTCCGCCCCTGTCCTGGGCAGCCCCTTCCAGCGCTTCAGTGAAGGAATTTTTCCTCATACCCAATCTGAGCCTCCCGATTTCGTTTTGTCCTGTCACCAGGGAGGAGAGCCCGACCCCTCCCGGCTGCCCCCTCCCGTAAGGAGCTGCAGAGAGCGATGGGGTCTCCCCTCAGCCTCCTCTCCTCCAGCCCCAGCTCCTTCAGCCGATCCTCACAAGTCCTGGAGATCCAGGCTGCTGGTCCCAACCCGCTCCGCTGGACTGTGCGGCCGGGAGGGGATGGTTGTGAACTCCCCAGAGCAGCGGTTTTGCAGCTCATGTCATTTGCCGGCATCACAGAATCACAGAATGTCAGGGGTTGGAAGGGGCCTCGAAAGATCATCAAGTCCAATCCCCCTGCCAGAGCAGGAACACCCAGATAATGCTACACAGGAACGTGTCCAGGCGGGTCTTGAATGTCTCCAGAGAAGGAGACTCCACAACCTCCCTGGGCAGCCTGTTCCAGGGCTCCGTCACCCTCACTGAGAAGAAGTTTCTTCTCGAGTTTAAGTGGAACCTCTTATGTTCCAGTTTCAGCCCATTACCCCTTGTCCTGTCATTGGTTGTCACCGAGAAGAGCCTGGCTCCATCCTCGTGACACTCACCCTTTAGATATTTGTAAACATTAATAAGGCCAGATTGATTTCTTTTTTCAGCTTTTGAAGTGCTGCGACTTCGTACGTCAAGCACTGCCGTGCTGGGAGAGTCTGGGCACTTCCACATTGTTCCGTAGGAAGATTTGTCTCATCCAATACTGAGGTTTAATTGGTTTCTCTTCTTGAACTGGATTTTTTTGCTCCAAACTTTGACTTTGATGGGAAGGTCGTAGCATGCAAAGAGTTCAACAGATCTTAACCGCAAAACAGGTGTAAGAACTGAAAAATGTTCATTTAAATTCTCCAAACCGTGACCTCTCTCAATTCCTTTTGGAGCTGGGTCACAGAACCGTCCGTCAGGACGCTCGCGTTCGGTTCGCGGCGCCACGATCCCGCTCGCTTTTCTCTTGGCGAGGCTCCCACCCCGCGTCCGTTTGCACCAGCAGACACCAACAACCTCCTGGGCTGGAGCTCAAGCTGCTGCGCTTGCCCCGTGTCGGGCAGCTGGGGAGGGGTTTAACTGCAGAATTCCAAGGTTCAGGACTCTGCCAGGTGACCGCACCGGGGCTGAGGGACCTTCCGTGCGCCCCAGGCGCGCTGCCGGGGCACCTGAAAGAGCTTTTTGTTTCGCCCGCTGAGGTCATAGAAGTGCAGGCAGGTTCCCGGCAGGTTTAGCTCTTTCCTGGAACCTGCCGTGGATGAATAAAGCATTGAAAATGAGAAGTAATTTAGGAGTCAATTGGAAAGAAAACATTGCAATTTTAATCTTCCAGCGGTGCGGGTGTGTGCGTGAGTATACGTGAAACCAGCATCGCTGGAGGGACGTGAAGGCGCTTGTTAACGTTTAGAAAAGCTGGGAAAATCAGAGGTGGGGCTGACGCCGCAACCGCAGTCGCGCTTCTTGGTGCTCTTCTGTGACACGATGTTCCAACGGAACGATAAGAAAAGATTTTAATCCTGGCTGGTGTCAGGTCTGACGTTTACAGAACGCGTAACGGGTCAGTTCCCTGCTGTTGGGAAGAGGTTGGGGGCGACGGTAAGTTCTAGGATAGAGACAAAATGGGCAGTGAAAGTAGTGACTCCCCTCTGAAATCATTTCCCAGTTATCACTGAAAGTAGAGATAATCTCCAAGTCTTTCCGAAACACTTGGGAACGCGTCTGCCAGGTCTCGGTTCATCCCGAAGCCTCTTTCGGGAAGGGGCGGTTGCTATTTCCGACGCGATTTGCCGTCTCGCGCGAGCGGCGCGCGCGGATCTCCTTCCCGGCGCCTCCGTGTGCCCGCGGAAAAATTGCGGAGGGAGCGTCAGCTTTGAGGTTTCTGCACAGGAGTGAGGAGTTCGGTTTGTCCCTTTTTTTGCTGTCGTCCCTTGGGCAGCTCGCGGTCACGCCGCCAGTTCCCGCACGTAGGAGCTTAAGCGCTGCCGTCGGGGTTGAGCGGCGGCGCTGGGAGGCGGCTGCCCCTCACCGGGCGGTTTTCCTAGCTCTCCGGAAGGACCGAAACCTCACGCAACGCCCGAGAGAGTTGCGGAGGGCTCCTCCCTGTGCTGACAAACCAAATCTGGGAGGGTTCTGCGCTCCTGCCTTTTGATAGTGTCCGGGAGCGGCTCTTTTTCTTTTTTCCCCCTCGGGGATTTGCGAATACGATGTGGATGAGGGAAAGGCTGTCGGTGTAGTTTACCTGGACTTAAGTAAGGCCTTTGACACTGTCCCCCACAACATCCTTATGGCCAAGGTGGCTGCCCGTGGCTTGGATGGGCACATACTCTGCTGGTCAAACACCGGCTGGATGGCCGGGCCCAAAGAGTTGTGGTCAATGGAGTTAAATCCAGTTGGCAGCCGGTCACGAGCGGTGTCCCTCAGGGCTCGGTGCTGGGGCCGCTCCTGTTTAACATCGTCACCAATGATCTAGATGAGGTGATTGAGGGCACCCTCAGCAAGTTTGCAGATGACACCGAGCTGGGAGGGAGTGTCCATCTGCTGGAGGGTAGGAAGGCTCTGGATGGATGGGCCCAGGCCAACTGCCGGCATTTCAACAGAGCCCAGTGCAGGGTCCTGCATTTTGGTCATGGCAACCCCCTGCAACGCTGCAGGCTTGGGGACGGGTGGCTGGCAGGCTGTCTGGGGAAAAGGACCTGGGCGTTCTGATCGACAGGCGGCTGAGTATGAGCCAGCAGTGGGACCAGGTGGCCAAGAAAGCCAACGGCATCCTGGCTTGTGTTAGAAATCGTGTGACCAGCAGGAGCAGGGAGGGGACTGTCCCCCTGTGCTCAGCACTGGGGAGGCCACACCTTGAGTGTTGTGTTCAGTTTTGGGCACCTCAACCCAAGAGGGATCTCAAGGGGCTGGAGCAAGGGCAGAAAAGGATGACAAAGCTGGTGAAGGGCCTGGAGAATAGACCTTACGAGAAGCAATTGAGGGAGCTGGGACTGTTCAGTTTGAGGAAGAGGAGGCTGAGGGGGGACCTCATCGTGCTCTACAATGACTTGCAAGAACATTGTAGAGAGGTTGGTGCTGGTCTCTTCTCACAGGTCATCGGGGACGGAACCAGGGGGAATGGGTTCAAGTTGCAACAGGGCAAGTTTAGGCTGGACATTGGGAAGAAATTCTTCACGGAAAGAGTGGTCAGACCCTGGCACAGACTGCCCAGGGAGGGGGTTGAGTCGCCTTCCCTGGGTGTGTTTGAGTGTCGTTCAGATGTGCTGTTGGGTGAGATGGTTTAGGGGTGACCTTGTCGTGTAGGGTTAATGGTTGAACTTGATGATCCCAAGGGTCTTTTCCAACCTGAACTGTTCTATGGTTCTATGATTCTATGAGCGTGTGCGCAACTCACGAACCTTTTTGTCTTTTTGTTTCAGGAAAGTATCTCAGACAGAAGAGGATTGACTTCCAGCTGCCTTACGACATCCTTTGGCAGTGGAAACACAACCAGGTACGAGACAAAAAGTTGCCAAGATCACCATCAGAAGCCTTAGAAAGCAAACAGCAGGATTCTTTCACGAAAGCTCCGATATCTGCCCCGTATATTGATCAATATTCCTGTCGCTGCCGCGGCGTGAGGATTTGCAGTTGTATTTAATGGGCAGAATTTCCATTTTTCTCTTGCAAAATAGGAACCCTGTGGGTTTCCCGTGACAAAAAAGGGGTGAATTTTTGCTGCAGACTTTTATTCTGGTAGCGTGCCTGCTTTCCGCGCCGGGTCTTGTTTTAGACACGCCTCGGGAGAATTCAGATGTACTGCCAAGAGCTGAGAAATTTCAGGCCTTGTTTTTCTTGGATCAGTCCCAACAGAGCGGAATTTATTTTTCACTCGCGAGCTGAAACGTTCGTGCTGAGGAAAGAAGAGGAACCGTTTAACTGTCTCATTCTTTTTAAAGAGCTTTAAATACGAGCTAACCTAAAAATAGGAATTTTTTTTTAATTTTTCTTCTCCCTGAGAAATTTCCACCGAGCGGTTTAACGCAGGATTTAAGGCTGGAGGGTAAATCTGCCCCCGGCTCCGCAGCCCGACAGCTCTCGCGCACGGGACTTCAGCGCGTAAACGGGCGAGACAAATTCCTGGGTGGTTGTAGCTCCGGCTGCCCTTTGTGAAACCACCAAAATCTCATTTTCAAGCAGCGATCGTTGTTGACATTCCAGCCAGGGAGAGTTTCTTGCCACGTGTTGAAGGTTTCTTACATTTCTCCTCTCTATCCAATATTCTCTATTTTTATTCTCTCTCCTCTCTATCCAATATTCCCTAAATACGTGATTATTTCCTTGAAAACCCTCGCAGAGCAGTTTTATCCCGGTTTATCCGGCACCTCCCTCCCACGACCGGTTCTCAGGGAAGGCTCTAAACGCGGGAAACGTTGCGCGAAACATGGAATAAATTGGAACGACTCCTTGAAGCTTGTTTCAAAGGATGGGATACGTAGGAAATTGCGGAAGCTTCCCTTTCCAGTCATCTAGAAGTCAAACCTGCGTTTCTCTTGGCTCCTGCCCGTAGGCGCAGGTCTCACAGAACCGTTCCCATTGGAAAAGACCCCTTAGATCGTCGCGTCGTTTTGCTTTTCCGCTTTTTCGAGTGGAAATCCTCCCTCCGAAGCAGGTTTAGATAATTACTCTTCGGTATTGGGAGAAGCAGCGAAGTTCAGAATAGTCTGTCCTCGTTATCCATATTGTGAGACGCGGATAAACGACACGTGAAGCCTAAATTCTGATTATTCAGGCCCTTTTTTTGGACCCTCTGGTAATGCAGTTGGAGCCAAATCAGCCGTAGTTCCTGGTAACGATGGCAAAACCGCGACGTGTGGACAGAGCAGCTTTCTCAGACTCTTGCTTTCTGCACTTCTGCCGTGAATTGACGTGTTCTTTCTCTTCTTTTCAGCTGTATAAAAAGCCAGATGTCCCGCTTTATAAAAAAATCCGCTCGAGTAAGTAAAATCTGATTCCTAAAGTGCGTTAAGTGCGGAATTCTCGCGGGACGCCCCTCCTCTCTTCAGCCTGCCAACGGCACTCCCACCTCCTTTGTTTTTTTTTTTTGCTTTACGTGATCGAATGAAGATCCTCTAGATAAATAATTCTGGTTTTCTTCACCTGCGAAGAATTCTTTTCTCCGTTTGCATTTGATTTTTTGTTGTGGGGTTTTGTTTGTTTTTTCCTTCCAGACGTCTACGTGGACGTGAAGCCTCTTTCTGGCTACGAGGCCACTACCTGCAACTGCAAGAAACCGGACGACGACAACGGAAAGGGCTGCGTGGAAGATTGTCTTAACAGGTTAGAAATGGCTTGACTGACTGCGTAAGATGTTTTATTTTCCATCGACTACTAACAGCTCGAGGCTGAGGCGTGCTGGGTGCGAGCCCTGTAATAAAAGTGTTGTCACAGACGCCGCAGCTCGGCTCCTCTGCCCCTTTCTGCGGAGGAAGAGCCCGTTCGAAGCTCCGTTTTGCTCTTTAGAGCCAGGCTGTGACTCTTTGTGTGAGTTACACCTGGACAACAAGAAGCGTTTGTGTTCTTCATCAACTTCTGTTTAACAGAGAACTTTTTATATTTCTTTTTTCTCCATCTAAAAGGATGCCGCTCGCCTTCCCTTAACGTTTTTGTCTCTTTTTTTTTTCATTTCAGGATGATCTTTGCCGAGTGCTCACCCAACACCTGCCCCTGCGGTGAGCAGTGCTGCAATCAGCGGATACAGAGGCACGAATGGGTGCAGTGCCTGGAGAGGTTCCGGGCCGAGGAGAAAGGATGGGGTATTCGTACCAAAGAACCCCTGAAAGCGGGACAGTTTATCATCGAATATCTGGGGGAAGTTGTCAGTGAGCAAGAATTCAGGTAGGAATGTTTATTTGCTGCTTTGGCGTGGAAAGCTCCATAAATGACTTTAGCTTCTATGGTCGTTGCCGGGAAATCCGTAGATAGGGGAGAGAAAAAGGGGGGAAAAGAACGTTTTTCTGGTCACAACCACCAGAAGGAAGCCTTAGAATTCAACTTTTTTGACCAACCAAGGGGTTTTTTCAGTCAAACGGAGCGATTGGCGTCTGGAATGCATCCTCTGCCACATCTGCTGTGGAAATGCCAAACGTGAATTTGCCACGAGGACTGTGCGGGGTTGGAAGGGTGCAAGGCAGGACGGAGGGCAGGGCTGGGCAGGAGGGAAATGAGCTTTTGTAGATGGAAAAAGAACGAGTGGGAGCGTTAACAACCGAGGGAAAACAATTGTAGTCTTGCTAACTACACGGCATCGTAGGGTAGTGGAGGTTGCAGGGACGTCCTTGGTGCCCTTAGAGCTCCATCAGAAGACAAATTAAATCTTCTCACACAGAGAAACCGCTGACACAACTGACTCTTGTTGCTCTCTTGCTGAAGAGAGGGAGCTGGATGCCATTCCAGAAATTGGGTCCAGTCCCAGCTAAGGGGAGGAGGAACCTGCACACACGTGGGCGCTCCTGCTGTCCTTCTAGTGACTTTCCAGTGCCTGAAGGGGCCGTGTGAGAAAGATGGGGAGAGACTTTTTAGCAGGGCACGTAGTGATGGGACGGGGGGTAATGGCTCTAAACTAAACGAGGGGAGATTTAGCCTAGGAACAAGGAGACCGTTTTTTACACCGAGGGTGGTGAAAGACCAACCCAGGTTGCCCCGAGAGGTGGTGGAGGCGCCGTCCCTGCAGACATTTGGGGCTCGGAGCGACCGGATCTGGTGGAAGGTGCCCCTGCCCACGGCACGGAGATGGCCTTTAATGGTCCCTTCTGCCCCAAACCACTCTGTGATACGCACCAAGGAACGTAGACTTGCATTTTCTCTCCCGTACACAGGCTGTCAACATGAAATGTGTACAGATAATCAGCAGAACCCGAAAGGGGAGCGTTCCAGAAGAGCAAATTTCTAAATTCTAACACAAGCTCTGTCAATGGCCTTGTCTTATAAAAATAGATATAATAACGGTTTTCCTCCATCTCTAGGTGTGCGGTTCTCTAACGTGTAAAAGATGAGAACTGCTTTTTCTTCAAAACCCTCTCTGAGAGTTCTCGAACGCGCCACCGCTCCGTTAACTCCCTGTTTGAGCCACAAATAACTTCCCCGTGTTGCTTCCTAGGAACCGGATGATCGAGCAGTACCACAATCACAGCGACCACTACTGCCTCAACTTAGACAGCGGCATGGTGATAGATAGTTACCGAATGGGCAACGAGGCTCGTTTCATCAACCACAGCTGTAACCCCAACTGCGAGATGCAGAAATGGTAAGGAAAAGAGATCCTGTTTACTGGAAGGCTGGCCTGCCAGCGACTAAGATAGAAAACCAGATCATCCCAGAGAATCTGATCTAAAAATAGGGAGGGGAATCAAGGCGGGCGGCGCAGATACCGACTGCCGGCCTTGCGTCGCGCCGAAAGAATGTCACGTTTTCAAGCGTTACGGTATTTTGGAGACGGGGTTGAAGTTTTCCCATTGTTTGTCACTGCTGCAAATTGAGAAGCCTGGGTAATGCCGTCGTATAATCTGTGTGTTCAAGTTTTTTATTATTTTTTTTTAAAAGCAGGCAAGCGGGGAGGTAGTCTGATTTCAGCACGCCCCGTGCCGCATCGGTATTACGCTGTCCGAAGAAATCCGGTGCCAGACGGGCAAGAAAGTCCCTGCCCACAGCAGGGAGGTTGGATTAAAATGATCTCTAAGGTCCCTTCCAGCCCAGACCATTCTGTGATTCTATGAAAGAAAATACTTGGGAGAAAAGGGCAGCGACTAACTTAGAGCGAGGCAGCAGATGGTCGCGGTGGGAATCGGCTGCGGGGACAGGGCAGCGAGCAGCGCCCGAGGCTCAGGCGGTTTTAGGGGATTTAAGCAGCAGCGACCGAGCTCTAAATTTTAAAATACCGAGTTAAAGAACGGGAGAGGCCGCTGGGTTTCGTGCGTTTGTGGAATGACGCGCGACTTTCAGCGGAAGCTTTTGGATTTGGGGCGAGGGCCTGAAGCGCGGTGGTTGCTGAGCAGATCTGCCGTGTGTCGCGGGTCAGGGCTGGGGCGGCCACTAACGCGGGCAGACGCTCTCTAACCCCCTCTTCCCCCCCAAACGGGAAGAGAAAAGGGAATGAGGCAGAGAGAGACTTACGGGTTAGAGGAGAAGAAAAAACTAGAACAGCTTTAATGGAAATAATGGAAATAATGGTAAAAAGATAAAAGTAGAGAACTGTATACAACTATAGATAGTAGCCCGATATCAAACCCGACTCCCTGCCCCGATGGCAATCCCCAGTGGTGCTGCAGAGCAGGAGGCACTGGGGAAACCCCAGGCTCAGCGGCGGCGGGAGCTGGATACAGGGAGCTGGATCCGGGAACTCAGGATCCGGATCAAAATCAGGAGGTCAGATGGAGTCCTCTCTGGGCACCGGCCATTGCAGAGAAGGGGCGAAAGAGGCGAAGAAAGGAAGGGTGAAACTCCCGTGATCACTCAATTTATACTAGATATGACATATATGGGATGGAATACCCTCGTTGGTCACCTGTCCTGTCTGTCACCCCCCGGAGGTGCCACCTTTTACTTCCTTGTGCCCCCTCTCACTCCCCGGCACCCCCAGCGTGGCACACAGGAGCCAGCAGTGGCCTTGGGCACTGCAGGAACAAGTATCAGCGAGAGCCTTTCTGCATCCCAGCCCCAGGCAGAGACTGCAAACATCAGGGGTTATCCCTGCCAGCAGCACACACTGTCTGCAGGAACACGCTGCTGACTTCAGAACGTGAAGCCTCTAAGAAGACATTAAACTGGAAAGTAAAAATCACTAAACAGGACTGGGTTTTTAGCTAAACCCAGGACACCGTGGTAACCAACAGAGTTTGCAGCTCCGCGATTTGAAGCACAACGTGGTAAATACGGCGCTTGGTTTTTTGGCTTTCAGAGTTTATTGAGAAAGATAAACAGGAGAAGAGCAGAAATGAAGAACAAGCATGATCCAGGGCACGGAGGGTTGCTTCCCGTCTCTAATGTTCCCACTACGTGAGCAAGGATCATTTTCTTTTTAATTATTGGGAATATTCTGTTATATTTTCGCTGCAGGTCCGTTAATGGCGTTTACCGGATTGGATTGTACGCGCTTAAAGACATGCCTGCTGGTACCGAGCTGACTTACGACTACAATTTTCATTCATTTAACGTTGAAAAACAGGTAAGGATCACAGGGCGAGACCTTGGAAAAACTCTCTGGGGACAAACAGTTCCTTAGAGTTGAAGGTCGATTAACGAAATCTGTTGTGTCCTATTTGGCAGAGCAGGTTCTTTATAATACTGAGAGAGAATCTAAATGTTTTGGGGTTTACTTAAAATCATTTACTTCATGGTCTTTTTGTGGTTTTTGGTGTTTTTTTCCCCAAAAGCAACTCTGCAAGTGCGGTTTTGACAAGTGCAGAGGAATAATTGGAGGCAAAAGTCAGCGAATGAATGGACTTTCAAGCAAAAGCAATCAGCCCGTGAGCACCCACAGAAGGCCTGGGCGGTCAAAAGAGAAAAGGAAGTCGAAGCACAAGCTAAAGAAGAGAGTAAGTAGTGAAAAAAGCTCTTTTTTGGGGAGTAAGGTTAATGGGAAATCAGGTTTGTGCCATCAGACCAAAAAACTATCCATCTGTGTATTCTAAACTTCCGAGAAATGCTGTAGAGAAGTTCCACAGGTTCTGTCTCGGGAACTGCTTTCACAGCTTTGCCGAGTTCTCCCCGTCCCTCAGAGCGATCTCTTTTCCAGAGGGGCCACACCCCGGAGGAATCCAGCGAGAGCGTGAACGCGCCCACCAGGCTGACGCCCCAGCTTCAGATGAAGCCCATGTCCAACAGAGAAAGGTGAGGAACCTTTCCGGCGCGGATTTCCTCTGTGCAAATGTTGGAGTTATTTTTTTTTCTAGAATCGCAGGATGTCAGGGGTTGGGAGGGACCTCTAGGGATCACCCAGTGCCACCCCCTGCCAGAGCAGGGTCACCCAGAGTAGATCATGCAGGGACACATCCAGGCGGGTTGGAAAGTCTCCAGAGCAGGAGACTCCGCACCCTCTCTGGGCAGCCTGGGCCAGGGCTCCGGCACCTCACAGGGAAGAAGCTTCTCCTCGTGTTGAGGTGGAACTTCCCACGTTCTAACTCAAACCCGTTACTCCTTGTTCTATCGCTGGGCACCACCGAGAAGAGATTTTCAAGTCCCTTCATCATCTTCGTAGCTCTCCGTTGGACTCTGCGAGTCCAACGGAGAGCTACGAGGATGATGAAGGGAGGGGGTCCCTGAACAACCCCAGGTCTCTCAGTCTCTCTTCCCAGCAGAGATGTTCAGTCCCTTGATCACCCTCGTAGCTCTCCCTTGGACTCTCCCCAGTAGGTCCCTGTCTCTCTGGAACTGGGGAGCCCCAAACTGGACCCAGGATTCCAGGGATGGTCTCCCCAGGGCAGAGCAGAGGGGCAGCAGAACCTCCCCAGCCCTGCTGGACACACTTTTCCTAATGCCCCCCAGGGCCCGTTGCAGGACACTCACTGCCCACAGGGACAAGGTCCTTCTCCACGGGGCTGTTTTCCAACAGGACGTCCCCTGATCTGTGCTGGTGCTGGTGTTACTCCTCCCCAGACGCAGGACTCTACGTTTGTCCTTGTTGAACTCCATGAGGTTCCCCTTTGCCCGGCTCTCCAGCCTGGCCAGACCTCGCTGGGTGACAGCACAGCCTGCCTGGGTGTCAGGCACCCCTCCCAGTTTTGTATCATCAGTGAACTTGCTGAGGGTGCCTTCTGTCCCCTCATCCACGTCGTTGATGAAGATATTGAACAAAACAGGCCCCAGCACTGATCCCTGGGGAACAGCACTGACCACAGGCCTCCAGCTTGACTCTGTGGGGCTGAGCACAACCCTCTGAACTCTGTTGTTGAGCCAAGACGGGGCATCATGAGGCACCTCTTAGTTCTCCTTTAACCAGCCAGGGTGGAATTCATCTCCACTCAGGGCAGAGGGTACAGAAGCGTATCTCTGAATATCTTCCCTGCATTAAGGGATGAATTTCTCACTAAGAAGGTGATTCTTGAATGCGTTTCTCATTTCCCTAGGAACTTTGTGCTCAAACACCACGTGTTTCTGGTCCGAAACTGGGAAAAGATTCGACAAAAACAGGAGGAGGTGAAGCACGTCAGCGACAATATCCACACCTCGTCGCTGTACACCCGCTGGAACGGGATCTGTCGGGATGACGGCAACATTAAATCTGGTGAGGCCAGCACGGGCTCCTCGCGTTGCTCCTTTGAGAACCTCTGTGGCCCGCCTGGGAGGAGTGTCAGTAAGCTCTGGTGTGTAAAGCACACGTAGAGTTACTCCGAGCTCCGTACCCGCTTTGTGACAGGTACAGGGAGTGCTGTACGGATCGAACCACCGCCACGTGTGTTTGTGGGGTTTGGCCCATCGTTAGCGGAGCGGGGCGAGACAGAAGCTCTTTCAGTGTATTTTTTGCGTTAGGGGATTCTGTGCTTTCCTCTGAAACGATGACATTTCCTTAAAAAACTACAACTTTGGACCAAATAAACCCATTTGTCTGGTTGCTGGATTTGTGTTCCTCCAGCAGCCCCGATGTTTCTCAAGTCCTGGTAGAAGCTGACATGTCTGGAGTTTCATCAAGACGGGTTTAGCAGAGGATAATTGAACATTTTCCATGATGGGACCCTTGCAGAGAAGGGCTGGTTTCTGCTTTCTCTACCCCTGGACCAGGAACAGTTGCACTGACTTAGAAAACTGTCGTTTATCCTCGTAATTCGATGGATTTCAGGCCTTTAGAGGACAAAGCTTTTTGGCGTGCAGTCAGTTAGGGGAGTGGGACAAAGTATGGGGAAAAAAACACGTATTAATCCTGCTCCCAAAAGAGCTCTCCATCCGTAATCTTCACAGCCCTGCAGGGTTTGATCCACGAGAAGTGAGGGTTTGGGGTGAACTCAGTGACCCGCTGCATCTGCTCCAGCGACGTGAATCCAGCTGAACCGCTGAGATGAGCTGCGAGCCGAGAGAGCCGGCTCGGGAACACGCAACCAACGCCTTGTGCTGTTGTAGCAGCTTAGAAAACACCTTAATTTTAATAATTGGTGGCGGAGTTGCTGGCTTGGAAAAGGTGCTGTTATTTGGGGTTTCATTTTTAGAGAGGATTCTTCTTTGCCTTCTTTCAGACGTCTTCATGACCCAGTTTTCAGCCCTTCAGACCTCCCGCTCGGTGAGAACGCGACGCTTGGCTGCAGCCGAAGAGAATCTCGAAGTGGCTCGCGCTGCCCGTCTGGCACAGATCTTCAAGGAAATATGTGACAGCATCATAGCCTATAAAGGTGAAGGTGACACTCCTAAAAAACATCTCCATGGAGACGTTCTCAGCCCCTGGAGCAACGAACTCTCAGAATACCAAATACTAGAAAAAAAAAGGAGTTTATTTCAGGATATTAAATAACCTTTTATATTTTCCTGCTACCGGTAATCGCTTTGCGTTATCCTCATCCCCTTCCTGTGCCGCGGGATTCTGCAGACGTTGCCCTCCTTTTAACTTGATTTTTCAGTAGTTTAAGTAAAAAAAAAAGACAGGATTGCCCGGAAACTTTCCTCCGTTCTGAGACGCGTCACCCGGTTCTGACTTCTAGACACCCAAAAGGCTTTCGGTCCCATGTGCCTCAGGCAGGGGTGGAAGAGCCTTTTTGTAACCTAGATTGGATGTGCTTAGTTACTTGTCTTTTACTCAAGTAGGTGTTGCTCACCTGTGTGTTCCTCTTACAGATTCCTCCAGGCAGGCTCTTGCAACTCCCCTCCTGAACCTCCCCCCGAAGAAAAAGTACGTACTCGCTTCTCGGAGCAACCCCCCCCCCCGTTTTCCGTAAGGATTTTGCACGGCTTGGAATCGCCCGTGAAAAACTTGTTGTGCACGTGTTCCCGTTCTAGAAACGCAGACTATTACGAGAAGATCTCCGACCCGTTGGACCTCGCCACGATCGAGAAGCAGATCCTGACCGGCTACTATAAAACTGTGGAAGCTTTTGATGGGGACATGCTGAAGGTTTTCCGGAATGCAGAGGTGAGGTTCTCTCTCTCTCCTTAAAGCATAGAAAGTGGGGATATGCCCTCGTTCGATGCTGTCGCTGACTTAGAACAATAGAAGAGGAAAAGTGTTTTAAAGGAAGAGAACTTGTGATGATCTGGTTTGGATTAACAGGCATCGATAGCGATTTGTTGCTTCAGCTTCCTCGTAGTGCTTTTCGGTCACCTTAGGTCGGACAAATCGGTCAAGAACATGCCTGAAAAGCTGCCTTAGAGAGATTTCAGTGCATTTTGGAAGAGTTACCTTGTTCCTCAGTGTCGTATTTAAGATACGTGGATCTGCTGTTGGAAAGAAAGGCTGGGGGAGCTGGGGTTATTCAGCTCTGGGGTGACCTAACAGCGGCCTTCAAATACCTGAAAAAGGCCGACAGGGAAGGTGGAGAAGGGTTTTCTACAAGGGCCTGTAGGGACAGGACAAGGGCGATGGCCTGAAGCTGCGAGAGGGGAGATTTAGATGAGATCTAGGGAAGAAATTCTTCCCCCTGAGGGCGGTGAAGCCCTGGCACAGGCTGCCCGAGGAGGGTGGGGATGCCCCAGCCCTGGGAGGGTTCAAGGCCAGGTTGGACGGGGCTGGGAGCAACCTGGGCTGGTGGGAGAGAGGGGTCCCTGCCCACAGCAGGGGCTGCAACGAGATGGTCTTCAAGGTCCCTTCCAGCCTGAACCGTTCTGGGATGTTCTGAAGTGAGGAGGCAGCTAGCCAGGCGCGCGCTGCAGTTGTGGGTGCGGCGTTAGTGAAGACACCTCTCAGGGTGCCTGCAGACAGGAGGAATGCCCCCGGGGGGGTGAAAAAAAAAAGGTTCGTTTGCTTCTTATTTTTTTCGTTTTTCTTCAGAAATACTACGGCAGGAAATCTCCGACTGGGCGCGACGTGTGCCGGCTCCGCAAGGCGTATTACAACGCCCGCCACGAGGCGTCCGCCCAGATCGACGAGATCGTGGGAGAGACGGCGAGCGAAGCCGACAGCAGCGAGACGTCGGTCTGCGAGAAGGAAAACGGGCACGAGAAGGACGAGGACGTGATCCGCTGCATCTGTGGCCTTTACAAAGACGAAGGGCTCATGATCCAGTGCGAGAAGTGCATGGTAAGGCGGCGCGAGCGGGAAAGGGAGCCCGGGGCTTTTTCGATTCTCCGTGAGCTGGGGAACTTCTGCTGGCAGTTTCCATGGAGCTCGTAGAGTTCGTTACCTCGTCAGAGCTTCGTTTCCTCTCCAAAACAATTGGGAGATCCTGTTGTCACGGAGGAGACGCGTTTCTATGTAGAGGAGCCGGCGCTTCTCTGAAACTGCTCCTGTCTCCAGGCGAGCAGAGCAGCGCTTTGGGGTTTTTACACAAACAGCTGCGCGGGGATCTCATCTGTCTTCTGTGAAAAAATTCAAAGAAAATCTTGTATTTGCTTTGGGAAGCTTGTTCTCTCGCTTTCCTTATTTTTTTTTTTTGGAGAAAATGCGATTTGTGACTCATTTCTAACCGGGCTGTATCTGTTTTTCCAGGTCTGGCAGCACTGTGACTGTATGGGGGTGAATTCTGATGTCGAGCACTACTTGTGCGAGCAGTGTGAACCTCGATCTGTGAATAGGGTAAAAAAAAAAACCCCACAACCCGTCTCCTTTTCGTCACTGCCGTTACAAACTAAAGCAGCTCTTGCCTTTCTCTTTATTGAGATTGGCCACCCCGCTGTGGGATTCTCTCTTTGTAATGTCGCTGTAGATTTAATCACGTTAAGTGTCAATTCTCCTTCTCTCTCCTGTGTATTTCCAAAAGGAGATGAGCCTCATTTTTGCACGTTTTGAGCATCTCACAATTTCCTTCCTTTCTTTTTGTTTGTTTTTTTTTTTTTCCTGTCTTTTTCCATCCAGGAGGTTCCCATGATTCCTCGTCCCCATTACGCCCAGCCCGGCTGCGTTTATTATATTTGCTTGTTACGGGATGATCTGCTGCTGCGCCAAGGTACGTGCTCGCCCCGACGGCTGCCGCCGTTTCTGGCGCCGCCCTCTTTGAAACGCTTTTTGCCTTCCGACGAGCAGAGAGCCGCGGTGGGAGTGACGTGGAGTAAGAGTTCTCACAAGGCTGGTTGATGAAGAAATGTTAATGACACATCGGGCTTTCCTCCTGGCCGGAGAAGGAGGGTGCTGAGCCACCTGCTGGTAGATAGCATTTAAAAGCCAAAGGTGAAGAAGGCATCAGTGTTTTAGTGTAGAATGGTCTTTAGAACATCCAACTTACTGCTTCTTTGTTCCTTAAAACATATCCTTCCCGACGTTGCTCCAAAGCCCTGAGTCTTTCGGAGGCAGCTACGCGGGCGTGCGGTTCTGTTCGCTTCACGTTATTTTTTGATTTCACCCTACAGCTGCGTACGAGGTTGGAAAGGGGCTTGCATGATTATAAAGAGAACTGCTCTGGAATGAGTAAAACCGGTTTATTAGAAGGGGAACGGGAGTCTTCACGTAACTGGAGAATTTTAAAAAAAGCAACAGTGGGTTGTTCACCCCCTCTGCAGGATTCTAGAATTTGCTTTCAGTCTCCTTTCTTCCCTGATGCTCTGCGTCGTCTGTCTCGTCTGGAGTTCAGGCATTTGCTTTTCTCATTTCTTGGGGTTTTTTCGTGAGAATAACTCGCTTTCTAAGGTTGTGTCTGTCCTCGCTTCTCTGTTTTAGCTGGGGCTTGAGGCGTCTTCCAGTCGGTCGTAGCCTTCAGGTACTTTTTGTCGTGACACACGATATTTCACTCGGCATAAGCCTCGATTCTGATCCTGGCGACTTTAACTGTAGAAACGTTCGTCCTTACGTGCCTTATTTGTGGAGGATGAAGGGACCAAACTGCCGCTGTTGGGCACCGAATGCCTCTGTGGTGACAGGGAATAGATTTCCCGAGGTGGGTCACCGGGAGGGTGGGCTAGAACGGGGGGAAGTCCAGCCTCTGCACTCGCAGACGTTACATTTTCCCTGCGTGTTGTGTGTTGGAAAGGGGCCGGTCCCGCAATAACGACCGAAAGGGCTTTTGAGAGCTTTGCCTTCCTCCGTGAGCCCGTCGTGTCTCTGCATTGAATGAGCTCGCCTTCCAGTTCCGAGCTTGACAACTCCCATTGAAAAGCTGAAAAAAAAAGGCTGAAAAGCTTCCAGGGACGTGAGCGTGCGCCGTTGCCCACCGTCACATCTCCCTCTAAATCAGCGAAGGCTCCTTCAGTCTCCACTTAGAGGACTTGGGGTTTAATTTCTTGCTCCCCCTGCAAAAAGTTCACGCGGGAGGCGATGCGAGTAGCTGCGATGGGTCGGTTCACCGCCGAGAAAACGGGGAGTTGTGGTGCGAGCGCGTCAAAAGGAGTCGAAACGGATCTTGGAAAAGCCGCCGAGCCGGGAGCTGCCGCTGGCGTTGGCTCCGATGCGCGTTTCTCCCTTCGGAACGCCGAGCTGTGAGCTCCCTTTTCAGAGCGAGGGGTGATATCGCAGGAGCTGGTCACGTCTGGGGAAACCTGGAGCGCCGGCAGGGCGAGAGAGTATCCGTGCGCATCTTTTCGGAGTGCTCCCGTTCCAGCCGGGTGCGGTGGGGGCTGGAGGTGCTTTGTTCTCCCTGAGAAGGGAGAGAAAAAGAGCGCAAAGTAAGGAATTGAAAACAACAGCCAAAAATCAGTGGGTTCCCGTGCATTCCGCTTGGGTCCAGCAGCTGCCCTCGGCTCGTACGTCGCTCTTCTCCTCCACAAGGCTTTTCAAGGAGTTGGGAAGGCGGGTTCCTTAAGAGCAATCCCTGAGGTGGAGATGTTACTACCCCAGCTTCAGCCCGGGTAGAGGGAGGGGGGTAACGCAGAGGCAGATACGCGCTGGAACCCGTGACGGGCTCTCTCTCTGCTGGCTGAGGCACAGGCCTGTGTTATTCTGTCTTCAGCTTGTTTTTAACTCCATCAGGCTGGAACAAAACCAGCTGTCAGTGCCCCTATGGCCCAGGTCGTCTCTGGTTTAAATCAGAGGGTTTATTATTTTTTAAATAGCGCAGCATATGGCTCTCCGGGAGCAGCGTAAAACCTTAAAGCAGTTTTTGCGCAGGGGGAGTCCTCAGGAGCGTCTTTTGAGCGTAGACAAGATTGAGAAATGAGTTTTTCCCGCTCTCTAGCGCTCACTTTGCCTTTCGCGCTCCCGCCGACCATTTCTCTGCTGCTCCTGGATTTTTTCTCTCCCTATTCCCGTGTAGGGGCGCTCCCGCCTGTTTTCACTCCCCGCACGTTACCGTTGTTTAATCAGCGGGTTTGGTCTCCGCGAAAAAGTGCGAAGGTGCCGGGGAACCACCGGGAGCAACGCGGCCCCGGGTCCTTGCGCACCTCGCTCTGGTTCTCTCTCAGCTCACACCCAAAGTCGGGGTTCAAGTGAAGGAGGCTCAACTACATTTCATAGAATCCCATTCTGTGAATCGTAGAATCACAAGAGAGCGGGAGCGAAGCGGTGCCGCTCCCTCCGTCTCTCTGTGCTCTGCCCCGTCTCGTCAGCGGGAACGCGGCGACGAGGACGGTCCCGTAGGGAGCGGAGTCCGGCTTGGGGGGGGCTGCGAAATGGGAGCGGCGCGGGGAAGCGCGGAGGTGTGGAAACGAGGGGAAAGGCTCTGAAACGAGCGGGCGGCGTATCGGAACGACGGGAGGTTGAGGGGTTTTTATTTACGGCAGCGGAACGGAAGCGTGGAAGCGTTGCAGCGGGAGAGGCGAGGGGTGGAAACGGTTCCAAAGAGATGAGGCACGTTCTCGGAGGAGGGTTTAGTCCCTCCTGCTTGGAGGGAGCTCCAGCCTTTAGCTCAGAAAGTCCGAAAAAGAGATGAAAGGAAGCCGGGAGGGGATACAGTGGGGAGGCTTTTCCTGTGGGAGCCTCATTCTTCTGCTTTTTTCACCTGAGCACCTGCCTCTGCCCACTTTTCTAGCTACAGTGATGACCTTTGATCTTACCCGACGGGGTTTTCCTTAAATTTTTACAACCCGGGACCTCCCAGGTTTTAGTTCGTCGTGAGATGAATAACAGAAAAGACGGAATCGATTTTTTAAATACTACGTACTAAACCCAGCGGCGTTTTCGGTAACACTTTTGAGTCTCCCCAGTGCTCCGAGGCCCTTCGGGGAGGGTTTTACCGACCTTATCCATTAAAGCTTTTTGCCCAAAGCGGGAGGAACGGAGCAGCGTATTTCCACCCGTTCAAGTGGCAGCCACTGCCACAAAGAAAGGCGCCGGTGTGGAAGTGACAGTCTGGGGGCGGAGAGGAAGGATTTCAGCGCTAATGATTTTCTCCCTGAGTGTCTTCCCTCTTCAATCTTGAAGTCTATTCTTTAAAGGTCACAGCTCTCACTAATTTCTGCACGTTTTGCTAATCAGGACTTACTTTCTTACGTATCCCGCAGCCCGTCGTCGTTTCTCCCGACTCGTTGCACGTTCGTGTTTTCAGCCCGGCCGCACAATTCAAGCCAGGGTTTAGTTCTCTAAAACTTTTGAGGAAAGGATCGGGGGCGCCTTTTCTCCTTTTGCCTTGGTTTCTCTCCCCGCGTCGGGTAACTCTGTCGCGTTGGTTGCGGCGAAACCGTTCCCTCCTCTCGGGTTTTGGCGTGCCGGGCTCCTGACGAGTCCCTCCCGGGTGTGTGTTTTGTGCCTTTTGGCAGGCGATTGCGTTTACCTGATGCGAGACAGCCGCCGGACTCCCGATGGACACCCCGTGCGCCAGTCGTATCGGCTCCTGTCCCACATCAACAGGGAGAAACTCGACATTTTCCGCATTGAAAAACTCTGGAAAAACGAGAAGTAAGTTCAAGGCGTCTTTTGAATTTGGACCTACCCGTCCAAAACCCGGTCGTTTGTTGGAAGTCTTAAAACCACGGGACCAAACGCAGCCCGGTTCCGGTGCTTTCACAGAATCACAGAGTGTTAGAGGTTGGAAGGGACCTCAAAGATCATCCAGTC
The DNA here is from genome assembly GCA_020746105.1 of Trogon surrucura. Lineage (NCBI taxonomy): Eukaryota > Metazoa > Chordata > Aves > Trogoniformes > Trogonidae > Trogon > Trogon surrucura. The sequence goes on from CM036645.1 coordinate 2,433,597, forward strand.
CCACCCCCTGCCCGAGCAGGGTCACCTACAGCAGAGCGCACAGGGACGCGTCCAGGCGGGTTTTGAAAGTCTCCAGAGCAGGAGATTCCACACCCTCCCTGGGCAGCCTGGGCCAGGGCTCCGGCACCCTCACTGTGAAAAAGTTTTTCCTCATATTTTTGTGTAACCTTCCATGTTCCAACTTGTACCCATTGCCCGTTGTCCTGTCAGTGGACGCCGCTGAAAAGAGCCTGGCTCCGTCCTCGTGACGCTCCCCCTTGATGTATTTATAAACATGAATGAGGTCACCCCTCAGCCTCCTCTTCTCCAAGCTAAAGAGACCCAGCCCCTCCAGTTTTTCCTCACCAGGGAGATGTTCCACTCCCTCCATCATCCCTGGGGCTGCGCTGGGCTCTCTCCAGCAGTTCCCTGTCCCTCTGGAGCTGAGGGGCCCAGAACTGGACACAAGATTCCAGCTGTGGCCTCACCAGGGCAGAGCAGAGGGGCAGCAGGACCTCTCTCCACCTACTGGCTGCTCCCCTTCTAACCCACCCCAGGATGCCCTTGGCCTTCTTGCCCACGAGGGCACACTGCTGGCTCATGGCCATCCTGCTGCCCCCCAGCACCCCCAGGGCCCTTTCCCCTGCGCTGCTCTCCAGCAGGGCAGTCCCCAGCCTGTGCTGGCACATGGGGTTATTCTTTCCCAGGTGCAAAACTCTACCCTTACCCTTGTTGAACCTCATAAGATTTCTCCCCGCCCAGCCCTCCAGCCTGTCCAGGTCTCTCTGAAGGGCAGCACAGCCTGCTGGGGTGTCAGCCACTCCTCCCAATTTCGTATCATCAGCAAACTTGCTGACAACACTCTCTAATCCCTCATCCAGATCATTGATAAATATATTGAAAAGCACCGGCCCCAGCACTGACCCCTGAGGGACCCCACTAGACTCGTGCTCCACGACTGAGGAGTAAAAACACGTAAGGTTGGAGGTTTGAGCGAGGGGTAAGAGATACAAGCTGGTGCTCTTCCCTCGCTGTTGGAATAGGCTGTGATAGGTGCTGGCAGCCAAATTGGCTCGGCCGGCGCCCGCTGGCTCGCGAAGCCGCGGTAACACGATGCTGTACGAGGCCGCCCCGCTGGCATTTGGGCCCCTGCGTCTCTAAAAGTCACGCGGGGAATATTTCCACTGACCGACGGGCATCGGGTTGGGTATTCCCGTGACTTTTTGTCCCAGTCGTTGCGAAAGTGCAAGCCGGAGAATCCCAAATTGAGCGGAGGGCGTTAATAAAGTCGTATCGTGGACTTCAATAGTGTTTTTCCTTCCCCCCCTTTCTGTTTCTCTCTTCCCTTCACACCCTCGCGCAGGGAGGAGCGCTTCGCCTTCGGCCACCATTATTTCCGTCCGCACGAAACGCATCATTCCCCTTCCCGGAAGTTTTACCACAACGAGCTCTTCCGGGTGCCGCTGTACGAAATCATCCCCTTGGAGGCCGTGGTGGGCACGTGCTGCGTTCTTGACCTCTACACCTACTGCAAAGGTGAGGAGACCCAGCGGGATGGGGAATGCGGCGCAGCGCCCCTCCCTGATACCTTGCTCCTCGTCACGCCGAGGGTTTCCTCTGCAACCCGAGTCACTTTTGGTTTTTTCCCTCTACGTGCTTTGGTTTGAAACCGCAGGGAGGCCGAAAGGCGTGAAGGAGCAGGATGTATATATTTGCGATTACCGCCTCGACAAATCGGCTCATCTCTTCTACAAGATCCACCGGAATCGTTACCCTGTGTGCACCAAGCCCTACGCCTTCGACCACTTCCCCAAGAAACTCACGCCCAAGAGAGACTTCTCAGTAAGTGCTTCTTTTCTTCGCTTCCCTACCTCTTGCTAGAGAGCTGGACGTCTCTTTTCGAAAGCCCCCGGTCCCTGTTTAGGAAGGGAGCTCGGTAAAGCGAAGGAAGCTGGCACAGTCTGGACGAAAAGGTGGCTGGAAAGAGAGCTTGGGAAGAGAAATTGGCTGTAGGCACAACACGAGGTTCAAGGGCAGGCAGGTGTGGGACAAACAGCCTGAGTTTGGAGGTGGTGAAATGTAGATGCTTTCGTTTAAGGTGATTTCATTTAAGCCGCTCCCGAGCGAAGGGAAGCTGAAAACTTGCTGTTGGGCTGCGATTCCGCGACTGGGAAGTCATTGCCTGTGTTTTAGAGAACCGCACGACGATGCTCGTCAGCCTGTGTCGGGCTCTCTGCCCCTCGGCGTCGTTGCTCCGTGTCTGAACAAACTCGTGTTAAAAAGGGCTTTCGGAATCGTGATTCCCGCAGCAGAGCAGCTCTATCAAGCGCCACGCTGCTCGCTTTCTGTGCAATTGTGGCTGAAAGTGGCACTTGTACCAAAAAGCAGCAGCCAGACAGGCGGCAAGCCATGAATCCCGTAACACCCCCTGTCTGACCGGCTCTTCGTTCCGCTGTCCCGTTGTTCCCCTGCTCCGTGAAGCAGCAGCTCCTCATTCACAGAAACACAGAATCACAGAATCAGTAGGGCTGGAAAAAGAGCTCTAAGATCGAGTCCAACCGTCAGCCCAGCACCACCGTGACCACTACACCACGTCCCCAAGTGCCACGTCTGCAGGTTTGTGAGCACCCCCAGGGACGGCGACTCCACCCCTGCCCTGGGCAGCTCCTTCCAGGGTTTCAACACTCTTTCAGCGAAGAAATTTTTCTTAATGTCTAATCTAAACCTCCCCTGGCACGACTTGAGGCCGTTGCGCGGCGCTGCCCTGTCTCTGAGCGCGGCGGTAGCGGATCTGGCAAAGGGATCTTGCCGGGGAGTTTAGAGATGGGTGCAAGCTGCTGCTGCCTGGAAAGTGAGGGTGATTTTTATCACGGTGCTCTGTGGCTTGAAATTAAGTTAGAAGAGGAGAAGAATCAGGTAACAAGCCTGGCTCTATTTGACCTTTATTACGTGATTACGCCTCCTCCTTTGCATTCCCAGAGTGTCGGAGACAGGTTGGCACTTCCAGAGTATTTGAGAGACCGGCACCTCCTGGCACCGCCAATTTTCTTTGGTATTTACCGTAATCTTTGTTGTCGTTACAGCCTCATTACGTACCAGACAACTACAAGAGAAACGGAGGCAGGTGAGTCTGTCACCCACCAGATTGTTCGCTGAGGAGAGGTGAGAGTTCGTCAAGTGTCCGCTCGTCTTCCTGCCCCTTTAGTTCTGCGGGAAAAAAAATCAGCTTAAATGATTTAAAGCACCGCTCTGACCTGTCAAAGAGGGAAAAAGAGTGAGGAGGGACAGAATATAGAAGCAGAAACACCGGCTGGCTACTTCGGACAAGAAAAACCTGCGCAAATGGAAATAGAAAAGCAATTTGGTGTTAAAAGACTGCGTTTGGTGTTAGGCAAGCAGAGATCCAGGGACGTGGCCTCCTGTGGGTTTGAGAAGTCAAAGGACCGAGGCTCCCGAGAGTCCTTCACCTCCGGAGCAGTCCTTGACTCGCCAGTCGTTGGCCTTTCGGGTGAGAGCCTGCAGACACGTGGTATTTAATTAAACGCTTTTTCTTTCCTGCCAGGTCGTCCTGGAAAACGGATCGCTCGAAACCGCAGATTAAAGACTTAAACCAAGAAGAAGATTCTCTTCCGCTCATCGAGGACGTGTTAGGAAACCAAGATCAAACCCCGAGCGAGATGCCCGGCCTGGAGGAGCCCGAGAAGGAAGCAGCTTCTAGTGAGAGCTGCGAAACGGAGAAGAAGGCAGAGGAAGGCGGTTCCGAGGCGCGGCAGCTGTGCACACCTGAGGAGAGGCGGCACCTGCAGAGGGAGAGGCTGAATCAGATCCTGCTGAACCTCCTCGAGAAAATCCCAGGGAAAAACGGTGAGATTTTCGGCCGGAGGGACTCTTCTGCAGGTTTGATAAACCCTCGTGATAAACTAAATGTTCTTGTAAAGGTCCCTTCCAGCCCAACACGTTCTATGGTTTTACGATTCCATGAATTCCTTGCCAGCTGCCATCAGTAATTAAGTTTTCTTTCGTGGCAGTTGCGGCTTCCACTAAATCCGAATGAAATTTCTTACCCCTGGGCTTTGTGTGATCGTTCTAGCACCGACAAAAACTTTCTGAAGACAAATTCCCCAAATCGTTCCGTGATTACAGCTGAGAAACTTCACAGACAAAGCCTGAGGGGAATTTGGAAAGTCGTTTTTGACCTTTAACGAGCTTTTCCTTGGGTTCTGAGTGACTCCTGTAGGTGCTCTCCTGTAGGGCACGGTGCTTGCACTGGCAAAGTACGTCCCTGGTTTGAGTTTAAAGCCGAGGGTGAGATCTCTGCGGTCTCTGTGGTGTTCTCGGAGTTAATGCAAAATACTCACGGGCTCGTGGAATAATTGGGGTTGGACGGATCTTTGGAGCTCGTCTGGTCCAGGCGCGACTCAGTCAGGACTGACTGAACTCAGGTTGCTCAGCACCGTGTCAGGTGGACTCTTCAAGAGTGCCAGGGGTGGGAACATCCTGACAGAGCCATAAATGGGGAAATCACAGGATCACAGGATGTTTTCAAGTCCCTTCATCATCCTCGTAGCTCTCCGTTGGACTCGTGGAGTCCAACGGAGAGCTACGAGGATGATGAAGGGAGGAGGTCTCTGAACAACCCCAGGTCTCTCAGTCTCTCTTCCCAGTAGAGATGTTCAGTCCCTTGATCCCCCTCGTAGCTCTCCCTTGGACTCTCTCCAGTAGGTCCCCGTCTCTCTGCAACTGGGGAGCCCCAAACTGGACACACAGAACCCTGATCACCTGCTCCAACCTCTCAACCAGCCCAGGTTGCTCCAGGTTCATCCAACCTGGCCTTGAACACCTCCAGGGAGGGGGCAGCCACAGCCTCTCGGGGCAATCTAGGCCAGACTCTGGCCACCCTCGCACTGGGGAATTTCCTCCCAACATCCCGTCTGAACCCATTCCCCTTCAATTTAAACCCAGTTCCCTTGTCCTGTCGCTGGACACTTGCACAAAGTCCCTCCCCAGCCTCCCTGTAGGTCCCTTCAGGCACTGCAGGCAGGGACAAGGTGCCCCCGGAGCCTTCTCTTCCCCAGCTGAGCAACCCCAGCTCCCTCAGCCTGTCCTCGCAGCAGAGCTGCTCCAGCCCCTGGGTCACCCTTGTGGCCTCCTCTGGACTCGTTCAGAGTAAAACTGTCACTCGTAGCCGTGTTCTTTTACCCAAACCCTGTGCTCTCTTGCAGCTATCGACGTCACTTACCTGCTGGAGGAAGGGTCGGGAAGGAAACTGCGGCGGCGCACGCTCGCCATCGCCGAGAGCAGCTTCAGGAAGTGACGCCCGGAGGAAGCCGTGTCCGGAGTCTGCTACAAGCTCTGCCCCGGGGCAGGAGCCCAACTTCCTCCGCACCAGCCAAGGAATCGAGGGCGGCAGCAAAACTGACAAAAATACAAACAGTTAGCACTTAGCCGTGCGGGACGGGGCGGCGCGCGGCCCTGCCCCGCTCCGCGGTGCTCCTGTGGTGTGTGTGTTGTTGGCCGTGCCTTGTATCGGTGTTAGGTACTGAGAAAAACCTCGTGGTTCTTGTCCAGGATGGTCAAATTTAATTTATTTTTTTTTTTTTGCTCGGTGTTCCCACTCAGAGGTGAGGAAAAAAAAAACAAAAAAATCCAAGAAACGGGGAGGGAAGGAGGACGAGGACTGAGTTGACTCCGAGGAGAACGTCCCCCCGGCATCGGACACGACGGCGTCGGCGGCGCCGCGCCGGCCCGGCGGCTTCCGATTCCAGCCCGCCCCGATTTGCACAAGTTCCGAGAAGAGGGAGGCGAACCCCAAAGGTTCACCCCGGGACGGCCGACGCGCGGCGCGGACAGGGAGGAATTTCCGCTTGGGAGCGGGGCAGGAGGCGGCTGCTTGAGGCACTTGTTCTGCGTCGTAGAGGGGAGGGAGCGGGGTGTGATTTTTTTTTTCTTACTTTTTTTTTTCCCCCCCCTCCAGCGGCGAAATTTTATAAAAGCGAGTCAAATCCTGACACAAAACACCGTCGCTGTTGGTTTTTTTGCTAAGCCGTGGTTCTCGTGTGTCTAGCGCGTCGTGCGAGTTAAACCAAGAAAAACACGGAGGGAAAAAAAAAGAAAAAAAAAAAAAGGGGGAAAACCTTCACTACATGAACCGTCAAGCAGTATTCGGAGCGAGTATTTGTTGTGAACTGTAGAATATATCAACTGCTAACACTATTCTTGTGTTCTGGTTGTACAGCTTCAACTGTCCGGCTCTTCGAGGAGGAGGCGGCGGCGCCCCCCGCCCTCGCCGCCAGCGTCGCGCCCCAGAACTCCGGCCGAGGGGTTGATCTCCCACCCAGGGGCTGAGTTCCCACCCAGGGGTTGGTGATTTCCCACCCAGGGGTTGGTAATTTCTCACCCAGGCGTTGATTTCCCACCCAGGGGCTGATGATTTCCCACCCAGGGGTTGGTAATTTCTCACCCAGGGGCTGAGTTCCCACCCAGGGGTTGGTGATTTCTCCCCCTGGGGTTGATTTCTCACCCTGAGGTTGATGATTTCTCACCCAGGGGTTGGCGATTTCTCACCCTGGGGTTGGTGATTTCTCCCCCTGGGGTTAATTTCCCACCCAGGGGTCGGTAATTTCCCACCCAGGGGTTGATTTCTCACCCTGGGCTTGGCGATTTCTCACCCTGGGCTTGGTGATTTCTCCCCCTGGAGTTGATTTCTCACCCTGGGGTTGGTGATTTCTCCCCCTGGGGTTGGCGATTTCTCCCCCTGGGATTGATTTCTCCCCCTGGGGTTGATGATTTCCCACCCAGGGGTTGGAGATTTCTCCCCCTGGGGTTGATTTCCCACCCTGGGGTTGGCGATTTCTCACCCAGGGGTTGATTTCTCCCCCTGGGGTTGATGATTTCCCACCCTGGGCTTGGTGATTTCTGCCCCTGGGCTTGATGATTTCCCACCCAGGGGGTGATTTCTCGCCGCGGGACCCCGGCCGGGGCGCAGGGCGGGGGCGGCGGCCGCGCTCTGCCCCTCGCAACTGGCTTCGCTTTTTTGTCTTCAGACGTACATACGCATATACGGTCCTGTTTTAGATGTTCTTCTAAGAAAAAAAAAAGAAGAAAAAAAAAAAAGAGAAAAAAAGGAGTTTTTAATGTGCCAAGTTGTATATATCTGCTGCGTGGATGTAAAGCAATACAGTAGTTCCATGTTCCTTTTTAACGGACCAAGCTTGTCCTAATGTACATTCTTGTTATTATTATAATTATTTTACTCTTAGTGGAACATGACTCATTCCATTAACTTTTTCCGTGTTGATTTCGAAAGAGGGAAGGAGAGGGGAGGGGTGGGGGTGGGCGGGGGGGAAGAGAAAAAAAGAGAAAAAAAAAAAAAAAGGAAAAAAAAAAAAAAGAAAGGAAAAAAAACCCTTTGAGAAAAAAAAAAAAAGTATTTTATTAAAAAAAAAAAATAAGAAAATAGTTTGGAATATTTCTTACTGTAGAGAAGCACTGTACAGTACCAGGAACCCTGAGTATAAAATACTCGTGCGTGTAGTAGGAATATCGCATGTCCGGCATCTTGAGTTGTCTCCTTTAGTTTCAAACGGAAATCATCGTCTCGAATGGTGTCAAACACTAAAAAAAAGAAAAAGTTTTTAAAAATAAAAAAAAAAAGAAGAAAAAAAAAACCAAGTGCGTACAGAAGCGAGACACTAGCTCTGTCATTTTATCTTTCTTTTGTTGAAAGACTAAAACCGAGATGTTTTTTAGACAATCAAAACGTTAGGTAAGTGCAAAGAGTTGTTTTTTCTTACTGGTGTAGAAATTAATGACTTTTTTTATTTTTTTTTTTTTTTTTTTTTCTCCCCGGTTATTTTATAATAACGAGAAGACCCGCGTGTCGCCGAGGATCGCCGTTTTAAGACCAGGAAGCACTACGTTATCGCGAAATAGATATGAACTCTTAGTCTGCATGGGTGTAGGCTGTGTGATTGCTGAAAATAAATGCTGCTAATATATTTCCTTTTTACAAAGCATATCGAAATAGATCATTGTTTTGATGTTAATCTTTGTAAATTATGTATTACCAATTTTAACATTGGATGTAATTGCAGAAAAAGGACAAAAAAAAAAAAAAAGCAAAAAAAAAAAAAAAGCCTGCATCTCAATCCTGAGAGAGTCTAGTATTAAATGGAAAAAAAATCTTTTCCTAGCGCTGGCTTTGTGGGGGTTTTTCTTTGCCGCGGGTTTTCGGTTCCTCCCTCCCGGCGCGTTCTCGCCGCCGGTTCGGCAGCGTCGGGGTCGGTGGCGACGCGTCCCCGGGGTCAGACCTTGGCGGGTGGGCGGAGGGAGCGGAGCCGCGATCCCGCGGGACGGCAGCCGGGCACCCCGAAACCCGCGCCCGCGGCGCCCGCTCCGGAACGCGAAGCCCGGGCGGCCGGAGGTGTCGCCGCCCTCGCGCCGACGCAGGTCGGGCTCTGGCGCCCGCTCGCCGCCGCCAGCGTGGGACCGGAGTCGGGTCGGGCAGAAATCGTCCCCGCTGGGAGGTGTCGCACAGCGGCACCAAACCGCCCGGTGAGCTCGGAAGAGCCGGAGGTGAAACACGGTGTTGGGAGGCGTCAGCTGTGATGTCAGCCCTGATCCCAGCCCCGATCCCAGCCCCGATCCCCGCCCCGATCCCAGCCCCGATCCTAGCCTCAATCCCAGCCCCGATCCCGGCCCCGATCTCAGCCCCGATCCCGGCCCTAATCTCAGCCCTGATCCCAGCCCCGATCCCAGCCCCGATCCCGGCCCCGATCCCAGCCCCGATCCCAGCCCCGATCCCCTCCCTGATCCCAGCCCTGATCCCAGCCCTGATCCCAGCCCTGATCTCAGCCCTCATCCCAGCCCAAATCCCAGCCCTGATCTCAGCCCTGATCCCAGCCCTGATCTCAGCCCCGATCCCAGCCCCGATCCCGGCCCCGATCTCAGCCCCAATCCCGGCCCCGATCCCAGCCCCAATCTCAGCCCCAATCTCAGCCCCGATCCCAGCCCCGATCTCAGCCCCGATCCCAGCCCCGATCCCCTCCCTGATCCCCTCCCTGATCCCAGCCCCGATCCCAGCCCCAATCCCAGCCCCAATCCCAGCCCTGATACCTGCCCCAATCCTGGCCCCGATCCCTGTCCCAATCCCGGCCCCGATCCCAGCCCCAATCCCAGCCCCGATCCTAGCCCCGATCCCCGCCCCGCGCGGCGCCTGCCCAGCCTTGAGGCACTGGGTGTCCCTTCCAGCCACCCTCCCAAGGGGCTGCCAACCCGTCGAGGCTGTGCGAGAGCCTTGTCAATCTTTCCCAGTTCAAACTTCCTCTGGTTTCCGGGCAGAAGTTCGGGGACTAGTTGGGTTAGTCAGGACTGAAATCGCTTCCTGAGCTTGGGTTTTCTTTCTTTCTCCTCAATCTCTGTGGTCATTAAAATGTCACTCATGACCCCTACACTTGGCTTCCTTTCAACTTTCCTTTCAACTTTCAACTTTCCTTTCAAACTAGAGACATCAAGCCACGGATCATGGAGGTTTTTTATTAAAAAAAAAAAAAAAAAGGTTGAAAAAGCACCTGGATTCATCTCCTGCTGCCTCGACCCCGTGTCAAAGTCCAGCGACAGCTGCTGAACCCGCGCAAACCCCCTGCAGGCGAGCCAGGGAACGCGCCAATTCAGCTGCAGTGTCGAAATTCCAGAGAGAAAAATGAAAACGAGACCAGAATCAAAAAAAGGGAGCAGCTCTACCCTTGAAGCTTTGCCCTGAGCAGCAGCACGACCCTTGGTGCCACCTCCTCCCCAACCCAGACCGGGACGGGGCCACGTGGCCGTTTCCAGCCACCCCAGCCCCACCGCTCCATTCACACACACGTGGCCACGTGAGTCACAACCTTTATTTCCAGCTTTTTCCCCACCCCGGACTAAGCTCGTTCCCCTGGTTACAACTATTTACAGAGTGCTCGGACCGCGCCTCGGCCGGCTGGGGCCTGCGTAGGTCACCTGCCCGGCTCCCGGGCCGGCGCGGGACACGTGGAGGTGGCGGCGGCGGCAGGACGTGGCGGCACGGGGACAACGCGCAGGGCTGTGAGCACCAGGCGGGGACACGGTCCTCCCCTGGGCAGCGGCTGAGGGACCATGAGCGAGAGCGGTTCCCAAACGAAGTGCCGACGGGGACGGTGGCTGGCGGGACGGGCATGCGAAGGAGCGGCAGTGGCACTGCCAGCGACGATGACGGAGCCCCAAATGCAGTGAGTACGTGGCAGGGGACCGGCCTCCCAGGAGGTGGCACCTGCTTCAGCAAGCTCAGCCGCTCCCTCAGGTCTCCTCCTCCTCCTCCTCCTCCTCACAGAATCAGGGATGTGTAACCGACAGGAACGAGGCCAGTGCTGTTCCCATGGCAGCAGCGGATCCAGTCTTCATCCACGGTGGAGAGCAGCTGCAGGATGTCCCCTTTTTGGAAGCTCAGGTGACCTTCGGCGGCGCCCGTGTGGTCGCACAGCGCCCGAACCGCCCTGCGCAACAAACGCCACCGGGGAGTCACCTCCCCAGGGACCCCGGGGCCGCTGCGGGAGGCTCCCCCAGGGCTTGGGGACAGCCAGTGACACCCCCCACCCCTGCAGGCAGAGCTTCCAGCTCGACGATGGGTTTGATCAAGAAGCCACCTCACCAAACCACCCTGCCACGCAGCGGCAGAGCGCAGGCAGCTCGTGTGCAGGCGTGGCAGGGGGGTGTAGGTCCGGGCCAGCGAGGGCTGGGGACAGGGGTAGGTGGTTGAACGCGGCGTGTGACGGCCACTCGCCCCCGCACGTGCTCTGTGCGATCGCGGCCAGACCGCTACAGCCACGATTTGGTCAGAGCCGCCCCGTGGTTGCTCCGAACGAGCCTCTATGAACCCCGAAAGCATGCGAGAGAGAGAAAATGCTCAAAATCCCCCCCAAAAAAATGCCTGGGAAAAAACAGAGCTGAGCAGACACAGAGGTTCACCCAAAGCTTGGCAGCAGAGAGGGGCTTTTAGGCTGGACAGAGGAGATGGAGAGGGGATCTAACAAATGTGCGTAACTATAGGAGGGCTGGGTGTCAAGAAGGAAGGGACAACCCCTTTTCACTTGTGCCCTGTGACAGGACAAGGTGCAACGGGTGCCAGCTGGAGCTCAGGAGGCTCCACCTCAACATGAGGAGAAGCTTCGTGAAGCACTGTGAGGTGCCGGAGCCCTGGCCCAGGCTGCCCAGAGAGGGTGTGGAGTCTCCTTGGGACCTCCTCCCTTCATCATCCTTGTAGCTCTCCGTTGGACTCGCAGAGTCCAACGGAGAGCTACAAGGATGATGAAGGGACTTGAAAATCTCTGCTCAGTGGTGCCCAGCGATAGAACAAGGAATAATCACAGAATCACAGAATCACAGAATGTTCAAGGTTGGAATGGGTTTGAGTTAGAACGTGGGAAGTTCCACCTCAACACGAGGAGAAGCTTCTTCCCCGTGAGGTGCCGGAGCCCTGGCCCAGGCTGCCCAGAGAGGGTGCGGAGTCTCCTGCTCTGGAGACTTTCCAACCCGCCTGGATGTGTCCCTGCATGATCTACTCTGGGTGACCCTGCTCTGGCAGGGGGTGGCACTGGGTGATCCCTAGAGGTCCCTTCCAACCCCCAACATCCTGTGATTCTGTGAATCCCCAGGGGGGACAGTCAAGGTGCACATTAGCAACAAGAAGTGGTCCAAGACTTTCCCTCCGTCTGGAAACAGCCCCTGCTTCTCCCTCCCCAGAAAAATCCCCCACCAGCTTTCCCGCCCCAGTCGCTCCAGCACCCCGCGTCACCTGCGGGTCTGGGGCGAGTCGGCCGCGTTCCTCTCCGGCTGTTCTCGAGCGCGGGTCTTCTCCGACGCCAGCCCCTTCACCACCACGGCCAGCACACGCGCGCTGGGGGACAGCCAGCTCGAAGGTCTCCTGCCACAAAGCAGAGGGAGCCGCAAGCTCACTGGGGAGCTTTTTCCCATCCCTCCTGCTCAGACTGCTCTGGTGATCTGGGAGCTGACAAGCATCACTAACCCTCCACCAGGAGGCTGCTCTAAAGGATGCAACACTACGGCAGCACAAAACCCAGGTAACGGGCGGTACAAGACACGCCGTGAGGCCAGCGAGCCCCATGGCACGGTCTCCCCTTCCTTGTCTGGGAGAAAAAGCCCCTCCTCGGCACGTGTTGCTTCCCCCATCCCACCTGCTCAAGCCGTGTCTTACCTGGACCGAGTCGAGGTGGTGTCAGGACTGGGAGAGGAGCTCCTGGTCCAGGGGCTGGTGGCTCCGAAGAGCCGGCCCAGCCAGCTGCCCTTCTCAGGACCAGGAGGACCACCCGCCTCCAGCTCAGAAGGGGCTGCCAGGTTCCTCTTCGCACGAGACTGTGGGGAAACAGCCGGGAGCTTCTCTCCAGCAGCAGGACCATCTGGCTTAGCGGGAGCTCCAGCGCCAGCAGGCAGGACGAGGTCTTCAGGGGACGAGGTCCCAGAGGTGTCAGCGCTGCCGGGCTTTGGACTGGCGAGTCGAGGGCCGGCTTTGGTCTGAAGGGGCTGCAGCTCTGTGCCTTTCGGCTCATTCGTGGTTATTTGGGGTCGCACGGCCTGGCTGGGGCTGGGGTCCCCCGCAGCCGTCCGCAGCTTTGTCCACCAGACGAAGGGGAACTTTTCCTTGCTGGGAGCGGCACAAATCCCGGAGGCCTGGCTCAGCTGGCCCCACCAGCCACCGAGGCCGGCCCGGGCGTCCTGAGGACCTGCCTCGGGCCCGCGGGTCTCCACAGAGCCGTCGGTTCCCAGGAAAGTGCGACCGAGCTGGTCGCCCCAGCGCAGCACGTGCTGGAAGGTCTGCTGCAGGGCAGCCCCAACCTGGGGGCCAGGGGCCAGCGCGCACGCAGCCGCTCGGTTCTGGGACCCTGCGCGGCCGCCAGTGCCAGCTGCCCTCCCCGGAGCATCAGGGGGGATCTCGTCTTCCAGGTTTGCCCCCGCAGCCGTGCTTTGGCCCTCCCGAGGAGGCTGCACAGCACCGTGAGCCTGAGCGGGGTGACGGGCAGGAGACAGGGGTGACTCCAGCAGCCGGGACAAGGGTCTTACATCCACAGAGAGGTGGTGGTGTTCAAAGAGCAGGTCGAGGTGGAAAGTCAGCACAGAGAGGGGCTGGATGAGCAGCAGCAGTTCATCGGCAAGGTGGGGGAGAGGGCCTTGGCTCAGGGCAAAGAAGGCCGTGGGCGAATACAGCACGGAGATCAAACCTGCGGGACACGGACGGCGCTGGGCAGCGGCCAAACACCCTGCCCGAGCCCACCCCCCCCTCTCAGGGCCAGCTGCTCAGGGAAGCTTCTGCTGAGGGTTGCACCATGGAAAACACCACCCTTATCAACGACAGAAATCCCAGACAAGTACTGCAGGCACACTGGGTGTGGGATTATCACCCTGACAAGCAGGAGGGGGTTTAGGTGGGAAGCTTCTAGGCACCGTGTCCTTACCTGGGCTCTTCTGCAGGTGAGAGATCCACAGCTCCAGCTGCTTAACGCTAAGAGAGACGAGAACCCAGATTAGAGCTCTCGGGACTCTGCTCCAACCTGTCACCACAGCAAGGACAGCTGGGGCCAACACTCACTTCAAAAGGCCGAGGATGAAGGCGTGGAACTTCTGCCTGCTGCTGCTGAGAGGGGCCAGCCCGGCCACGTGCCAGCACAGGGACTGGAGGGAGCGGGCGTGGGCGCCTGTGGGACACACGACACGGGCAGTCGCTTCTCAGCGCCCCCAGCCCCGGCTGGAAAAAGGACTCCAAGCCCCTTGAGATGCCGAGTCCGTTCCTTCCACTCACCTGTCTTCACAGAGGCTTCCACCACCCCCCCAGGGGGAATTCCTCCTCTGGCCTGTGATCACGTCTTTCTGAAACGGCTTCAGCCCGTCCTCCACCAGGGCATAGAGCGCGGGGCAGAGGGTGTGCAGCAGCAGGTACCCCACGTCCGGGCTGAGCCAGCTGTCCCCCAGCTGGGCCTGGAGCAGAGACACCCAAGGGGAGCAGAGGGAGGTGACAGCAGCACCCAGCCCTGCCCCCGGAGCCCCTCCTGCCCAAACCCTGCCCCGCCCGCGCCCCATCCTGCCCCGCCCGGCCCCGCACCTTCTGCACCAGGTTCCGGGCGCTGCTGAAGTGGGCGATGACCTTGTCCACGGCGGCGCTGAGGGCGGTCAGCAGGGCTGGCGGACAACGGGAAGCGACATGTCAACGCCCGCGGGGCTGGCCGGGACCGAGCGGCGCCGCAGCGGCCGCGGCTGCAGCGAGAAGCGGCTCCGGCCACCGAGGCCCGGAGGGGCCGGCGGGGAGGGGGCGGCTGGCCGGGACCCGGGGTACCGGCGCATCCCCGGCTGCTGCCATGGCAACGCGCGGCTCTGGATGCGGGGATGGAGGCGCCGCCGTTTCCAAGGGGACGGGGCCGGGGGACTCCCGAGGCGTCTCCGCGCCCGCAGCCCCGCTCGGCAGCACCGGGAGCCGGGCAGGGCCGGCCCGCGGCTCTCCCCCCCGCTCCCGCCTCCCGGGGAAACCGGGAGCCGCCCCGGCCGAGCGGCGGGGGCCGTTACCTTTCTTCTGCTCCCCCCGGGCTCCCTCCGCGCTCCCGGCGCCGGGCCGGGCCGCTCCCCCGGCGGCTGCCGCGGGCCTGGCTGGAGAGAGCGGGGCGGGGGGGGTCAGGCGGGGCCGCCGGGGTCGCGGGGCCGCCGGCGGGAGGCCCGAGCCGCTCCCGCCGCCCCGAGCCCGCTCCGTCGCCCCGGCCCCGCTCACCGGCGCCGGCACCGGGCGGGCCGGGCTCGCCCATGGAGCCGGAGGCCGCGGCGGGGCGAAGGGCGGCGGGGCGGAGCGGGGCCGGGCCCGGAGGGAGCCCGTGGGCAGGGCCGGGGGAGGAGGCGCCGGCTCGGGCGGCTCCTGCCCTCCCCGGGCTCGGCGCAGGAACCGTTCGTAGCGCGGCGCCCCCGCCCCGTCCCGGCTCCCGAGAGGGGGACACCCCGCGCCCGGCCCGGAGGCAGCCGAGCTCTTACCCTCCGTGCAGGTCTCGCCTCCTGTCCCGACGGGCGCCGGCCCCCAGCGGTCCCCGCCAGGTGCCCCCCCGAGCCACCGGAGCGGGGCGTCGCCAGAGCCCAGCCCCTCCTCTGCTGGGAGGCAGTTTCGGGGCGGCAGCCCCCCCTCCTCGGCGTCCGCCGGCTGCCCCTCGGCAATGGGCTGCAGGCCCGGCCGGGATCTCCTCCTCTTCGGCTGGTGGCTGTCCATGGGTGCCAGCGACTGTCCTCCCTGGTGGCCGTCCATGGGTGCCAGCGACTGTCCCCCCGAAGGCGCAGGTGGCACCCAGCCCGAGCTGTCGCTGGCTACGGGCACGTCGAGGGGTGCAGAGGGGTGCGGAGGCGCCGCCGGCTCTGCCCGCTCCCCGGCCGGCTGGCCCTTGGGCTTGTTGCGGAACCGCAGCTCCTTGAACGTCGTCACCTCTCTCTGCCTGGAGCTGGGGGGTCGCACGGGCCAGTCGAGCTGGGGCCGGGGTGGCTCCTGGTCTGTGGTGCTGGAGAGGAGCTCGCTGGGAGGCGGCAGCTCCGTGTCAGGCGAGAATACGATCAGCCAGTCGCTCCGGTCAACCCTGGCCTGGGCGAGCGCGGGCCCGGCGGCATTCCTCTTCCTCTTCTGGGCCAGCTCATGAAAGGAGGTGATGTTCTTCTTGCCTGCATCTCTGCAGAGGTCACCCGAGCTGGGCTCCGGGTCGGGCGGGAGCGGCAGCTCTGCTCTGCGCCCATTGAGAATCTGCAGCCGCCTGCGGGGCCGGGGCGGCACGGGTGGGGGGACGCTGCCAGCCCGGGGTTGTGGCTCAGGAGCTCTGCTCAGACCAGGATCCCACCCCGCCGGCACGGTTGGTGCTGGCGGCGCAGTGTCGGGGAGGGGGTTGCAGTTAGGGTCGAGGTCAGCACAGACGCTGGGGGTCTCCTGCGCCGCCGCGCTGGGTGAGGTCTCGTCGCACCGGGAGCCAAGGGAGCTGCTGCTGCGGAGGCTGTCCGGGCTCCCTCCAGCCAGGGCCTCAGGTCTCGGGGGCACCGGCGGGTTGAGGTTGGCATCTCGTCCATCACCCTGGTCGGCCAGCGACCGGCCATCCTGGGCAGCTTCTGCGGGAATGACGTTGAGCTGATTTTCAGGGGATTGGGACTCTTCCCTGGAGAACCCCTTGCAGTACACTGAGACGGGGGAGTCATCCAAGCTGAAATCCGAGCAGCTACTGACAGAGGAGGAGGAGGAAGCCAGATCACAAGGGGAAGCCGCCTCCTCCCCATCATGCAGGCGGGGGAAATCTTCTTGAGCTGTCTGGTTCTGGAGACCCAACGTCACCGGCTGCTGAGTGTGGGACTCGCAACACTGGCATTTCAAGGAGGGGTTGTTGGAATTGGCATCCACTTGCTCGCAGTTCTCCGAGCAGTCGCTGCAGCCGGTCTGGTCTCCCGTGGAGCCAGAGGTCTCTTGGAGCTCCGGGTGCCGGGAGAGGTGCAGCCCCAGGGAGATGTGCTGCAGATGGATGTGGTTGAGGTTGCACAACAGGCCTTTCTTTGGCGCCAGCATGATGCTGCCTGGCTAGGGGCTCCTCGGAGAGCCCCACAGCTCCTCTCTTCAGACCATCCAGCTCCCTGCAAAAAATCAAACACTCTTTCGGTCGGCGGAGGAGAACACAGCAGCACAGACCCGGAGCGGAACGGACAGGGCGAGAGGGATGGCGAGAGTGACCTTGCAGCAGCCACCGAGCAGGGATGGGCCAGCTGCACGGGCGTCGTGTGAGGGCCTGGGGGGGGCGGGGATGGGAGATCGCCCCTCGCAGAGGGGCTGCCCCACGGCCCGGGCCCCGCCGGCCGGGCAGGGGCTGGAGCTGGCTGGGGATCCCCAGAGCACGGCCCGAGGAAGCTCCGGGCGGCTGCAGCGGTCGGGCTCGATCCCCTCGGCCGCGTCTCGGGAGCATCTCGGAGATGTTGGCAAGGAGAAAACGCCCTTAAAAACCCAACCCAGGGAGGGTCTCGGCCGAGGGAGGGCGGCTCCGAGGGCCGGCGAGGGGACGCCGCAGAGCCGGCAGCCGCTGCGCATCGCCTGGGCGGGGACCGGTCCCGTTCACCCACCGGCCCCGGGCGCGGACCGGCCCCGCGGCGGGAGCGGAGCTGCCGGAGGAGGGGGCTGCCGCCCCTTCCCTGCCCTTCCGCGGCTGCCCGCAGCCCCCTCCGATCCCCCCAGCCCAGCCCCAGCCCCAGCCCCGCTCACCTCGTCGCGCTGCGGCGGCGAATGCGGCTGCCGGGAGGGAGGAGCCCCCGGTCCCGCCCGGGAACCGCCCCGGTCCCGCCCCTCCCGGCGGCCGGCGGGGGCGGTGCTCCCACCCCTTGTGTGTACCCCCCCGGCCCGCTCCAGCCCCATCTCCAGCCCACACCAGGCACCGACACACCCGCAATAACTTATATTTATTGACGGCAAGGCTGGACGAGGATGCGCTGCTCCCTCCCCGCCCAATCTGCCACCAGCCCCGGCCCCAGCGAGGGCGGGCAGCGACCAGTTCCAGGCCTGGAGGGGGGCAAAGCCCACCCGGCCCCTCAGCAAAGGCCAAGCAGTCCACGGAGATGCCTCCCCCCTCACTTCTGGCGCTTGTAAATCTTCCGCGCTAGGCCCAGGAAGATTTCCTTGGGGAGGCGGCTGGCGTGCTTCTCGATCAGGTCCTGCAGCCGCTGGTAGCTGCTCTCCTCGTACTCCTGAAAAGCAGCCCTCATGCCCAGAGACTCATAGAGCTCCTTCACCTTTGCCACCTTCTCCGGCTCCTTGCAACCATAGTTCTCCTGAGAAAACACCAGAACAAGCCCGGCTGAGGTCCAGCTCGCGGCCACGGCCGGAGCCGCTGCGTCAAAGCATGGCAGGAGTCGCCTCTTGCTCACCCTGCTACCACCTTACGCGACTCCCAAGCACCAGGTGGCAGCTACGCCGGGTGGGACGTGGCTTTTCAGGTGTAGCACTACGTTCCCTCTACACCCCGTCCTCACGGAGAGGGTCCACATCACCTCTCCCCCGTCTTCAGGGGGTTTGTCAGCCCGGTGGCGTTACCTCGAGGATCCGCCTCTGGTCGGGTGTGACCCGACGCAGACACTCCACCACCAGCCAGCTGCACTTATTGTCCTGGATATCGGTGCCAACCTTCCCCGTCAGCTCCGGGTCCCCGAAGCAGTCCAGGTAATCATCCTGTGCACAGATGGAAACACGTGAGCGCCGTAACCAGCACCGTACAAGCCCACAAGGGGCGGCTGAGCCGCCTCTTACCTGGATCTGAAAGAATTCACCCATCTCCAGCAAGATGGCTTTGGCATTGTCATGCTCCTCCTTACTGTCAATACCAGTCTAAGAGGCGAGGGGAAAAAGCCATAAAAAATAAGTAAAGCTTTCCAGCACCTGCCTTCCAGCCTCACATCTCCCGCCTCCCAACCCCCGTGACCTCAACAGGGTTAGGGCCCCCCTCAGACCGTTTCCATCAAGCTCACCATGTACATGGCAGCAGCCACGGGCAGGTAGAAGGAGTAGAACGCCGTCTTGTACTTAACGATTGTCTTATACCTGCGGCAGAGGAACCGCGCTCAGCGGCAAAGCCCAGGCCTTCCCCTCCCAGGGAAGAAAAGCAGCATCTCCTCCAAACCAGCCCCCAGCTCCGACAGCCCAAGTGAGACTCGCTCCGCGTAGCCTAGCAGGTGAAGCGGCGTTTCGGCGGCCACTCTCTCTCCTGCGCAGCTGGGAAAGGGCCGTGAGCGGAGCCACCCGGCCTCCGCAGGGTTTGTCCCCTCCTGTCTCTTTACCTCTGCTCGCTGAAGCGACTTAAATCCACCTGGGAAACCGGAGCAGTGATGAGGTCCAGCGTCTGCCCGAGCTCAGTCTGGTAGCCAGTCTGAAGGGGAAAGAAAGGATCTATTCATGCATTCCCCACTCCAGGGAGAAGTCCCAACAGCGCAGTGAAAACTCCAAACCCAAGTCCCGTTTTGGCTCCTCTCCCAGCCTGGAAGAAGGGTGTGTGCCTGGCAGGGCGGGCGGGAACTTAAGGAACAGTCTGAAACTCACACGCTGGGAAACGTGAAGCAAGAGCCCAGACCCTGAGGCAAACCTGCGGGAGGGGGACGCGGGGGCCGGGCTCACCTGCAGGAAAAGCTCCAGCAGGTTCACGTAGTAGGGCTGCTCCCTGCAGTACTTCTTCAGCAGCCTGTAGACGGAAGACTCCAGGAGAAAAGCATCGTTGATGGCGTCCAGACCAATCCCGTCCTGGGCAGGGAGGTGTCACAAGACAGGAGGGCAGGGGGAATAACAGAATGTCAGGGGTTGGAAGGGACTTCTAGGGATCACTCAGTCCAACCCCTGCCAGGGCAGGGTCACCCAGAGTTGATCATGCAGGGACACATCCAGGCGGGTTGGAAAGTCTCCAGAGCAGGAGACTCCGCACCCTCTCTGGGCAGCCTGGGCCAGGGCTCCGGCACCTCACAGGGAAGAAGCTTCTCCTCGTGTTGAGGTAGAACTTCCCATGTTCTAACTTAAACCCGTTATTCCTTGTCCTATCGCTGGGCACCACTGAGCAGAGATTGTCCCTTCCCCCTGACCCCCACCCCTCAGATATTTCTGTACGTTAATAAACCCCCTCTCAGCCAGCTCCTCTCAAGGCTGAACAGCCCCAGCTCTCTCAGTCTCTCTTCACAGCAGAGGCGTTGAAGGAGGTGTCCCCCCGCACCCCCCCAGCACACAGGGACCCCCCTGCCCCCTCTCACCTTCTTGTACCAGCAGAGCTGCCCCCGGCGGGTCAGGGACCCGTCCATGATGTCGTCGGCCACCAGGAAAAAGGCCTGGAACTGCGAGAGGCCGGGTCAGCGCCCGTGCAGGGGAGGGACCCCCGGGACCCCCCACTCCCGGCGCGGCTCTCACCAACTCGATGCACCAGCCCACGGCCAGGGCGCGGCGGAGGCTCTGCGGGTCGCGCTGCTCCGGTGCCGCCAGCTCCCGGAACGCCGCCAGCACCGTCAGCCCGCGGTTGCATTTCCCGCCCGGCCCGTTGTACTCCAGCACCTGCGGACAGCGAGCGGCGGGCAGCGGGCAGCCCCGGCCCCGCCGCGCCCCCGCACCCTCCCGGCGCCCCTCACCTCCTTCAGCCGGGCCACGGCGTCGCCCACCTCCCGGTGCCCCAGCTCCTCCGTCAGGTCGCGGACGACCTGCGGGAAGAAGGCCAGGAACTCCTCCCGCTCGGCGGCCGCCGCCGCCCCCCGCGCCCCGCTGCCGCTCATGGTCACCGAGAGCGCGGCCCGCACCTGCCGCCGGCGCCCCGACCGCCTCCAGGGGCGCTCCGCCCGCCTCCAGGGGCGCTCCGCCCGCCGCCCGCGGGGCTCGCCGGGGCGCGTAGTCCGGAGCCGCGGGGGCCGCCGGCGCCGCCGCCACGCCCGACTACAGCCCCCGGCATGCACCGCGCGGGGCGGGGCCAGGGGCCGGCAGCGGCTCGCCGCCGCTGATTGGCCCGCTCCATCGCACGAGGATGAGCCCAAGGAAGATGAGCCAATAGAAGCGCGGGGAGGGCGGGACCGAGCAGGGCGATTGGTGGAGGGAGGGAATGGAGCGAGTGCCCGGCCGTAGCGCGGGGGCGGGGCGGGGGCGGGGCCAGAGCGGGAGGGGGCGGGGCTAGAGCGGGAGGGGGCGGGGCTAGACGGCAGCCGGGGGGCAGCGTGGGTGCGGGGGCGGGGGGTAGGGTGGGTATTTTGGGTGCAGGGGGGCAGTGTGGGTGCAGGGTGGGGGGGCAGGGTGGGGGGGCATTTTGGGTGCAGGGTGGGGGACAGGGTGGCTACTTTGGGTGCAGGGCCGAGGGGGCAGTGTGGGTGCAGGGGGGGCATTTTGGGTGCAAGTGGGGGGACAGGGTGGGTATTTTGGGTGCAGGGGGGCAGTGTGGATGCAGGGTGGGGGGGCGGGGCAGCGGGGGGTGCAGGAGGCGCATTTTGGGTGCAGGGTGGGGGGGCAGTGTGGGTGCGGGGGGGGCATTTTGGGTGCGGGGGGGGCAGTGTGGGTGCAGGGGGGGCATTTTGGGTGCGGGGGGGGCAGTGTAGGTGCAGGAGGGGCAGTGTGGGTGCAGGGGGGGGCATTTTGGGTGCAGGATGGGGGGGGCAGTGTGGGTGCAGGGTAGTATTTTGGGTGCGGAGTGGGGCAGTGTGGGTGCAGGGTGGTATTTTGGGTGCTGGGGGGGGCATTTTGGGTGCGGGGTAAAGGGCAGGGTGGGTGCAGGGCG
Source organism: Trogon surrucura (assembly GCA_020746105.1). Classification (NCBI taxonomy): domain Eukaryota; kingdom Metazoa; phylum Chordata; class Aves; order Trogoniformes; family Trogonidae; genus Trogon; species Trogon surrucura. The sequence continues at coordinate 2,454,860 of CM036645.1, forward strand.
GAGGCGGGGGGCACAGGTCGGTGTACCGGGGGGCACAGGTCGGTGTACCAGGGGGGCCGCCAGGTGCGGTGCCCCGCACACGTCCGGGTGCCGGCGGTGCGGTCCCTTTTCCCGCCGTGTCCCGGCCGGCCGGCGGCTCTGCGGGCGGGCTCGGGGGGCTCCGTCCCGCACTGGGGCGAAGGACACCGGCCCCGCAGCTCCCGGCCCGGCGCTGCCGCGCTGATTGGCAATCTCCCGGTGAGCCGCCGTAATCCTCTAATCCCGGCTAACCCCGGTTTAATCAACCTCCACCTTGTTTCCCCGCTAATCCCCCCTCCGCCGCCGCCGGGGCCGGGGCAGAGCCGCCGCGGGGTCGATGCCCTTACCGGGACCCGCTGGGAGCCGGCGGGTTCCTTCACTTCCTCCCCAGCCCCACGGGCTGGAATCATAATTCTAATAAAATGCTCTTTTTTTGGCTTCCAGAAGCCTCGGCGTGCACCGCGGAGCAGCTCCTGGGCTGGGCTGAGCCAGGGCTGGGTGTTGGCACAGGGACTGTTGGCGTACATGTGCTCTTAATTAGGCTGCCTTCGTGTAATCTGAAATAATCAAATTAGAAAGAAACCGCTAATCAGCTCTGATCTGTCGCCGTGTGTCACGGAGCCTAATTCTTGCCACCGGTGGGGCTGCCACCAGCATCCTGGGGCTGCTGCGGGGAAGCGGGGTCCCCACGTGCTGGCCGATGGAGGGGTGCAGGCAGAGTGCAGTGGTGTCCCCAGAGCCACGCCGGTGGCACGGTGTGGGGCCACGCACCCCCACGCACGCGGGCTGCAGCGGCTCAGGTGCCCTGGCCCATTTCGCGCTGCGTGACCTTCGCTTCATCTAGTTAATGCCCAGAGTCTGCTGTGCAATCAGGCCGTATCAAACCTCCCCCTCCCCACGGTTAATAAACGGAAGGGAAATGAGAAAATAATCAAAGATTAAACATTAATCTCCCCGAGGCCTGAAGTGATGGGGAGGAGGGGTGATGGGACCTGTTGCCTTTGGGCTCCCACTGCGCTGCCCGGATCCGCGGGGATGAGGAGAAGGCGCTCGCTGGGTGCCCAAGGATGCCCTGGCTGCTCCTGGCTCTGCAGAATCAGGGGCAGAATCGCCAGGATCGGGTACGGCTTTGAAGTAGGAGAGAGACGGCAGAATCCCCCCTGCCCCATCCCACCCCCCTGCGCAGGGCACCGGGAGGGCAGTGCCGAAGGAGGCTCCTCCAGACCAGCTCAGAATCTCTCTTTATTATTTAAATCCGTTATGTACAACGACCAAAAATAAAAAAAGGCTTTTAAATTCTCTGCGATATGAAACTACAAGCTCTGTACATCGACTGCCGTGAGTGCAAGAGTGAAGGATCATGGTCTTTGGTGGCTAGACTCGTGCCCACGCACGCCGCAGAGACACGCGGCACCCCCAGCCCCTCCAGCCGCCCCCCTACTCCTCCCCGCGGGGCCGGGGCGCTGAGGCTGCGAGCTGACGGGCAGGGGTCAGCTCAGGAACAGGGGTCCGCCGCAGCGGTGGGAGCGCAGGGTGGCTCTGGCTCCTGGCACGGGGCTGCGACGTGGGGAGGGTGCGCAGGCGGCAGGAGCGGAACCGTGCTCGGTGTTGTCCGGGCCAGCCCGTGCGCTCTGCAGGGGACACCTAGGATGACCACTAAAACATCTACGTCACGCAGTGTAAACACAGCCCAGGGACGTCTGACTACGCGGCCCGGCGGCAGACCCCTTCCCGAGGGGCTGCCGGGGACACACCGACCATAGGGATGGAGCAGGACATGGGGAGGGCAGGGAAGGGGAGTTGAAGTCCATGAAAAAAAAAGGCAGTGCTGGACATCCCCTCTGATGGACACGCTGCCGGGATTCCTGCCGGGCTGCCGTGCCCCGCAGGCTGGGCTCCCTGAGCAGCCCCACGGTCCGGACTGGTCCCAACATCCCAAAATACGAGAAAGGGGAATTAAAGACCTCACCTCGAGAAGCACCGCGCAGAACAAGACCCTTGCCTGCTGCACCGGGGGTCTGATGGGCCCCGCTCGGTGGCAGCCAAGCCCCAGAGCACGACTCTACAAGCCATGGTTCCTGACTCCAGTAGCGGGAAGCAGCTTGCGCAGCGCGGCTGGGTCGGGAGGGGACACTACTCTAACCAGGACTGTTAACACGGTTGGCCCAAAGCGACACGGGAAGCAGAGCTCGGCTGCTCGGCAGAGCCGCGACTCGAACACACATTGCTGACTACTGGCTCCGAGGGGAGACGTGGGTTGACTGTGGGTCCTCCGGGACCCTGCCCACCCACACGGAGACCTGGGAGGGTGCAGGGAGGCAGCCCCACGCATCACCCAGGCCCTCGGGGTTGGCATCTCTTGCCGAGCGGCATCCCCAGGCAGTCTGGGACCGCAGGGCAGGACAGGGCGGGAGCAGAACCTGGGCTGAGCATCCTCCTGGGGCTGCAAGTAGCTGGGTCCCCCTTCAGGCTGCCCCCTTGCAAGAGCATGGCGGGGGGCCAGGCTCAGTGCCTGGGTGTCAGGGTAGAGCCCTGCCCCATGGCACATCCCAACCCAGCAGGGACTCAGCACCCCTGAGGCAGGATGGCTGCCCAAGCCGGGGAGAGGCACCTGGGGGCCGCTCAGTGGGAGACACATCTCCCGCTTGGCACTCGTCACATCAGGGGGACCTGCCTGGGACCCCCAGGTCCTGGCACCCTGCCCCAAGGGACCTGCCAGGTCTTCAGGGAGGGGGCATCTGGCCCCCACTGGCGCTGGGTACCCACACGTGGGGAGACCCTGCTGTGTGCTCCAGCCCCCTCCAGCCCCCTGCCCTCAGCAGTGGGGCTCAGGGCTCTGCCTCCCCTCGCCCAAAAAAGAGGTTTCTGGGGACCCAGGCAGGCACGTGGCAGCCACTGCTGGGACAGAGGATGAACCAGAGGAGCCGCCTGCACTGGTCTGGCCCCAAGGACAGGGCGTGGGGCGCAAGGGCAGAGCACGGGAGGGTCCCAAGGAGCAGCTGCAGGGATCAGAGCTCCTCCGGGGAGGCTGGAGTTCAGGAAAGGGCAATGACCCATCCTGTGGCCTCCAGGAGCAGCACAGACCTCAGGACAGATGGAGCAAGGAGGGCAGAAGCCTGGGCAGGGTGTCCCCGCTGGGGCAGTCAACAGAGGCCCCTCCTCACCTAGTGGGGCCAGCTCTGGGGCTGCTCCATACCCGTCCCTGCGATGCCCTCACGCCCTGAGCAGCCAGTCCACGCACCCAGGTACTGCCTCTCACCTCGTCCTCCTTCCGACCTTTGCCAGGTGCTCTGCCTCTCCCGTTGCCTCTGCTGCCGGGTGCCTGGACCCCTCCTGCCTGTGCACAGGTGCCGCCGGGGACTCACATGTTGGATGGGAGTTTGGGCTTCACCGTTTCCACCTCAGGGCTGAAGGCGACCGAGCCCTTGCGGGAGGGACCTGCCGCCTGCCTGGATGTGGAGACCGGCGACTGCGGGGTGGACGCTCCTGCCGCAGAGCGGCCGGGTTGAGCCAGCGATCCTGAAGGCATCTGCTGCGGGTGTGCTGGCTGGCCTGGCATCCCCGGACACGGCTTGGCGAGGAGTCCGGCCACCGAGGGAGAGGATCTGCGGGCCAGGTTCCCCGCAGATTTCCTGCCCTGCTGCAAGGAGCTCCCGTCAGCTTGTTGGGCCACTTTGTTGGGAAGGGAGGGCTGGGAGGCAGAGAGGAGGCGGACATCCTGGGTGAGCCGCCCCACCGGCAGCCCCTGGATGCTCCTGTGCTTCACCAGCTGCTGGGGCTGCATCAGAAGAGAGATGTGGGAGCCGGTGGCTCGGGACAGGCTGTAGTGGAGCGTTCTCCCCGCCGGCAGCGCCTGCTCCGAGCTGGGGGATGGAGCCCCCGCCGCCTGCTGCAGCAGCGACGTGGAGACCGAGGCGCCACGGGACTTGGAGAGCTGGGGCTGGGAGCCGGCCGGGGGCTGCTTGGACCCCTGCAGCTCCCCTTTCTGTGCTGCGCGTGGCAGCGGCTGCGCCCCGTGGCTCGGCTTCTGGCCCCCGCTCTCGAGAGGCGCCTGCGACTGGACTATGGGGGAAGAAGGCGAACCGGCAGCGGGCGTCTGGAGGTGGGACGGCGCCCCTGACGGGGAGCTCACAGAGGAGGGCCGGGAGCCCCCCAGGCTGGGCTGGGACCTGCGCACCTGCCTGGTGAGCAGGGTGGCCTCGGGTGAGAGCGGGCTGGAGATGGAGGAGGGTGGCAGGAAGATGTGGGCCTGCAGGCTGTGCTGGTGAGTCAAGGCAATGGCCACGTTGGTGGTGGCGGCGGCCGTCTGCAGCGGCGCGTGCACCAGCGGCTCCCAGATCACCGGCTTGCCACTCAGCTCCCGGCCCATCGCCATCTGCTGCAGGTCCTGGATGTTGTGAGCCACATCCTGGTCGTGCTTCACGATCTGCTGGATCATCTCGGTGTTCATCGGCCCGGAGCTGTGCTCGGCTCGCTTGCGGAGCAAGATAGAGTTCTTCTTCCCTGGGTGGGAGGCAGCAGTGTCATCAACCGCGGAAGTGCTGGCTCTCGGGGACATCATGGAGGGCAAGGTGGCAGTAGGGAAGGGACAGCAAGACTTCATCAGTGTACCGAAGGGAAGTGAGACCCCGGGGAGGGTCTGGGCTGGGGCAGGAGTAGGACAAAACGGGGGAGTCCTGGCTCCAGAAGTTCCAGGCTGGGGTCTGGGGGCTGTGGTTCTGCTTGTCCTCCACAGGCGAGGGAGGGCAAGGACAAGCAGCTGGCCAATGCCAGAAAATGCAAATATAGTGGGGGGAGTGTGACATCCCCCCCCAGAAAGCCTGTCCTACAGCATTGACTGGGTCTTGCTGGGGATGAGATGGATCATAGGGGCAGGCTCCGTCCCTGTGCTCCCCCTCACCCTCCCTGCTGGGCACCCATGGTGCTGGGGTGTCACCACCCGTGAGGTCCGTGATGCCATCACCCACGGGGCTGGGGTGCCACGGCCCCAGGGAGCAGGCTCAGAGGCATCTGCGCTGTTCCCAGGGGCCGCTCCTCACCTATGCGGTCCAACCGGTCCATGGCCACCGTCTCGAAGGCCCTGCGCATCATGGGGTACTCCTCCAGTACCTCATTGAAATTATCCACCGACAAGGAGTAGAGGCGGCAGTAGGTGTCAGCTCGCACGCTGGCCGTCCGCCTGCCCCGCGTCAGCAGGCAGATTTCTGCAAGGAGACAGGTCTGGGCGTCAGGATGACGCAGCCATCCATCCCCTTCCCAACAGGCTCCTCAGGTGATGGCAGCTGGAGCAGGGACAGGACTGCCTGGCAATCCCACACCCTGCACAGAAACAGCCTGCCTCGGGAGGAGGGACAGCCACGGGACCCGGGAGTCCAGACAGCCACGGCCATGCCCTCGGCCAGGTGCAGCCTTTTCCTCCCTCCCCAAGACATGGAGATATCCCTGGGCACAGCTGCTGTGATTGCCTGGCCCGTTTCTCTCCCAAACCTGGGCTTATAGCCTATGAACATGCTCAGACGCTCTGCTCTAAACCCCCCTCCTCTCTGGCCAAAGGTGGGGTGGGTGGACAAGCCCTCTGCCCAAGCCAGAAGTGAGGGCTTTGACTGCGGGTCCCTCTGATTCAATCTGCTGGACAAGGTACCCTGTAGGAAAAGCGGTGGTGGTCTTCTGAGCCCCAGAGCCTGGAATAAGGGGAGCACCAAGTCTTTTGCACAGGGCAGGAGAGGATGGGCAGAGGGTGCAGAAGGCAGAAACATCAGGGATGCCCCAGCTCCTGCCCCCCGGCAGCTCTCGCTCCCCTCTGTTCTCCAGGCCCCCCCCAGCCCAGCCTCACCGCCGAAGTAGGAGCCATCAGACAGCTTTGTCTCCTTGTTGCCCTTGGTGAGGATGCTGACCACTCCGTGCTGGATGAAGTACATCTTTTTGCCCACGGTGCCCTCGCGGATGATGAAGTCCCCGGGCTGGAAGACCTCAAAGCGCAGCTTGGTCAGCATGGCCGTCACGAAGTTGGGGTCCGCGTTGGCAAACAGGGGCATGTTGGCCACCAGGTTGCGACAGTTGAAGTTGATTATCTCCTGCGGGGTGAGGAGCAGATCAGCAGAGACATCGCCGAGCATGACCCCAGCAAACACCCGCAAGTCACCGGCACCGGGGTGCCTGCCTGTACCTCTTTGAGTGGCTCGCTGAGCTCCCCCAGGATGTTCTCCTCGTCAAACATCTTGCCCTGGTAGCGGTGCTCGTAGTACTCGTGGATCCGCTGGCGCGTGTCCCCAGGCAGCTTGTGGAATGACATGTACTGCTCCACTTGCTTGTACTGTGGGGACAAGGCAGAGCCACACGGGGCTGCGCTGAATTGAGCTGCACCGCGCTGGCAGCACGGCCAGACAGTGCTGTCCTTCTCAGTGTGAGAAGCAGCTGCTGCCAGAGCTGCGATTCAGGCACCCCTGACCCTGGACCCTGTCCCGCCTCCGGGGCAGAGGATGGGACCCTTGCGCACTCGGGATGCAGAAGGTCCCAGGGCAGAGGCCAGGACGGGTCCTTCCTACACTAAGGTGAACCCCAACAGGAAGGATGGGGCATCTCTCTCCACGCGGGCAGCCTGACATCCCCCTCCTGCACCCCCCAGGTGAGTGGCAGGGGCAGAGATCGGGGCAGGGATCAGCAGGGCAGGGCAGCCTGTGCTGAGCTGAGTTCTGGAGCTGGACCCATGCATGCCAGGGCGCTCTCCCCTCATGCTCAGGCGCTCCCACCCCACCCCACTGACCTTCTCCTGGTACTGGCGCCGGGAGGAGTCCAGGGACTGGATGAGGGCAGTGGCATGGCCGATGAACATGGCGTAGCAGGTGGCCCCAACGATCATGCTCAGCATCGTGAGCCAGACGTCGGTCATGCCCTCGGGCGCCTGCTGGCCGTAGCCGATGCAGAGCATGTGGCTCATGGCCTTGAACAGGGCGTGCGAGTACTGCTTCCCCCAAGAGTCATTCTGTAGAGGAGGGAACAGCAGTACTGGGGGGATCTGTCGGAAGGGCTGAACCCTCCAGTCCCCCCTCCCCAAGCCGAGGGAGACCAGTGACCCGGTGAGAAAAAGGTTTCTGGGGAGGAGAGCGGAGCCCCACCGCCCTGTTCCCCCCGCGGGGATGGGCTGCGATGGGAACGTGATGCAGAAGTTCTCTCTACCCCATATCACCGCTGTTACAGGGCTGTGGCCAGAGAGACGCTGCTCTGCAGCGCACGGATCCAGCCTCAGAGCACGAGACGTGTAACCAGATCCTCTCTCCCCATCCCGACAGATGCGCAGCCGGTACCGTCCCTGCCCAGAGCACTCACCACCATGCGGTTGATGGACACCCAGCAGTCCTCAGGGAAGTCCTGCAGCATGGGCACAAGGAACTGGAGGCACCCATCCCAGTGACACAGCAGCAGCATCATGCCGATGAGGTTGAAGATCCTCACCACGGCACTGGCCAGGTCGTACGTCATATGGAAGATCTGGGGAAGAGGCAGAGCGGAGCTACAGAGAAACCCTTTTCGCAGAACGGCCTTCTGAACCCCCGTCCTCCAGCCAGCTGGACCTCACAGCCAGGGACCCCTGACCTGGCCCGAGACCCTGACCAGGAACCTTGGACTCTCAAGGGGTTCTCACCTCCTCCCACTGGTGGATGTAGCGGATGAGCCGCGAGAGGCGCAGCAGGCGCAGCAGGCTGAGGATCTTGGTGAAGCGGACGATGCGCAAGGCTCGGGCTGTCTTGTAGACGTCAGAATCCATCTGGGTCTCGAGGTCAACAATGAGGAAGATGTAGTCAACGGGGATGGAGGAGATGAAGTCGACCAGGAACCAACTCTTCAAGTACTTCATTTTGATGGTGTGAGGGTCAAGGATGATCTCCGTGTTGTCCTCCACCACGATGCCTGTCCGGAAGTTCAGCACCAGGTCAGCCAAGAAGAAAGTGTCCGAAAGCACATTGAAAACGATCCAGGGAGGGGTGTTCTCATCCTTGAAGAAGGTGATGCCCACAGGCAGGATGATCAAATTGCCCACCATCAGGAGCAGCATGATGAGGTCCCAGTAAAACCTGCAGGGAGGGAGCGCAGGGGATGGAGTGGGAGAGGCAGAACACAGTCAGTTAGAAAGCAAACCCGGGATCAAAGTTAGAGAGTCCAACACATTGTGGAGAGACAGGCGCTCAGGACACACACACACGTGCCGGCCCACACACATGACTAAGATCCTGCTGCTTGGCTGGGGGACACGCGAGCACGTGCGCACGGAGAGGAGCAATTCCGCTCCAGCGCGAGGGTCCGAGGGAGCAAACATCACCCTGTGTGTGGAGGAACGGAGGGCTGTGCCTCAAGGGGCTTGGCTCTCACTCCTCCCTCTCCTTGTGGCATGGCAGTGCATGTGCCTGCACCCCAAACTTGACATCTGCCCTGTGCAAAACTCAGGGAGGGTGTGGGCTTCGCTTCCTGGAGCTCCCTGTCATCCACCGGCTCCCCGCCATCACCCGGGCTGGCTTAGCAGGATTTAGAATAAGATTTGCTGGTTATGCAAACTGAGCACCGAGCTCCTGGGGCGGATGAGGGACTCGGGGGCCAGGGATGCTGTCAGGATTGTAGCACGGGGGAGCCAGGCAGCAGCCAAGCAAGGATAGACAAGGGCCATCACCACAGGGAAGGTGAGAGGAACACGTCTAGGAACACGAGGGCTGCTCGTGAGCCCTGGGCAGGAGCCACAGAGCCCTGGGCCTGCAGGATGCCCTCATCCGCCTCCTTTCTGAGAGGCTCAGAGGCTTTAAGAGGAGAAGCCGAAAGACATCGAGCAGCAGTTGATCAGCATTCGGTTATGCCGTGAAATTCAGCATCCCAATTCACATGCAAATGCGGCTGGGATGTTTTCATGCTTCACGCAAACACATGTAATGCCTCTCTTTGCGACGCTTGTGAGGGCTCCTGAGACAGCTTGCTGGACTCCTGGGCTCCCTGCTCAAAGTCTTTACGGGCGCCTGGAAAATCAAGTCCAGCCCCCATCTTGGGGTGCCCCTGCTTGCCCCAGCCCTGGCTGCGGGTATAGACCCAAATCTCCAAAAGGGACCTCAGGGCAACTCCTAGTGCCTCATGGAGCCAAACTGAGCTCTGCACGTGACAAGAAGCCTGTGGTGCTTTGTACCCGGTGTCCTCGGTGGGGCACAGGCACCAGGCTTTCTGGGGAAGAGGCAGGAGGAGAAGTTGTGGCACCGAGCGAGGCTCCTTCACTTAGAGAGTAGGAGCCTGGCAGGGAGAGGAGCACAGGGAGCTCTCCAAGGGCCGAAGAGCTTCACACAAATTAACACCTTCTTGCCCGTGGCTCAGGTTTGCTGGAGCAGGAGAGGAGACATCAGCCAGGGCAGAAGGGCCCCGACCCGGCTGAGCAATTGCCTCTTGCACCCCCGTGTTGTGCCCCAAGAAACACGGTGCACAGAGTGGGAAAACTGCCTCGCCCTGCCAGGAGCTCCTGACTCAGATTTAGGCTTAAGCTCTTTAGGACAGGCCTTGTCCTTCCCTCGGTGACAGGCTGAACGCGCGGGGCCCTGATCTCGACGGCCTCTGTGCATCCCCATAACGCGATAAACACCAGCGTAAACCTGCCGGCTCGCTTCATGTCACCTTCAGCGCAGGGCACTGGCTGCGCAAACCACTCCTGCCCGACCTCAGGCTCATGAACTTCGGGGTGGTTTCCCCAGGAAAAGGGAGGCGAGGGCTCGCAGACCTCACTGTCATGCTGGAGCAGCACAGGGGAGCTGGCGGGCTCCGGAGGTCAGGGGCCAATGGCGAGGGGAGCTGGCTACAGGTGCCAGGGACTCGCGGAGGGTGCTGGCCCCGCTCCAGGGTGCTTCTCCAGGTTGGGGACATCAGCCGTGTCACAGCTCCCTGGGGGAGATGACTGCCTGGGAGCTTCATCCCCCATAGAGAAAGCCCACCCTATATGACTCAACATCCCCGTGACACCCAGTTCCTCCCACATCACCCATCCCTGAGCTCTGCCCGTGATCCCGGTGACACCGTGAGCCAGGCCCAGCTCCTTGCTCCTGGGGCCGCGGGGATGGGCCTGGGCTGGGCAGGGGCTGCGGGCGGCTCACGGAGCCGGTGTCCCGGGGGATTCCACAGCTCCGGCTCCTCACCGCCAGCGGAAACTAAAACCAGAGCCGAGAAGGGGAGGAAAACTGTGCGAGGAGGCAAAGACCTGCAGTCTCTGCCTCCGCCATGGCACGCCCAGCTCGGGTCAGTGGAGGTCCCCGGCTCGGTCGGGCTGTCCCCGGCCCAGCAGCAGCCCCGGGGGCGCGGCGAGGGGCTGAGGAAGAGGAAAGTTGTCGGTGCTCCCCACGGGGCCGGGCGCGGGAGAACCCGAGGACGGGGAAAGGGGTGGGGGGGGCGCGGCCCCGGGCACCGGAGGGGGCCGGCCCGCCGGCGGCTCGCCCGGCTGTGGTGGGAAGCCGCGTCCCCCGGTCCCGGTGCAGAACCCCGGACCCGTCACTTGTTGCCCCGACGGTCGCCGGCGGCGGGGTCGGGCCGGGCGGAGCCGCGCTCAGCACCACGGACAGCGGCGGCGCCGGGGCGGCGGCACCGGGGCCGGGGCGGGCGCGGGTCCCGGTTCCCACCTGAAGTCGCTGTAGGGGTGGATGATCCAGGCGCCGGCCGACTTCACCCGCTGCCGCTCGATCTCCACGGCCCGGTGGCTGCCGAACATGCGCAGCGAGAACTTGTTCACGGCGGGCTGCAGCATGGCCCCGAGCTGCCGCTGCACGAACGTGCCCGCCGCCGTCGCCGCCGCCTCGCCCTCCGCCACGATCTGCTCCGCCGCCGCCGGCGAGGCTGGGGCCGCGCCCGCCGCCTCCCCGTCCAGCACCGGCGGCTTCTCCCGCGGCTCGGGGCTCCGGCTCGGCGCCGCGTCCATGCCGCCGCCGCCGCCGCCGCCGCCGCCGCGCCTCACGTTTCCTTCAAACGCCCTTGCCCGGGCGCCCTGCCCGCCGCCCCGCCGCACATGCCCGGCCCCGGGCGGGCGGGCGCTCGCTCGCCGCCCCCGGCCGCTCGGTCACCGGTCGCGCTCGCTCGCCGGCGTCCGCAGCTCCGCCAGCGCCCGCCTGTTGCGCGCACCCCGGCGCGGGGAGCGGCGGCCGGGCCCCGCCGCCAGCGGGGAGGCGCCGGCGGCACCGGAGCAGCGGCGCGCCGAGCAGCGAGGCCCGGGCGGCGGCGGCGGCGGTGGCAGCGCGGGACCCCGCGGCGGGCGGGGCGGGGCGGGGCGGGGCGGGGCGGGCGGGGCTCCGGGAGCATCGGGCAGCGCCTGGCCCGGCCCCCTCCCCGCCCCCGGCCCCGCCCCGCCACCTCCTCTGCGAGAGGGCGGGGCTCGCGCCGCCGCCGTGTGACGCACCTCGTGCGTGCGTGCGTGCGCGGCGCCGCGGCGAGGTGCGCGCGGCCCGGCGGGGACCCGGATCGGCGGCGGCGGGGAGCGGCGGCGACGGTAGCTGAGCGGCGGAGCCGGAGCAGCTGGAGCGGGGCCCGGGATTCCCGGGGGCCCACGGCCGCCATCACGGATTTCCTGTGGGACAAGCGCACCGGGCTGGCTGCGAGGACGGTGCGGCGCGGGGCGCGGCGCGGCGCGGCGGGGCGGGGGTAGGCCGCGGCCTCCGTGGCTGGCGGGGGCGGCCCGGGGCCGCGCGGGGAAGGCCCGGATCGGCGGCTCCTGGCGGGGCGGCCGCCCGGACGTTCCCGCGGAGCGGGAGGGCGCGCTGGCGCGGCCGGATGGGCCGAGGAGGCCCTGGCGGGGCCCTGTGGCCCCGGGGCGGGAGGTTCCGCACCCGCCGCCCCTTCCCTCGGGCCCGGTTTCCCCTGATGCCCGGGCCCCTTCCCCCGTTTTGAGGTCGGCGCTTCCGCTTTTGCCGCTCGGCGAGGCCCCCGAGGGCGGTGGAGGCCCCGCCCGGCGGCCGCGGAGCAGGGCAGCGAGCGCCGCCGCCATCATCGTCCCCAAACCGGTTCCAGAGCTGCCGCGGAACGCCCCGGTGCGGGCTTCGGGAGGGGGCTCCCGGCCTTGGCGGGCCGCCAGCGACGCCCTTGGCAGGCCGCAGTTAATTAGAGGCTGGACGCGGCGCCCGGTGCCGGGCTCGGTGTGAGCCCCCCGGGGGAACCACTTTGGGCCCCGCGGAGCCTGGGCTTGCTCTGGCGAGGGGAAGCTCGCTCGGATGTAACGAGTCCGTGCGTTACCGGGGGTGATTTTGCCTTTTGGGAGCCCTGCCCGTGATGTCCCAGCAGGTGTGGGTGTGAGGAGGCAGCCGGTGCGTGAGGGAACCTTTCGGGGGCGGTGGGAGGTGTGTGGGGAAAGGGAGCCGCAGCTTCTCGCCTGCGGAGATGATGCAGGTCAAGCTGCTCCATGCTTCAGAACCAAAGCACGCGCAGGGAGCGTCGTGGCGATGCGGAGTGAGGTCTGGGGATGGGAGCTTCGAATTAGCAGGGTTGGGACCTGATGCCATGTTGCCGAGGGATTTTGGTTTTCTCCTTTGCTCTTGAATCTCACATCCCACCAGAGAGGTGGAGGTGAGCACTTGTTCCCTCCGAGGTAGAATCTGAACGGCTTCGTTAACGCCTCTGCACGAGAGAGGGTGGCTTTGCCTCCCTGGACTCTGTAGGGCCCTCCCCACTTGCTGTGGGAAGCGTAGGTGTCGCTTGCTTGGCACTAAACCAGAGACAACCCTTCAGAAGCTGCCCACTTTGATGTCTCCAGTAGTGGTGTGCAGCAGCTTTGGGCCAAGCACTGGTGGTACCTCAAGCTTCATTTCACCTTCCTTCAGCTTTCTTTGGTGGTGCTTCCCTCCTTCCCGAGGAGCACGTTAGTTTAAGGAGAGAGAAAGTGGAAGCCTGGAGATGCCCAGACTGCTTCCAGAGCTGTGGCTGGTAGAGGTGGATGTGAAGAGGGGAAAGTAGCCTGGAAAACAGACCCGCAGCGAGCACAGCCCATTTCTCATAGAATCACAGAATGGTTTGGATTGGGAAGGGACCTTAAGTATCATCTCATTCCACCTGCCCTGCCATGGGCAGGGACGCCTCCCACTGGGGCAGGTTGCTCAAAGTCTCATCTCTCCCGTGTGATCGCCTCACGCAGTCATCCCTGCCCGTTGTCCCTGCAGATGCCTCACTCTAGAAGGTACCGCTCGTCGGAGCGCAGCAGCCGAGGCAGCTATCACGAGCGCTACAGAAGTCGCAAGCACAAGAGGCGGCGGACACGGTCGCGGTCGAGCAGCAGCGAGCGTGACCGTCGGCACCGGCGGGAGGACAGTTACCACGTCCGATCCAGGAGGTGAGTACGCGAAGGTGAGGCGGGAGCCTCAAACTCTGCGGTGTTTCTCCAGCTCTGTGGCCAACCCAGTTTCTGGGTGCCCCGTGCTCTGAGCTGCAACACCCCGGGGCAGGGTTTGAAATGGAACCCCCTCTGCTCCCTTCCCTAGCTACGACGACCACTCGGCAGACAGGAGGGCCTACGACCGGCGTTACTGTGACAGCTACCGGCGGAACGATTACAGCCGCGAGCGAGGGGAAGCCTACTATGAACCCGAGTACCGTCATTCCTACGAGTACCGACGCTCCCGGGACCGCGAGGGCAGCTACCGGAGCTGCAAAAGCAGCCGGCGTAAGCACAGGCGGAGGCGGCGCCGCAGCCGGTCCTTTAGTCGCTCCTCATCGGTGAGTATCCTGCTGTGCTGGGCCTCCCCTGTAACCTTTCTCTCCCAGGTGGCGAGCTGGGTAAGTAGAAAACTCACTTTCTAACGCTCTCTCGGACTCGGCTTGAGAAAGGCGTAGAAAGGCTCTGATGCAGACGGCGGCTCCTCTCCGCTGTCCCGATGCGCCTCAGCGGCGGCTGCCCTATGCCAGCTGGGCACAGGCAGCTCAGACCCTCTCTTAGTGTCGCCCGCTCAGAGGTGGGAGGAGGCCAGGCGTGCCTGGCGAGGCTGGCATGTCCCCCCAGGGTGGTGCAGCAGCCCTCAGCTCCTTTATCCCTGCAGAGCGCCGGTTTTGTTCGGCGGCGCTCATTAAGAGCTGCCTGGGAACCCCGGCCAAGCAGCCCTTTGTGCAGGGTTTGCACAGCGAGCGTTCAGCTGATCCCCGTCCCAGAGAGCTCGGCCTGTCTGTGACGGGCGGCTCCGTTCCTGGTTTGGGCCTGGAAGCCCCCTCCTGCCGTGTCTCCAGGGTTAGGTCTGGGTGGGGTGTCATGCAAGGAGGGGCTTCACAAAGGAGTAGAGTGTGTGGACTGGTCAGGTCAGGTGGAGGCAGCAACCGTTACGGGCTCTTCCCAGCGGTGTCCCTGGCTTCCTCTTCTTGTCTGTTCTGCTTTTCACCTTCCACTTCTGTTAGGCTCCAGACACGTTCTCTGCTCTCTGTGTGGAGCTCTCGGTGTTGTCTGGTCTGTTCTGGCTGTGTGTCCAGGGATGGGATTGGGGGCTGGATTCGGGTCCCAGGTCTGCTGGCTGGTTGCTCCCAGGTGTAGGGCTACTCAGGTGAAGAACCGAAGGCAGGGATTTTCTCTTCTCTGGCATAAACCTCTTATCTGCCTCATCCCAGGCTGTCCCTGCTCCCTGTTGGGCCTCTGCTTCTCTCCTGGAAGGGAGTCCTTCCAGGATCAGCTTCTTTGAGGGAGGTTCTAAAGAAGTGTCACATCTTCCCCCAGGCAGTCAATTCTCTCTGGTTTTGGATGTATCGTACTGAGAGTTGCTTCTCAAATCTCTGAATTCATCTTTTCCGGAGTGTCGGGGCTGGGGGAAGCCGTGGGGGGGGGTTGCTGGAGTGGGACGGGGAAGCGCCTGTGTGGGGCAGCCTGGCCCTTCGCTTGCGCAGGACTTCCCGTCACCTGCCTTCTGCTGCCTCTCCTCAACGGCTGCCGGGGGGCTGCCAGGAGCCTCTCCCCGTGGCCACTGAGCACCCGGCCGCAGAGTTGAGCCTCGATGTGCTCTCCCGGCGTTACCCAGGACCCGAAGGCCGGTGCCGTCCCTCTCTGAGCTCCCCTAGGAGCGAGAGCGGCTGACCCTTTCCACCGCCCCTCCGCTAGCCCTCCTTCTGACCGTCTCTGCTCTCACATTGTTTCGGGTGGGGCTGTTTGTAGGTTCTTTTTTTTCTTTTTTTTTTTTCTTTTTTTTTTTTCTTTTTTTTGCTACAACGAAAAGCAAAACTGTTTTTTTTCTTTTCTGAGCTAGTGTGTTGTATCTTGACATGTTCCCTTGCAATATCCCTATCGTTATATATTCCTCTGTGCCGTATGAATTGGCTGGGAATCTCCTCCTGCAACCCCTCCTCAAACAACCATGTGAATTTCCAAACCAACCAATGCGTGACGCTGGCTGCTGCGCTGGTTTGAAAATCTGATTGGTGAATGATGAATTCCCTGTCTGCCTGGGCCAGCAGCGGAGTCGACAGAGCAGCAGAAGGGCCAAGAGTGTGGAGGACGACGACGAGGGGCATCTGATCTATCGCGTCGGCGACTGGCTACAAGAAAGATGTACAGCCAAATCGTAACATAATTTAGCTCTCTAGTTAAGCTCCCATCGCAGTCGCAGATCTGTCTTATCTTTCTGTTTCGTTTTATTTTCATTGTTTATTAACGAGAAAACCCTCTCCTTTTTCCTTCCCCTTTTGTTAAAGCTACGTTTATATTTTGTATTGTTACTCAAGTGCCAGGGAACTAGGGCAGTTGCCTTGTGCAGCCGGTGTCAGCCTTCCGCTGCGCCGGTCTCTCAAGCTGTGTGCAGGTTTAGGTGTTGCAATGCATTCTCCTCTGCCTTGTGTATGCGCTGCACGCAGGTCGTGCTCACCCTCTCATCTGCCTTCCTCTTCTTTCTCTCCCTCCCAGATGAGATTATTAGCACCTTAGGGGAGGGCACGTTCGGCAGAGTGGTGCAGTGCATCGATCACCGGAGGTACGTCGGCTCCTGGGATGGGGAGGGATGAGGTGGTGAGGGAGGGGAAAAAAAGAAAAAAAAAAAAAAGAGAAACCGCAGCTGGCGTTGAAGTTTTTTCACACTTCACGTGAGAGCCCGAGGGTCAAAACGACTCAATTTCCAGCATTGCTCTGCTGGCCTGGGTGGTCAGCCCTGTGTTAAAGGGGGGTCAGGGGGAAACCTCAGGGTTCTTTGTAGGGAGGGAAGAGGCACTGCTTTGGGGGACACAGCTTAATAACGCCGCCTTCGGCCTTGAGCGAGGGTGCTGGGAGGCTGTGCAGCACAGGGCGAGGCTGGCTCAGAGCCTTTTTGCAGGGCACGAGCTCTCCAGCCCAGCCAGGGCTCACCTTGCGCTTTCTTCCTGTTCCTCCTCCCAGGGGTGGCGCACGTGTCGCTCTCAAAATCATTAAAAATGTAGAGAAATACAAAGAGGCTGCTCGGCTGGAGATCAACGTGCTGGAGAAAATCAACGAGAAGGATCCTGAGAACACGAAGTGAGTGTGCTCTTGGTGTTCAGACTGGAAGGTCGAGCGTTGCCTTAGCACGGTCGCAGGGAAGGGACAAGCGGTGCTCGATGTCGTGCGGCTGAATCCGTTGGTAGCTAGTTTTCGGAGGCGTGTTGGCTTGCTGTGGGATACGGACTGAGCAAGGAGAGGAGGAGCCTGGCGCAGGGATAACATAGCCAAGCGGGTACGTGCGGATCTGTCCCGAATCAGAATTTTTCTCTCAGTCTTTGTGTCAGGATGTTTGACTGGTTTGACTACCATGGCCACATGTGCATCTCCTTCGAACTGCTGGGGCTCAGCACCTTTGATTTCCTGAAGGACAACAACTATCTGCCTTATCCCATCCACCAAGTACGGCACATGGCCTACCAGGTGTGCCAGGCTGTGAAATGTAAGTGTTCACTGCTCTTCTCTCCGCTGGTCCTTGACTGACCTGGAGAGCTGCGCAGCTCCCAACGTCCGGGGCCAGTTCTGCAACTGGTGGCCCAAAGCAGTGAGTTTTTGCTGCGGGGCTGCTGTGCCGGTTCCGAGACTGAGCCTCCCTGCCCCTCCAGTGGTGAATGCGTGCTTGGAATGAATCCGTTTTCTTTTCCTGACTGTAAAGTAGTCCAATGCATGTGGGCTGGCAGTAGCTCAGGGCACTTCAGCATCCACCCCCCTACACGTTCTGGTGATCGAAACAATTATTTTTTGTGCTTCTGCCAAAGCGTCTTGGCGTGGACTGTTCACATCCAGTTCTAAATTTGGGCTAAACCGGTGCCGGTATGAGCAACCTGAATTAATGACGCTCGCTCTTCGGGTGGGTGCAGCCTCGCTTTGCTCCTGGTTCCGTCACCCTGACTCTGTTTGCTTCCTCAGTTCTGCATGACAATAAGCTCACTCACACTGACCTCAAGCCAGAGAACATCCTCTTCGTGAACTCCGACTACGAGCTCTCCTATAACCTGGAAAAGGTAACAGCTCTGCCTTGTGTGAGAGCTCTTCTCTTGGGTTCTCGGTTGCTGTGACCTTATCAGCAGGTGGGAGGAGTCACAACACGGGCCCAAGGGCCGCGGGGTTGCCTTTGCTCAGGGCCCGTATCTTGCACGAACTGCTCGTGTAGTTTCTGAGTAAACCGTAGGGGCCACAGACTTAGGTGGCTGATGGTGAGAGTTTGTCTGGGGGCTGTGCCAGCCTTCCCCTGCCGTGGCGCCCCGTGGTAAAGCCTGGGCTGCGTAAGGAAGGGGCTGAGTCGGCGTCTCCGGGCTCCCGAGTCACTGATATTATTCTCTCGCGCGAAGAAGCGGGACGAGCGGAGCGTGAAGAGCACGGCCATCAGAGTGGTGGACTTCGGCAGCGCCACGTTTGATCACGAGCATCACAGCACGATTGTCTCTACCAGGCATTACCGGGCCCCAGAGGTCATACTGGGTAGGTACCGCTCGGGTCTCTCTGCCGAGGCAAACGTTCGCCTCGAGGGCACTGGGTGCTGCCTGCTGGGTTAAGGAGCGTTTTGCCTCCGCATCATTCCGTAGCTGTCCTGGGTTCATCTCGGGAGATGAGAGGTGCTTCATTTCACATGCTCTACAGCGCTATTTTCTGGGAGGGCCAGCGGCTTGGGAATTGTTCTTCCAGCTTTTTGTCTTTAAAAGGGTGAGGGAAGAGGGATTCGGAGTCTTAGGCCGTAACTGGATCTTTTATTTTAAAAACATTGTTTTTTAGAGCTTGGCTGGAGCCAGCCGTGTGATGTGTGGAGCATTGGCTGCATCATCTTTGAGTATTATGTGGGTTTCACCCTGTTTCAGGTGAGAACCGGGTGCTGTACGGCTGCCTCACAACCGATGAAGGAGGATGCTGGCTGTTTCCCAGTACAGCCAGGAGCCTCTAATGGGGCCTGATGGGGTTCCCTTCATCGCCGCAGTCTTGTAGAAACGACCGAGGTGTTGCCCAGCGAGGGGTTCTGAACGGGGGAATACCCAGGGCTGGGAGGTCGAATGACTGGGATCTGTTCCATGCCTTCCCTTTACATTTCTCTCTCTCAGACACACGACAACCGGGAGCACCTGGCCATGATGGAGAGGATCTTGGGGCCAATTCCTTCTCGGATGATCCGGAAGACGAGGTGAGCGAGCCCTCCTGGGCACCACAGGCTTGCCAGCTCTCTCTTGCTTCACATAGGGCGGTTCTCTCCAAGAGATTGAGCTTTGAAGCTGCCTCCTGAGCTGTCCGTGCAGCTGCAGCGTCCTGCATAGCGTGTTCTAGCAGGGCTGGCGTGTTTCTGTCGCTGCAAGACGTTTTGTGCTTGGGTGTGACCTGTTCCCACCTCTTACTCTGACAGGAAACAGAAATATTTCTACCATGGCCGCCTGGACTGGGATGAAAACACCTCTGCTGGCCGCTACGTTAGGGAAAACTGCAAACCGCTGCGGGTAAGGCGAGGGGTGAGCAGGAGCACCTTGTTGCTTTATTCTTTTTTCATCGCAGTCTCCTAGTGCCTGCCCCGGTTGGGAAGATTCTTCTCGTGGGCAAGGTTGGGCCACTGAAAGGGTCAGACCAGTGTTTTCCCGAAGGAACCTTGGCTGTCCCAGACCTAAAGTAGAAAGACTGCAGCAGCCTGAGCTTTACCTGAAGTGGAGGAGAAGGAGGGCATAGAGACTTCGAGAGGCGCCTGGGGAAGGAGGTGGAGGGATGTGTGAAAACTCAGCACTTGGTAGAGCAGCCCAGAGTTCAGGTCTAGAACGAGGGACAAACCAGTCCTCCCTCAGCTTAGCTGTCCAGCCCAGGGAGTGTGCCCCAACCGCGCCAGGGTGCAGCACCCTGGGCCCTAACCTCTGCCCCCGTGTCTCCTCAGCGATACCTGACCTCCGAGGCCGAGGACCATCACCGCCTTTTTGACCTCATTGAGAGCATGCTGGAGTACGAGCCATCCAAGCGCATCACCCTGGCCGAAGCCCTCAAGCACCCCTTCTTTGACATGTTGGAGATGGAGCCGAGCACAAAAATGTGGGACTCTAGCCGAGACATCAGCCGGTGACGCCAGAGGTGCCAGCCTGCCCTCAGATTCTAGCCCCCGTGGAGGCCTGTGTGATTTCTATTCAGACACTTGGTGCTTTTTTTCTTTTTTATACATGAGAATAACTCCCTGGACGCCTTTGTAAAGTTGTTAATATGTGAGATACTGTAAATACCCCATATTCTATATCGGCCTCTGAGCACCACGGACCCAACCTCCTGCTGTTGCTGCTGCCGTTACCGCGAGGTGAGGGGGCCTGTATGTCGATACTGTAAATACCTCTGTTCGTGTGTTGCTTCGTCTCCTGTTCCCTCCTGCCCTCCTCGCTGTAAATACTCCAGGACTCGCAGCTCTCTGTAGCTTATCTGTCTCCTTGTAAGTTATGAAACTGGTGGGACTGCATGGGAATTATTTTTTGGATCAATGTCATAGCCCATCCCCACACCAGAGTTTTATAAG
Source organism: Trogon surrucura (assembly GCA_020746105.1). Taxonomy (NCBI): domain Eukaryota; kingdom Metazoa; phylum Chordata; class Aves; order Trogoniformes; family Trogonidae; genus Trogon; species Trogon surrucura. The sequence goes on from CM036645.1 coordinate 2,474,785, forward strand.
ATTTTTTTGTACAGTCTTTGTGAAAAATAAATATGAAGTGAATAAACCACCTGGTCTGGGTTTGGTCCTGGCAGCAGCCCCTCTTTGGAGCTGTGCTGCTGGTTGGTTGTGCTCCTGATGGGCAGCGGCTGTACGCTGGGTGCTGAGAGGTCCGGAAGGCTGCTGAAGGTCAGGAAGGTCAGCTGAAGCCAGCTCTGTGTGCCTGCACTGCTCATTCTGAGCTCGGATGCTGGCCTAGCCTTTGAGCTTGCGTTGGTTATGAGGTGCTTTTGTCCCTCTGAGGGCTGCAGCTGCATTCTGGTGTGGGAGGCAGCAAAACAGGCTCGACCCTTCATCGTGCCCTGCGGTTAGTGTGGAGGTAGGAAATAGAAAAGGGAGGAGAGTGGGTACTTCAGGATACCTGTTCTCTTTACTAGAGAAACCTTTCATGCCCTGGAGGGGGTGAGGGCTGGGGGGAAACAGGTGTCTGGGTGTCAAACTCTTCCCCCACGGTGTCTGCCTGTGCCTTCTAGGCTCTTACCAGCAAGGCTGGGGCCTTGGCTTGGAATTCAGAGAATCACAGAATGGTTTGGCTTAGGAAGGGACATTAAAGATCATCTTGTTCCAACCTCCCTGCCGTGGGCAGGGACACCTCCTGCCAGGGCAGCTTGCTCAAAGTCTTGTCCAGCCTGGCCCTGGACACTTCCAGGGCTGAGGCATCCGCAGCTTCTCTGGGCAACCTGTGCCTGGGTCTCACTACTCTCACTGTGAAAGAATTTCTTCCTACTATGTAGTCTAGATCTACCCTTTTCAGTTTGAAACCATTACCCCATATCCTGTCACTGCGCTCCCTGATGAAGAGCACCTCCCCAGCTTTCCTGCAGCTCCTCAGGCCCTGGGAGGCCGCTGGAAGGTCACCCCAGAGCCTTCTCTCCTCCAGGCTTTACAGCCCCAGCTCTCTCAGCCTGTGCTCCCAGGGGAGCTGCTCCAGCCCTTGAGCATCTTTGTGGCCTCCTGGAGCTGCGCGAGCAGGTCCGTGTTCGTCTGATGCTGGGGGCCCAGAACTGCAGGTGGGGTCTCAGAGCAGAGCAGAGGGGCAGGATCCCCTCCCTCGCCCTGCTGGCTGCGCCGCTTTGGAGGCAGCCCAGGATGCGATTGGCCTTCCGGGCTGTGCGTGCTCACTGCTGGCTCACGTTCAGATTTTCAGCCACCAACACCCCCAAGTCCTTCTCCTCAGGGCTCCTCTTGCTCCCTTTGGGGTTGGGATTGCCCCGACCCAGGGGCAGGACCCTGCACGTGGCCTCGTTGGCCCTTCATGAGGTTTGCCCGGGCCCACCTCTCCAGGTCCCCCTGGGTGACATCCCCTCCCTCCAGTGTGTCGGCTGCGCCACACAGCTCGGTGTCGTCAGCGACCTTGCCGAAGGTGCGCTCGATCCCACTGTCCGTGTCGATGGCAAAGATGTTCAACAGCCCCGGTCCCAGTGCTGATCCCTGAGGACTCACCCCTGGTCTCCACTCAGATGTTGAACTGTTCACCCCAACTCTTTGAGTGCGACCATCCAGCCAATTTCTTATCCACCGAGTTGTCCACCCGTCAAATCCGTGTCTCTCCGATTTAGAGACCAGGATGTCACGCGGGGCAGTGCCAAACACTTTGCACAAGTCCAGGTTGATGACATCAGCTGCTCTTCCCTTCTCCACCGATGGCAGCCCCATCGTAGAACGCCACCAAATTTGTCAGGCAGAATTTGCCCTTAGTGAAGCCAGCTTGGCTGTTGACAATCGCCTTATTTTCCTCATGTCCTGACGGTTTCCAGGAGGATCCACTCCGTGACCCTGTCAGGCACTGAGGTGAGTCTGACTGGCCTGTGGTTCCCTGGGTCTTCCTTATTTCCCTTTTAAAATGGGGGTGTTGTTTCCCCTTTTCCAGTCAGTGGGCACTTCACTGGGCTGCTATGGCTTCTCAGATGTGATGGATAGTGGCTTAGCAGCTTCACCTGCCACTTTCCTCTGGACGCATGGATGAATCTCATCAGGTCCCACGGACCTGTGTACCTTCAGGTTCCTTAGGTGGTCCTGAACCCCATCTTCTCCTACAGCGAGTGGTCCTTCGTTCTCTCAGTCCCTGCTTTTGCCTTTTTTTGGCGTGGCTGCAGCACTTTCTGGTGAAGACCAAGGCAAAAAAAAAGTCATTGAGTTCCTCAGCCTCCTCCATATCCCGGAATCGCTGGGGATGCTTCAGACCTGATGGCAGCTCCATGTAGACACTTTGCCAGCGTGTCTGAGAGCGTCACTGGGGTGGTGTGAGCAGCAGAGCAGACACGCTCAGTCTGTTCTGCTTCGCTGTGGCACCATCTGTCCGTGGCAGGCTGTGACCCGGCTCTGTCATCCCACAGAGGGATAAAGGAAAAGCCTGGCTTCACCTGTGGGGGAGCCTCAGGAGAGGTGACATTGAGTCGTCTTCAGGAGCCCGTGATCCCAACTTAAAGAGCTCGGGCTGGAAGCTTTCCCCTGCCTCCTGCGGTGTCGCTCGACGAGGCAGCAGCCAGCCGGGTGGGGTGTGCCAGGGAACGAGAGCAGGGCAGGAGCGCGTCCCGCCGTGCGCGTCGCCGGCCCCCGGGTGAGTCTGGGGAAGAATTAGACTCACCAAATAACACCTGCGGTCTGTCTCGGAATTAAAAAAAATAATAACCCGCAGCGGTGTCCGAAATCTGAATTCACAGCTTTTGCCTTCCCAGCAGAGTGCACAGCTCACAGCACCATCTGTCTGGGTTCAAGTGAGAGCTCACATGTTTGTGTGGAACTTTCTGTTTGGAGGGTAAAGAATGTTTTTAGCAGAGAGGTGCAGCTACTGCTAAGCACTGAGAGCTGGGGTTGGAGCTAGAGGTGGGTACGGGCAGATGTCTTGTGCTGCTCTCGGGATACTGGAGCCCCTGTTTGTGAGGGGGGATCATCATGCTTCTGTATGTGCCTGGTAGTTGGTGGAATCCCTGTAAATGGCTGCTCTGGGAGACACAAAAGCTAAACTCTCCAAGCTGTTTGTCGACCCACAGAACTCTTCCCTGACTGTTTTGCTTCCACGAAGTCTGCTGTGCAGCTGGTTCAGGCGGGTGACCTGGGGGTTCTAGTGGGCAGCAGGATGGCCATGAGCCAGCAGTGTGCCCTCGTGGGCAAGAAGGCCAAGGGCATCCTGGGGTGGGTTAGAAGGGGAGTAGCCAGTAGGTGGAGAGAGGTCCTCCTGCCCCTCTGCTCCGCCCTGGTGAGGCCACATCTGGAATCTTGTGTCCAGTTCTGGGCCCCTCAGCTCCAGAGGGACAGGGAACTGCTGGAGAGAGCCCAGCGCAGCCCCAGGGATGATGGAGGGAGTGGAACATCTCCCTGGTGAGGAAAGGCTGAAGGAGCTGGGGCTCTTTAGTTTGGAGAAGAGGAGGCTGAGGGGTGACCTCATTCATGTTTATAAACATGTCAAGGGGGAGTGTCAGGAGGACGGAGCCAGGCTCTTGTCAGCGGCGTCCATTGACAGGACAAGGGGCAATGGGTGGAAGCTGGAACACAGGAGGTTCCATAAAAATATGAGAAAAAACTTTTTCACTGTGAGGGTGCTGGAGCCCTGGCCCAGGCTGCCCAGGGAGGGTGCGGAGTCTCCTTCTTTGGAGACTTTCAAACCCGCCTGAACGCGTTCCTGTGCGCTCTGCTGTAGGTGACCCTGCTTGGGCAGGGGGTGGCACTGGGTGATCTTTGAGGTCCCTTCCAACCCCAACATTCTGTGATTCTGTGATTCTGTGGTGGGTGAGAGACCCGCTCTGCCACAGCCCTGCTGACCCCTGAGAAGGTGCAGCCTCGGGCGGGGCTCCATGCCGGCCGGCTGGAGGCGAGCAGCACCGCGGTCGTCCTGCTGAGCGGCGGGAGCCCGGCCGAGGCGTGATGCGAGGCCGCCGGGGGACGTGCCGGAGGGGCCTGCTCCGTGGTCGGTTGGGCTAGACAGAGCCCCGCTTGGGTGAAGGAGCTGGGCTGGGCAGGGCAGGTGGAACTCGGAGGGACACGGGAGGCCCGGTGGGGAGATGGTGGCCTGGCGCTGGGATGGGGTCAAAGGGGACACGACGGGGCCGGCGGAGAGGCCTGGCCCTGGCCCGCCATTGCCACGGGCCCGCCGTTGCCATGGGGACGCCGTTGCCACGGGCCCGCCGTTGCCATGGGGACGCCGTTGCCATGGGGACCCGCTCCCGGTAGGCCCTGCGCTGGAGGCGGGGAGGAGGGGGGGAAACGCGCCGGCACGTGACTCCGAACACGTGGCCGCATCACGTGCTCGCCACCGCCCGGCCCGGCCCCGCGCATGCGCAGCGCGCCCCTGCAGCGGGGCTCGCCCGGAGGCGCGGGCCGCGCCGGTGACGTCACGGCGCGGCGGCCAATCGGCGGCGGCGGGGCGGGGCGAGGCGGCGGCGGCGCAGGAGCAGGAGCAGGAGCGAGGCGGCGGCCCCGGCCCCGGTCCCGGCCCGGCCATGGCCCAGCGCGGCGGCCCCGCGGTGCTCCCGGACAACCCTTTCCAGGTGTGGCCCGACCGGGGCGGGGGGAGGCGGCCCGGCCCAGCCCGGCCCGGCCCGGCCCCGCCCCGCCTCACACCGGTTGTGCCTCTTTGCAGGACCCGGCGGCGGCGCTGACGCCTCGGCCCGGCCCCGAACGCGCGGCGCTGGACGCCTACAACCCCTTCGAGAGCGGCACGGTGAGCCGGGGGGGGTCGGGAGCGGCGGGGGGGATCGGTGGCCGGTGATGGGGGGGTCGGTGAGGTGTGTCGAGGGGTGTCGGGGAGCGGCGGAAGGGGCCGGTGACCGGTGATGGGGGGTCGGTGAGGGATGGAGAGGGTCGGGGAGCGGCGGGAGGGGTCGGTGAGTGGCGGAGGGGAGTCGGTGAGGGGTGTCGGGGAGCGGCGGGAGGGGTCGGTGACCGGTGATGGGGGGGTCGGTGAGCAGCGGGGGGTTTCGATGAGGGGCCGGAGGGGTCCCGTGAGTGGCGAGGGTGGGGGGGGTCGGTGAGCAGGGCCCTCCTCACGTCGCCTCACACCCCTCCGTGCTTCTTCCTGCAGCCACCGCCACCGTACCAGCCCCCGTCGTCGGCTCCGCCGCCCCTGCCAGCGGCCGGCATGGCCCCGCCACAGGCGGCTGTGCAGCCCCCGCGGAAATCCAGCCCCACGGAGCCCCGGAACTACGGCTCGTACGACACGCAGGTACCGGGAGGGGGGGAGGCAGCTGCGAGGCAAGGTAGGGGATGAGGCAGGAGCCCCAGGGCCTGTGTTCCCCCGCAGGCCTCGGCGGCAGCCGCCACGGCCGAGCTGCTGAGGCGGCAGGAGGAGCTGAACCGGAAGGCGGAGGAGCTGGACCGACGGGAGCGGGAGCTGCAGAACGCGGCCCTCGGCGGCGCCGCAAGTGAGTGGGCTCCGGGGTGAGGCCGCCTTCTCCCTGGCACCCCCTGCACCGGCGCTCATGCTCGCTCTCCTCCTCGCTTCCTCCCCTCTGCAGCGAGGCCCAACAACTGGCCCCCGCTGCCGTCCTTCTGCCCAGTGAAGCCTTGCTTCTACCAAGACATCCCCGTGGAGATCCCTGCTGACTTCCAGAAGACTGTTACTACCATGTATTACCTCTGGATGGGTGAGTCCCTGGGGGGAAACCTGAGGGCAGATCCTGGGAGGAGGCAGAGCAACAAGTGCCCTGCGTGCAGGTGAACGCTGCCGCTCCGGAGACATTGCGATCAACACGCAGCATCCTGTTCTGCAGTGCTGAGCCCTTGGGAGGGGGGAGCCTTGCTCAGGTTGCCTGACTGATGTCCTCTCTCTCAGCCAGCACCATTGCTCTCTTCCTGAACTTCTTGTCCTCGCTGGCCTGGTTCTGCGTGGAGCCCTCATCTGGTTCTGGGTTCGGCCTCTCCATTCTCTGGGCTCTCCTCTACACGCCCTGCTCCTTTGTCTGCTGGTACAGGCCGATGTACAAAGCTTTCAGGTGCGTACGTGCTTGAGCTGCCAGGCTGGCGGAGCCACGGGGTGGGGTGGCCGCATGGCTGGTGCTCGAAGCCGGGCACGTTGGGCTGCTCGGTTGAACAGGCCCCTGCCCCCCAGTGCTGCACCATCGGCATCCCAGCTTCTCGTGGCCCTTGGGTCTAGGGGACGTGGCGATTCTCCTCTGAGCTTTGTGTTCTTGTGCCTCCCTCCTTTAAGGAAAGTTTGAGAGCTGTTTTCTGTGGCCTAACCTCAACCTGTCTCTTTTGTCCCCAGGAGCGATAGTTCGTTCAACTTCTTTGTCTTCTTCTTCGTCTTCTTTGCCCAGAATGTGATGTATGTGCTGCAGGCGATCGGCATCCCCAACTGGGGGTTCAGGTGCGCGTTGTGCTGACCCCGGGGAGCCCTGGCTGCCCTGGAGAGGGAGGAGGTGGGTGGGGAGGAGAGAACCCATGGGCAACAGCCTCTTGTTTTGCAGCGGCTGGATATTGAGCCTGATAGCGCTGCGGAAGAACACGGCTGTGGCCGTGATGATGATCCTGGTGTCCTTGTCCTTCACAGCAGTCGCTGTGTTGGGCATCATCATGCTGAAAAAGGTGAGTTTGAATCGAACCTCGGGGCCAGAGCGCCCCTTTGGGAGGGCGAGGGTGGATTTTGAGAGACGCAGTGGGGGCACAGCTCTGCTCATTGGGAGCCTGGGGCGGGTGCCCTGACCCCAAGCCTGCTCCTCTCCACCAGATCCACTCTCTGTACCGCCGGACGGGCGCCAGCTTCCAGAAAGCGCAGGAGGAGTTCGCTGCAGGGGTCTTCTCCAACCAGGCGGTGCGCACTGCGGCAGCCAACGCTGCTGCGGGTGCTGCCACCAACGCCTTCCGGGCGCCCTAGCCAGGCCGGGGCTCCCCCGGCTTCTCATCGCACGTGGGCTCTTTCTGAGGAAGAGGAAATCCAAGTTGCACTTTCATTGGATCCCCGTGTGTCTGCATCAGCTGTCAGAGGCTGCCTCATCCCAGCTTGGAAGTGCTGGTGCCTGAATCGTCTGCTGCTCTAACCCTTTTCCTCACGGATGGAGGCTGTTGTGGTTTGCGCTGGTCCCTTCCCCTCAGCCGCCTGGGGAAGGAGCGGGGTGGGAGGTGCTGGGGCCAAGCCCTGGGCCTGTCATCGCCCTCCCTTCCAGCACCAGCTGCTGCGGGGCAGGAGCCTCCTCCAGATGTGACAGGGACGGAAACTTTCCCTGGGCTCTCCTGTTTCCCGCCTGGTGATGCATGAAGGGTTCCCCTTGTGCCTGGGCGTGCAGGGGCTGGCTCCTCCCTGGAGGCGTTTTTCCTGCCTTCCCTTTGACACGGGACACGATTTTCTGCCAAGAAAATCGTCCCCCTTTTCCTCCAGGGCCTTGCTTTGGTGGGGTGGGGGCTGGCTCTGTCCCCAGAGTGTGCTGAGCCGGGAGGCAGCCCCCTTCCAGTCCCGATCCCCTTCTCTCTTCTGCTGGGCCACGCCTGCTCCAGGCGCAGGGATAAGGAGAGGGGGGCCGGGACTGGTACCAGTCCTGCTGGGGGGGGCCTCCCACCTTCAGCCCCCCCACGTCTGGCATGTGCTGGACTCTAAAGCCTCCTCTCTGCCTGCCGTGGGGATGTGACCCCTCGCTGCCCTGGAGCTCTTCACCTGCAGCCCCTTCTTTGCCTTCCCCCCTCTCGGGGGGGGGCTGAGCCAGTTCCTGGGCCCGGTACGTGCCCCTTGTCCCCCCCCGTGAAGCCCCGGTGACGCTCGTCCTGCCTGACAGGGTTCCCTGGGCCGGGGGTCTCATGAGTTCTGCTTTGCCCCATCTCCCGGGTCTGCCCCTGCCGCTCCCGGGCTGGCGAAGAGGGTTCGTGCCTTCAGCTGCGCGGCCGTTCCCGGGGAGGGGGGGTTACGGGGGTCCCCGCTCTGCCTCGGCCGCCCGCGTGTTGCTGTGCCCCACGACCACCCGCCTTCAGGTTTTATTTAAGGAATAAAGGAAGTTTCACTCTCTGTCGTCCATCTCTCCGTGCGCTGCTGGGCGGGGCCGGGGGCGGGACTAGAGCCGCGGCGGGGCGGGCACGGCCCGAGCTGCCACCGGGGAACGGGCGGCGGGAGGGTTCCCGGGGCTGCTCTGCGCTTCGGGCCGCGGAGCGGGGATCCCGGAGGCCGCCGTCGGGGGAGATGCTCGGCCGCACCGTCCCGCCGCCCGGAGGTCCCCGCCGGCCGCTCCGCTCGGGGCCGGGGCTGGCGGCTGCGGGGCGGCCAGCCCGCCGGTAGCCTCCCGCCGGTACCGGAGGGCGCTGCCGGCAGCGGGACACCCCCCTCCCCCGCCTCCCATCCCGCCCCTGCGCCCGCCGCCCGCGGACGATGCTCCTGGGCGGCGGCCGGGCCCCCGCCCGCCGCTCCCGCCTCCCGGTGCTGTCCCGGGGGCCGGCGGCCAGGCCCGGGCGCCGCGGCCCGGGCGGCGGTTCTCGGCCCCCGCGGGGCGGCATGATCCCCCGGCGGGGGCCCGGCGAGAGAGGGACGGCGAGAGACGACGAGGAGGAAGCCCCGCGGCCGCGCTCCGCCTCCGCCCGGGGGCCCTAGGCCGGGCTCTCCGCCGCCGAGCTCCCGGGGGCGCCGGTTTCGCTCCCAGGACGCCCCGCGGAGCTTCCGGCGGCCCCGGGTCCCGCGTGGCCGCGGGCGCTGCCCGGAGCCGCCCTCGGCGTCCTCCCGGAGCGGCGCGACCCGCCGAGCGCCCGCTCCTGCTGCCCCCGGGGGGGCCGGCCCCGTCGTGGCGCGGTGCCGCCGGCTGCCCCGGAGCTCGGGGACCGGCGCCGCTCCCGGGGCAGCCATGCCCTCCCCCAGCGACTCCAGCCGCTCGCTGACCGGCCGCGCCTCTCGCAGCCTCACCCGCCTGCGCGTCCAGCGGGCCTGGCTGCAGATCCTGCTGGTGCTGGGCTTCATCCAGCTGGTCCTGGGCGTCCTCGTCGTCACCTTCAGCTTGGTGGCGGCCACCATCACGCCCTCCGCCAAGATCCGCCACTCCTGCCCGTCCTGGGCCGGCTTCGCGGTGAGTCGGGGGTCGGGGCGGCGCGGGGAGGGCTCTAAGCGGGTCGCTGGGTGCCCGGTGCGTCGCCGGTCCCAAGGGAGGGCTCCCCCACCCTGTGCCGCGGTGCATTGTGGGAGAATCCCGGGGGTCTCCCCCGGGGTGACTCTGTGAGGGATGGGGACCCCCGGAGCGGGGCGGGGGGGGTTATCTGGGGCGCTCGGTGAGGTGACAGCCCTGCGGGTGGGGAGGGGTGCGTGGGGTGCTGCGGTGGCCACAGGGCGGGGGACCTGCCGGGAGCCTGGGTCCCCCCGCTGTCACCCTGCGGCGTGGATCCCGGCCCGGGTTCGCTCTGGCACGGAGCTGCCCGCAGTCCCCAGGCTCTCCGGTGCCCTGAATCAGCAGTTTCTCCCGGCTTGCGGCGTCGGGGCTGCCTCTACGGCCTTGCTGCTCCTGGGCCGGCTCCAACCCGCAGGGTTCGGGGCGTTCTGCCCAAAGGCGGGGGCTGCGCTGGGCCCCGCTGCCTGGCAGAGACCCCCTCCCCATCCTCACCCCTGGGCTTGCGCGTCCGCAGCTTGCGCTGTCCGGGCTCGTCGGCATCGTCTCCTGGAAGCGGCCGCTCACCCTGGTGGTACGTGTTGGGGGGAACCCCTCTGTAGGTGGGGGGGCCGGCATGGGGAGGGCGACACGAGGGGGCCGAGCAGCCCCACGTGCCCCCCCGCAGGGCGTGTGGCCGGGTGTGTTGGCTCCCTGCCCGGCCAGCAGCCCCTCTCCCTGCTGCAGATCACCTTCTTCGCGCTGCTGTCGGTGCTGGGCGTCATGCTGAGCCTCGCCGGGTCCATCCTGTCCTGCCAGAACGCGCAGCTGGTGAAGTCCCTGGAGGCCTGCGAGAGGGTGAGGCTGGCCGGGGGCTGCCCCCAGTGCCCCCAGGCGCAGCTCGTCCCTGGCTGCAGGGCTTTGGGGACATGGGGAGCTGTGGAGCAGGGGGTCTGGTGGTGGGACATGCCAGTGGCTCTTGACGGGGAGAGCACAGCATCCAAGGGTCCCCTCACAGGGTTCCTTGTCCCCAGGAGAGCGACTCGTGCGTCTGCTGCCAGACCCGCTCGAAGCTCCCGCCCGCCTCCTGCAGCCGGCAGAGCGAGATGCTCACCATGTTCCCCAACCCCAACTGCCAGAGCATCCAAGTGGCGCTCAAGGTGGGAGACCCGGGGGGAGGCGAGGGCTCCCCGGGGAGCAGCCGCACGCCCCACCGCGCTCTGCGGGCGGCCGCAGCTCACCCCACTCCTCCCCAGGACCTCCTCTTCAGCGTCTGTGGCTTGACCATCTTCTCCACCATCATTTGCACGCTCTCTGCCGTCGTGTGCTGCATCCAGATCTTCTCCCTCGACATCATCCACGTGGTGAGTCCCAGCCCTGGCCCAGGAGCATCTAGGTGGGGCTGGGGACCTGCCCTCCAGGCTGGGGGGTCCCCAGGGTGCCAGGGCAGGACCTGGTCCCAGGCGGGTGCAGATTAAGGCCCAGATGTGCCTGCATTGCTGGATCTCTGGGCAGGGGGTCCCAACTCTTGCTCCTCCCCTCTCCCTGCAGCTGGTCCCCCAACGCTCAAGCTCCGTGACTCTGGAATGCACGTCCCCCCCTGACACCTTTCTCCAGAGCATGATGGACTTTGAGGAGTTCGTGCCCCCGGTGCCGCCGCCCCCCTACTACCCACCCGAGTACACCTGCAGCTCCGAGACCGACGCGCAGAGGTACCCGGTGGGGAGCAAGGCTGGTGGAGCGGGGCCAGGGTGGTGCAGGAGTGGGGATCCCATTTGCCCCCAGGTAGGGCTTGTCCCACCCGACGTGTTTTTTCTGCTTTTGCCTCTGCAGCATCACCTACAACGGCTCCATGGACAGCCCCGTGCCCCTCTACCCCACCGACTTCCCCCCTTCCTATGAGACCGTGATGGGGCTGCGGGGAGACAGCCAGGTGGGTGACGGGGGGGCGCTGTGGGCAGGGGAGGGCCAGGCAGGGCTGGGCTCCTGCCCCACCCAGTGCCCTGACCATGCTGTCCCGCAGGCCACCCTGTTCGACTCGCAGCTGACGGACGGCTCGCACGCCTGCACCTGCGACCGCGTTCCCTCCATCGTGCTCAGCGGAGAAGGTGAGTGCGCCCCGTTGGCGCAGCTCGGGCTGGGAGGGGGGTCACGGCGGGGAGGCAGAGGGGAGACCTCATCACCCCCTACAACTGCCTGACAGGACGGTTTGGAGAGGTTGGGGCTGGTCTCTTCTCACGGGTAATTGGTGATAGAACAAGAGGGAACGGCTTCAAACTGCGACAGGGGAGGGTTAGACTGGACATGAGGAAAAATTTGCTCAGAGCAGGAGCAGTCAGACACTGGCACAGGCTGCCCAGGGAGCGGTTGGGTCCCACCCCTGGAGGTGTTTAAAGCTCGTTGAGATGTGGTGCTGGGGGAGATGGGTTGGGGGGAGCTTTGCAGGGCGGGGTCAGTGGTTGGACTTGATGATCCCGAGGGCCTTTTCCAACCTGAATGGTTCTAGGATTCTAGGATTCTATGGCTGGCCCTTCACAGAATCACTTTGTCAGAGTTGAAGGGACCTCTAGAGGTCATCTAGTGCAACCCCCCTGCTACAGCAGGATTGCCCAGAGCGCATCCCACAGGATTGCATCCAGGCGGGTTTGAAGGTCTCCAGAGAGGGAGAATCCACGCCCTCTCTGGGCAGCCTGTGCCAGGGCTTTGTAAAGAAGTTCTTCCTCATATTTCGCTGAAACTCCCTGTGTTCCAGCTTGTGCCTGTTGCCTCTTCTCCTGTCACTGGGCACCACTGGAAAGAGTCCGGCTCCATCCTCCTTGCACCCACCCTTTAGACATTTATAAAAATTTGTAAGGTCTCCTGTCATCCTTCTCTTCTCGAGACTAGTTAGTCCCAGCACTCAACCTTTCCTCGGAAGGGAGATGCTCCTGTGTCCCGGTCATCTTTGTTGCCCTCTGCTGGACTCTCTCTGCCAGTTCCCTGTCTCTCTTGACCTGGGGAGCCCAGAAGTGGACACATTATCCAGCTGTGGCCTCCCCAGGGCAGAGCAGAGAGGGAGGATGACCTCCCTTGACCTACTGGTCACGCTCTTCTTGATGCACCCCAGGATGCCACTGGCCTTCTTGGCAACAAGCTGGCTCATAGTTAACTGTCTACTAGGACCCCGCGATCCTTCTCCTTCCCAGCCGCTCTCCACTCACGCCCACTCCTTTCCTCGCAGTGTCCATGGACAGCGGGTCCCTGATCATGTCCGAGATCATGGACATCCCCGGGGACAGCAGCCCCTCGGAGGACTCGTGCCTGCTGGAGCTGCAGGGCTCCATGCGCTCCGTCGACTACGTCCTGTTCCGCTCCATCCAGCGCAGCCGCGCCGACTATTGCCTGAGCGTGGACTGCGTGCAGTGCAGCCACCACGCGCGCAGCCCCACGCTGGGCTTGCAGGGACCCTTCGAGGAGACGCCCCAGCCCCGGGTGCGGGGGGAACGTTCCCAATCCTGCTCCACGGCGGAGCCCGGCCACGACGGCGTCTTGGTGGGGGGAGCCGTCACCCACAGCTGCAATCGCCTGGAGGGGCTGGCCCGCTGCGCCGGGCCCTGCTTCCCCGAGGTGCGGCTCAAGGAGAAGGGCTCGCCGCAGGGACACGGCCGCTCCTCGGGGCCCGGCGCCGGGCGCCTCTGCCAGCCGCGGCGCAACAGCGAGACCTCCTGCCCCTCATCCCCGGCCCCGGGGACGAGCCAGCGCCCGCTCGTGAGGTCGCACAGCGACCCCGGCGTCCTGACGGTCGGCCACACCGGTAGGTGGGAAGAGATGCCAGGGTGGGGATGCGTGCACGGCGGTGTCTGTGTGGCGCAGCCAGGATGCATCGCGGGCTTTGGCACCGCCACGGGCTTTGGCATTGCCACGGGCTTTGTCACCGCCACGGGCTTTGGTTGTGTTGCTCCGTGGCCAGGCGGGATCAGAGCTAGCCGCAGGTTGCAGCAGGGGAATGGGGGGAGCAGGTGGGGGCTGCAGGGCTGTGGGAGGAAGGGGGTGCCTGGGCTGGGGGGCACCAACAGAACCTGAGTGCTCTTTCTGCTCCCAGCAGATTTCAGGGAAATACTTTATACCAAAGCACTGGAGGACAGCGTGTCCAACTCCTCTGCGGATACAGGTCAGGGCACTGGGACATACTGGGATATACAAAGAGGTGTGGGGGGGATTTCTGTAGCCCTCTGAGGATTTGGCTCACCCCACGGGGCTGGGAGAGTGGACACCCGTGGTGACACCGCTCTCGCCAGCTGGGGAGGGGAGACAGCCGGACCTCCCAGGGGCTGCGGGGACGGGTCCCACGAGGAGCAGCGTCCCCGCGCCTCACGCGGCGTCCCCACAGGGCTGTGCTCGGAGGCCTGCCTGCTCCGCCGTTCGCACTGTGACTCCCCGACGCTGCTCCGCGTCGGCTCGGCGGGGAAGAGCAAGCTGCTGCCCTCCAAGAAGGTGACGCAGCAGCTGTCGAAGACGACGGCCCGCTCCCTCGGGGACCTCAAGGTTTGCCGGGGCACCCGCGGGCTGGTGGCCAGGTTCCTGCAGAGACCCAAGCGCAGCCCAGCAGCCGGCGTGGAGGTGCCCGTGCCCAGCTCCCAGGGCCACAAGCAGGTGGGCTCCGGCAGCCGCGGTGCCCCAGGGGACAGGAGCAGCTCCTTTCTCCCGGGGACCCCCACCCACACCCTCTCCCTCCCTCCGGTCCCCGCCAGCATCTCCACGCTGGCCCTGTCAGGGTCTCCGTTCCCCCGCCGTGCACCCCGTAGTGTTGGCACCCCAGGACCTCATTCCAGCGGCGCCATCTTCGTGTGGCAGCCGCTTCCCCTCGCCGTCCCCACCGTAGCCACGAGTGGCAAAACCGCGCGTGTCGCAAGGGCTGCGGCGTCACCCTGAGTCACTGCAGCCGGGAGGCAGCCACTGGCATGTCCCAGCCTCGGCTTACGGGACACCGGAGACCTTGCGCAGCCCGAGAGGCCCTGACAGGAAAGAGCCCGTCCCTAATGACACCTCGCACGCCTCCGCCATCCCTCGCCACCCCCTGCCCCGCGTCCCCGGAGCGCGGGTGCCACGGGCAGGGTGGCGGCTGCAGGCCTGTCCCCACGGGATTGCAGGTTCCCTGGAGCGCCTGGCCGGGAGCGGAGCGGCCGCACGACGGCATCCACCTGCAGAGCTGCGGGGACCTGAGCTCCACCTCGTCCCTGCGACGGCTCCTGTCCGCCCGCCGCCTGGAGCGCGGCCGCCCGCGGAGCCTCAGCAGCACCTGCAAGGAGACCGTCCTGTGACACCGTGGCCTCCGCGGGGACCCTCCTGCCGCCCGGCGCGGAGAGGGGGTCCCCGCTCTGGGCCAGGGCCCTCGGACACTGCTCAGACGTTGCTGCTGCCCCGGCAGGGCAGGATCCTGCCCCACTGCCCCACGGGGTCCCTTCTGCACCCTGTCCCCCCCGGTGGGGCCAGGGCGAGGGGCTGGTCCCCTGGTGGTGTGCTGGGGGGGCCGTGATGGCCCTGCCTGTCCCCTGCCCTGTCCCCTGCGCCAGCTGTGCCTGTCCCTTGCCTTGTCCTCTCCCTGTGCCAGCTGTGCCTGTTCTGTGTCCTGTCTCCTCCCTGCGCTGGCCGTGCCTGTCCCCTGGGACAGCCCTGCCTGTCCCCTCCCTGTGCCAGCTGTGCCTGTTCCCTGCCCTGTACCCTCCCTGCGCTGGCCGTGCCTGTCTGCTGGGACAGCCCTGCCTGTCCCCTGCCTTGTCCCCTGTGCCGGCTGTGCCTATACCTCGGGACGGACACGTCTGTCCCCTGCCCTGTCCCCTGCGCCAGCCGTGCCTGTACCCGGGGACGGCCCTGCCTGTCGCCTGCCCCCTCCCTGCACCAGCCCTGCCCGTCCCCTGCCCTGTCCCCTGTGCCAGCCGTGCCTGTCCCCCGGCGCTGGCCCTGCCTGTCCCCTGGCCCCCTCCCCGTTCCGGCCGTGCCTGTGCCCCGGGACAGCCGCGTCTGTCCCCCGCCCCGTCCCCCGGGGCGCCCCCAGCCCCGCTCCGGTTCCGTGCCCGGTGTCCCCGCTCCCGGCTGCGCCCGGGGCCGGTCCCGGGGCCGCGCTGCTGCCGCTCCCGCCCAATAAAGGAGTCTCCGCCCGCCCGGGGCCGGTGGCGCCGGGGGAGGGGGCGGGGCCGCCGGGTCAGCTGACCGGTCACGTGACGGGCCGGGCCCGGTGGCCGCGGCGCGGGGGGGGCTTGGGGCGCGGAGCCCGAGCGGGGCAGGTGTCCGGTGCCCGCCGGTGCCTCCCGGGGAGGCGTGGGGGGGGAGCGAACGGCGCCGCCGCCCGCGCTGCTCACCCGGGGCCGCGGCGCCGTTACCGGGGTCAGGGCCGGGCCCTGCCCGGGCTCTGGCGCAACCGCGGCGGGCGCCGCCCGGTGCCGCTCCCGGTGCTGCTGCCGCAGCGGCGCCGCGAGCGTGGGCGGGCCGGGAGGCCCGGGCGCCCTTAAAGGCGAGGCCGGCGGCGGGCCGGGCGCGGAGGGGGCCGGGCCGGGCTGGGGCTGCCCGCGGGACGGGACGCTGCGACCGGGAGGCGGCCATGGGGGCTGCCGTGCGCTGGCTGCTGCTGCTGCTGCCCTTCGTGCACCGGGCCGCAGGTGAGCCGGGCTGCCCGGGAGGTGCGGGGGCACCGGGGAGCCCCGGTAGGGAGCGTCACCGAGCCGGGGGCACGGCCGGAGCTGAGGTGACCGGGTGCGGCTCCTGCACCGGGGGGGAGCTGGGGGGCAGGGATGCGTCACCAAGTCGGTGGCTGTCCCCCACCCCGTGCCCCCCCCCCAGGCGCCCGTCCCTGCAGCCCCAAGTACTTCGGTCGCGACGCGATGGTGTGTGTGTGCAACGCCACGTACTGCGACACGCTGGACCCCGTGGTCCTGCCGGCCCCGGGCACCTACGTGAGGTACGAGAGCAGCAAGGCCGGCAAGCGGCTGGAGCGCAGTGAGGGGAGCTTCCAGCGCAGCCTGCACGCCCCAGGTACCCCGGAGCACGATCGGTTCTTGGAGCTCAAATCAAGTCCCCACCACGGTGACAGACGGGACGGATTGTCCCCACAGTCACGCTGACTTGCCCGCCTGCAGATCTCGTCCTGACGGTGGACACGGCGCAGCGGTACCAGAGGGTGAAGGGTTTTGGTGGCTCCATCACCGATGCAGCTGCCATCAACGTCTTCTCCCTGCCTGAACCGGCCCAGGATCACCTGCTGCGCTCGTACTTCTCTGAGGAAGGTGAGAACGCCGAGGGAGGTGGGAGCGGTGGTGGTGAGGACCCTGTGAGCCTCTGCCTGGGTGCCAGCAGGGTTTGGAGACCCCCCGTCCCACCTCTACCCGTTCCACCCCGCTGCGCCTGACAGGGCTGGAGTACAACCTCGTCCGGCTGCCCATGGCCAGCTGCGACTTCTCTCTCCATGCCTACACCTACGATGACGTGCCCTACGACTACGAGCTCGCCCACTTCAGCCTGCGAGACGAGGACACGAAGCTGAAGGTGAGCGGCGGGAGGCACCGAGGTTGGGATGCCGGTGAGGGCTCGGGGGGCTCAGCTCTGCTGCCTCCCCGCAGATCCCCCTCCTGCACCGAGCCTCGGCCATGAGCACGCGGCCGCTCTCGCTCTGCGCCAGCCCCTGGACCTCCCCAACCTGGCTGAAGACCAGCGAGTCCTACGTGGGGAAGGGCACATTGAAGGGGCAGGCGGGGGACAAGTACCACAAGACCTGGGCCAACTACTTTGTACGGTAAGGAGCTGCTGGAGCAAGGCCCAGGGGGCAAAATACCTTCAGCTGTGACACTGGGGGCACCCCACGGCTCCCCCCTCTCCCCCACGCTCAGGTTCCTGGACGAATACGCCAAGCACAACGTGACCTTCTGGGCGGTGACAGCGGAGAACGAGCCCACGGCCGGTTTGATCAACAACTACCCCTTCCAGTGCCTGGGCTTCACGGCCGAGCAGCAGCGGGACTTCATCGCGCGGGACTTGGGCCCGGCGCTGGCCAACAGCTCCCACAGCCACGTCCAGCTCATCATCCTGGACGACAACCGCCTCCACCTCCCGCGCTGGGCCAAAGTGGTGAGTCCTGCCGCCGTGGCTCGGCCGCTCCGTCCTGCGGCACGAGGGCCGAGGCGCTGGCTGGCCCCAGGACACGCGGTGGTGGCCAACTTTTCTCCCTGCCAGGTCCTGGAGGATGAAGAGGCAGCTCGCTACGTCCACGGCATCGGCATCCACTGGTACCTGGACTTCATCGGTCCCATCCAGGACACGGTGGTGCCCACTCACGAGCTCTTCCCTGACTATTTCATCCTGGCCACGGAGGCATCGATTGGGGCGTATTTCTGGGAGAGGGATGTCATCCTGGGCTGCTGGGAGCGGGGGAACCAGTACAGCCACAGCATCCTCATGGTGAGGACCTGCGTTGCCCTCGTGGCAGGCTCCAGAGAGGGCTTTTGGCACGCTGCCTCTCCTGTCGGCGCTTGGCTCCTTGAGCAGACACCTGGGCTGTCCTCTTGCAGAACCTGAACAACTTTGTGGTCGGCTGGACCGACTGGAACCTCGCCCTGGACCTGGAGGGAGGTCCCAACTGGGTTAAGAACTATGTGGACAGCCCCGTCATCGTGGACGCCAGCGAAGGCATCTTCTACAAGCAGCCCATGTTCTACCACATGGGGCACTTCAGGTGGGTCGATGCGCTCTCAGCTGCCTGGGCTCCAGCTCCGTGGCTGCAGCAGCAGCTCGTTGGGAGAGGAGCAGGGCAGGTTTGTTGGGAAAGGAGCTCTCCTGGGGTCTCACTCCCTTCTTGCTCGTGCCCGTGCAGTAAGTTCATCCCTGAGGGCTCCCAGCGCGTGGGTCTCGTCGCTTCCAAGACGACAAACCTGGAGTACACAGCTTTCCTGCGCCCCGACGGCGCCGTGACCGTGGTGGTCCTGAACCGGTGAGCGACGCGGCTCGGCACAGAAACCTCGGTGCGCGCGCTTCCTCCCGCGGGGGCCCGTGCACTGCTGGTGCTCAGGGTCTGACCCTGCAACTCCTCCCCTTCCAGGTCCCTGCAAAACGTCACCTTCGGGCTGGCTGATAACGTCGGCCTCATCGCAGCCGTGGCTCCGGCCAACTCCATCCAGACCTACCTGTGGCGGCGGTGGCAGTGATGGAGCTGAACTAAGCCGGGCGAGGGGCGCAGCCCGTGCTGCCCACGGGCTTGGGGCTGGCACCACTGAAGAGGGGGCTCACCCTGCGCCGCGGCGGGGCCGAGCGCTCGGACAGAGATCCCACAGACTGTGAACGCTGTTTGCTGCTGCTCCTCCGACATTAAACGCTGACGCTGCCTCTCCGTCTGTGGCTGGAAGGGAAACGTCCAGGTCCCCTCCCCTGCTTGCGGGCGCGGTGGCTGGCTGCCACTCGGGCACGGAGCCCGCGAGAGTCTCGAGAGCGGCGTGGGGTGCCTCGAGCCCTCGGGGGCAGCTGCTCTGTCCCCCAAAACTCACAGCGGGGCTTACCCAGGTACCTGGGGCATTCGTCTTCTGAGTGTGTGCTGCCTGGCAGGGGGGTGAGCAGAGCCCAGGTGCTTTCTCAGCATCTTTGCGGGCAGGTTTGGGAGCTGGCAGGCTTGGGCTTTGCCCTGCACACCCATGGTCGCAGTCCTGCAGCAGGAGCGGGGGTGAAGCACCTTGGTGGAAGGTCTGGGCAGGGATTCTGGCCAAGCTTTGTCCTTCCACACTTTTCCTGCCAAGCTGGAGCCACTCACAGCCCCGTGCTGGGCTGGGGGGTGCATGAATCACCTCTTGCCCAGCCTGGGGTGCTCCTCAAAGTTGGGGCTGGAGCAGAACCGGCACCAGGAGCGTCACGGTGCGGTGGGCTCAAGGTATGGAGCCAGCTCTGAAGGGGATCGGGGCACCCAGCACTTTGAAGAGTGCCCCAGAGGCTCAGCACCTGCCGCGGGGCCGGGGCAGCTTGAGCGAGCGGGCGCGGGGCCAGGAGTGGGTGCTGAGCAGCGGCACGCCCAGGAAGCAGGGGGGCAGCTCGGAGAGCGTGCTGAGCCGGAGGATTAGCGCGGGGAGGTGCGATGGCAAGGCTGGGACGATCCAGGTCAGCGGGGCCACGGCGTGGGGGTGCCTGTCAGCAGCCGCACTGCGTGGGCTCGGCACAGCCCGGGGCGGTTGGGCGAGCGCGACACGGTCACTCTGGGCAGCCGGACGCACCGTGGCTCTGGAACGGGATCCCGCAACCCCGGTGGGGTTCCCGAGCTCCGGCGCGGGCGCGGAGAGCCCCATCCTGCCCCAGGGCCGTCGCGCTTGTCCACAAGAGGGAAACGTTACTCCAGGCTCGCAGCGCCGGCTCCCAGCACCGTCCCGCTGCCAGCACCCCTGCTCAGCGCCGCTCCTCCGCCCGCTGCCAGTTTCCCAGTGTCTCACCAACTTCGTTTAACGTTTTACCGGCCCCGGTAACCAAAGGCAAGGGCCAGATGCTGAATCACCCTGGGACACGTGCCGTCGTCCCTGTGCTTGGCTCCGTGGGACCGATGAGCGCTGGATTAAGTGGAGATGGGGCGAGACCTGCAAGGTTGCTGGGCTTGGCTCATTAATTCTTGTGCAAAGGGTTGGCTCATTTTGGGGTGCACGCAAGCTGGTGGTTGCTGGAGCTGGAAGGACTGGGAACTTCCCAGTACCTGGAACCACTGACCACCAGCAAGAGCCGAGGTCCAGCGGGACCCCGGAGCCTGAGCTGCTCCGTCAAGGCTCTGTGTGGGCAGCTCCTGCTTTGGCGCCGCAGTTCTTGGAGTTGTGATCCCTGGAATAGCGGCTCAGCCCCAGCTCTGTGTTCCCAGGGTCCCCATCTGCACTGGCCTGGCAAAATTCAGATTTCGAAAAGGGATAAAATTCAACGTGCCCCCTCCTCCAGCTCTGGTGCCTACTGCCGGGGCAGCTCTGCGAACGCTATGAGAACCCTCGCGTGCTGGCAGCGCTGGCGAGAAGCGGCTCGGAGAGGGATTTGGTGGGGCTGCCCGGCAGCTCCCATGCCACCCGCTCCGCGCCGAGGCGTTCCCCTTCCCCTGGGTCTCACTTTTCCTGCTCAGCAGGAAGCTCTTATCACCTGGGGTTGATAGGAATGAGCTCCAGCCGCCTCTGCAGAGGTTTTGCTCCCAGGAGCTGTGGGCCTGTGGCGGGGAGGCAGAGCCAGACCCCCAAAACGATGAGGGAAAGGGACTGCGGGGTGTCCCGGGTGGCTGGCGCGGACCGGGAGGTGAATGGCGTGAGGTGGCAGGTGCTGACCCATTAACCCCTCCCCAAAATTAGGGCTTATTAGCCTGGGTGTAGCAGCGGGGTGGACACCTTAGTCACAGCTGGAGGCGGGAGAGGGACAGGAGCTTCCTTCCCGGGCTGCATGTTTGCCCCATAACCGGGGGCTGCGTGGCCCCGTTTGCCCCTTCCGCGGTGGCTCAGCCCCACGTGGCGAGTGGAGGTGGCAGGACCGTGGCTGGAGGGTAGGAGGAACTTTGATTAATTGAATTGCCCCACAGCTGCATCTGATATGCCAGAAAAGGAAAAAATTAGTCATGAAGCGCTGCTCCACCCGGAGAGGGAGAGCTAACGGAGACGTTTAACCCTGTGGAGGGATCTCCGAGCCCCAGCGTTCGATGCTCTTGGGCGGGTGGGATGGTGGCTCGGAGCTGGTCACACTCCGTCCCTCCCAGCCACCCCTCTGGAGACAAACTGAGGGTGTCCCCGCAGCGACAGGCGTGCGGCCACGTCCCGGGTGATGTGACTTGCCTGGTTCAGCCCCAGGAAGGTTTCTCCCGGAAGAGCAGAGAGGCTCCTGGAGCTGCTTGCCACCAGGCACGGAAGAGCGGACCTCTGCTCCCGGCACGCCTGGTGGCGGGGCAGCGGCGTCCCCTTCGTGGCCGTTACCGGGGATCGGAGCGCGGCTCTGCCCACGCAGGAGCTGGGACGCTCGCCCGCTCGCTGTCGCCTTCCGTGGGGCGCGCCGAGGTGGGCATCAGACCGTGCAGCCGTCCTCACCTGGGGGTCCTGGGCCCTGCCCATGCCTGCGTGCAGGGGCGCAGCGGCTCTTGGCGGGGATGGGGGACGCGGGGTGACGGGTAAATTGCCCGAGGTGCTGTTAGGGCTCATTAGCAGAGCCCATGAGCCCGCCCGCGGGATCCACTGTGCTGCCAGGGATTCACCGGGATGGAAGAAAGAAATCAGCTCTTCCTTGCTGGCGCTGCAGCGGGTTCTCAGAGCCGCCCTGGGTGCTGGTGGGACCTTGCACCTGTCTGGAGCCACCACCACGATGGCCCCGGCTCTCGTCCCCATGGAGGACACTGCACGGCGGCAGGAGGCGAGGAGAACCCGGCGTTCCTGCCTCGGGCCCCATGGCGAGGAGACATAGGATGGTCCGGGTCCAAGCCCAGCCATAGGTAGGGGCTGGGAGGAGGGCAAGGAGGAGCTGTGGGGGTGGGAGAGGGTGTGCTGCGGAGGCTCCCAGTAGAGGCGAGGTGGGGAAACTGGAGCTGCAGGAGCTGCAGGAGCAGCAGGAGGTTTGCAAGCGGTGGCACAGGTCGCGGCGGCACAGGTCGGGGAGCAGCCGGGGTGGAGGTGGGTGGGTTTGCGGGCTCCCGGGAGGGATGGACCCCCAGCACCTTCTTGCAAGGTGAGGGTCTTTGCGGAGGGAGGCCAGAAGGTGCAGCAGGATCTTCCTGGCAGCAGAAGGGCGAGCAGGGGCAGAGGTGCTGAGTCAGCCGGGGAGCACAGCCTGCCCCTCTGCCCACTCCTGCGCCTTGGCTCAGGGAGCCCCCGCTTGCAGGCTCTGCTCCCCAGGACCTGCGGTGACACGGAAGGGCCATGGGGGCCATTGACATGCTGGGCTGGCTGCTGCTGCTGCAGGCGGTGCCTCGGGCTGCAGGTGAGCGCAGGGACGGCGCGGGGGTGGCGGCGGGACGGCTCAGGTGCTGCGGTACCCCGGGACGGTGTCGGGAGCCTGGAGGCATCGCCAGAGCTGGGTTGCCCGGGGAGGTGATGGGGTGGGGACCGTGGCGACGACAGGAGCACCGGGGTGGGCTGGGGAGCTCTGGCAGGGATCCATCACGGAGCCGGCAGCTGCCCCCCTGTGCCCCCCAAGGTGCCCATCCCTGCAGCCCGGAGTACTTCGGTCACGGCTCGCCGGTGTGCGTCTGCAACGCCACGTACTGCGACATGCTGGACCCCGTGGTCCTGCCGGCCCCGGGCACCTACGTGAGGTACGAGAGCAGCAAGGCCGGCAAGCGGCTGGAGCGCAGCGAGGGGAGCTTCCAGAGCAGCCTGCACGCCCCAGGTACCCACCGTGGATGGGCGTGGAGGTGGGTGATGCCGCGGACCCCCGGGCACCGCAGCTGAGCCGGGTGTCCGCCGCAGGGCGGCTGCTGCTGACACTCAACGTCTCGGTGCTGTACCAGCACGTGAAGGGCTTCGGCGGGTCCCTCTCCGACGCTGCTGCCATCAACATCCTGAAGCTGTCGCGGCCGGCCCAGGACAACCTGCTGCGCTCCTACTTCTCCGAGAGCGGTGAGCAACAAGGGCGCTGGGGTGACTCGTGGTGTCCCTGCGGCTGGGGCACCCATCGCCCGGGTGCTCCGGTGTCGCTTGATGCTTTCCTGCCCCGCAGGGATTGAGTACAACCTCATCAGGCTCCCCATGGCTTGCAGCGACTTCTCCGTGCGTCCCTACAGCTACGACGACATCCCTGTTGACGTCCCCGATGACTACGAGCTGAAGCACTTCAGGCTGGCAGAGGAGGATGTAAAGATGAAGGTAGGAGGCTGAAGCTGCTGCCATCAGCACCTTGTCCCCTCTCCCGACAGAGCTCCTGTGCGTGCCGGCACCCCCGTGACCAGGCGCTGCCTGTGCCCGCGAGCGGTGGCAGAGTGCTTGGGGACAGCCCATGGGAGGTGGCACCTCCTCCAGGGCACGTCCCGGCTGGCACCGGCAGGCTGCGCAGCCGGGGCGCCGTGCCACGGGGTGGTGCTTGGAGGCTGCCATGCGCCACAGAGGTTCCTTGGGTGCTCCCCTTCCTCCGATTTTGGGGGGATGCAGCTGGAGCTGAGCCTCTGCCCCCTCCTGCAGATCCCCCTCGTGCACCGAGTCTCAGCCATGAGCAAGCGGCCGCTGTCGCTGTTCGCCAGCCCCTGGACCCCCCCAGCCTGGATGAAGAGTAACGGGGATGTCCGCGGGAAGGGCACGCTGAAAGGGCAGGCGGGGGACAAGTACCACAAGACCTGGGCCAACTACTTCATCAAGTACCGTTCCCCGGGGCCGCGATGCTCCAGGGCTGCAGCTGTGGGGGCTGCGAGCGGGTTGGGGCTGGCAGAGGGTGGGCGAGCTCGGCTGATTCTGGTCCCCCCCCGCCCCGTTCCCCTCGTCAGGTTCCTGGATGAGTACGCCAAACACAACGTGACCTTCTGGGCGGTGACGGCGCAGAACGAGCCCCTCGCCTCGCTCTTCACGCCCCCCCAGTTCCCCACCGTCGCCTTCACCGCCGCGCACCAGCGCGACTTCGTCGTCCGTGACCTGGGCCCCGCGCTCGCCCGCAGCCGCCACCGCACCCTCCTCATCGTCATGGACGACCAGCGCATCCACCTCCCGCACTGGGCCAAAGTGGTGAGGAGCAAAGCCCCGCGCCCTGCCCGGTTCCTGCCTCTCCTCCCCTTCCCCAACTCCACGTCCCACCCGAGCCTCAGGTTTTAGCCGAAAACGCAGCCAGCGGCCGCTCTGCTCCCAGCCCTGGGCAGAGCGGGAGGCAAAGCGGGTCTGCTGGGCAACCGGATAACTGCAGCAACCTAGGGCAGGGACGGGAGGTGGCACCCGTGCCCGCAGGTGGCACTTCCGCCTCGGCTGAGCCTTCGCGGTGCCCAGGAGCTGTTTGTGGGAATTACCTTAGAGGAGAGAAAGCAAAACATGCTCCCGCCCTGGCCTCACACGAAGCAGCAGCACGCTGCTCCCTCCCTCGCCTCGAATCGGCATCGCCCAGGCACGAGGCAGGGACATCCCCCGGGCACCGGGCAGGGACATCCCCCGGGCACCGGGCAGGGACATCCCCCGGGCACCGGACAGGGACATCACCCGGGCACAGGGCAGGGACATCACCCGGGCACGGGGCAGGGACATCACCCGGGCACGGGGCAGGGTCACAGCGCAAGAGCAGCCGAGGGGACACAGAGGGAGGAGCAGGCAGCAGTGGGAGGCACGGAGCCCCCCCCGGGGCACGCCTGCCCCCTCACCCTCACTGCGTGGTCCCCAGTGGGGTTCTGGAGCCGTGTTGGAATGCTGCTCATGGCTCGCTGCCATGCAGGAGCCTGCTGGTACCCACAGGAGGGGACAAGAAGGGAGGTCAGGTGGCCCTGGGAGACCCTACTGACACGTAGGGGTCCATACATCCACCCCCCATGGGGCTCAGGGCACTGGTGGCCCTGGTGCAAGGTGTCTCCTCTCCTCCCCCCAGGTGCTGGGCAATGCCACCGCCGTGCGCTACGTCGCTGGCGTGGGGGTTCACTGGTACCTGGATGCCATCGTCCCGCCCGGCTGCAGCCTGGAGGCCACCCACAACCTCTTCCCCGAGCATTTTCTCCTCTACACGGAGGCCTGCAGCGGGTTCCTCACCCTCCGGTTCTCCGTGTCCTTGGGCTGCTGGGAGCGAGGGGAGAGCTACAGCCACAGCATCCTCACGGTACGGCCCCCCCAGCACTGCCCGACCGGGGCAGGGGGCTCAGCTCAGCCCCACTCAGCCCCTTCCCCCCCTGCCCAGGTCCTGAACAACTTTGTGGTCGGCTGGACCGACTGGAACCTGGCGCTGGACTTGGAGGGCGGCCCCAACTGGGTCAAGAACTACGTGGACAGCCCCGTCATCGTGGACAGCAGCAAGGACGTCTTCTACAAGCAGCCCATGTTCTACCACATGGGGCACTTCAGGTGGGTCGGGGCTGAGGGGGGCTCAGGTGCTGCCACCAGCCCGAGACCGGGGACATGATCCCTCTCCCGCTCCTCTCCCGCAGCAAGTTCATCCCCGAGGGCTCGCGGCGCGTGGGGCTGCACCGCAGCCGCCGGTGCCTCATCTGCCAGCTGGAGCACGTGGCCGTCCTGCGCCCCGATGGGGGCATCGTCCTGGTGGTCCTCAACAGGTCGGCGGGGCAGCCTGGGCGGGGGGAAGCGGGGGGGATGCTCAGCTCCAGTCATGCCAACTGGCTCAGCCCTTCTGTCCCCTGACCCAGGTCCAGCCGGGACGTGCCATTCGGGATCCAGGACCCCACTGTCGGATTCATCGAAACCGTGGCACCGGCCAACTCCATCCAGACCTACCTGTGGCGCCAGCAGTGACGGTGGGGGCAGTGCTGAGGGGGTTCTCAGCTGTCCCCCTCTGCTTTCCAGCATCCTTCAGTGATGGAAGCGGGGGTGACCCTGCGGGGGGTGTGGGAGGGCTCAGGGGTCTTGTCCCCACTGTGTTTGCTCCCAGTGCTGGTGCCTCACCAGGGCTGCAGCCACCAGCGCTTCCCAGCTCCCCCCTCCCTCTCCAGCTCCCCCCCAGCCCCTTGCAAGCTCTGGCCGCGCCGTCTCCTGGACCACGCTTCCACACGTGGCTCCCTTGAAACCTTCGCGTGTGCCTCGGCCGCCAAGTAAAGCCGTGACGTGCTCCCTCCGGTATGCGCCGTCCCCGTCAGTGTTTCCTCTGCGCGCTCGGAAATTGCTCGGTTTTCCTCCTCGCCGAGGCGGCGAAGGGCGAGGGGTGCCCCGGAGGGCTCATCCCCGCGGCCCCGCGTGCGGCTGCTTTGTTTATCGCCGCAGCTGCAGCCTCAGCCGCTCGCCAGCGCTCGATTCGTCACATATGTGCTGTTGGTTTTCCCTTGTCCTTTTTTTTTTTAATTTTAATTATAATTTTGAAATTGAAAAGCCCCGTCCCGCCGGGGCTGCGCGGAAGAGGCCGAGCGAATTCTATCGGTGTCCCCGTCCAAACCTGGCGGGCGAGCGAGGCTGATGCCATCTCTTCCAGAGCTCGTGCCGCCGGCCGCGTCCCGCCACCCTGCGCTCGTGTGGCCTCTGGACAGAACCCCCTCTGTTCTGGCTGCGGCCGGCATCGAGGTGGCAGCCCGCAATTACCTGGCCGCGCCGCTCGCTCTCGTTAAATACCGGTTACTATTGGCTTGTTCCAGCCTTTCGGGAACGCTACCAACATCTTTGAAGTCCTGGAATGAGAAAGCCAGAGGCTCCTTGGCAAAGCCCCCTGTGAGCGAGCTGCTGGTGTTGATGGGGGGGGGGGAAATTAAAAAAAAAAAGAGGTTTAACAGCTGTTTTCACACGGAGGTGGCACCACGCCTCGGCTCTACCCTGTTCACGGAGCGCACGCACCCGTCTCGCTCTGTCGGTCGCTGCTCCGGGGACCCGGCGGGGTCCCCCGTGTTTCTCGGGGCGGCGGGTGTGAGAGACCGGGCCGGCATCACCCCCGCCCTGTGCTGGGATCCTTTTAGGTTTAATTTTTTCTTTCAACAAGCACAACTTGACTTAAACAGAAACCTAAATGCTGATGAGTAGTTCTACCAAAGCAACAAATTACTTATTTCTTCACGTTTAACTTGCATTCAGCAGTGAATACCACCCTGAAGAAAGGTGCAATTGCTGTAATTTTATTTTTTAACAAACGCAGCGGGAGGAGCAGTCCCCGGGTGAGGGGCTGCCTCCCTGGCCCCTGCCTGAGAGGCATCAAGGGACATGGAGCCGGGGGCCCAGGCCATGCGGATGCCTCCATCCCACAGCTCTGCTCCTGTTTCTCCTGATGTGCAAGTGCCTGCAATTAGGAAGCATCCCAAATTAGAAGGTGCGGAGCCCGGGCTTGTTTTGCAGATGATAAACTGCTGCAGCCTGCTCCACCCAGCGCGGCTACGGGCGTGGGGCTCAGGCACAGGGGGACACGGCTTTGCCAGCGCCGGCAGCCCCTCGTGGCACCCGTCGCCTCCTCGAGGAGCAGGGTGGGCATCCCTGCTGTGGCTGGCTGCTGGCGAGGGTGCTGGTGGCCCCGGCATCGCCTGTGCCAGGACCAGGAAAGTTGCTGGGGAGGGGTTGTGGCTGCAGAGAGCTCTCGCCTGCTCCTGCGGCAAAGCCAAGCTGCTGCCACATTGAGACCCGAGGCCAAGTGGCGCGGGACCCCAGTAGGGACACCTGGGTGGGCACGGCCAGCCCAAGGGTGTCCTGGGGGCTCTGGTGGGGCTCTTCCCAAGGGGAGAGCTGGAGGTGGGTGCTGGGGTCCCTCGGGAGGCGGTGGAAGCACTGGAGGGGCTGGTGGGCATCCACCACTTCAGCTTCCTCTGGCCACTGGGACGGGTTTTGGGAGAGCTTTGCGAACGCCGCCGTGCGTGTCGAAAGCTCCCATTGGAACGAGGTTGCAAAATCATCCCCGGGGCTCCTCTTCAACTGCAGAGAGAGTCCCATGAGCCGTCCTCGCCTGGACTCACCTTTCCTGCTTGGCCAGACGCTGTCACCTCCTACGACGCGCAGCCAGAGAGCAGCTCCTGCCACCCCGCTGCCCCACGCCCAGCACAGACGCAGCACGAGGCTTTTCTGGCAGCGGGTGAGTACCCCGGGTCCTCAGCGGTTTCGCCAACCTCCGGGGATGGGGATGGCCCCGGCAGCAGGACGGCGCTGAGGCCGTGTCCCCGGGCAGGGAGCGGGAGGTGAGACGTGCGGGATGGCCCCGGTCCCCATCCTGCACGGGCGGAGGAGCTGTAGCATCAGCGTCCCACCCTCGCCTCCCCCTGCCTGGGCGGTGCAGCTGGGCACCGGGGTCCCAAGGCACCGAGGTGCCTCTGCCCGTGTCCTGGTCCAGAAACTCCTTGCCCAGCATCACGGGAACAACGGGGCAAGGGATGCGGGACCCCTGGGCAAGGGATGCGGGACCCTGGGGCAAGGGATGCAGGATCCCTCTGCGCAGGGGGTTTGAGCCCCAAACCGCTCCAGCTGTCGCATCTGTGGCGTTGGGAGCCCGGAGCTGTTTGCTCGGGGGGCACCAGGGATGTTGCAGTGCGGCTCGGCTGTGGGACAAGCAAGGAGGGAGAAAGGAGTGGGAGGGATGTGATGGGAGTGAACCGAGCTACTGGGTACGGCCGACGTGGGCGGGTGGGTGTGCCGGCGGTGGGTGCGGGGCGGCAGAGACATGGAGGGGCTGCACCCCTGCTGGGATGCTGTAGGTGGACACCGGTGGGGTGGGAGGAGACTGCTGGGCTGGGGCTGTGGAGAGCAGACAGGGTGACGGGGCTCAGCCCTGGAGCTCCCCGCGGATGCTGGGGCTGTCTCTGCCCCAGGTCTCCATCCTCATGGGGCTGGGACGGGGTGAGAGGAGCCGGTCGCTGATCACTCGCCCCGTTCCCAGCGCCGGTGCTCGCCGTCAGCGTCTGCCGAGTAGCAGCAGCAGAGGTGCCATGGGGCCTGGGTGTGCCGGCGTCCTGGGCTGGCTCCTGCTGGCGCAGGTGGCCTCGCAGGCAGCAGGTAAGCGTGTCGCCGCGGCCCCGGGCGGAGGGACGCAGAGCTTGGCGTTTGGGGCGGCAAAACCACGGGGAAGGTTGAAGCTGGGCTCCCACCGCAGCCCTCTGGTCTCTCCTCCTGCCGCAGGCGGCCGGCCCTGCGACGCCAAGGACTTCGGCCACGGCTCGCTGGTGTGCGCCTGCAGCGCCACGTACTGCGACACGCTGGACCCCGTGGTCCTGCCGGCCCCAGGCACCTTTGTGAGGTACGAGAGCAGCAAGGCCGGCAAGCGGCTGGAGCGCAGCGAGGGGAGCTTCCAGCGAAACGCCGCCACCCCAGGTACCTGCCGTGGCCGGATGCCTGCTCACGTTCCCGTCCCTGCGTGGCGGCTGTGACGACATTTGTCCCCTCCCAGATTTCCACCTCACTCTGGACACGGCGCAGCGGTACCAGAAGGTGAAGGGCTTCGGTGGCTCCGTCACAGACTCGGCTGCCATCAACATCCAATCCTTGTCCAAGGATGCCCAGAACCACCTACTCCGCTCTTACTTCTCCGAGGAAGGTGAGCCCGGGGCGGGGCGGTGACAGCGGGTGGCAGAGCCCGTCTGTCCCGTATCCCCTGCTCGGGTCTGGCTGCTGAGACTCCTGCTGAGCAGCTGGGAGGCTGCACCCTCCAAAAACACCCTGGGGACATCATCACCGCCTGCCCTGTCCCCAGGCATCGAATACAACCTCGTGCGCGTCCCTATGGCCAGCACGGACTTCTCCGTCCGCCTGTACACCTACGCGGACGCGGAGGGCGACTTCGAGCTGAAGCACTTCAGGCTGACGGAGGAGGACACGCGGATGAAGGCGAGTGCCACGGGGAGAGCCTGAGGTGCTGGGGCTGCAGCCCTGGCGGGACAGGAGGGGATGGGAATGGGAGCACCGTCCTACTGACGGGGTCGGAGAGGATTCATCCTGCCGCCTGCGGTGGCAGCGCTGGGGCAGACCCAGAGAGCTCGCTGTCATCCTGCTTGTCCCCAGATCCCCATCCTCCAGGCAGCCCAGGCAGTGGCCAAGCGGCCGCTGTCGCTGTACGCCAGCCCCTGGACCTCCCCGGTATGGATGAAGACGAACGGCGCCATGACAGGGAGGGGGACGCTGAAGGGCAGTCCCGGGGACAAGTACCACCGGGCCTGGGCCAAGTACTTCATCCGGTGAGCAGCCGCGGGGCCATGGCGGGTGTCGCCGTGCCTGGCGCTGGCGTGACCAGACTGCTCATCATCCGCCTCCGTGCCCAGGTTCCTTGACGAGTATGCCAAGCACAACCTGACCTTCTGGGCAGTGACGGCGGGGAACGAGCCCACGGCCGGCGAGATTGTCTTCTACCCCTTCCAGTGCCTGGGCTTCTCCCCCGAGCACCAGCGGGACTTCATCGCGCAGGATCTGGGCCCCGCGCTGGCCAACAGCTCCCACCGCCACGTCCAGCTCATCATCCTGGACGACCAGAGGGTGATGCTGCCATACTGGGCCCAGGTGGTGAGTCCCCATGGCGACCCTCCCGGCCCCACGGCGGCTCTCCCAGCTCCATAGCGGCTCTCCCGGCCCCATGGCGGCTCTCCTGGGCCCACGGTGGCTCTCCTAGCCCCATGGTGGCTCTCCCGGCCCCACGGTGACTCTCCCAGCCCTGGGCACCAGCGACTCTTTTCTCCTGCCAGGTTCTCAAAGACCCTGTGGCCGCCAGCTACATCAGCGGCATCGGCATCCACTGGTACCTGGACTTTCTGGCGCCCATCGACCTCACGCTCTCCATCACCCACCACCTCTTCCCGGATTATTTCCTCCTCTCCACGGAGGCCTCCACCGGCTCCTACTTCTGGGAACCCAGGGTGGTGCTGGGCGGCTGGGACCGCGGGAGCAAGTACAGCCACAGCATCCTCACGGTAAGGCTTGGGGAGGGGGCCACCGGCACGCCGAGCACCCCTCGCGCCCGCCCGCGGCTCAGCGCCATCACCTGCCCTGCAGAACTTCAACAACTACGTGACGGGCTGGACTGACTGGAACCTGGCGCTGGACATGGAGGGCGGCCCCAACTGGAGCAAGAACTACGTGGACAGCCCCATCATCGTGGACAGCAGCAAGGACATCTTCTACAAGCAGCCCATGTTTTACCACATGGGGCACTTCAGGTGGGTCAGGGGGCTGCCGGCTCCAGCCGCCATGCGGGTGGCGCGCTCATGTCATAGTTCTCCCCGCAGCAAGTTCATCCCCGAGGGCTCGCAGCGCGTGGGGCTGGCCGTCTCCAAGAAGTGCCGCCGGTGTGACCTGGAGCACTCGGCCTTCCTGCGCCCCGACGGCGCCGTCGTCCTGGTGGTCCTGAACCGGTGAGCGGCTCAGCCCCGCGCCCCAGCCTCCGAGTCCGAGCTGCCCGCTCTGACCCGCAAACCCCTTCTCTCATCCCCGCAGCTCCCCCGTGGACGTGTCCTTCGGGATCTCGGACCCGCGGGTCGGCTTCATCGAGGCCATGGCTCCCAGCGACTCCATCCAGACATTCCTGTGGAAGCAGCCCGCCTAGCGCGGCCGCGGCACCGGGAGCGCGGTGCTGGTGGGGGGCTTGGGGGTGTGCCCCCTCAACGCCAGGGGACCCACTTGATCCAAGGGCTTACAGCTCCGGCGCTTTTCTAGATGTTTTCATAAAATAAACGGGTTTTCTAGATCCTTGCTTGGCTGGGAGCGGGATCTGTGCTGTGGGGGGCTGCTCGCCCTGCGGTGCAGCATCCCCCCCCCCGGCCGCTCAGGGTCCTGGGGCTGGCAGCAGGCGGGATGGAGCGCGGGGCCCCGACAGCAGCAGCCCCAGCTTCTCCTCCCAGCCGGGGCAGGCGGCCACGTGCTGCGGTTTCTCCTGCCGGAGCAGCCATCGGCCCCCCCCCGCTTTGGCTAATAGGAACCGGGAGCGTCGTCGGGCACATACTTCCCGAGTGACGTTATGGGGGAGCGGGCACGGGGGGGGGGGGCTGCACTGACTCATCCCCCTCCCGCTGGGGCCCCTTGAACTGGGCCAACGTGGGGGAGGCTCCGCAGCCGGCCCCGGCACAGCACCGCGGCTCCCGGCGCCACGCGGCGGCCCCCAGGCCATCGCGCCCAAGCGCGGGGTGCAGTGGACGCGTGGCCGGGGCGCTCAGCCGAGGACGCCGGGGACATCCAGCCTGCAGCCCTGCTTTGGGATGCTGGACAAGCGAGGGCCGTGTGCCGGCGAGCCTGGCCAGACGCCGGCTTTTCCATTTGCGCGCTCGTAAACCGGCCGCAGCCGGAGGAAACTGCGGCGGCCCCGGCGCTGAGCCCCTCGCGGGGTGGCCCGAGGGAGCGCCGCGGCGCTACCGGGGCTCACGGTGCCTGGGTGGCCACCGCCGGCCCCCCAGCCCCGGGCCACCGCTGGCGGAGCCGCGTTCACCGCGCGATGCGCTTTTGGCAGTGCCAGCTGCGAGGAACTCCCCGGCGCTGGCAGGCGTGGAGGAATGCAAACAGAGCTGTCAGCGCCGGAGGGATCCCGGCTGCAGCCGTGGCCGCTCGCCGTCCTGCGGCGGATGGGGAGCCCCGGGTGCTGCTCCAGCAGCGGGGAGCCCCCCCGGGCTGGGGCCACGTCCTGCCACTTGGTTTATGCTGCGGTAACTGGCCAGGGATCATCCCCAGCCGTGCCCTGGCGCTCGGGGAAGCCAGGCTGGCAGCAGCACGGGTTTTTGGGGGGAACCAGCCCCACGGGACGTGCTGCCGGCTCTGCCTTGCAGCTGGAGGGCGGGAAGGTGGAGGAGGGCTCAGCTGCTGGAGAAAGGGTGGGGGATGCTGCCGAGACACAGATGTTCTCCAAAGCCTGAAAACCCACAGGTCTCCCCTTTTCCCCATCCCCAGAGAGCCCCCAAGGCTGCAGACAAGGGGCAGAGCTGCGGGAAGGACATCGGTGCCCGCTGCAGCGCTCCAGCCTGTGCAACTGGGGGAACTGGGCAGAGCGCCGAGCTCACTGGGAGGACAGGAGGGAGCCGGCAGAGGAAGGGAGGTTTATTGGCGTGGCAGGCGAGCTCCCTGCCAAGGGGGCTGCGATTCCCGGCGGGATGTGGGGCAGAGAACCCACGGGGAGTGACGCCGCCAGGCTCAGGGTGTAAAAACAGTCAGTTCCAAGGACTGGAGGAAGAACAGTCGCGCGGTTCTTCCTCACTCCTCTTCCTCCTCTTCCTCCTCCTCCAGGGCGATGGGCTGGCGGCCAGCCGGTCCCGCATCGCCGCGCTGGATGGAGACGATGCCGCTGAGGAAGGCGTAGCCCAGCATGGCCGCCAGCCCCACCAGCACCGACAGCAGCTGGTTGCGCCGTTTGTGGGGGTCCTCCTCCGTCTCGCCGCTTTCGGCCCCCGCGGCCCGCGGGGCGCTGGTTGGGGGCTCACCTGGCGGGGCAGAGGAGGAGGGTCGAGGGGGGACAGGTCACCCCGAGCCTGTAGGGAGAGGCAGGGGGGGGACACGGACGCCGTCTCACCTCCGTCCCAAGGGAAGTAGAGGCTGAGGATGGAGGTGCAGTAGTTGCACAGGTTCTGCAGGGACTTCAGGTGCTGCTGCAGTTTCCCGTTGGGCAGCTTCGCCTTCAGGAGCGGCGCCAGGCGGCTGAAGACGAAGGCGTCGAGGGAGGCCGGCCTGGGGCAGAAACCAGCCACTGGGTCACGGTCCCTCCCATCGTCGTCCCCCAAAGCCACCCCCAGCCCAGCGAGCAGCTGCTCCTCAGGAGGCCTCTCTGCTTCCAGCCCCAGAGGCGAGGATGAGGGGAGCTGGATCATTCCCTCCCCGAGCAGCTCTGCTGGCTCCAACAAGAGACAGAGAAAGATGCCGGAGCTCCGGGAGCTCCCGCAGCCCAAATTCCCGCTGTCCCAGACAGCCCCGTCCTGCGCAAGCCCATCCGACCCCCGACATCCCTGCAGACCACGGGTCTCGGTCCCGCCTGGGTGCGGGGGGAGCTCTGGGGCCCCCAAGCACCTTCACCCTACGGCCACCTACGAGTCTCCAAAGAAAAACTTCTGGGAGCCGAGGCGCTGGGACAGGAGTGTCAGGCATTCCCGAGCATCCCGGTAGAGCTGGAGAAGGAGGACAGAGGGTTTGTCACCCACGGCGTTAAGGGACCAGGGACCCCGATTAAGATTTTGGCCTCATGTGGGTCCCTCCAGGCGCCCACCGAGGACCTGCCGAGCCCAGACCCCACTCCCCTCACACCTCCTTCTCCAGCTTCTCCTCATCCTCCATGTAGCCATGGCCCCACATGAGCTGCAGCCGCTCCAGGTGCTGCTTGTGCATGCAGTTGGGCAGGAAGAAGTTGAGGGGGAAGGGGACGGTCTCGGCGTACCATTTCCGCGTGTGCTCCACGTAGTTCTTCGCGTCCACCCAGAAGGTGTGGATCTGCGGAGGAGAACGAGGCGTGCCCAGGCGGCGCCGCGGCTCGGCGGGGCCGGTGCAGCCTTTTGCTACGGCGGGTGCCGCGCACGCAGACGTTGGGTGCCCGGCTCAGAACTGGCCACCCCGAGCCCGCGCGGGGCTGCGGGAGCATCAGGGTCTCCAGGGCCTGCCACTGCCACACGAGCTCCCCTGGTACCCCCATCCCTGCGGGGAAGGCTCCAGACCCTAGGATTTTCCGCCTGACACATTCTCTGTCTGTCCCAGTGTGCCTGAGACTCACCCCTCGGTGGGACACGCGGCACCACGTGTGTGTGTGTGGCCCCTCCCAGAATATTTGCCCAGGGGACCCACCAGCACAGGCAGGAGTTTCTCCTCCAGCAGGGACACGAAGGCCAGCGTGTCTGCCCCTTGCGTGGCCGAGAGGTCGTAGTCGGCGTTGTACTTCTGCGGAACAAACGCGACGGCCTCACCCGGCAAATCCCGCCTGCGAGGCCGTGACTGAGCCCCCTCCTTCCCAGGGGGGCTCTGGGTGCCCCCCTGCCCCAGCCCCAGGCAGGGGGTGCCCCTCGCTCCCCCCCTACCTGTTTCCGGAGGTGGGTGATGATCTGCTGCGTTTTGGAGATGGTCCCCTCGTCACGTGTCTTCAGCGCAGGAAGGCGCCCTGGGGACAGGGCAGGGGGGGCTGCAGCCAGTGGTTCCCCGGGCCAAGGTTCCCATGCTCGGGGTGGGGGGGGCACAAGGCAGAGGTGGGAGGCACACAGGGTGGGGTGGGGGGGAGGTAGTAGCGAGGGTGAGACGGTGCAAGCTGCGTGTGACGGGACACGGGGGCGTGCCGGGATGCGGGGACACACAAGGGGGTGAGGGGATGCAATGAGGCAGGGGGTGCAATGGTGTGAGGCGGGGGGCAACAGGTCTGGGGTGGGGGCAATGCGATGGGGGGGTGCGATGGGGCTAGGGGGGCGTGCAAGGGGGTGAGGGGTTGCAACAGGGCGATGGGGGTGCAACGGGGCAGGGGGGGTACAATGGAGTGGGGGACCTGGTGGGGAAGGGGGGTCCAGTGAGGTGGGAGGGGTCGCAATGGGGCAAGAGGGTGCAATGGGGCAGAGAGGTGCCATGGGGCAGGGAGGGGATGCAGCAGGGCGGAAAGGTGCGATGGGTCGGTTGTTATGGGGCGCTGGGGGTGCAATGAGGCAGTAAGGGCAATGGAGCAGCGGGGGCGCAAAGAGGTGGGGAGGACAATGGGGCAGGGGGGCAATGGGGCAGGGGGGTGTGATGGGGCAGGGGGGTGCGATGGGGCGGGGGGGGTGCGATGGGGCAGGAGGGTGTGATGGGGTGGGGGGGGGTATAATGGAGTGGTGGGCCCAGTGGGGAAGTGGGGTCCAATGAGGTGGGAGGGGGTGCGATGAGGCAGGGGGGGCGATGAGGCAAGGGGGTGCAGTGGGGCAGGAGGGGGTGCGATGGGGCAGGGGGTGTGATGGGGCAGGGGGTGCGAATGGGGCAGTAAGGGCAATGGGGCAGGGAAGTTCAATGGGGCAGTGGGGGTGCAATGAGGTGGGGGGGACATTGGGGCAGGGGGGCAATGGGGTGGGGGGGTGCGACGGGGCAGGAGGGGGTGCGATGGGGCGGGGGGGTGCGATGGGGCGGGGGGGTGCGATGGGGCAGGGGGGGGGTGCGATGGGGCAGGAGGGGGTGCGATGGGGCGGGGGGGTTCAGCCCCGACGGGCCGGGGGGACCGTGCGGAGGAGCGCGGGAGGGGGGGGAGGGCAGCGGCGACCCCGGGCGGTGCCGGGGCGGGGCGGGGGGTGCCGGTAGCCCCGCGGGAGGGCCCTTACCGGAGGGGCTGCTCCAGGGGCTGCTGACCCGGTGCACTTTGAGCGGCGCCCCCGTGAACCGCGCGTACGTCTGCGGGAGAGAGCAGCGGCGGCGGGGGCTCGGCCGGGCGGACGCTCCGGTAACCGGTACCGGCCCCGAGCCCGGCCCCGCCGCCGCCGCTCACCAGCACGGCCAAGCAGTCGGGGTCCACCGAGGGCAGCCCCCAGCCCCCGGCCCAGCAGAACAGCTCCATGGGCGCCGCCATCTTCCCGCCCGACCCGGAACCACTCGGGGCCGGCACCGCCCCCCCCCGCGGCACCGGAGCCCCGGCGGCACCGGAGCAGCCGCTCCCGGGGTGCCCGCCGCTTGCCGGGGCCCCCGCGCGTTCCGATGGAAAGAACGCGGGGGCGGGAGCCCGGTGGCAGCGGGGGGAGTTCTCGGGGCGCCGCCCCGGGGCCGCTGGGACCGGGGGAGCGGGGCCGGGGGGGGGGCCCCGAGGCGGGGCCGGGCCCGTTGTTATGGAGCCGGGGGGAAAACAGGAGTAAACACGGCCGGGTGGTCACCGGGCCGCCCGCCCGCCTTGGCCGGAGCGAGCATCCCCGGGCGCCGCGGACGGCTCCGGCACGGCGGCACCCACCGGGCACCACGGCTGCCAGCGCCGCCCGACGGCACCGAGGAGGGGGGCGAGCTCCCCCCGGCCCCCCCCCGCCCGCCGCCCGGGGCGGAGGGGAAGGAGCTCCCGGGATGAGCTCAGCCTGGGGCTCCGGGGCTTGGGCCGGCTCCCGGCGCTCTCCAGCCGGGCTGGCTCCGCTCGCTGCCTCCCGCCGGCAGCACCGCCCGGCCCCGGGGGCTCCGCCCGCGCCGGCAGCACCGCCCGGCCCCGGGGCCGGCACCTCGGAGCGGGGCGACCCCGGCCAAGCGGCCCCGCGGCGGCCCCGGTTCTCCCGGGCTGGGATGCTCCGGCGCTGCTGGGGCGGCTCCGGCTCGCAAGAAGGCGGCCCCAGACTGCCTGACCTCCCGGTGAACCGGCGCCTGCCACGCTCGATTTCTGTGAGCGGGAGCTGCGCCGGAGGCGGGCAGAGCCAGGGCGGCCGGCGGGTCGCCCGCAGCCCCGCTCCCGGTGCGCCGCTCCCCTCCGCCGGCGGGGCTGCGACCGGCCCGCTGCGGCCGAGCTCCCGCCGGTGTCCCCGGGATGCGCTGCCCGTGATTGACGGCTCTTTGTTTCCTCCTCGCCGGCAGCGCCGGCCCCTCCCCGTTCGCGCCACCCCGCCCCGCCGCTCTCCGCTCCGCACCGGCGGCACCGGCGGCACCGGCGGCATGGGAGCGGCGGCGGCGGCGGGGGGCCCGGCGCTGGGCGCGCTCCTGGCGCTGCTCCTGCTCGGCGCCGCCGGCGCGGCTCGCCACGGGCTGCAAGGTAAGGGCTGGCGGCGCGGCGGCGGTCGGCCCCGACGGGGCGCGGCGGATCGAGGGGTCCCGGACCGCTTGCCAGCCCGGAGACGGCGGCTGGAGCCCCCCTCCCGGCCCCGCTGCCGCCAGCCGGGATCCCCCGGCGCCGCTCCCCGGCCCGGGGCCGCTGACAGCGGCTCTGCTCGCCCTGGGAGGTCTGGCAGCTGGGCTGCGGGCAGCGGGGACACAGGGACATTCATCCCCGGAGCTCGGGGCGGCCGCCGGCACCCCCGAGGGCCGGCTCTGCCCGGGGGCAGCTCAGGGCAGGAGACGCCGGTCTCGCCTGGACGCCGATCCCGATGCTGGCTCGGGGCGGCGGATGCTCCCGGGGCCGCGGTGAGCGGCTGGGGCTCGCCCCGGTCCGCCTGGTGCGGCTGCACGGGGCAGGCAGACACCGGGCGGCCGCGGGTCCGGGCTCTCCGTGCTTCCCCGGGAGCGCCCCGGGGCCGGTCCCTCCACGGGCTCCGGTCCCGCTGCGACTTGGCGGGGTGGCTGCGGTCGCCGCTCCGCGCCGTCCGTCGGGGCCGCTCCCGGGGGTCCGCTCCGCGCTGCCCCCCCCGCAGCCCCACGCGAGCTGCGTCCCCGTTCCGCGATCCCGCGGGGCCGCCCCGGCTCGCCCCGCCCCGGCTGCGGGATGCTCGGTGCCGGCGGGACGCTGCGGCCGCTCCGGGACGCTGCGGGGAAGCCCCGGCTTGCGGAGCGGGGCAGGCTCCGGTCCGGGGACCCCGCCGGTCCCGCCGGTGGCGGGGGCTCCGCCGGTCCCTCTCGGCGGCGCGATCGGTCCTGGAGCGCCACCGCGCGGGGCCGAGGCTGGGCGGGGCCCGGAGCCCTCGGGGCTTCCCCGGTCCACCCCCCCGCCGGGGCCTTGCGGTCCGGGGACACCCCCCGACCGGCCCCTCCCCGTCCCGTCCCGGTGCCGGTCAGGATGCGATCCCGGCGCTTGGCTCCCGCAGTCATCGACCTGCTGATGGTGAGCGAGGCGCGGCAGATGGGCAGCATCGCGCACAAGATCCGCATGGAACTCCTGACCGTGAACGACGTTTACCTCCTCTCCACCTTCCGCCTGCCCCCCAAGCAGGGGGGCACCCTCTTCGGCCTCTACTCCAAGAAGGACAACACGAGGTGGCTGGAGGTCTCCGTAGTGGGGAAAATCAACAAAGGTGGGTGCCCGCTGCCTGGCCCCGCTCTCGCCTCGATGCTTGGGGAGAAACGGGGGCTGAGTTCCTGCCATCCCGCTGGGCAGAGAAGCTGCCGGCGCCGGGGGGGCAGATCTGACGGCCCCTTCTCTCTCCTTCTGCAGTCCTGGTGCGTTAC
Source organism: Trogon surrucura (assembly GCA_020746105.1). Classification (NCBI taxonomy): domain Eukaryota; kingdom Metazoa; phylum Chordata; class Aves; order Trogoniformes; family Trogonidae; genus Trogon; species Trogon surrucura. The sequence continues at coordinate 2,513,285 of CM036645.1, forward strand.
CTGCGGGAAGACAACAAGCTGCACTCGGTCAACCTGCAGCACGCGCCCGTGGCGGACGGGCAGAGCCACAGCGTCATCGTGCGCCTGAGCGGGCTGCGCGGCGACATGCTCAGCGTGGAGCTCTACGTCGACTGCAAGCAGGTGGACTCCAGCGTGGGGCTGCCCGAGCTCTCCGAGATCCCCCTGGCAGAGGTGGAGTCCATCGAGGTGCGCACGGGGCAGAAGGCCTATCAGAGGATGCAGGTGAGTGCCGGGACCACCCCCCCTGCACCCTCGGGGACAGGCAGAGCCCCCCACGGCTGACTGTGCCTCCCTCTTGCACCGCAGGGGTTCGTGGAGTCGATGAAGCTGATCCTGGGAGGGTCCATGAGCCGTGTCGGGGCGCTGAGCGAGTGCCCTTTCCAAGGAGACGAGTCCATTCACAGTGCAGGTGACGGCACGTCCGTGCCCCACGTGAAGCAGGAGCAGCGCAGGGGGTTGACGGGGTCACCCCGTGACAGCACAGCTGCACAGAGCGGGACTCCTGCCTCTCCCGGCGCAGGAGTCCCCACGCACGCGAGAGCTCCTGCGCCGTGCGTGCGCTGACCGGGAGACACTGTGCAAGGTGACATAGCCAGGCTTTGATGGCAGTGTTCGGTAATATCTCGTCTCTCTCCTTGCAGTGACCAGTGTGCTGGCCTCCATCCTGGGTAAGTCCCTGCTCTGCTCTCTCCTTTCCCTGGCTCGAGGGCCAACGGTGGTGTTTGGGGCTCCGCAGCCTGTCCCGGGGTCCCAGGGTGGGCTGTGCGGTGCCATGCAAGGGAAGGGGTCCTGTGTGGACCAGGGAGGAGAAGGAGGATGGGCCATTGGCTGTCTTGTCCTCCTGGTTCCCTGCTGGAGGGCTGAGGAGTCCCAGCCCACAGGCCTGGGAGGTTGCCTCTGTCCCAGGGCTGACCTTGTCCTTCCTGCTCTTGGCAGGCGAGCAGACCAAGGCGCTGGTCACGCAGCTGACCCTCTTCAACCGCGTCCTCAGCGAGCTGCGGGAAGACATCAGGGATCAGGTGAGGGAGTGGGGTGGTGTCAGCTCTCTCTGGGCTGAATTTCCCGAGAGAGAGCTGCCGGCCATTATGCTGCATCCCCCTGTGCTCTGCTGCCTCGCAGGTGAAGGAGATGTCTCTGATCCGCAACACCATCATGGAGTGCCAGGTCTGCGGTGAGTGCCGGCGAGGCGAGGCTCCCACCTCAGGGGGCGAAGGGCCTCCCCAGCTCACCCCCTGCCGGGCTCTGCTCTTCCCAGGTTTCCACGAGCACCGGTCCCGCTGCAACCCCAACCCTTGCTTCAGCGGCGTGGACTGCATGGAGACGTACGAGTACCCCGGGTACCGCTGCGGGCCCTGCCCTCCGGGGCTGGAGGGCAACGGCACGCACTGCGCCGACATCGATGAGGTGGGCAGGCTCCTGGTGCGGGTCAGCAGCCCCAGCGCTGCCAGAGTGGGGCACACGATATTTCCCTCTCCGGATGCGTGCTCAAGCTGGGGAAAGACCCCACCGGGATACCCGAGCGCGCAGGATGCCGTGCTCGAGGGTGAAGAATGTTCTCTCTCCTCGTGCCGCAGTGCGCTCACGCCAACCCCTGCTTCCCCGGCTCCAAGTGCATCAACACGGCCCCCGGCTTCCGCTGCGAACCCTGTCCCCGAGGCTATCGGGGCAACACTGTCTCGGGCGTGGGGGCGGACTACGCGAGGGCCAGCAAGCAGGCGAGTGTGGCGCGAGGGCTCGGCCGGATCCCTGTGGTGCCACGGGACGGGCAGAGGGTGCTGTGCCCACTGGAGGAACAGGCAGAGCTGCAGGCGGGGAAAGACCCTGGGTGACAGCTTCTCCTGCGCTGCAGGTTTGCACGGATATCAATGAATGCAATGATGGGAACAACGGGGGCTGTGACCCCAACTCCATCTGCACCAACACGCTGGTGAGCAGAGCTGCCCTGCTGCCCTGCCCGCAGTTGGAGCCGCTCTGCGCCCCTCATCCCCCTCTCCCCGTCCTCTCTCTCCCAGGGCTCCTACAAGTGTGGTCCCTGCAAGTCAGGGTTCGTGGGGAACCAAACGTCCGGCTGCACCCCGCAGAAGTCCTGCAGCACTCCCACCTCCAACCCCTGCGACGTCAACGGCTTCTGCATGTTTGAGAGGAACGGTGAAATCTCCTGTGCGGTGAGTGGAAGATTAGGGCAGGAGGAGGGTGAAGCTGGAGACGTGCGGGGGGTATTGGTGTGGGCTGCAGGCAGTCCTGCCAGCCCCCTTCCCCTCTGCCCAGCCCTTCATTTCTTCTTTCTTCAGTGTAATGTGGGCTGGGCCGGCAATGGCAACGTGTGTGGGCAAGACACGGATCTTGACGGCTACCCGGACGAGCCCCTGCCCTGCATTGACAATAACAAGCACTGCAAGCAGGTGGGCTCCTCGGGTGGGGGGTGCGGGGGCTCGGGGAGCCGTGAGCTGTGCCCCAGACCTCGTCTCCTGCCCGGCTCTAATGCTGCACGTGCCTGCAGGACAACTGCCGCCTGACACCCAACTCGGGGCAGGAGGACGCCGACAATGATGGCATCGGAGATCAGTGCGATGACGACGCTGACGGCGATGGCATCAAAAACGTGGAGGTGGCTGTGCCAGGCGGGCGGGACATGCCTGTGGCTCTGGGGGCCGTGCCGGGCAGGGGGCTTCTCCCTTTGGCTTGGTGCTACCTCCGTCGATACTTCTGGGGATCGCCGGGCTCGTGGCTCAAGGGTGGTCTGGCTCCATGTGCTGGAGATGTCCTCCTGCCCTCACCCCTGCGGGGCTGTGGGCTTTGGGCTGCCAGCCCACCGCAGCGCGAGCATCCCCGTCCTCTTCCCCGCAGGACAACTGCCGGCTCTTCCCCAACAAGGACCAGCAGAACTCAGACACTGACTCCTTTGGTGACGCCTGCGACAACTGCCCCAACGTGCCCAATAACGACCAGCGGGACACGGACAGCAATGGCGAGGGGGACGCTTGCGATAATGACATCGATGGGGATGGTGAGCAGCTCTGAGTGGCTCACGGAGCAGAAGTGCTGTCACACCAAGCCAGGGGTGAGGGCATCCACCCGTCCGTCTTGCAGGGATTCCCAACATGCTGGATAACTGCCCCAAGGTGCCCAACCCTCTGCAGACGGACCGGGACGAGGACGGCGTTGGGGATGCCTGTGACAGTTGCCCTGAAATGAGCAACCCCACTCAGGTAGGGCTGGGGCCAGGCGGGGGCGGGGGGCCCGGGGTGTGCAGGGCTCTGCCCGGGGAGGGGGTGCTGAGGGTCCTCCTGCAGCACCGCCGGGCCCCCTCGCCCCCGGGTGTCCGCTGAACTAGGGCTCTGGTCTCCTCCAGACAGATATGGACAGCGACCTGGTAGGAGACATCTGTGACACCAACGAGGACAGGTGGGGACCGCGCTGCTGCAGGGTCACCTCCCCATCCTGTCCCACTGGGGGCACAGTGGGGTTCTCTGCTCAGGGACCTCGGAGGGGCAGCGACGGGGTCTTCGGGGTGCTGGGACACGGCACTGGGTCCCTGGTTTGCGGCGCTGCTCTGACATTGTTCTGGCTCCCAGTGATGGGGACGGGCATCAGGACACCAAGGACAATTGTGCCGAGGTCCCCAACAGCTCCCAGCTGGACTCGGACAACGACGGGCTGGGGGATGACTGTGACAACGATGATGACAATGATGGCATCCCTGACTACGTGGCACCTGGCCCAGACAACTGCCGGCTTATCCCCAACCCCAACCAGAAGGACTCGGACGGTGAGCACGGGGCGGGCGGGAGGAAGAAGAGCCATCTGGGCTCGGCCCAGCCCTGACCGGGGGACGCGTGTCCCCAGGGAATGGCGTGGGCGACGTGTGCGAGGAGGATTTTGACAACGACACGGTGGTGGACCAGCTGGACGTGTGCCCGGAGAGCGCCGAGGTGACGCTGACCGACTTCCGCGCCTACCAGACCGTCATCCTCGACCCCGAGGGGGATGCCCAGATCGATCCCAACTGGGTTGTCCTCAACCAGGTGTGGGTGCTGCCCCCCTGTGTTTCTGGGGGCTGTGCTGCTGGGGTGGGAGCAGGGCAGGGCTGGGAGGTCCCTGGGGATGTCCCTCACCCCTGCTGTCCCCCTCCCAGGGCATGGAGATCGTGCAGACCATGAACAGCGACCCGGGCTTGGCTGTTGGTAAGAGATGCTTTCCCACCTGCAGACCCCGTGGGGCAGCCTCCTGGTCCTGCCCCGCTGTGCTGTGGGGCGAGGGCAGCTCCTTTGCCCCGCAGAGGGGTGAAGAGGGGGTTGGAGGGAGCCAGGGCACGGGGTCCTGTGCTGGGGGAGCGGGCTCCTCGCAGCGTTCGCCTGCCTGTAGGCTACACGGCCTTCAACGGGGTGGACTTTGAGGGCACCTTCCATGTCAACACCGTCACCGACGATGACTACGCCGGCTTCATCTTCAGCTACCAGGACAGCGCCAGCTTCTACGTGGTGATGTGGAAGCAAACGGAGCAGACGTACTGGCAGGCCACCCCGTTCCGCGCTGTGGCTGAGCCGGGGCTGCAGCTCAAGGTTGGTGGGTGATGACCACCCTATGGGCCGGGTTAGGTCCCTCCTGTCTGGATCCCCCTGCCTGACACCCCTGTGCCACCCACAGGCAGTGAAATCCTCAACGGGCCCTGGGGAGCACTTGCGCAATGCGCTGTGGCACACGGGCCACACGCCCGACCACGTCCGCCTGCTCTGGAAGGACCCTCGCAACGTGGGCTGGCGGGACAAGACGTCCTACCGCTGGCAACTGGCCCACCGGCCCCAGGTGGGCTACATCAGGTGAGCAGGGGCAGGCACAGGGAGGCACGAGGGCTGCTCTGGCCAAGGCCTGGGGGGGGCTGCTGGCTGTTGAGAGGGGTCCTGCCCCAGTGGGACCACAGCGGTGGGGGATGCTGGCAGTGGGGACGGGTCCAGCCCCGGCGGGACCACCCCGGTGGGGGATGCTGGCAGTGGGGACGGGTCCAGCCCCAGTGGGACCACTCCGTTGGGGGATGCTGGCAGTGGGGAGGGGTCCTGCCCTGGTGGGACCACCCCGATGGGGGATGCTGGCAGTGGGGAGGGGTCCTGCCCCGGTGGGCCCACTCCGTTGGGGGATGCTGGCAGTGGGGAGGGGTCCTGCCCCGGTGGGACCACCCCGGTGGGGGATGCTGGCAGTGGAGACGGGTCCTGCCCTGGTGGGACCACTCCGGTGGGGGATGCTGGCAGTGGGGACGGGTCCTGCCCTGGTGGGACCACCCCGGTGGGGGATGCTAGCAGTGGGGAGGGGTCCTGCCCCCGTGGGCCTCGGGTGCGTTTCCCCTTTAAGGCTCCCGTCGGGGCGGTGGCCGCGGGGGGGGAGCTCCGCAGGCCAGCCCCGTCCGCCCCGCCGGGCCCCCGCGGCCATTGTCCCGTCGCCATGGCGACCCCGCCGGCCGCCGGAGCCTTTCACATGCAAAACGCCCCACAAAGGCGGCGGGGCCGGGCCGGGGGCGGTGCGGGGGGCTCCATCCCGGCCCCGCCGGGGGGCCCCGGGCCGGGGGGGGGTCCAGCTTCGAGGGGGGGTGCCCCGGCCCCGAGCCCCCGCGGGTTGCCTCGTGCCCCCCAACCCCGGGTCGGGCTGCCCGCCGCTGGCCCCGGTGGGCTCCCGGTGCCCCGCTGACCGGCGCGGGGGGGGAACCGTTCCATTTTTCCCCTCCCCAGGGTGCGGCTGTACGAGGGCCCGAGGCTGGTGGCCGATTCCGGGGTGATCATCGACACCACCATGCGCGGGGGGCGCCTGGGGGTCTTCTGCTTCTCCCAGGAGAACATCATCTGGTCCAACCTGCAGTACCGCTGCAACGGTGAGCAGCGGCTGCCCCCCCGGGACCCCCCCTCCCCGCCCCGGGCCGGCCACCGAGAGCTCGCAGAGCATCTCGCCCCAGCTGCGGGGGTCGGTTTGTCGGTCCAGGGTCGGGGGGACTTTCCAGGGGCTCGCCCCGACTCCTGACTCCCCCCTCCCCGCGTTGTCGCCCCCGCAGACACGATCCCCGCCGACTTCGAGCCTTTCCGCCGGTTCCTGCTGGAGGGACGCGAGTGAGCGACCCCCCCCCACACCCCCCGCCAGCGGCATCTCGGGGCGCTCCGGACCCCGCAGCCCCCCTCCCCGGGCCGGGCCCCGCTCCCGGCCCCCCTCCCTCTCCCCGCGGACTTTGCATTGCCGGTACCGGGCGCGCGAGGCGAGCGGAATCCCGCGGGTGGCGGGGCTGCCCCCCCTCCCGCCCCGCTTGGGTCGCTGCCCCAACTCTGGCCATAAAGTTTTGAGTGTTTTCTAGCCTGCGCGCCCGGTTCCTGGCGGAGGAAGGGAGGGGGATCCCGGTACCCCCAGAGGACGCTGCCTTCCCCCCCCCCCATCCTCCGCGCTCTCGGCTCCGTCCTCCCGGTGGTCGTCGCAGGGCGGGGAGGCGGGAGGGGGCAGCCCGGTGGCTCGGCCGGTCCCACCGGCGGAGCCCGCGGCGGCGGGAGGCCGGGACGAGTGCAATATTGGTAGGCGAGAGCACAACACTGCACCGCATCCCGTCCCTCCCGCCGCCCCGGAGGGAGCGGAGCCGCCGCCGCCGCCGCTCGGGCCGCTCCGTGGGAACTGCGCGGGGCGCGCGCCGAGCCCCGGCGGCAGTGCCCGGTCGTCATGGCGACCGGTGTCCCGGCAACGCGGCGGAATGTGCTTTCCCCCCCCTCCCCACCTTCGCCCCGCACCCCCTCCCGCCTCGGCCCCGGAGCGCGCGGGGCCGGCACCGTCACCGGCCCGGTGTGTCCCCCGCCCCGCGGCGGCGGCGACAATGGGCGCGGCGGCCCCGGTCCCCCCCGCTCTTAAAAGGGCAATGCGCCCCCCCCGCCGCCGGTGCCGGTGCCTGTGCCTGAGCGAGCGTTGTCCGGTGCCCGTTCCCGCCCTGGTCCCCGGGGCGGGCGCTGCCCGGGGGTACCGGGGCATCGCGGCGGCACCGCCGGGGCAGGTGAAACGTGGCCTCGGTACCGAACGCCCTCCGGGGGGTCCGCGGCGCAGCGGGGCGCCCCCCCCCCCCCCCCCAGCTGCAACGGGTCTCCGCGAGTCCCGCTCCGATACCGCTCCCGGTGCCGGTGCCGCTCCCGCAGCCCGGGCGCGCCCGCAGGGGGCGCCGCAGCTCCAGCGCCGCCGGGCGGGGCGGGGGGCGCGCACGGAGCACCCCCCCGGCCCCGCTCAGCCCCGCGGGCACGCGTGGGCGCCGGGCACGGACCCCGCCCGGTGCCCAGTGCCCGTCGGGTGGGAGGGCGGATGCGGGGGTGGCTCTGCGTGTCCGGTTCCCCCCGCGCAGCGTGTGCTCCGTGGGTTTGTGCCAAGAGCGGTGGTGGAGACCTTAGACCCGCGAATTAGCGGTGGGGACAGGGAGGGGAGCTCCCGGGGTCACGGCCCCGGTGCTGCATCCCCGGCGGTGAACGGGAGCCCGGCAAAAAGAGCAGTGGGAGGGCTCGGGACGCCGAACGGGGTGGGAAGGGGTCAGCACCGCACTGCCAGCTGTGCGGGGGCTGCCCCACAACTGGGGGCTCTCAGGGAACTCGTGTTCACCCGGTGCCTGCTGCTTGCCCCCTGCCCCGAGGGTGAGGACCCCCGCGGGGCCCCCCCAGGCCACCTACACCTCAGGAAGGTCCCGGCATGGCCGGGATGGCAGCTCTGCTCCCCGAGAGCCCGGCACGGGGGCCCCCACCAAACCCTCCCCGTGAACAGGGGCCCTTCCTGCGAATCGGGGTTCTCCCGCAGGGAGGGGCGGGGAGGGCTGGTGTGGTCCAGCAGCGCCCAGAGCACGTGTCCCCAAGGGTGACAGGGGCACCTGGTACCTCTGGGCGGGGACCATCGGCATCCAGCCTGGCACCAACTGGGCCGGCAGCTGTGTCGTGAGTGGAAAAGAGGGTCTTGCACCTCCGGGACCACTCAAGCCTGGGAGGGGCCCAAGGGATCTGGCAGGGAGGTTACTGGGAGGTACTGGGATTTCATGGGGCCCTGGGCCCCACCTGCGTAAGCATTTCGGGGGGGTATCACCGGTGTTTATTTGAGTGTAGGGCGAGGCAGTGGCCAGCTGGTAATGATTAACCCCGGCCTGAGCCAGAGCATGAGGCCCCCCCGTGCCACACGAGGGGCTGGGGGGGGCTCTGTGTGCCCCCCACCCCGTGCTCCCCTTCAGGCCCTGGCAGCTGTCGCTCAGCCCATGGGACCAGACAGATGCTGCCTCCCCACCCCTGCCCAGGGATGCCCGGCCACCGCCCCTTCCCCGTGCCCCCCCCCCCCCTCAGGTGCGTCCACCCCGTGACACGGGGATGCTGCCAGCGGTGCCCCCCAAGCCAGGGGAGCACAGGGGACCCAAACGGGGGGGTGATGCCACCGGAACCCCTCGGTGAGGCAGCACCCCTGTGCCCTGCGCCAAGCCGGGCAGACAGACCCCCCCCCCCTCCTTGGGGCCGGCGACGGGGTGGGGCCTCCCCACCTGCTCCAGGTGCTCTATAAAGCTCCCGCGGCCGTCGAGCCGCCAGTTCCTGATCGCTGGATCACGGGAAGTGCCGCTGGCTAACGGTAGAGCAGCCGCCGCAGAGCCCCGAGAGACGCCGGGACCCCCGTGAAAGACCACCCCCCCGATGGCATTCACCGCCCTCCTGCTGCTGATGGTCCTGGGTGCAGGTGAGGGCCTGGGGGGGCACCTGGAGCGCCACGAGCTGGAGGCAGCTGGGCTAGGACACGGGCAACGGGGAGAGAACAGAGCAGGGGCACAGGAGCGGGGACCCCTGGGCTGATTCTGAGTGGGGAGCAAGGGGATGTCGGCACCGGTGACGCGCGGCGGTCACCTCACTATCTCTCTGGGTCTGTCCTGTCCCCAGGGTGCGGCGCCCCGGCGCTGGCTGTCACCAGCAAAGCCAGGACGTGGGGAGCCTTGCTCGGTCGTGGCTCTTCTTTCGCCATGTCCGAAAGGATCGGGCAGGCAGCCGGGCTGTGCCGGGACCAGCCGGAGCAGGCTGCGCCCGGGGCTGGCAGGCTGGTATGCAGGTGTGTCTGGGTGAGCCGTCCGGACCCCGGGCTCTCCTCCAGTGCCGCCGGCTCCTTTGCGGCACCCGCTGGGAAACCGCCCGGGAGGGAGCCGCCTGTGCTGGCCCGCCGCCAGACCGTGCGGGTCCGGGGGGGCACGAGCAGCACTGTGGGGTGCCACGTTGCCCAGTCCGGCGACCCGCAGCAAAAGGAGGTTTTACTGGAGGAGCTGTGCCCAAGCCCCTTGACGTGACAGGAGCACCCCAGGGTGAGGGGAGCTCTGCAGGGTTGGGCACGAGCCAGTGGCAGCTGTCCAGGCAGCACTGCCCGGACCCTCGGTGGTGTGCCCAGCAGCAACCCTGGTCACGGCGTGTTTCTGAAGGTCTCGTGGGCAGCCGGAGTTGCTGGTGGTCGGGTCCTGGAGGTCGTGGTTCTTCTTGGCACCTCACAGTCCACGGGAGCATCCAGCTGAGGAACCGTGTTGTGTAAAACCTTCCCAAACCGGTGCTGCAGCCCCAGATGCCGACTCCTGGTGTTCCCTCTAGGTAACGGTGACCTAATGACCACCGAGACCACCACGGAGACGACAACTGACACAACCACCACGGAGACGACGACGACTGACACGACCACCACGGAGACGACCACCACCGCCACGACCGCCATTCCAAACATCACGATCTCCAAAGCCACGAGTGGCAACGGGGCCCAAACCTCCCTCCCCTCCTACATCACATTCTTCCCCATCGGGGGCAACACCACGAACTTCCATCCTAGCAACAGCTCCACAGCCAACACCACAGCCCACGGCACCGCAAACACCACCACGAACAGCAGCAGCTGGTTCCCCCCTTTCGGCACCAACACAACCAACAGCAGCTCGCTGGCTCCCACCTCCGCCACGGGTGGTGGCATCTCCAGCACCAAAGGCAACGGGAGCAGCAGCGCTCACGTCGTCCCCACGAGGAAAACCTCTGTCACCGCTCAGGGCAGCGTGTCACCTGGGCAGACCCCCACAGCGACTAAGGGCAGCAACAACGGCCCCAAGCCCAGCAAAGCCGCCAGCCTTCGTCCCACCGCGGTGCAACTTCTCCGCCGCGTCCAGCTGTCCTTCCGCATCCTCAACCGGAGCTTCAACGAGAGCCTGCGCGACCCCACGTCGCAGGACTACAGGAGCCTGAGCGGCACTCTCTTGACCATGGTGAGTGCCAGCCCTGCCCGTGGGCTGTCCCCCCTGGGGGATCGTGGCCCCGCCAGCTGGTCCTGCAAGGGGGAGCACTGAGGGAGGGGGTGTCTGCCGGGAAGGTGGCCGTCACCCCCACGCTTTGTTGCAGTTTGAGCGTGTCTTTGGCTGCGCGAGCTGCATGGGCACACAGACCTACAAGGGATGCAGCGAGCTCCGTTTCAGGTGAGCGGGCCGGTAGCTTCGGTTCCCTCCAGCGTGTCCCAGAGCCCCTCGTGGGGTCCGGCGACGCAGGCGCTGACGCCTCCTCTTGTGGGCAGCCAAGGCTCGGTGGAGGTGCAGTCCACCCTCGTGTTCGGGCACGGCAACGATAGTGTCAGCAGCAATGCCGCTGAGCAGCGACTGAGGAGCAGCCTGGACCCGAACGGCTTCATCATGGACCTGCAGCTCACCAGCATCCAGAGTGAGCGGGCGCTGCGGGCTGGGGGCATGGGGGTGGGCAGGCAGAGCCCATGGGGGTGTTTTGGGGAGCTCCACAAGTGATCCCCCATCCCTGCAGGGCAGGTGGTGGAGCAGGCTCACAGCTTGCAGCTGGCAGACCCAGTAGGGTTGCCCAGTGCCTGTGGTGGATGGCACTGGGAAGACCAACTGGACCCTGTGGGGGAGAGCTCATCCCCTCACACCTCTTCCCGGGGGTCTCTCAGGGCTGTTTGCCCCATGGGGCTCCATGCAGACACGGCTCTGGTCCCCTTTCAGGCACTGTAGAGGAGTCGTCACCGGCACCGGCGCCTGCAGTCCCGGACTGGGCCATTGCTCTGCTGGTCCTGGTCTGCATCCTGCTGCTGCTGAGCATCCTCACCTGCCTTCTCATGGTGAGCCCCCATCCCCACCCCCTTCCTCCCCTACCTTCTGCTCGGGGGTTCATGCCGCCCCCTGACCCCTTCCCTCTCCCCCCCGCCCCAGACCACCTGCACCTGCCGCCGGAAAAGCCGAGGGAAGCTGGACCTGTCGAGCACGAAGGACTCCTACCACCCCATGTCCGAGTACCCCCCGTACCAGAGCCACGGGCGCTACGTGTCACCCAACAGCAAACCCAACCCCTACAGCCAGGTGAGAACCCGGTGCCACCGTCCCAGGGCTGCCGTCCCCCGGCGTCCCGCCCAGGGAAGGTGTTTCTTGGAGCAACCGGGCTGGGTTAATGGCTAACGGTGGCACGGGGGGGGCCCGTCCATGCCGCGGTCCTCCCGGCTGGGAGCTGAGGGTAACTTTCACGCCTGGATGGAGCGGCGGCGCTGGGAGCGTGGCCGGCACTGACAGACCCAGCCCGGCTCTAGGGAGCTCCCCACGACCTTGAGTGGCTGCTCCCCACGACCTTGGGTGGCTGCTCCCCACGACCTTGAGTGGCTGCTCCCCACAACCTTGGGTGGCTGCTCCCCACTACCCGGCCCCAGGCGGTGTTGGGCCGGGGGTCTCACCGCCTGCTCGGGCTCCACATCCCAGCCGGCCCCTCGCACCTGCGTGGAGTCAGGGCGTCCCTCTGCCGCGGCTGAGGAGTAGGGTGCGGGCAACACACGGCTGGCGGGGGGCTGATCCCCGAATCCTGCATCCCCGTATCCCAGCCGGAGCTGTGGGTGTGGGCGCTGCCCGCACGTGCTGAGGGCACGGCTCCCCCCGGGGTGACGTGGGGTTTGGGAGGGCCAGTGCTGCTCCCCCCTCCGGTCCTCTGCGCTCCCCCAGTGGGCGGGGGCCACATCCAGCTGCCGGGCTCCGTGCGAGCTGCTCGCCCTGTTCAAATACCAGGGGCCTGGGTAAATATTTACCATCGCTCTCGCTGGGCAGGCTTATCGCCCCGGAGGAGCGGAACACGCCGGGGGCCACCGCGGTTTCCTCCACCACCTCCTGCCCCCACTGGGAGGGGGACGGTTCAGGGTGCCCGTGACAGCTCTGGATGCCCGTGACAGCTCTGGGTGCCCGTGACAGCTCTGGGTGCCCACGCCCTGCCCACCGTGCAGGGAGGGGGCTGCGTTTTTCAGCCGGGCTGCTAAAAAATAGCGTGTGGGCTCCCCTGTTCCCTGCAAATGGGTGCTGAGGAGGGGGCTCAGTGCGGTTCTGACCCCCCCCCTTCACCTCAACCTGTCCCCAGGTGGCCGGCAGCAACAGCGGGGGGGCCGGCACCTTCACCTACACCAACCCCGCCGCCTCCGACAACCTCTGAGGGACGCGCTGGCGCAGAGGGCGGCTGCCGAGAATGGGGGGGACGGTCATGGGACACCCCCCAGCCCCGGCTCCCGGGAGAGCAGCCCCGGCCTCGGACGCATCCCCCCGGTGCTGCTCGGCCCCCCGCCGCCGGCAGCGGGAGCCGGACGGTTCTGGAGCAGCCGGATTCGTGCGCATGACAGAACTGGACGAACAACGACACGGGGTGGGAGAAGGGGGGGGTCCCTCTGCACCCCCAGCCTCCCCACTTGGCTTTGCAACCCTGCTCTGTAGGCGGGGGTCTGGGCTCGTGCCCCTCATCGCTGGGGCTTCAATCGCTTTTTTTTTTTTTTTTTTTTTTTTTGGTGTTATTTTATATAAATAAATGCGCGTGGGGTGTCAGTGGTGGGCTCAGCTTGGAGGGGAAGGGGGTGGGGGGGGTCCTCAGTTCAGGGGTTATTTGTGGTGTTCCACAAGAACAAGACGAGCCCTGGCTCACCGTGATGCCTCAAGGAGCTTCCTCATCGCTCCGGGACCCCCCCGGGGGGCAACTCCTCTTCTGGTACCATCTGGACTGGGATGTCCCTTGTGTGGCCATCACCAACCCGGGTGATCTCAGCTCTGGGAGGTGGCACTTTTGTCTCTCAGGGTCATTTCTCCCTCGCTGTCGTACCTGCAGCCACCGGGGCACAGGCGGGGTCCCCATCTCCTGTGTCCCCCCTTTGGTGTGACCACATCCTGCCGTCTGCTGTCCCTCTTGCTCCCATCCCGCGCTCTCAGTTTCTGTCCCGTGAGCAAACAAATCTCCTTCGACCCAACTGGTTTATCCCGCGGTGGCGCGAGCGGAGCGTGAAGGTGACGACGAGGCCGCGAAGCCACCGGAGGTTCATCGCGGGCGCCCATGCGGCCATCACCATCCCATGCCTCTCACCTACCCGCTCCGGGATCCTCCAGACCCTGAGACCCAAAATGGATTTGGGGGCCACCAGGAGGACCGGGGGCACGGCTGTGGGACGTGCTGGGGGCAGCAGGGTGGCCGCGGGTCCAGGGAGCTGCGTGGCACGCAGCCGCGTCGGGCCACGAGCCTCTGGGATGGCCCAGCCCTGAGCCGTGGGGTGTCTTGAGTGGGGAGGTGGTGGCCCCCAGCAGGCCCAGTTTGGGCTGGGTCCGTGCTGGGGGCTGGGAGGGTTTTGGCAACCGCTGAAAAGGCAGAAAAACAAGGAAACAAACGTTCCCCAAAGAAATCCCCTGTGAGCTCAGGCGCGGAGCCAGCGCCCTGCCGCGATCCAACCCCGGGACCGGCCGGGCAGTGTGGGGCTGGGGGGGCTCTGACGGGGGGGGGATGTGGCCGTGTGGGTGCCTGGGGACCCCGAAATGTGCCAGGAGGTGCCTGGGGACCCCGAAATGTGCCAGGAGGTGCCTGGGCCATGCTGGGGTGCGGGCGAGAGGCTGGGGGGGGGTGGATCTGCCTGGCAAAAGGGGTGACGTGAGGCTGAGACTGGGGGAGGTGGGGTGGGGGGTGCAGCTGTGGTGGAGGTGGGGGGGCTGTCTCTGCTGCACTTGGTTTGCCGTGTACCCTGCAGAGAGCCAGAGCTGCCAACCCCAACGCCTCTGGGGGGGATGATGGGGGGCTAGGGGGGCTGTGGAGGTGGGGGGCTATGGGGACAGTGGCTGGGGGGGGCCCTGAGTGCACCACGGCGGGGAATCAGGGCAGGATCCAGCGGGTTTGGCACAGGGAGGGCTTTGGGGGGGGGGTCTTTGCGTGCACGTGAACGGCAGGACGATGCAGGGAGGTGGGGGGGACATGATCCTGCCCTCGCACGCCAGAGGGAAGGGGCAAAGCCACCAACAGCCTGGGGGGCAAACGGGGTGCAGCATCACACCCCCCCCACCCTACTGCCAGCTGGTTGTGTGACAAGGGCTGGAGCCCGTGGGGGCTGCAGCCTCATGAGCGTGGGCAGGGCTGTGCCTGCACCCCCCCCATATGCCCCCCAGCCCTGGGCAGGGCTCGCAGGAATCAAAACCAGCACCAGGGCTGGGCCCCACAAAGAGCCGCCTGTTCGCATCGAACCCGTCCGGCCACCGAGGGGGCTGGTGCCCCCCCAGGGACAGGCCCCACACGTGGCCGTTCTGCCTGCCACGTGGATCCCCAGGGATGTAGGTACCTGTGTGAGGGGGTCCAGCCCCAGTTACCCACCCCAAGAACGCCCAGCAACCCCCACCTGGGGCTGGACCAGCCATGTTTGGGACCCCTACGCTGATGCTCCAGGGGATTTGTCCAGGTCCAGCTGGTCCAGCAGCTACTGAACCCCCAGGACAGGGTGGCCACGTGGCCGGGCAGGGACCGGCCACGTCAGCACCGTCTGGGCTGCCCCGGCCCTTCCCTGGGCAGGATCGCCCCAAGGACAGCCCGGCCCCACGGCCTCACCCGTGCACCCCGGGGAGCGGCCAGCCCCGAGAGCCCCCGCTGGCGCGGCTCCGGAGGAGTCTGGCATCGCAGTTTTATTGTAGGAAACCATGAAAATACAGCAATGTTTAACAGAACCCAGGAGAACCTACGGCAGCTCGGACGGCAGCAGCGCCGGCACGCGTCCCCACGGTGGACGGCCGGGTCGGATCCCGACCCCGCAGCTGGTTTGGCACCGAGCGACGTTAATGGGGCCAAGCGTGTCCCTCCGCAGCACGTGTGGGCACGGCAGGGCCGGTTGAGCATGTGGCTCCCCGGGCACGGGGTACAGCACCCAGCAAGGACGGTGGGCACCGAGGTGCCACAACCCGAGGGAGGGACATGGTGGCGGTGGCCGCGGTGGCTACGCCCAGCTGCGGTGGCCGTGCAGGGCGCCGGGCGAACCGCGTTGTAAAATGAGCCATTTTTTAAAAAAAACCCAAAACAACCCTCTTCATGTCTCCTTCCAGCCCAGCCTCCCCGCCCACCCTCTCTCCCCAAGCCCTGCTGCCTCCCCCACCCCAGCCAGCACCCACCAGCTTCTCCCCCGCTGCGACGTCACCCCCGCTGTCACCTGCCACCCCCCTCCCTGCGCAGCCCCCTGTCCCGCTCGCGCCCCCCTCCCTGGTCCGTCTCTAGGGCTGACCCTCCTCTGCCCAGCCCTGCCCGGCTCAGAGCGGCCTCGAGCCAAACCCGCGAAAGGGGCAGAAAGAGGGAGAGGAGGGGACGGCAGAGCTGTCCCCATTCCCCCCACCCCCCAAAACAAACACCCGGCAGGCAGGGCCGGGGCTGCCCTCCCTGCGCTCCGCTCCCTGCTCGCTCTCATCCCCCCGCCGGGCCCTGGAACTCGCCGGACAATCAGGGGTCCCGGCCGGCACGCGTGCGGGGAGCGCGGGCGCGGCTCAGTCCAGCTTGGCGAAGCCCCCGATGGTGACTTTCCGCTCCTGCTTGTTGGCCACGAGCTCCTGGAGATGCAGGGCCCCCCCTCCGATGAAGCAGAAGGCAGGGCAGATGGGCCCCGAGCAGTCCACGCCGCACTCCCAGAGCTCGCGGAAGGAGACGGCGTCGTAGAAGCTCACCTTGCCCTGCTCGTAGTCCAGGCAGATGCCGATGCGCGGGGGCAAGGGCACGGTGCAGCCGTTGGGGTCGCGGGAGGTGAGCGCCGAGCCGTGCGAGAGCAAGATCTTGCCCATGCCGATGGTGAGGAAGGCGTAGGGCGGGGGGGCCTCCACCGTCGTGTCCTCCGCGCCGCTGTCGTGGCCACTGTCGGGGTCGTACCTGCAGTGGCAGGGACGGACGGTGAATGCCAGGGCCGACACGCGAGGGCCAAGCCGATACAGGTGAGGACCCCACCGAGCCCTCGCCCAGCTCACCTGGGGCTCACCACGTCCTGTGGCACCTGGAACCACTCCTGCAGCTTGCTCTCCAGCCCCACGCCCACCTTGACCAGGTAGGAGCTGGGGTCCACGCAGCAGGCCCAGTAGCTCTTGCCCTGGGTGATGGCCACGTCGCCGATGACCAGGTCGATGGAGAGGTGGCAGCTCGTCATGAGGCGCTCCGCGGCGAAGAGCATGGGGATGCCGGGGACGCTGCGCACGGCGCGCTGGTCCTTGCTGATGGCCAGCCGGTCGCGGTTGAAACCCCAGCGGTTGTCCAGGAAGAAGTTGAGCACTGCAGGGAGGAGGAGGAGGGGTGAGGAGGACGGCGCGAGCGGCCGGCGGCGCGCTCCGGACCCGCTGCTCCGAGCCCCCCCTCACCTGGGGCGGGCGGCGTGTGGAGGTAGATGTCCTCGCTGTACTCGCCGAAGCCCGCCTTGTTGCAGCCCTTCACCCGGAGCACGTAGACGCTGTCGGTGTCAAGGTACTCGACGAGGGCGCTGGTGCCGCGCACCTCCTCGCGCCGCTGCCACAGCTTCAGCCCCTTGGCCTTGGCGTCCGTCTTGCGGTACTCCACCGTGTAGTGCCACGCGGGCGGCGAGTGCTGCGGCAGCCGCCAGCACAGGAAGATCTGGTCGTAGGCGTAGGTGCGCTGCGTGTCGATGACGGGGGCCTCGGGCGCTGCGGGGAGAGGCACCGGGCCGGGCATCAGGCAGCATCCCCCCCCCCCGGCAGGCGGGGAGGCGGCCAGACGCAGGGAAGGGGCATTCCGGACGGACGCACGGACGCACAACCAGCAGGAGTCTAAGGGGATCTGACTGCGGAGACCGTGTGTAGGCACCAGAGGAGAGCGAGAGTCGGGGAGACAGAGGAGCTCGCTGCTGTGGGGCTCCAGGGACCAGACAGGCTGAGTGCAAGTCGGGGAGGGAGGAGAGAGAGAAAGAAAGAGAGAGGATGGAGGCAGCGGGAGAGGAGGAGGGGAGGAGATGGGGATGGTGGGGCGGTGCAGAGATGCCGGGGAGAGGAGGGAGGGAAGGAGGAGCGCAGAGATGAGGGGATGGTGGCTGGAAGTGGGGTGAGGAGGGCGACAGAGATGGGGTGAGGAGGGAGAGGGAGATGGGGCGAGGAGGGGGACGGAGATGGGGTGAGGAGGGGGAGGGAGAAGGCATGAGGAGGGGGACAGAGATGGGGTGAGGAGGGGGATGGAGATGGGGCGAGGAGGGAGAGGGAGATGGGGCGAGGAGGGAGAGGGAGATGGGGCGAGGAGGGGGACAGAGATGGGCAAGGAGCGGGATGGAGTTGGATGGGGATGGGTGAGGAGGGGGACGGGGATGGGATGAGGAGGGGGATGGGGTGAGTAGGGGGATGGGGATGGGTGAGGAGGGGGATGGGGATGGGCTAGGAGGGGGATGGAGATAGGGTGAGATGGGGACGGAGATGGAGCAAGGAACGGCACGGAAATGGAGCGAGGAGAGGCACGGAGATGGGGCGAGATGGCGACGGAAATGGGGCGACGAGGGGGCGGGAGGGCAGGAGCAGTGGCAGCAGATGGAGGGGGGGGCAGAGCCACCAGCTGCCGCCGCCCGCGGGCAGGACGGGGATGGAGGATGGCGGCGGAGTGGGGACGGGGACGGGAGTGGGGATGGAGGGATGGGACAGAGAGAGCGGGGCCGGCTCTGGGGCAGGGATGTGACTTGCCTCAGTTACTTCAGTGACGACTCAGCAGCGGCCGCAGCCTATAAACAAAGAGAGGTAGAAGCAGATCTGAAAAGTGTTGCCAGTGGGTCCGGCAGGGCCACGCGGCTCCTGCCCGGCAGCGGGGCAGCTTCCGCTCCGTACTCACCCTCCGGCACTGCTGCTGCCCTTACCTGGCACCGCGGCCCTGCCTGTCCTGCCCCCTCGCCCGGCCACCCTGGCACGGGGCAGGGCAGGGATCACTTTAGGGGCTGCTGGGGCCGTCCCTGACGGGGAGGGGGGACCGGTGGACACGCGAGCGAGCGCCCGCCCAAGCGCAGCCCTCGGCGGCCACGGCCGAGCTCCGGCTCCGAGGCAGGCAGGGAGCCACTCTGCCCGCAGGGGCTGCGCCTCCGCACGGGGCGCAGCCGGTGCCCCGGTCCTGCTGCCTTTACCTCGGATGAAGGCCAGGTCGGTGAGCAGCTTCAGCTCCCTGCTGACGTCCAGCTGGAAGTGGCTGAAGGACGCCGTGGCCGCGGGACGGAAGCTCTGCAGCGAGTCGGTGGCCCTGAGAATCCTGAGTGCGGGAGAGCGGGGACATCAGGGTGGCACATGGCAGCCACCAGCAGGCCCTGACCCCCACCTGAGGGTCCCCGCAGCCCCGGTACCTGTTGTGCAGCTGCTTGGCAGCCTGGACGAAGCAGGGGTGGTCGGTCTCCTTGAGCACCTCCTGGGCATAGCCCACCATGCCCGAGTTCTCCAGCATGGCCTGATGCTCCTGGATCTGGCCGTGCAGGCTGGCCAGCCGCTCCTGCTGGCACTCCTCGATGGCCTGCAGCAGGGTCGCCCGCTTCTCCTCCAGCATGGCACAGAGCCCCTGGATCAGCTGTGACACCTCCTCCTTGGCCTGCGAGCCGTTCACCTGCCGGGCGCCGCGGGGGTGTCAGCGTGCTGCACGGCCCCCAAGAAGTGCAGGGCACCCAGCTGGCAGTGCCACCTCTCCGCCCTGGGACAGCTCAGGGAGAGGCGGCCGCCTTCTGCCCTCACCTCCGTGTGCTTCACCGTCTCCTCCAGCTCAGCAATCTGGGTCTGCACCGTGTCCTGGCTGCTCAGGATGTAGGCGAGGCTCTTCGTCAGCTTCTCCTGCAGGGAAGGAGGTGAAGCGAGGTGCCGGCAACCCCCCCAACCCTGCCCTGCACGCCCCATCTGTGGTGGGGCTCTGCCGACGCCCCCCCATTTCCTCCCTCCTGCCAAGCCCCAAAGAGCACCCCCTTACCCTGAGGGCCTGGTAGGCGCTGAGCACCGGCGTGATCTTGTGGCTGGTGTGAGTGCGTCGCACGCGGCAGAGCTGGCACACCAGCCTCTGGCAGGTCTTGCAGTAGTGAGTCACCTCCTCCTTGTGCTCCGGGCACATCAGCCCCTGTGCAGGCACGGGGGAGCTCAGTGAGACCCCACGCCCACCCCCCTGAGTCGGGTCCCCGCTCCCAGCACCCGTGAAACAGGGCAGGCAGCCTCTGCTGCCGTACGGGCGGCCGTACCTTGGGACGGAAGGTGAGGGTGGGGGGCGTGGGCTCGTGCTGGGCTTTCTGGGTGCCCCAGGGGTGGTAGAGCTTGAAGCACTCGTTGCAGAAGCTGGACTTGCACTCGGTGCAGCCCTTGGTGGCCTCCAGCTGCGGGGGCTTGCAGAACTGGCACATGATGGCCGCGCTGATGTTGATGGTCTGGCGGTAGCGCTCCACCACCCGCTCCAGCGTCAGGTTGCGGAAGAGGCTGCCCAAACCCCGCTCGCCCAGGTCCACGTCCCGCTGGCAGGCCGGGCAGGGGAAGCTCACGGTCTGGGGGTGCACGGTGCCCCGCTTGCGCCCCGGGTAGGTGCCAAAACCTGTGGGGGAGAAGGAGGGAAAGCGTCGGGGGGTGTCCAGAGGTGCTCGGCCCTCCCAGAGGTGAGCCCACAGGCACCGTCCGCATCCCCCCCCCGTGGCCTTCCCACCTGATTTCAGGAGGCGGTCGAGGCGGTCAGGCTTGGGGACAGCGCGGCGTCCCAGGCGGGGGCTGCGGGTGGAAGGGGTGGCGGCGGGCGAGGAGGGCTCGGAGGTGGGGTCGCAGCAGAGGAAGCCGTGCTGCAGCAGCACCTCGCTGGCGCACACGTGGCAGACGTTGTGGGCGCAGGGCAGCGCCAGCGGCTGCTTGTACATCTCCTTGCACACCGGGCACACGAGCTCCCGCTCCATGTTCTTCATGCTGGTCTGGGGAGAGAGCGGGCAGCGTCACCCGGTGTGCGAAGGGCTGCGGCCATGACGGGGACCGGGGCTGGGGGTGGCAGCGGGGCCAGGATGAGGACCAGCAGCAGGATGGGGAGCAGGGGCAGGATGAAGATGGGGTTTGGGGCAGGGGCCAGGACCAGCGGCAGGGCCAGGATGGGGCCCAGGACTGGGACTAGCACCAGGATGGGGCCCAGGGAGGGGATCAGGATGGGTTTTGGGGCTGGGGCCAGCAGCAGGGCCAGGATCAGGCCTGGAACTAGCAACAGTGACAGGGCCAGGACTGGGACCAGGGCCAGGATGGGGACCAGGGGGGGGATCAGGATGGGGACTGGGGCTGGGGGCAGCAGCAGGGCCGGGATCAGGCCTAGAACCAGCACCAGTGGCAGGGCCAGGACTGGGACCAGGGCCAGGATGGGGACCAGGGAGGGGATCAGGATGGGGTTTGGGGCTGGGGCCAGCAGCAGGGTCGGGATCAGGCCTGGAACCAGCACCAGTGGCAGGGCCAGGACTGGGACCAGTGACAGGATGGGGACCAGGGGGGGGATCAGGATGGGGATTGGGGCTGGGGGCAGCAGCAGGGCGGGATGAGGGTTGGTGCGGGGACCAGCGCCAGGATGGGGACTGGGGGTGGGATCAGGATGGGGACTGGGGCTGGGGGCAGCAGCAGGGCCAGGACCGCCAGGATGGGGACCCGGCCCCCCCGCCCACGGTGTGCGGGCAGCTCCCGGTGTCCCCGGGGCTCCCGGGGCTCCGGCGCAGGGCGCGGGGCGGGGGGCTCGGTGCCGGCCTTGCCCGGGGACCGCCACCCGGTGGGTCGGGGCGCGGGTCCGAGGCCTCGCCGCGGCCCTCCCGCTCCTCAAGGGCACCCCCGCCCCCCCCCTCCCTCCTCCCGCGCCACCGGGGCCCGCCGCGTTGCCATGGCGACGCCGGTCCCGGGGGACACCGGCCCGGCCCGGCCGCCCCGCGGTGCCTCCCCCCCCTTCGCGGGCCCCGCGGCCGCTCACGCTGATGCGGACGAGCGCGTCCATGATGGAGGTGAAGGTCTGCAGGTCCTCGCCCTCGGCCATGGCTCCGCGCCCGCTCCCGGCGCCGGTCCTCACGGCGGCGGCACCAACGGCGGCCGCGGACGCCCCGGTCTGTTGCAGGGAGCGGCGGAGCCGGGGGGAGGGCGGGGGGCGGCGGCGCGCATGCTCAGCGGGACCCTCGGCGGCGGCGGCGGCGGCGGGGGGGCGGCGGGGGGCGCTGGCGGCCGGTGGAGGCGATGGGCGCCACCGGCGCGTTCCCGCCCCCCCCCCGCACGCCACACGCCGGGCCCGTGCGGACGGCAGCGCGGCTCGGAGGAGGGGGGGGGTGTGAGAAAGCAGAAAACGCGGGGGCCGGTACCGAGAAGAGCCGGGGGGCGGGTCCCGCCGCCACCGGGGGGCGCGCGGGTGGCGGGGGCTGCAGCGCCGCTGCCGGCCGATAGGGGGCGCGGCGCGCCCGCGGGGAGGGGCGCGGCGCGCATGCGCAGTGCACCGCCCCCTCTTTTTTTTGCCGGCGTGTCCCTCCCGCAGCGCGCATGCGCGCTCCGCCGCCACCGGGAGGGCCGCCGCGGGGCACCATGGGTAACGGCGGCCGGGGTGGCCGTGATGAAGCGGGGAGGGGGGGGGCGGTTTAGGGGTGGCGGGGAGGGGATGTTGAGGCCCGGTGCCGGTGGGTAAGGCGGCTCCGCGGCTCCAGCCGTAGGTACGGGCACGTCGCTGGCGCTGTCGTCGCTGCTGTCGCTGCTGCTGTTCGCCGGGATGCAGATGTACAGCCGGCAGCTGGCCTCCACCGAGTGGCTCACCATCCAGGGCGGCCTGCTGGGCTCCGCGCTCTTCGTCTGCTCCCTCACCGTATCCTTCGGGCTTGGGGACGGCGGGTGGGGACGGTTGGAAGGCCGCCTCGCCGACCGACACCTCCAGGCCCGCTCCCGACGGGCCCGGTGGGCCCGTCGGGAGCGGGCCTGGAGGTGTCGGTCGGCGAGGCGGCCCAGGAGGATGTTTCTCTGGCTCTCATGAGGCCCCTCAGGTCCAGAAAGACTCCAGGGAACTGCTGGAGAGAGCCCAGCGCAGGGCAACTAAGATGATGGAGGGAGTGGAGCATCTCCCTGATGAGGAAAGGCTGAGGGAGCTGGGGCTCTGCAGCTTGGAGAAGAGGAGAGTAAGGGGTGAGCTTATTAGTGTTTATAAATATATAAAGGGGGAGTGTCAGGAGGATGGAGCCGGGCGCTTCTCGGTGGCAAACAGTGGTAATGGAATCAAGCTGGAACACAAGAGGTTCCACTTAAATTTGAGAAGAAACTT
The DNA here is from genome assembly GCA_020746105.1 of Trogon surrucura. Taxonomy (NCBI): domain Eukaryota; kingdom Metazoa; phylum Chordata; class Aves; order Trogoniformes; family Trogonidae; genus Trogon; species Trogon surrucura. The sequence continues at coordinate 2,535,814 of CM036645.1, forward strand.
CTTCTCAGTGAGGGTGATGGAGCGCTGGAACAGGCTGCCCAAGGAGGTTGTGGAGTCTCCTTCTCTGGAGACATTCAAGACCCGCCTGGACACGTTCCTGTGTAGCATCATCTGGGTGTTCCTGCTCTGGCAGGGGGATTGGACTAGATGATCTCTAGAGGTCCCTTCCAATCCCTGGCGTTCTGGGGTACTGTGAGTGGAACATGTCCCTGGTGAGGAAAAGCTGAAGGAGGTGGGTCTGTTCAGCTTGGAGGAGGCTGAGGGGTGACCTGGTTAATGATAAATATTTAAAGGGGTGAGGGTCGGGAGGACAGAGCTAGGCTCTTCTCGGGGATGCCCAGTGACAGGACAAGGGGCGACGGGTGCAAGCTGGAGCACAGGAGGTTCCACAGAAACATCAGGAGAAGCTTCTTCCCTGTGAGGTGCCGGAGCCCTGGCCCAGGCTGCCCAGAGAGAGTGTGGAGTCTTCTGCTCTGGAGACTTTCAAACCCTGCCTGGACGCGTTTCTGTGGGACCTACTCTGGATGATGCTGCTCTGTCAGAGGGGTTGGACTTGATGATCTTTGGAGGTCGCTTCCAACCCCCAACATTCTGTGATTCTAAGAAGGACGTTGAGGACTGCAGTGTGTCCAGAAAAGGACAACAAGCCTCGTGAAGGGTCCGGAACGAGTCCTGCTGAGGGACCTGGGGCTGTTCAGCCTGGAGGAGGCTGGGGAGACAGAATGTTGGGGAGAGGAGGAGGTCAGCCTTTTCCCCCCCTATTAGCAAGGGAGAGGAGCAGAGGAACTGTCTGGAAGTTGTGCCAGGGGAGGGTTAGGCTGGATATTAGGAATTGCTTCACTGAAAGGGACACTGGGCACTGGCACAGGCTGCGCAGGGCAGGGGTGGAGTCACCATCCCTGGAGGGATTGAAACGTGTTGATCTGGTGCTCACGGACAGGGTTTAGTTACGTTAATAGTTGGACTCGATCTCAAAGGGCTATTCCAGCCAAAGAGGTTTGGTGATTCTGCACGTGGTTCTGTTCTGTCCCTTAACCCTCCGGCCAGGCCTTCAACAACCTGGAGAACCTCGTCTTCGGCAAGGGCTTCCAGGCCAAGATATTCCCCGAGAGTAAGTGCTGCGGAGGGGCGCGGGCAGCGAGGAGGGGAGCGCGCCCGTCGCCTCGGGCTGTGCGTAGGGCCCTGCCCCACGAGTGCTCTGCAGGGGGGGACAGAAGAGTCCCGGCGCTGCCTCGTGGGAGAAAGGGCCCACCCCGGTAGTTCCCCCTGAGCTTTTCCCGTCCTGTGGGGAGGTTCGTGCTGCTGCTCCGAGGCTGGTGTGTCGAGGCAGCACGGCTGCATCTTTTCTCTCTCCTGTTCTTCCCCTGCAGTCCTCACCTGCCTCTTGCTGGCGCTCTTTGCCTCCGGCCTCATTCACCGAGTCTGCGTAACCACCTGGTGAGTCCAGAGCCTGCCCTGGAGCGTGCGGACCTGCCAGGGACCCTGCTGGCTCGTGTGCGCCGTTTGGGGCACCGGGCAGGGCCAAAGGTTGGCCGGGAGCTGCAGCGGGGCCGGTGTTTGGGATCGAAGGGGAAGATGTCGGCTTGACGTGACGCGTTCCTGCCTGCCAGCAGCCGAGCAGCCTTTTCTCTTCTTCCATCGCAGCCTCATCTTCTCCATGGTCGGCCTCTACTACATCAACAAGATCTCCTCCACCCTCTACCAGTCCGCGGCGCCCGTCGCCGCTCCCGCCAAGGCTGCCGGCAAAGGCAGGAAGAGGAATTGACGTCCTGGCGCCCCTTCCCTGGGGCAGCCCCCTCGCTGCAGGGGCTCTCAGCCCCCCAATAAAGCTGTTTCTTTGTAGTTTCTTGTCGGGGTCCTCTGGCGGCTCTTAGCCTCGAAGCACCGCAAGCCAGAGGGGTCCCACTTGCTTGTCCAGGCTGTGATGGAGGCTGCAGTGGGTTCTCTGCCCCGGGGATCCCAGTGCAGACCTGGGGTGGGTTCTCTGCCCCCAAGGACCCAGTGTGGATCTGGGGTGGGTTCTCTGCTCCAGGGGGTCCCGGTATGGATCCATGGTGGGTTCTCTGCCCCAGAGGCCCTGGTGTGGGTCCGTGGTGGGTTGTGTGCCCCGGGGGTCCCGGTGTGGATCCGTGGTGGGTTCTCTGCCCCAGAGGCCCTGGTGTGGACCTGCGGTGGGTTCTCTGCCCCGGGAGTCCCGGTGTGGGTCCGTGGTGGGTTCTCTGCCCCGGGGGTCCCGGTGGAGTGCCGCAGGCATGGGGGGGGCAGCTGCCGACCCGCCTGCTGTCTCGCAGGGAAAACGTGCTGACGGCGTCTCGTCTGCCTGGACCTGCAGAGGAGGAAAATCCCGGCGGGGCCGGGCGGGTCGGAGCAGGCTCCGGTGCCGCAGGGGCTTGGCCCGGCCGGAGGGAGGCGGGGCGGGGGGGGGGGGGGGGCGCCGCGGAGGGGCCAGGGTCCGACCGCAGCTGCCACCACCGCACGGCCGGGGCTGACGGCGCCTCGCAGGGGAGCGAAGGTACCTCCGTGCCCCCCCCTCCGCGGCGCGCACCGGGGCTGCCCCGGGGCCGGGGGCGGCGCGGGAAGGGCCCGGGCGCCGCGGGCCGTGGGAGGGCTGGCCGGGGCCGCTCCCACGCTCGTGCCCCGCCGCGGCCGGACGCGGAGGAAGCCAGGTGCTTCCTGCGGCCCCGGCACCGCCGCCAGGGCCCCGCGCAACCCGCCGCACCGGGCCCGGCCCCCCGGCGCCTCCCGCCGCGCATGCGCCCCGCCAGGCGCCGCCGCTCCCGCACTACAACTCCCAGCGGCCCCCGCGGCGCGGCGCGCTGCCGTGACGTCATCTTGGCGACAAGGGGGAAGAGCGCGGGCGCGGGGCCCATCCAGGTGTGGGGGGGGGGCCGGTACCGATCTCTCCACCGGCCCGGGGGGGGGGGGGCGCGGAGGGGGCCGGGGCCGAGTCTCGGCGGCGGTGGGCTCGGGTTTCGTGGGGCGGCGGGCGCGGCTCTGACGGCGCCTCTCTGTGCCCCCGCAGGCCGCCATGACGAAGCTGGGCCAGTGGCTGCGCGGGCTCGCCCTGCTGGGCTCGGCCTGGGCCGCGCTGGCCCTGGCGCCCCCGGGGCTGCAGCTGCCGGCGCCGTACCGGCAGGCCCTGCTGCCCCTGCCTGTCTACCTGCTGGTGGCCTTCGGCTGCTACTCGCTGGCCACCGTGGGCTACCGCCTGGCCACCTTCAACGACTGCGAGGAGGCGGCCGCCGAGCTGCAGGAGCACATCAGCGCGGCGCGGGCCGACCTGCGCCGGCGAGGGCTGCGCTTCTGACCCCAATAAACTCGAGGGACGGCGGCTGCCCGTAGCGGTCGGTGCTCTCAGGGGGCCGGGGGCACGGGGAGGAGCGGGAGGGGCTCCCCGGGGTAACGCTGCCCTGGTTGTCAGCCGAGCACTTGTCTTCTCCAGCGTGAGGCTGGTGTTGGGGGGCAGAGGAGGGGGCTCTGCAGAGAAGGGAGCCCATCCCGCCCTCTCCCGGCTTCTCAGAGCGGGGCTGCAAAGGTGACAAGGACGGGATCCGGCCTCGCCTCGCAGCGCTGCAGGCAGAGCGCGTTCCTGACTGCCCTTCTGATGTGGTTCGTCAGGTGGGAGAGCTGGAGAAGACTCATCCCAGTCCCGCTGACCAGTTTCCCCGGGGAGGAAAAAGGAGGAGGAGGAGGAGGAGGCCGGCTGGGTGGAGCGGGCGGCGCAGCCTTTCCAACACCCAGCACCCACAAGCCCTGCTCTCCCCTGGCCTGCCCGGGCGGCTCGGCCCACGCCGGGGGGCAGCTCCCTGCTCCTGCCGGCGACGGGCGCCCCGCGACGGAGGCGTCCTCACAGCGAGCGAGGGGGGACCCCGGTGGGTGTCATGGGGGGCCCCTCTGTCCGCGGAGGGAGCCGAGGGCGGCGCGGCCGGCGGTGACGCACGCCGGGACCTGCCATCCTGGCAGCCTCCCCGGCTTCTTCGCATACCAGCCGAAGGACTTTCTTGTTTTTTAATTATCGGCTGCGCATCCTTCTGCAAAGAAAAAAAAAAAAAAAAAAAGAAAGAAAGAAAAAGGAGCAGTTGGTTTCGTGAAGGAGGACTCGGGCTAATTAGCAGGAGCAACTAATTGGCTGTTTCCCGAGCAACAATGGCAGCGCCGAGCGGGGTGGGCAGCGCCCGCGGCGTCGCCTGCGCGTGGCTGTTTGTGGGGTGCTGCCGCCCCGGGTTCTGCCCAGGGGTGCCTTGGAGCAGGGCGAGGAGAGCAGCCCTCCGTGGGCTACTCCTGCGCACCCAGGAGCTACTCACAGTCCTCTGTGGGCTACTCCTGGTTGTCCAAGGGCTACTCTGCAGGGTACTCCTGCCCACCTAGGAGCTACTCACAGCCCTCTGCGGGCTATTCCTGCCCACCTAGGAGCTACTCACAGCCCTCTGCGGGCTACTCCTGCCCACCTAGGAGCTACTCACAGCCCTCTGCAGGCTACTCTTGCCCACCTAGGAGCTACTCACAGCCCTCTGCAGGCTGCTCCTGCCCACCTAGGAGCTACTCCTGCCCACCTGGGAGCTACTCCTGCCCACCTAGGAGCTACTCACAGCCCTCTGCGGGCTACTCCTGGTTGTCCAAGGCTACTCTGCAGGGTACTCCTGCCCACCTAGGAGCTACTCACAGCCCTCTGCGGGCTACTCCTGCCCACCTAGGAGCTACTTACAGCCCTCTGCAGGCTACTCCTGCCCACCTAGGAGCTACTCACAGCCCTCTGCAGGCTACCGCTGCCTACCTAGGAGCTACTCGCAATCCTCTGCAGGCTACTTCTGCCCACCTGGGGGCTACTCACAGCCCTCTGCAGGCTACTTCTGGTTGTCCAGGAGGTACTCACAGCCCTCTACAGGCTGCTCCTGCCCACCTAGGAGCTACTCACAATCCTCTGCGGCCTACTCCTGCCCACCTGGGGGCTACTCAACCCTCTGCAGGCTACTTCTGCCCACCCAGGGGCTACTCACAGCCCTCTGCAGGCTACTCCTGCCCACCTGGGGGGCTACTCAGCCCTCTGCAGGCTACTCCTGCCCACCTGGGAGCTACTCAGCCCTCTGCAGGCTACTCCTGCCCACCTGGGGACTACTCACAGCCCTGTGCAGGCTACTCCTGCCCACCTAGGAGCTACTCAAAGCGCTCCACAGGCTACTCCTGGCTGTCCAGGGCCTACTCCACCCTTTGGCAGCTCGGGCAGGCAGCAGTGCGGTGGCAGCTTCTCCCTGCACGGACACGTGCCTGCCGTGGGCGCTCGCGTCCTTGCGAGATGCTCGGGCCCAGCGCGTGGGGCCTCGCGGCGGCTGCTCCCGCCGGCGGCACACGCCAGCCGGAGTGACCGGTCGGCAGCCGCGTTTTTGGCCGCTGCGTCAGCGGGGAAAGCTGCCCTTTCCCCTGGCGCTCCGGCCTTCCCGCGGAGCCTTCGCCTCGGGGCTGGGGAGGGGGAAAGCGGGAGCTCCTCCCCGCTGGGAAATGGGGCTGGGGGAGTGAGCGTGGCCCCGGGGTAGCAACACCTGTGAGCGCGGCAGCAAGACGGAGCACGCCGGGCGAGCGCGGCAGCCGCGGGGCAGCGGGAGCTCCTCAGCCTCTGCTCCTGCCGCTCGGCTCCCTGTTGATTTTTTTTTTTTTGTCCCAGGCCACGTCGCAAGGTGTAAACGAGCAGCACGGGCTCTGCCAAAGTCCTCGTCACCACTTCCTCAATCCGGCTTGCATCATCCAGGCTGGGGGATCTGCCCGCTCCGGGGCTTCTCGCCCTGGATGGGGGGTGTCTCCTGCTGCGGAGAAGGTCACCTGTCCCCAAGTTCTGGCATCAGTTGGGGGATCTGGCCACCCAAACAGTGTTTTAGCCTCTCCGCGGCTGCGTTACCGCCTGATAACTTCATTCGGGATCGTTGTTAATTTGTTAATCGAGCCTGGGTCGATGCCGACGGCCGCCTGTTTTGCCGCGCGCGCGCGCTCGATGGTCGTGGGCTTAGCGAGGATTTTCATTGATTGTGGTTGCCGGCGTGATGGCTGGCGGAGGGCCCCGTGTCAAAGCTGCAGAACCGACTCTTCTTTCGGGTCCGTCGTCACCGGTGTCACCGGGCTGCTGTTTGGGGGCGGGGGGCAGAGCAACCTCCCCAGGCAGCACTGCTCTCCTCGGAGCCCCTTCCCTGCCCCAACCCCAGCCCCGCGTCCGCTCCCTTCCTGGGGCCAGGGTTGATGCTTCCTCGCTGCCAGAACGTGGGTGCTGGTGCAGGAGGGTTTGCCGGAGCCTGGGGGAGTGCCAGGGTGAGCCCCCACCCACCATCCTGGGGACAAGGCAGCTGTGGGGGCAAGAGCCACCCCCGGCTCTACAGCCAGCACCTCAGGAGGGAGGGGGTGACAACCAGGCGCTGGGAAGTCTCTGATTTATTAAAAGGCACTTAAATTTGTACAAAAAGAGCCAGCAGCCTTCCTGGCAGCCCCAGCCTGGCGCTGCGGCAGAGCCACGGGCACGGAAGAGCATCCGTGCACCCCGGGGCCAGCTGGGGTGCCCAGGGATGGGGGTGGGGGCTCCTGGCACCCCAAAGGCGTCACTGACACCAAGCCAACGTTCTTCAAAGACTCAAGGGCTGGAGGGTGAACCGTGGCAGCAGAGGCTTCCTGGGACCCTGGTCCTGCCAGGAGCGGGTGGCCGGTGGCCGGGGGCAGCGGCGGTTTGGCAGCTGGGGCCCAAGCAGACGGGCAACGGTCCAGGGAATCCTTCATTGGTCCGTGAGGATTTGGGCTGCTTCTGTGGGGCCCCCCTCAGGCGTGCAGGGGTCTGTAGGGCCTCTCCTGGCCCGGCGGGTACCGCCAGAAGAGCCAGAACCGCAGGACGCTGGTGACAACCCCTGGCATGTTCGGAACCTGCGGGAGGACACGGGAGGAAGGAGAAGAGGAGCGGATCTACCGGCTCCCCTCCCCACCATCCGCCACGGATCCACCAGCCTCGGGTTGCTAGGGGAGATTTATTGGCCTTGTACCATCTAATTAATTAAAATCAATACTCATCTCGCTGAGCCCAGTCACGGGCTCTGCTGTGTGACACACACGACGCCGGACAGGGATCGGCATCGCGCCAACCACTCCACCAAGCACCACTGAGGCAGGGAGTGGGACGGGACGGGAGAGAATGAGATGGGACAGAGTGGGACGGGATGCAATGGGATGGGATGGGATGGGATGGGATGGGATGGGATGGGATGGGATGGGATGGGATGGGATGGGATGGGTGGGATTGGATGGGATGGGATAGGTGGGATGGGATGGGATGCGATGGGTGGGATGGGAGAGATGGGTGGGATGGGAGGGATGGGATGGGATGGGTGGGATTGGATGGGATGGGGAGGGACGGGATGGGATAGGATCCCTTGGCCACCCACCAGCCCAACCCACCATGATGTAGAGGTCACGGAGCTGCAGGCCGTAGAGCGTCCAGCTGGTGGAGGCCAGGAAGGTGGTGACGGTCAGGGGGAAGGACAGGCACCGCGTTGACTTGCTCCGGACAATCTTGGCCTGCAGAAGCAAGCGTCAGGCTGGCCCCGGGCTGGGCAGCCCCCACAGCCCCCCACTCCCAGCCTCACGCACCAGGTCAGCCAGCGGCGAGAGGTACATGCTGATGGTGAAGACGCTGCAGAAGAGCCCCAGGCGCGCCAGGCGCGTTTGTGCGTCGCCGATCAGGAGGGTGAAGTAGCTGTAGCCGGCGGCCAGCACGGCCAGGAGCAGCAGGCTCTGCAGCAGCACAGGGCGCTGGGGTACAGAGGAAGGGGACTCTCAGGGTGAGGGTTCCCCCATGTGTCCCCCCCTAGTCGACCCCGACAAGCCAGCTCCCACCTTGGCGGGGCTGTAGTAGAGGTAGGCCAGGATGTAGAGGGTCTGCAGCGCCGCCCCGACGACGTTGACGGTGATGAGGGTCCAGTCCTGCTTCAGGCAGCCGTAGCCCAACCAGCTCAGGTTGCTGCGGGGCGAACAGCACCGGCGCTCGCTGCTGTATCCCACCACCACGGAACCCCCCCAATAGTGTGTGACCCCCCTCCCCGGGCTCATCCCGCCGTACTTGACGTCCGTAGTGAGGAAGGGCAGGAACTGGATGTTCTCCACGCTCTTGGTCGCCAACATCTGGCGCAGGTCAGACCTAGAGGGGAGGGGAGCGGCTTCCTGGTGGGCACCACCCGTGCAGCCAGCAAGCCCCCCCTCAAACATGCACCCTGAAATACCTCCAGCTCCCCCCTCCCTGTGCTTGTGAGCCCCTTCCCCAGCCCCTACACCCCCAGCGCCCCCCACTTTGTCTTTTGTCACCCCCAGCCCCTCCCAACCCAGCCCAGTGCTGCTGCACTGCACCCCCCAAACACCCCCTCCCCGCACCCCTCGAATGGCACCCGTGCCGTCCTCACCGCACCCCCAAACCCTCCGCGCCAGCCCTCAACGGACCCCCCTGCACCCCCAAACCGGCGCCGGTGCCCCCCCCCCCCCGTTGCACCCCCGGTCTGGTCCCGCTGTGTGTGCGGGTCCCGGTGCCACCGGGCGCTCACAGGCCGGTCGCGAACATGGCCAGGGTGCAGGCGAGGCAGGCGGCGGGCAGCAGCGGGGCCATGCCGGTACCGGCACCGGGCACCGGAGCGAGGGCGGAGCTGCCTGCCGCGGGGCGGGGCGGGACGGGACGCACTACCGGGGAGGGACCGGCCGCCGCACCGGGCGGGGGAGGGCGGTCACCGAGCGAGAGCGGAGCCCGAGAGCACGGCGAGGGGCAGGGGATGGCCCCGGGGGTGCAGCACCCCGGAGCGGGGAGCTCACCCCCCGGGACTCTGCACCCCCGGGTCCCCCCGCCCCCAAATCCCCCGTCCCTGGGGGAGTCACACCTCCGCAGGAGCCTGCACCCCCGGGTCCCCCCCGCCCCCAAACCCCCATCCCTGGGGGGGGGTCACACCTCCGCAGGAGCCTGCATCCCCGGGGTCCCCCCGCCCCCAAATTCCCCATCCCGGGCGGGGTCACATCTCCTCAGGAGCCTGCATCCCCGGGGTCCCCCCGCCCCGAAATCCCCCATCCCTGGGGGGGGGGGTTCACACCTCCCCAGCAGCCTGCACCCCTGGGGCCCCCCCCGCCCCGAAATCCCCCATCCCTGGGGGGGGTGTCACATCTCCCCAGGAGCCTGCATCCCCGTGGGGTCCCCCCGCCCCCAAATTCCCCATCCCGGGGGGGGTCACCGATCCCTGGGGAGGTCACACTTCCACAGGAGCCTGCACCCCCCGGGGCCCCTTCGCCCCCCAAATCCCCCATCCCTGGGGGGGTCACACCTCCCCAGAAGCCTGCACCCCCCGGGGTTCCCCTGCCCCAATCTCCCCGATCCCTGGGGTCATACCCCCCTGCCACCCCACCTCCCCAGGACCCTCCATCCCCGGCCTCTCCCAGCCCCGTGACCCCAACACCCCGAGGTCCCCCCTCCCCAGGGACACACCGCCCCACTGCGGGGGGGGCTGCGGTCAAGCCAGGTCGTGCCCCTCTCGCCCAGCCCCGGGGGCTCCGGCAGGGTCCGTCCCCTGGGAGCCGCCGCTGCCCCCGGGGCTGAAACTGGTCCCAGTGAAGGAGGGGGAGGAGGAGAACCCCCCCTTTCCCAGCTCCTGGGAGGGCTTTGTATCACCAGATAAAAACAAGCGATAGCGCCAGCCCCGCTGTGGCACTTTTCCACTTCAAAGCCCTGTGCAAACACCAGCCAATTAATTAATTAACCAGCACAAATGCCCCTACATGGGCCATTCCTCCTGCCAAGGCCGGGCACTGCCAGGAGAGCCCAGCCCCACGGCGGGAGGGACAAGCCCCTTGTCCCCCCCTTTCCCCCCTCCCCGCAGCCCCAGGTGCTCTGGGTGGTTTTTTGTTATTTATTCAAGACAATCGTATAAAAACTCCTGTTACAAAGCTGTACAAATCTGTGCGGGCACAGCACCCTGCGCGGGGCGGGGGGGGGACCCCTCTGGCACCTGGCAGAGGGGAGGGGACAGTCCAGGGTGCAGTGAGCACTGCCCCAGGGTACGGGGAAGGGATGAAGAATGGGGAAGGGGCACAGCACGGTGGGGAAGGGGAGGTCTCCCACAGCCCCGCTCCCAGCGCCGGAGATGCCACGGGGTCCGCAGCCCCCCGGGGTGTTGCAGTAGCCCTGCGTCCCCGCCTGCGGGACACATCACAGTCCAAATCCAGAGCGGAGACCCCTGTGGGCAAGCTCAGCTCGTGGGGCAGAGGTGCCAGCCCCCTGCTGCCCTCCAGTCCGGGGCACCCGCAGCCCCTCCAGCCCCAGGCTCCCGCTCAAATCTCCGGCTGCGGGACCATCCCTCCTGCGAGGAGCTGGGGCGGCCCCGAGGGTTTTGGCTGCTCAGCTCGGCCCCCTAATACTGACAAATCCTTTCCTTGCGCGGGGCCCATCGCCCCAGGGCACACGCCGAGGACCACGGGAGGGTCCCCGAGCATCCCAGCTCCATCCCTGCAGCCACAGCCTTGGTCCGTGCGGGCACGGCTGGGGGGGTCTCAAAGTCCCTGCGGCACCAGGAGGGGCAGAAGGAAGCTGATGAAGGTGAAGGGGCTGCTGCCCCGCATCGCCGAGTTCTGCCCCACGCTCCTCAGCACATGTGCTGCTGCGTCATCTGTGGTAAGAGAGGAGCCGTGAGGGAGGGGCTGCGCCCCGAGACAGCAGCACATCCCCCCGACCCCGCGCAGGGGCCACCGCCAGCCCCCCCCAGGAGAACAGCGGGGCTCAGCCTGCCTCTCCCACCCGCCCAGACCCGTCCGCCTGCCTGCAGCCACCGACCTACCTGCCTGGATCCTGCCTTTCTGGGTAGCAGCAGGGACAGGCGGTGCCTGAGCTGCAAAAAAAACAAGGGGTCAGGCCGGCAAAGGGAAGCAAGCCCCCCGGTTCCCCCGCCCAGCCAGGTTTCACGAGGGGCTGTCACCCCACGGCACCTTGCCGGCAGAGCCGTGCGCACCCACACCCCGGCGCTGGCGTGGGGCCACGGCCTGGCCATGACTCAGCTCAGGAAAGGCCGAGCCGGGCACCGACGCCGCAAGCGGAAAGCGTGGGGTGAGGGGGGGGCACAAGTGGGACCCAGGGGGTACCGGGCGATACTCACTGCCTTTCGCAGTCACCATCACCTTCAGCTTCAGGCACGCTTCGCCGTGGTGGTGGATGGGTTTGGCTGCAAGGGAGCACGCGGGTTAGGTGGGGTGGGGGGGGACACCCCAGCCCCGCGGCAGCCCCCCCGGGCACTCACAGATGTAGTAGTAGCTGTGCCCCTCCTTGAACTCCTTGCCCAAGGTGAAGGGGGTGAAGCGTTGGAACTTCTCGGAGAACTTCTCGGGGCCGTGCAGGGCGCTGGGTTTGTTGCACTCCCAGCGGATCTGCTCCTTGGAGCGGGGTTTGCAGCTCTGGAACTCCTCCAGCTCCACCAGGTAGAGGGTGTAGCGCTCCATGGCGCGGGGGTCCGCGCTCCCCTCCTCGTAGTGCGGGCAGATGATGTCCAGGTAGTCGTTGAGGTGCACCTCCACCGTGTAGTCGCTGAGGAACCTGCGGCGGGAGGCGGGCAGGGGTTGGCTCCAGTGGGGAGACGTGTGGGGGGGCCCTTCCTCTGCACCCTAAATCACAGCCCCCCCCCGATTAGCAAGCGGCCTCAGCTCCTCGGAGCAACCTTTGGTCCAGGTTTCCCTGCCTGGAGTCCCGCAGCGCCCAGGTTGTTTTTTTTAGGGTCCCCTCGCAGTGAGGGCACCCCTTTTCCCAGCGCTCCGCCGCCGCCCCAGCAGCCGGGGAGTAGGGAGGGGACACGCTGGGACGCGCACCCTGCCCGTGGGGCGGCCGGCCCTGCTGCTCCCCACACCTCAGCCGGGGGGGGGGGACGACAACAAGGGGGGGTGCAAGGGAGGAATTGGCACCAGACGAGGGCCTCCCCTCACCTCGACCAGGCCCTGCATCCCCTGGAGGGGGGGTCCCACTCACACAACGAGGGGACAACACACAGCCCTGCACTCCGGGGGGGTCCTATAGCTTGGGGGGGGGGGACACCCCGGCAGCCTGGGGGTCACAACTTGGAGGTGGGGGGGGGCCCTTCAAGCCAAAGAGATCACTCCTACAGTACGGGGCAGGGGTTTGTGCCTTGGGGGGGCCACCCCCACCCTCGGGGGGTCACGCCTCAAGGCGGGGGGGGAGTCACCCGGGAGGGGTTCACCCCTAGCGAACCGTGAGGTCGGTGCGGGGCACATGCGGGGAGCTAGGGGGGGGGGAGGCTATGGCTTCCAAACCGCCCCCCCCCCACACACACATCCTGCCCGGGAGCCGGGGCCAGCCCCGTGTTTGTCAACAGCTTCCCCGAGCCCCGGCGCCGGGGCTGGCGCCGCGCCCCCCCCGCGGGGAAGGAAGAGGCCCCGCTCCCGCTCGGCCCTGGGAACGGAAAGGGCCCCCCCCAGCTCCCCGGGACCCCCCCCGCTCCTCGGGCCGCACCTGGACCGGCCGCGCCGCTCCCCGGGACCGCCCCGCCGGGCTCCAACAGCGGCGCCGCCAGCCCGAGCTCAGCCCCGAGCTCAGCCCCGCCAGCCCCGAGCTCAGCCCCGCCAGCCCCGAGCTCAGCCCCGCCAGCCCCGAGCTCAGCCCCGCCAGCCCCGAGCTCAGCCCCGCCAGCCCCGAGCTCAGCCCCGCCAGCCCCGAGCTCAGCCCCGCCAGCCCCGAGCTCAGTCCCGCCAGCCCCGAGCTCAGCCCCGCCAGCCCCGAGCTCAGCCCCGCCAGCCCCGAGCTCAGCCCCGCCAGCCCCGAGCTCAGCCCCGCCAGCCCCGAGCTCAGCCCCGCCAGCCCCGAGCTCAGCCCCGCCAGCCCCGAGCTCAGTCCCGCCAGCCCCGAGCTCAGCCCCCCCCGTCCCCAGGCTCGACCCCAGCCCCACGGAGCCTCTGCTCCCGGACAAAGGCGGCCGCGGAGCGCTCAGCCCCGGCGGGGGGGGGGGAAGCGGTGCCGGTGCGCGGGGCACTCACCGGGGGTTGGAGCTGTTCCAGAACACGGTGTGCCGCTCCACCGGCGCCGCCCCGCACAGCCCCGCGGCCAGCCCCAGCAGGGCCAGCGGCAGCCACGGCCGCGCCATCCGCTCTCGGGGCGCGCTGCTCCGGCCGGGCCCCCCCCCCCGCCCCGGGCCCCCGCCTTAAGTACGGCCCCGCCGCCCCGCCCGGCCCCGCCCCGCGCACCGGCCCGAGACACAACAACAACACCGGGCGGGGAGGGGCGGGGGGGGGTTCCCCGCTCTCCCCGCACCCCCAGCGGCAGCACCCCCGGGCGGGCGGGGCGCGCCCCCTGCGCCTGGGTGGCCACGGAGGGGTGTCCCCCCCCCGGAGGGTCCGGCTGGGCCGGGGGTCTTAGTCTTTCTCCACTGCCCACCAAGGGAAACCCCTTCGCACCGTGGGAACCCCCTTCTCCGAGGTGTGGGGGGACAGCGGGAAAGGGGGGGGCTGGGGGCAGCAGGGACAGCCCCCCCCCAGCTCCCTCCTCCCGTGTGGCCTCACTGGCTGCCCCTCTTACCCCAGGGCTGTGGCCGAACCCCCCGCACATCCTCAGCCCCGCTCGGGGTTTGCTCGATATTGTGAAATTTGCCCCCCCCCCCGGGCTGCGGGCGCATCGCGGGGCACGTGGCAGCTCTGGCTGTCGGCCCCCGACACCCCCGTCTGCCCCCGCCACCCCCGTCTGCCCCCGACACCCACCCGGCCTTGTCGAGCGGCGCGAGGATGCTTCTCGCCGCCGGTGTTGAAGCGATAACTCAGCCCCGCATTTGCAAAACAACTTTCCTCTTGTTTATTACATAATGATCCATTGATTGTGGGTAATGTTGCATGCCCGCCGCTGCAGCCGCGCAAGCGGCGCTCCCCTGGCACGCCAGAGGGGCTCGGGCAGGCACCGGCACCGCGGCCGTAACCGCAGGGCGGCCGTGGGCTCCCGCGGGCCGTGGTGCTGGGTGCCCCCCACGCCTGGGTGCCCCTCACATCCCACCCACGTCCCATCCCCTCTCCTCCCACCCTTGGCTGCTTCTCTTTCGTCCTCCCTGGTTGTAGCCAGGCCCGGCATCACCCCAAGTGCCGTCACGATGGCTCGAGGCCTCCTGCTCCCCCTGGGCAGCCAGCACTGCTGGGGCTTGTGCCAGGGAGCCCCTCCTGGAAGGACCCCCAGGGCTGGCACGAGCGAGCCGCAGGGACGGCGGCGGGAGCCGGTCACCACTGCAGCTCCTACCCTCCTCGATGGGCTCCCAGTATCCCCCTGTGGCACACGCCAGCTGCCCTTGTGTCGGTGTCTGGGGAAACTGAGGCAGGAGCAGCCAGGAGGGGGCTGCGCAGCCCCTGGCAGAGCCCAGCGGCTGAGACCATCCCCCGGCAGCGCTGGTGTGAGTCCTGGTGGGGGACAAGCCTGCCGGGGCCCCACACTCCCTCCCATGGCTTCCCCACCGCCATGGCCACCAGCCCCCAGGCAGGACCACTGCCAGCACATGGGGATGGGGCTGGGAGCACGGCCACGGAGACCCGGCCTGGCCCACGGTGAAAGGACAGTGCCAGCACCGGTGCCTGGATGTGGTGGGGGAAAGACACGCACATGTCCCCTCCTGGGGACAAGCTGGGGCTGGGGGTGCCCCGTTACCCCGTGCTTGACAGTGGGGGACGAGCCGCCGTTGGGTCAAGGTTGACGGTGTCCCGTGGAGGGTGGGCGCGGGGGGGGGGGGCAGCGGTGCCGGCGCACGTGCGCGCGGTCACGGCCACGCCGTGGGACAGGATCGGTGCCCGCACAGGCACGGCCCCGGCCGCGGTTCGCGGGACAAAGGTGAAGCCATTTTGCGCCGTAAACACTCGGGGCGCAGCGACACGAGGCAGGTGGGGCCGGCCAGAGGCCGCGGAGCTCGTGACAAATGCTTTATGGTTTCTCAGCTCGGGACACCCCAAACACTGCCTGGGCTGACGTCACCGTCGGCGAGGCTGGGGGAGGAAGAGGAGCCGTCCAGTGCGCGGCCGGGAGCGAAGGCCATGGTGACGCGCGGTGCCGGCTGCGTGCGGCCGCGCAGGTAGGCACGGCCCAACGCCAGGCTGCGCACGGCAGAGCCGCGTCCCGAGGCCAGCCGGCCACGCCGGGCGCTCACGCGCTCTCGGCCGGAGAGCAGGATGCATCCAGCCCTGCCCGGGGAGGACGGGCGCTGCCGCCGCGCCATGCGAAGCCACGTGTCACACCCCGTGCCCGGAGCCAAACCCGCTGCTGGGGCTGTCGAAGCCCCTCTGGCACCCGAGCCTCAGCGCTGGGGTCCCCAAAAGGGACGGGCAGGGATTGGGGACCTCCTGTACTGGAACGCCGGGAGCCTCCCAGCCGGTGCCCGCGGGCACGGAGCGGAGCAGGGCTGGGCGGCCGGTGCCCGCCGGGCTGGCCGTGGTGCCACGCGCGCACCGGGGAGTGGTGCCAAGGTCTGGGCGAATGGCAGGAGGGACTTTTGCGAGCGGAGCTCTCTGTGCTGGGCGCTGGCTCGGTCCCCTGTTCTCTGCCACAATGTGCCACGACGCCCCGCAGCCCACCGGGCATGTGCTGCCGCACCAGGACAGGGTCTGTGGCCAGTCCTGGGGGGGGTTACGGGTCTGGGCAGCGCGGGGTGATGCTGCTCCATGTCGTGCTCATCCTGCCCAGGTACTGGGTGACACCCCAAGTGCCCAAGGGGGGCACAGGGCAGGGTCTCCAGGCCCAGAGCGGGCCAGGCCTGCGGGAGCGCGTCAAGGGGGGCACGCGGGGAGCGCGGCGCCTGCCGGGAGCGCTCGAAGGACCCGTCTGACGGGTTCTCCGGCTCTTTCCGCACCCGGACAAGCCCGGGCCGGCGGGACGCCTGAGCCACCGCCCCAGCAGCGCCGGCTGGGGTGCGGGGAGAGCAGCCCCCCCGCGCCGACGGCCATGGGGAACCCCCGCATCCACAGCTCGCTCGTCCCCGCCGGGAGAGGGGCCGCAGCCCCCCAACGCGCTCCCACGCTGGGGGGACAGCGGCTGCTCCTCTTCCCTGGGGGCGCTGGGCCCCCTCAGCCCCAAGGGCTGCAGGGTCTGGACCCTCAGGGCTGCTCCCCTGCAGCCGCTGGGGGGCTGGCTGGGGGGGGGTGAGTGCACCCCACTCCTCCGCAGACCCAGTGTCACCCCCCTTTAGGTGTGACCCCACCCAAGCAGGTCCCAGGCACGACCCCCTCCCCACACACGCCGTTGCCTCGCTGGAGGCACCGGTGGGGGGCAGCTGAGGGTGTCCCCCCGGTCCCACGGGAGTTGAACTCAGACAGGCGGGTGCCCGATCCCCCCCCACCCCGACGCCAGCAAGCGCTGGCATGCCCGGTAGAGCCCGACGCGCCGGGGGGGTGACGGGGGGATTCCCGTGCGGCACATGGCGGGGGTCTGCCCACGGCCACTCCCCTCGTGCAGCCATTGAGCACAGAGTGGGGGGCTCTCCTGCCCCCACCCAGGACCCCTCCCTGCCAAGAGCCTTGCCCAAGCCCACACCATCCTTACCGACACCGCTGCCCGCTGTCCGGTCGTCCTTCCGTCCCACCGCGTCGCTGCTGCGTTCTCCACATCGGTGCCCGGGGGTCCACAGGGAGCAGAGCCAGCGCCGGGGGGGGACACCTCGCATCCCCCCGGGATGCCCTCGCTGCCGGAGGTGCCGAATCTGTGGCTGGAGCCATCGTGCCGTGGCCGGCGAGTCGGGTGACGCAGCAAAGGTGGGCGCCGACCCCCTACCCAGGCTGGAGCCCCCCGCACCGGAGGGCAGGGCCGGGAGCGCCACACGCCGCCGTCACAGGGGTCGTTGGTTTTTTTTCTTTTTTTAATCCTTTTATTATTTTTTTTTTAATAGACTAAGAGCAGAATATGAAAATCACCAGCCAAAGCACTTGAAAAAAAGGTCGAGATCGTTTGTTGTTTTTTGTTTTTGTTTCGTTTTTGTTTTTGTTTTTTTTTCCCCAAAAAGTGTCTGTGCGTTTGCATAGGTCGGGTCTTCACGGAAGACGAGGAAAAATCCAACACGTTCGACTTATGTACAAGCCAGCCCGGAGCCGGCGCCGCTGCCTATGGTACAGTATAGATATATCTCTATAGTCGCTCTCTGTACAGTATGTATAGATCTCTATATAGGTATGTACAGGCTGCCCCGCCCTGGGGGTCCCTGCCCTCACCCGGCATCGCCCCCCCAGCTCCGGGGCGCCGGGTGGGCTGCGGGCAGGGCTCGGCGCTGCGGGACGGCGTGGCGCGCGCGGCAGCGCCGCGGCGCTTCCCCCTCCGCCCGATCCGGGCAGGGGGCTGCGGTGCGGGGGCGCGGGGGTCCGGGTGCTCCCCGCCGGCTCCGAGGAGGGGCGGCGGGTCGGGGGGCCCCCCGCGGGCGCCGGGAGCTAGGAGGCCAGCAGCGTCATGAGGAAGAGCGCGGCGGCCACGGCGAGGGGCAAGTGTTCCCGCTTGGGGCTGGTGCCGCTGATGCTCTTCTCCAGCTTGGGCATCTCCGGGTTGAAGTTGTCTGCGGAGGGAAAAAAAAAAAAAAAACAAGATGGTGAGGGGGGGGCAGCCCCGAACCCCCAAGCCCCGTGGGGGACCCCACTCACCCAGGTCCTCGATCTTCACCTCGGGCCGCAGCGTGAGCTGCGGGAGGGTGGGCGCCAGCTTCTCGCCGGAGTGCGACGCTGCGAGGGGGAGAGAGGGGACGCCTTGACCCTGTGCCGCAGCCCCCCCCATCCCGTCCCACCACGAGGGAGGGGGGGCTGGAGGGGATGGGGGACCCGGTGGCAGGCCATGCGGTCCACCCCTCGCCCGCGGCCCCCCCGGACACCAAAAGACACTTACTAGAGGCGCAGCACACGAAGACCTTCATCTTCAGGCAGGCTCGGCGGTGGTTGTGCGTCGGCGTGGCTGAAAAGCAAGAGGGGTCTGGGGGGGGCTTCGCAGTGTGTCTGGGGGGGTGGGTCCCAGCCCCGGGTACCCGGAGGTTCGGTGGGTTTGGGCGTGGTGGGGTCCAGCCCTGCATCAGCACCCGACATCCCCACCCTGAGCCAGCGCCCCAATCCCACACCAGCACCCTGGTTTTTGCACCCACGTCAGCACCCCGTGACCCTGCAGCCCCACCCGGCTCCCCCTGCACCCCCAACAATCCCCACGGCCCCGACTCACCCCTGCATCACACCCCACACCCCCCTTCTTCCACCCCATGGCCATCCCTGAGCTCAGGGTGCCCGCTTTCGGGGGGGGGGGGAGGGGCAGGTTGATTTGGGGGGGGGTGGGACCGGCTGGGGCAGGGCAGGGCGGGGGCTGCGCGGGGACCCCACGTACAGATGTAGTAGTACTCCTGCCCCGCGCGGAACTCGTAGCCCAGCGAGAAGGCGCTGTAGCGCTGGAACTTCTCCGAGAACTTGATGGGGCTGTGGGGCGCGTGGGGCCAGTTGCACTCCCAGCGCTTGAAGCCCTGGCTGGTGTTGCAGGTGCGGTAGCCCTCCGCGTTCACCATGTAGAGCACGTACTGCTCCAGCCGGTGCTCGGGCACCGAGGCGTTGTAGTGCGGGCAGTAGATGTCCAGGTAATCGTTGACGTTCACCTGCACCGTGTAGCCCTCCCGCCGCAGGCTGCAAGGGAAAAGGGGGGGACGGGGAAAGCGTCAGGACGGACCCTGCACCTCCCAAAAAATACCCCCCCCCCTCCTTGAAGGGACTTTGAGATTGAGGTCCCAGAGCTGGAGCGTGTCCAGAGAAAGGCCACGAGGATGCTCAGAGGAGCATCAGAGGAGTGTGAAGGCTGAGAGAGTTGGGGTTGTTCAGTCTGCAGAAAAGGGTCCGAGGAGACCTTATTGTGGTTTCCAGCATCTCAAGGGGGCTACAAGAAAGCTGAGGAGGGGCTTGTTAGGATGTCAGGTGGTGACAGAACTAGAGGGAATGGATTGAAGCTGGGGATGAGTCGATTCAGATTGGATGTGAGGAAGAAGTTCCTCCCCATGAGGGTGGGGAGACCCTGGCACAGGTTGCCCAGAGAGGGGGTGGAAGCCCCGTCACTGGGAGTTTTTAAGATCAGGCTGGATGGGGCTCTGACCAGCCTGACCTAGTGGGGGATGTCCCTGCCCATGGCAGGGGGCTGGAGCTAGATGATTCTCAAGGTCCCTTCCAACTCTGACAATTCTGTGATTCTATGATGACCCCGGGGCGGGCAGTGGAGTCCCCCTGCTCAACCTTTATGTGGACTCACCAGGAGCCCCCCCACGCAACCTCAGCGCCACGGACCCCCCGTGCAGCATCGCCGGATTGGGGTGGGAGGGACGCTGCCGGGCACGGGGGCGCCGGGTGCCAAGCCACCCGTGTGGGAGGGATCCCCGCGAGAGCACGAGACTGGGTCCCGCCGGGAAGGTGCTGGTGCCAGGAGGGGACAGACAGCGGGACAGACAGACCGACCGATGGGGACGCTGCAGGACACAGCTCCCGGTCTTCGCGTGGGTGTGCGGGGAGGGGCGCGGGACCCCCGCCTTTCCTGGCTCCGTAAGCCTCGAGCGGACCCACCGCGGCCCCGCCACGCGCCGCGGCTCAGCGAAAGGATTTCTCACCCTGCTCCAGCTAATCCCGTTAGTTCGTTAATGCCGTAAAGGGTGGCCCTGGGGGAGCCTCATTTACATTGATTAGGAGCGGCAATCCCCTCAGATCCACTCAGGAGAGGCTCCGCTGGCTCCTAATCCGCGCCCGATGGAAATCCCGGCCGCGGTAATCCTCGCCGCCGCGCTGACCCGCTGCTCCCGCCAATTAATTACGAGCCGGCGCTGCGAGGCGCTGGCTCTGCACCGAGCTGCTGCGGCAGCACCGGACCCTGACCGGACCTCGCTCCGCTGCCCCGCTCAGCGACGGCGCTGCCCCTGTGGCCCCCCCAGCTGAGTCGAGGGGGTCTCTCGCCTGTGACGCAGAGCATGCTCGCTCTAGATGGGACCCCTCCCCAGGCCCATCTGGGCAAACCGGGGTCTCCGAGCCAGCACTTGGGGTCCCTGAGCCAATGCTTGGGGTCCCTGAGCCAGCACTTGGGGTTCCTGAGCCAATGCTTGGGGTCCCTGAGCCAGCACTTGGGGTCCCCGAGCCAGCACTTGGGGTCCCTGAGCCAATACTTGGGGTTCCTGAGCCAATGCTTGGGGTTCCTGAGCCAGCACTTGGGGTCCCTGAGCCAATGCTTGGGGTCCCTGAGCCAACACTTGGGGTCCCACCCCCCTTTTCGAGGTTCCCTGGCAGGGCTGGGCAGGCATCAGGCAAAGCCGCACACGCAGACACCCCACCCTGCACAACCGCCCCCGGCGCCGTTCGGGGAGCCCCGGCACCCCGCCGGCACCCGCGGCACCCCAGAACCCAAGGGGGGACGCCGTCAAGGTGGGGGGGCCCAAGCAGCACCCCTTCCCCACCCAGGACCGCCGCCGGCCCGGGGGTTCCGTGGGGGTCCGCCCGCAGAGCTCGTCACCCGTGGGGCAGGGAGCGCAGCCCCACGCGGCACCTCCCTCGCCGCGCAGCCGCTACTCCCCGGCCCTGCCCTGGCACCCGCCAGCGAGGTGCTGAGGCAGCCACCCTTGCTCCGCGGGGCGCAGGGACCTTTCATCTTCCCCTCTTTGATGTGGTGGGAAAAGGGGGGTGTGGGGAGGACGGAGAGACGGGGGGGGGTGTGCAGAAAAAGGCTTGTTATTAAAGAAATGGCCCCGAGGAGAAAATTGCAATTAATTCCGTGCGGGACGCGGGGCTGGGACGCCGGTGTGCCCCGAGACGGCTGCCCCGCGCCGGGGTGGGCGCTGGCACCCCCTGCTCACCCCAGGGTCTCTGCACCTGCAGGAGCGACGCCTGGGTGTGTGCCAGGGAGCTGAAACCCCCACCCACCCCCTGGCACCCCAGGGGACCCCACGCTGGGGCTCATTAAGGAGCGTGGCTCCTGATAAACAGCCTCCTCGCTAACAAGTGCTGCACCAAGGTGTTCCCCCCTGGGTTGGGGCACAGCGACACTGTGATGGGGAGGCCACAGGGTGAGCCCCACGGATGTCACCAGTGGGGATACCAGCGTCGTCACCAGCTGGGAGGGGCCGCAGGACAGCCCCAAATGGGCAGAGCTATGGGGCCACAGAGGCCCACGGCACATCCAGGGGACTCCGGCAGCACCCTTGGCCACGTCGTGTCCCTGCCACGCTCGGCTCCTGCAGGCTGACCGGCGGTCCTGTGGGCGCAGAGCAGCAGTCCTGGCAGCTGGGTGCCCCAAATCCCCATGGCCACGACGCCGTCGCCCTGAGCTCTGCTTGCGGCGCCATCCGGCAGCGCGGTGCGGGCAGAGCCGCGTGCCCGACCCAGCCCCAGCAGCAGGCAGGGAGCTCGCGCACGCTGGTTTTGGGCAGAAGGATGGGAACCGACACCCAGAGAGCGAGGGTCTCACCCACCCCAGAGCGGGCAAGGGCCGCCCGGTCCCCACCAGCCCCTGGAAGCCCCAGCAACAGCCGACCTGGGTCAGGATGGATCCCCCTGGTGGGGCTGGCCGGGCCCAGCGGGCTCCAGCAGCACCCGAAGGGTTAAGCGCGGGAGCGGAACGGGCAGCATCACTTCTGCACGACTGCATTTTTAGAGCAGGGCTTTGCAAGGCAGTGGTACCTTCCAGCAGCCTGTCGACGCCGGGCAGATGGATGTCCCCTGGCAGAACCGTCCCGAGCGCAGGCTGGGCTCGGCGCCCACCGGCCCCGCACCGGCGGGACCCCGGTTACCTGGAAAGCCACGGCCACCGGTGAGCCGGGCGGCCGCTCCGCTCCCACCTGCCGCGATAAATCCGCTCGGCAGCGCCTGGTGCACTGCAGCATGCCCCGGCGGCAGCGGCGCGGGGGGGGCCCGGACCCCCACCGGGACCCCCGTGCTGCAGCTGCTTGTCCCCACCGCGCGGGGAAGGCAGGGAGGGCGGCGGGGCCGGAGGCGGATTTGGCATCGCACCTTGGCGATGCCAGCGGTGAGGACCAGGGTAACGCGGGGACGTCCCCTGATGGGGGCGACGGCATGAGGCCCCCCAGCACCGGGTGCCAAGGCAGACCGCCCCCCCAACCCCAAGCCCAGCCCAGCCGGGCCCTTTGTTCGGCCCCGGCAGCTTCGCCTTTCCGGCGCATCCGGGCCCCATCGATCAGCCGGCAAACAAAACAGTGCCATTGATTCACGCCGTCCCTTTCCAAGTCACCCCGCGCGGCAGCGAGAGGCGAAGGCGCATCGATCGCCACGGCCGGTCGGTCCTCCCCGATGGACGGACGGACAGACCGACACAGACGTCCTGCCCAGGCGCCCGTGCCCACCGCTCCAGCGCAGATCCCCCCCCTCCTCAGCCCTCGCCGCCGTGCCAGCCCTCCCCACGCAGCAGCGCTGCACAGTCACGGCGCCCAGACGGCCACGCACACGCGCGCTGGCTCGGCAGACAGCGCCTGCGACGCAGCCCACGCGCACGGGTGGCACGGCGCGGCCCCCCCCCCCCCCGCCTCCCCCAGCATCCCCCCAAACTCAAGGCGCAGGTGCAAAAGGCATCACCGGCACATGGTGTCCCCCAAGGCCACCCCTTCACACCTGGAAATCGGAGTGATGGGGGCTGCTCGCCGAGGAGGAGGGGGTGGGCGATGGCACCGCGTTGCCACATGGCAGCCCTCACCCTGGGGGGGGTGAGGATGGCTCTTCCTGAGCACCCCAGGACCCCCAGCATCCCCAGGTGCCCCCCACACCCCCTGTCCCTATTGACAGCCACGCGATCCCTCTAATCCCCGCTAAAGCCTGTACCTTCCCGCTTTGCTAACAAGATCAATGAGGTTTCTAATTGGGCTTTAATTAAACAATCAATCTGCAACCAGTGACTCAATTACCAGCCCGGGCAGGAGCGGGTGGCTCCAACCCTGTTGCACCCGGGGACAGCCCCCGCACCCGGATGCCGCGGCCCCTTCTCCCACGGGATCCCGGCAGGTCCCGGCTGCGCCGCCCGGGCGCGGTGACTCATGGGGCACAGCACTCTGTGCCCCCCCCGGGGCAGTAGCTCCCCACAGCCAGCACCCACGGGTGGCCAGGGGCTCTGTGCCCCATGGGGACCAGCAGGGGGGGGCACAGGTGTGGGGTGGGGGGTGGCAGAGCCCCTAGCCCACTCGGGGACGCCACAGCCGGTGGGGTTGGGGGATCAGATGCTGAGAGGCGTAACCAGCACCTTCTCACCAGCAGCCCCACAGCCAGACACAGCCCCACGGGTGGGGGGGAAGAACAGCCCCTCGTCGGGCACAACTGCCCCGTGTCCCTCAACACTTCTGCTGGATGACCCCAGGACCCCCCAGGGCAGAGGGATCCCTCCTGCCACAGGCGACGGCGTCCCCAGCCCCACGACGCTGGGCTCGATGATCTTGGGTCTTTTCCAGCCTCGATAATTCTGTGATTCTGTAACGGGAGGGAGGGATGTGGCCGGGCATGGCCCCCGTGTCATGATCCAGCAACCCCAGAGGACCCCAAAACCCAGGTTTCCCCCCCCCGGCCCCCGCCGTGGTCACGGAGCGGGGAACGCGGCTCTGCTCCCGCGCGAGATGCTCCCCGGGGAGAGGCTGCTCCTCGGCGCAAGGGCTCTCGAGAGCCTGCGCCTGCTCCCACCGCCTGGAACACAAGAGTCAGCCAGATAAAAGCCGCCCTGAAGAGGCGAGCGTGGCGGCACTGCCGGCGCTTGGAGGGGCTGCGCGCGAGGCTGGGCCCTCCCCGTGCACAGGTGGGCTCCGACCCGGCTGCCTCGGCCAGGCACCAGCACCCCACGTACCCCCGTCTCGCAGCCTCCCCCCCACAGCACCAGAGCCCGGGGTGCAGCACCGCTCCCCCCAACCCGTTCTAGGGGTGTGCACAGTGGCTTCGGGGGGAGCTGGCTGTGCCTGTCAAACCTGGGCATCCCGAACACGCAGCAGGGAGGTGGCATCCCACCCGTGTCAGCTCACCAGAGCCTGGGGACACCTCTAGGATCCCCCTGGCCACACACCATAGGGCACCCCAGGAACGCACCCGCCTCCACCCCCCCCGAGTGGGTGAGACGCAGCTGTCCCACACCTTTGCCACGTGCCACCACGCCTGTTACTGGCAGGACTTGGGAGTGGAGGGCAGGAGGATCACCCCGTGCCCCCGGGGTCATGGAGATGACGGACAGACGGACAGTGCAGCCAGACCAACAACCTGCCCGAGCGGGAGCAGGCGCCTCCCCGCTGCCCCGAGCCTCAGATCCCACCTTTGCACCTCCCCTGGGCTTTGCCATCAGGCCCCCTGCACAGGAGGGACGTGCTGCCCCACCGGCGGCTCTCCCGGCCCCATCATCCACCCGTTGCGGTCACCAGGGGACCATGTGCCCAAGGGGGACGAGCAGCCACCGGCTCCCGCACCCCAAGGCCCCGCGGGGACCCTGGGTGCGCTCCATGGGGCAGCCCCTCGCCTGGTCCTCCTGCCGAGGGGGCCACAGGGGCAGCACGGCAGGAGATGCAATGGCTTTTTGGGGTGCCTGGCGCAGCCCCTGAGGAGGGGCCCGCCGCCGAGCCTGCCGACACCCCCCCCTTCCCCAGAGAGCCCCGCGGGGCCGCGCAGGGCTTGTTTATCGCTCTGATTGCAGCGGGGTTGCTGGGATTTGCAGGCTGCGGCCCAGGGAGCCTAATTCCCCCCATAATTTATCTAATCCAGACACTTTGCCGCGCGGCTATAATTGCGGCCGAGCTGCCGCACTGCCTAACAATAAATATCAGCGCTCCGGAGTCCCTGGGACACGTCTCTGCCGCAGCCGCCCCCACCGCGCGCCGCCCGTGCCCTGAGCCGGACGCTCGCAGCCACGCCAGAGACGCGTGCGCAGCGGGCGCGGGCGTCTGGCTGCGACACCCCAGCTCGGCACGGTGGGCGCGTCGCCGGCACCCCCTCCGCCCTGTCCCCCGGGAGGTGCCGGAACAGCGCCGGGGGTGCCGGTGTCGCGTCTCACGGGCGATGGGGTGGGGAGAGGCGGCGGCTGGGTCGTGGCGGGGCGAGAGGGTGGGGGTCGCGGGGAGGGTGCCAACCGCCGAGGTCTTGGCAATGTCACGGTGCGGGGACGACGCCGGCGGGTGAGCCGGGGTCCGGGCAGAGGGATGGCCGAGCGCGGCGGGGCGAGCCGAGCGCCTCGCCATTGTGCTGCGCCTCGGCACGTCGCACACACGCACGATTTATGGGGCCCGAGCTTCCGCCTGGCGACACAATCTCAATGGGAGGGGAAGGAGCCGGGAGAGAGGGGGACGCTCGCTCCCCACACAAAGAAGCGCAGGGGTGTGTGTTGGGGGGGGTACATGACACCTGGGAGGACCCCCCACGCCAACAGGTACCAGGGGATGCTCCGGCTGGGCACATGTCCCCGCCACACCCCTGAGCACTTGCACCAACGAGGGACGGAGAGACGGGTGATCGCAGTGGGGCGCAGCCCCCCATGCCTGGGGAGGGGTCCAGGGACTCGTGGCCCCCCCTGCCCGGGACAAACTCGGTCCAGCCGTGCCCACCGCCACCCCCACACCCGCCCGGTGCCTGCTCTCCACCAGCCCCAGACGTGGGGACCCCGCACCCCACGCACCGGGGGGAGGAGGGGGGGGCGCGGGGGATGGGGTCGGAGCTCCGGGGCACCGACCGCCGACCGCGACGGCTCCCGCCGGCTGTTTCCAGACCTCCGCTCGCATCTCCCCCCATCGCCCCCGCGTTCCCCCCCGGGAGCCCCGAGGGACGGCACCACCGCCCGCCCGGTACCCGTCGGGCCCCCCCCGCGCCGCCGGTGCAGCTCCCGCGCCCAGACAGGGCGGGGGGCGCGTCTGGCGGGGGGGGCCGCTGCAGCGCGACCCCTGGCCCGGCCCTCCGGGAGGGGGGGGAACCCGACGGGCTCTTCTCCCAGCAACACGGTGCCCGCCGCGGGGCGGGTCAGCTCCGTTGGGGAGCGGGGCGGGGGCTCGGCCGCCAGTATCACCGATCCACCGGTGCCCGTACCGGGAGCCCGACCTCCGCCGATGCCCGCGCCCCGCCCGGTAACGCCGCACCGGGGACCCGCCGCCGCCGCAGGTCGGGTCGGTCGGGTCGGACGGGCGGCTCCCCGCCCCGGACCGGCCCCCGCCTCCGCGGGCAGGGCGAGGTGAGCGAGGCCGGGATGGGCATCGCACTGGCACCGGGCGGGGGGGGCGGGGGGGGGTGTCCGTCAGCCCCGCCCGCACCGGCATGTCGCGCGGACACCGGCGCCGGGGGGGTGGAGGGTCCCGCAGTCCCGGCGCGCGCGCCCCCCCCGGCCCGGTATCGCCCCCGCCGCCGATGCGCGCACCCCTCCGCGCCACCCCGCTGGCGGCCGCGCCGCGTCCTTCCCGGCGGGCCCCCCCCTCCACGCCCCGCCCGGCCCCAGGGACGCCTCCCCCCACCTCCTCCGCCCGCCGGTGCCGGTAACCGGCGGCCTCCCCCGCGCCCGCCTCGCACTCACTGCAGGTTGGAGCTGTTCCAGTGCACGGCGTGCCGGTTGCCCAGGGCCCCCGGTAGCCCCCGGCCCGGCAGCGGCAGTAACAGCAGCAGCACCGGGAGCAGGGGCAGCAGCACCGGCAACCGAGCAGCCATCCTGCCGCCGCCGCGGAGCCCGCCGCGATCCCAATGAATGGAGGAGAACCGAGTCGGAGCCGCCCGCGCCCCGCGCCCCCGGCGCCCAGCTCCGCCCCGCGCGCGCCCGCCGCCGCCGCGCCCCCGCGCGCGCGCCCGCCGCCGCCCCGGGGACCGCCTGCACCGGCACCGGCACCGGGCGGCGGGAACGGAGCCGAGCCGGGCGCGGGCGGAGGGTCCCCGCGGGTGGGGTCCCACCGGCATCAGGTGCCACCGGGGTCTCACCGGGGGGGGTGCAACGGGATCGGGTCCCACTGGGATCAGGTGCCACGGGGGTCTCACCGGGACCCCCGAGGGTGGGGGCACCAGGACCGGGTCCCGCCGGCATCAGGTCCCACCGGCATCAGGTGCCACCGGGGTCTCACTGGGACCCCCGAGGGTGGGGGCACCAGGACCGGGTCCCACCGGCATCAGGTGCCATCAGGGTCTCACTGGGACCCCCGCAGGTGGGTGCAGCAGAATCACATCCCACCGACATTGGGGTCTCTCTGGGTGGGAGCGCTGGGGCTTGCAGTGCTGGCCCCCGGCTCTGCGTGGGTGGCAGAGGGTCCTTGTAGTGCTGCTGCCAGCACCATGCGGGTCCCACGTGTTCGCAGAGGGCGGAGGGCACCCTGAGGACAGGGTGCAAGGAGGGAGGGCACCCAGCCTCTTGCCACCGGCATGGGTGGGCTGCTTCACAGCGGCGGCACAAGGCTCTCCCACCCACCCTGCCCCGCCGTGGCACCCACCCACGGGGACAGTCCCCTCGCTCTTCCACACCCCCGCCTCATTTCCCCTCGGGGTTCCATGGGGCAGGGGTACCCGGGGAGCCGGCGGCGGCCCCGGCGACAGTGGGTGCTCCCCGGGTGTCAACCCCCACCGAGCGCGTGGGAAGGGACGGAGCTGGGCGCCAGCTCCAGCCGCCGTCCTCGCCGACATCCCTTAGCAACTGCCGCGCGGCGCCGCGTGCCAGGTGATCCATGCCCCGGCACACGTGTGCGCACACGAGCGCGCCCGCTGCTCGCCATGAGCTCCCACGCGGGAGCGCGCCCCAGCACGTGCACGCCGCCGGCACCGACTCGACGGCCCCTGCTCCGGCCTCGCGCGCGACCCGGAGGTTTGGCAGCCCCGAGATGCTCGCAAACGAAACCGGGGAGGCTGTCGAAAGGCAGCCGGGCTCGCTGAGCCAGGCTCCTCACACCGGTGCCGCCCATTGTTGCGTCCCCGCTGCCCGGCACGGTGGCCCCCAGGCCCCGGCAGGTGACACGGTGTAGCCCTGGGCTCGGTGCTGAGGTTGTGGGGATTTCCTGGCACCCAAAAGCTGCTGGGAGAGCTGCTCCCCCCTCGGGGCCCCTTTTCAGGCTCCCCAGCACCCCTTTGGACGTGGAGATGCTGGAGGGGTCAAAGATGGTGGTGGCCGTGGTCTTGCTGATGCCCCCCAGTCCCACTCAGCACCACGGGGGGGCTCAGCGCTGGGGATGCCCGTGGCAGGGCTGTGCCCCCACCCCCCAGACCCCATCAGTGCTGGTGGCACCTGGGCCCCAAGCCCCCACCGGAGTCCTGCCGGGAAGGGGGAAGGGGCTGGCGGAAGGGCCCCGAGGACCAAAAAAAGCCTCTATTAATTATTCATCCGGAGAAGTGAAGTGAAGAAAACACAACACGTGGAAAAAAGGGCTCTGGCTGGCCTGGGAGGGGGGTGGAGGAGGGGGGAGTGTGGGAAGGGGCAGGAGGGGCTGCAGTGGCCGGGGTACCCAGGTGCTGGAGCGTGGTGGTGGCAGCTCCAGCCTGGTGCACCCTGGGGTTGGGGCATCCCGGGGGGACTGCGCACCTCTGGAAGGGCCCGGCAGCACCGCGCTGCCACCATGGAAACGCCTTGGCTCGGCAAACCCATGGCAACACACACCTCCACATGGAAACACCCCCCCCCCCAATCGTGGCAACGCTGCAGCCAGCACCCGTGCGTCGCCGCGCTCTCTGGGGGGACCCCGCGCCGGCGGCACCCCAATGTGTGGGGCCGTGGTGGGATGCACCGTGGGGACAGAGGGATGCGAGCGGCTGGACGCATCACGGCGCGTGCCAACACGTGGGTGCCAGCACCCACCAGGCATCACCCTCTGGGATTTTGGGGATGGAGCCCGGCCGCGGCAGCCGGCACGCGGAGAGGCTTGGCTGGGATTTGCTGACCGCAGCAGGAGGTGGCATCTGTGGTGGGGATGGCCGGGGGACGCCGCCAGCTGGGTGGCTTCGCCCTCCAGAGGAGATGAGAAGCTTTGAGCTCTCCAGAAGAGCTGGGGCACGAAGCAGCCCTTGGTTCCCCCTTTTTCCTCACCCCACCTCCTCTAGTCCCCACAGGTTTCTGCTTCAAAGCAGGGGGGGACCAGAGCGAAGCCCCCACCCACCAATGGAGCCGGCAGCCATGGGTACCAGCGGTGGCGACTGTGATGCCCGGAGCGGGGGTCCTGGTGCCGCTCGTGCCCGTCAGGGCAGGGGACCCGCTTCGCCCGCCCTGGTTAATATTTAACCGCGGCTTCCTGTGACAGCATGTCGCAACCGCAGAGCAGAGCCGGCATTCAATAAATCATCGCGTCGGGCTGGGAGCCGGCGGGGGGGGGGAACAGGGGGGGGAATGGGGAGGGGGGGGCAGCGGCGGAGCAGAGCCCAGCCGAGCGAGAGGGGGAGCCGATAAATAATTCATTAAATAAATAAACATGGCGAGAGCGCGGGGAGGAGGCAGGAGTGTAACCAAGAAAGGGCTCGGTGCACGCGGGCATGAAATATTCACCAGCCACACCTACACGGCCCCGAACGCACTGAGCTCAGGGCTCCCGACCTGCGGGCAGCAGCCAGATGCCGGCACATGCCCAGCCGGACACGGCAGGGACACGCTAATGTCACGCGGAGCGGCCGGCCGGGGGCACGGGGCCGTGACACCTGGGTCAGGGAGCAGGTAGCCGGCAGCGCTGGCACGTCCACACAGATTCGAGCGGCCCCAGCTCCTGCCAGCTCCTCCTGGCACCGCTTCCCCTTACAAACCGGGCAGCCCCGTGCAGCCCCAGCGCTCGGGCACGCCGCCGCGGTGACAGGGAGCGCACCTGGCCAGCATGCCCGAGGGAGGCTGGCCACGCTCCGCATGCCAACGGGCTCCTGGCCGCCCTGCTCCTCGCTGCCCCTTTTCCTTTTTTTATCCCTGTGTCGGTCTTTAAATTTGAATGAAGGCCTCACGGATGGTCGCGCCGCGTCAGCATCTCGGCGAGCACCGGGCGAGTGCCGCCCCGGTGCGGGCACAGGGTGTGGAGACCCCTCACAGCAAGGGAGAGGGGGGACCCCCAGCCCTAGAGGCATCCCCTGGGACCTCCTGGGGTCTCTTTGGGGCTGGGCTTAGTGATAGCAGCGTGAGCTAGAGCGGGGATGTGGCACAAGGGAGGTGAAGGTCGGTGGCCATGCCATTGGCACCGGACCACCTCCCCGGTGAGCCACAGGTCCCGCCAGAGCGGCTGGAGGGGGGCTGGAGGTGAGCCCTGCTACGCAGGTGGACATGGGGGCAACTCGTTAATTAGCACCTCAGCGCCTTAGTTAATTGACACGGAGCTTGATGGCGCGGGGATTGCAGAGGGGTGTTAATTGCCGAAGCGAAGCCGGTGGCTGGCAGCCCGGCCGCGGCCGTGAGCCGTGCCGGCTGGCGGCGGCCGCGCGGGGCCGGGCTGTCGGAGGAAATCAGCTTCCTCGCGGAGCCACCGGATGAAGCCATGCGTGGCTCCCGGCTCTGCCGCCTGCCAGCCCCGGGGCCAACTCACAGCACAGGGGCTGCTCCCGCCGCTCGGCGCGGAGGAAGCCACATGGTCCCTGCCCTGGGCACTGGGTGCCCGCTCGCCAGAAATGTGGCTCCAGCAGGCTCTGCCGTGCCAAATCCCACCGGCCTCAGGTGTGCGGGCACCTGGAGGTGCCGGGTAGGGGGTACAGGTGCCAGCTCCTCGTGGCTCCCACAGCCCAGGAGCCACAGTCCCCGCACACCACGCCGGCATACGCGGCTGTCCGGTGGTCCCAGGTAGGGATGGGTCACCGCACCGCGAGGCACAGACCAGCGCCCACGCGATGTCACTCTCACCTCGCACCACCCTGTGGCACTGGGGGTGCCGGGCGATGCCGGGATCCCCGATGTCCCCTCTGCTGCGTCCCGTGGCCCTCGTGCCGGTGGCGGGGGCTACCTGGAGGAAGCGCCTGAGTCAGCAGCCGGCACCGGGTGACTCAGCCGGCTCCTCTGCTCTCCTCCCGCGTGGCAAACCTCCCTCCCGGCCTCAAGATCACTCCAATATCATCCACCAGCAGCAGCCCCGGCCTCGCTGGCCCCAGCCCAGCCCCTCCTGCTCCGGCACGGCCACGGCGAGGATGCGCTGGTGGGCACGAGGGCCATGCCGGGAGGGAGCCGTCTGGTGCGTGGCAGGGGCTGGCACCCAGCCCCGCTGCAGCACAGCGGCCACGGCTCCCCAGGGAAGGGACAAGGACACGGAGCTGGGTCCGCAGCCGCCAGTGCTCGGTCTCCTCGGTGCATCACTGTGCTGGCGGGCAGGCGCAGCGCTGGGGTGTTTTGGGACCCGGCTTGCCGGGAGGGGTGTGAGGGGCGATGGGGCTGTTGGCAGAGCATCTGCAGGACCGAGCAGGGACCTGGTCCGCAGTGACAGGTTGGAGTCACCTGTGCTGGTCCAGGATAGTGGTTCCAGAGCCTCCACCAGCCCTGGTGGCAGATCTCTGCTGCCATCACCGGTGCCTAAGTGACGTTAATCCGATCGAGGGGTGACAGGCGGCATCAATATCCTGCTCCCGCCGTACATAGATCACGCCGCAATTAGCAGCTGCGGCCGCCGGGACAGGGAGTGCTGGCAGAGGTGGAAGGGGGTGACACAAGGAGGGGTGCCAGGTTGGGGAAAGATCCACACTGGGTTGTCCCAACGCTCCTGGCCTGACCCTGCAGGCGATGGTGCCGGGGGAACCAGAGTCTCTCGGTGCCAAAATAAGGCTGGGGGTGGTCACAGGGACAAAGGAGCCATCCTGGGGACCCCCAGCTGGTGGTTGACCCCCCCAGCCGGGCCGAGGGGCTGGGCGCAGAGAGCAACCCTGCTCTGACACACGCTTGGTGCCGGGCAGAAGCGTGGGGAAGCAAACGAGCGAATAAATTGGGGGGAAGTGTTGCGGGGCGGGGGCTCGGGATGAAGCGTGCAGGCGTGGGAGATTGCAGGGCCTGAAATATTCATCGGCTCTGACGCGGCGCCCGCCGTCACGCCGGTCGTGAGGGATGGCGAGGGGTCGTTTCAATAATGCATCGCTGATAAAAGGTTGGCGAGAGCGGCCGGGGGCAGCCACGGCACGGAGAATCAGCAACCTGGCGGGGACCCTGGTGAATCCGGGTAGTCCCCCCGTCCCAGTGATGCTGCGGTGCCCGGGAGCTGGATGCCTGGTGGGGGATGGAGCAAGTGGTTCTGGTGGCACGACCTGGGGACAGTCTGCCAGCGCCGGCAGAGCTCAGAGAGGTGTTCAGGGACAGGGGGGTGGCAGAGGACCCCAGGTGGTTGCACCGTCCCTGCAGCCCAGCAGCGGGCTGGGGGCGGCCGTGTGCGCACGTGCGATCGTGGCCCCGTGCCCCCAGCGTAGGGTGTTGCCGTCGCAGCCGCTTCGTGCTCCCTCGCTAAATAATTCAGCGCATCGATCCAGCTCCTGCCGCGCCTGATCCTGGCTATGGGCCGGCCGCGCCGCGCTTCTGCCGGCCGAGGGACCTGCCTATCCTCGTCCCTGTCACCGAGCTGGGACCAGCGAGGGCCGGGGAATTTGCCTGCGGTAGGAGCTGGGCATGCCAAAGGCAGATGTTGGCCAGCGGCACGGCGCTTGCTGGGCAAAAGGGCAGCTCGGCCAGGGAGCTGCTTAGCAGGCTGGCGGTGGAAGGAGCACGGGACGGATCAGTGAACGCGGGGAGCAGGCACGGAGGCGGCGCAGAGCTCCTGGGCCCCGGCGTGAGGAGAGACCCCCCGTGCTGGATCCGGCCAGCCCTGACTGCTGGGGTCCCAACGTCCTCCTCAGTGTCCTCGCAGCCAGATGCACACCCAGAGGGGACAGATGGACAACGAGGACTGTGTGCCCATGGGCTGTCACAACCTCCTTCCCTGAAAACCCGGCATCCTGCCCCGCTGCTGATCCTTGCAGCACCCGCTCCAGGCACCTTTGGAAGACGCTGCCCAGGTGGGCGCCCAAGCCAGCACCCACCCCAGCCCCAGGTAGCCACCCCAGCTGGGGGCATTGCTGCCCGGCTGCCCCGGGGCCGTGATGCGCTGGCGGGTGACACCGTGCTGCCTGCACTGAGCCATTGCTGTCCCAGTCGTCCTGCCAGCAGGGCCAGTGCCAGCCCCAGAGTCCCAGGATAGATCCGGCTCTAAAACTAATGAGGGGCAAAAGGACGGGAAGATTAAAACTCAGGCAGGAGTTCTTCCTGCACACCCCGAGGCAGACCCCATGGGGTCCCAGGAGGGTTCCACCCCAGCGCCGGCTCCAGCACCGTGGTCCGTGCAGCGGGCGCAGACAGCACTGGCAGCTGAATCGCGGTGCCGCCGCGAGGGCAGCTCCAGCCCATCCCGGTTTCGGCAGCGCAGGATTATTGTCCATCAGGATTCCAGCGTGCCGGGGGGGGCAGCCCTGCTGAGCCGCTGGCACCGCAGCACACACAAGGGCACGGGTAGCTGGGCAGGATGGACAGACGGACACCCCTGCATGGCACAGAGGTGGGTGCAGGCAGCGTCTGCTTGTCCCTGTAACCCCGGGTGTGCAAACCCACCGGTGCCAGCCTGGGAAGTGCCCATCCAGATGAGCGTCGGTGCCCTCTGCGCTAACCCAGCGGCAGGATTTCACCCGGCGGCCGCCTGCCCAGCCCTCACCCCCAGCCCCACGGGCTGCCACGACCCCGGCGTGCTTGTGCCGCGCCGGTGTGAGCGGTGCCCGCGCACTCATTGCTATGGCAGGTGCGGGCTCGGTGCGTGCAGCTCTGGCTAAT
This sequence comes from Trogon surrucura, assembly GCA_020746105.1. Classification (NCBI taxonomy): domain Eukaryota; kingdom Metazoa; phylum Chordata; class Aves; order Trogoniformes; family Trogonidae; genus Trogon; species Trogon surrucura. Next base: position 2,569,499 of record CM036645.1, read on the forward strand.
TAGCCAGCGCAGGCCGGCTCCCTCCAAAGCCCCTGCTGAGTGTTTTGCGAAATTATAACCTTGACGATGCGCATCATCAGGCGGCTGCTGGGGGAAGAGCCGGCACTGGCCACATGCACCCAGCGCTGAGCACCGGTGCAGCGGTGCGGAGCTCCCCGGTTGGGGTGGCAACGCGCCGGAGCGGCTGCCTGCCGGGGTGGCATCCCGACGGGTGCCCACAACTGCTGGGTGACGCGGGAGAGGTGCCGAGGTGGGCAATGGGCTCCGTGGTGTGGCTCTGCAGAGCCCGTGGGCTCGTTCCTGGTGTCCGGCACATCGTGCCCGGTGCCTGGCTCACCCGGTGCCGTGTTCCTCAGGGCTGGGCACACGTGTCCCCTCAGCTCAGCATGTCCCCTCAGCATGGCAAGCCGGTGGTGGCCCCGTTTCCATGGTGACACTGAGCCATTTCCCATCTCCAGGATGCTCTCGGCAGCTCTTGGGTGGGGGCTGCGGCTGCTGCCCCTGTGCCTACGGGAGATGGGCAGCCATGCATCCCACCGCCCTGGTAGGGGGTTGCGCTTCTCCTTTCCAGCCCTCTGGGGGGGCTGCCAGGCCCTGCACCCCACCCTGGGTGTCCTGGGGCTGTCCCCAGGGTGGCCACAGTGCCTGACTCATCCTCAGCCCAAGGTGCTGAGGGGTGCCGGGGCACATCACCACCCCTGTCCCAGCACGGTTGGGTGGGGGGACCCCGGCAGCACGACCCGGTGCCCGGAGCTTCCTCACACATTGCTGTGAGCACCACAGGGCCGGGATCTAGGGCACAGGCTCGTCCCGGTGCCACCACGTCCCCAGTTCCCGTTTCGGTGCCCAGTCAGGACATGGGGCTGGGCTTGGCCACACGGTGCCATCACCTCGTCTCCTGCCACGCTGCTGCCAGCATGGCCCAACGCCTCTTTATCCCTCTCTCCATCTCCGGGCTGCTTAATCCCATTTTGCATCATTTCTCCATTTTTCCTTCCCCGTTTGCACCAGTTTAACTCGCAGGTGCCCCGTGGGTCACAGATCCCGGCAACCTCACCCCCGTCCTTCCCCAGTGGGACCCCGTTGTCCTGGCAGCCGAGCATCCCAGTGGGGGTGGGTGGCAGTGGGGAGCCAGGGCTGGGGCAGGGGGGGGCGGCTGGCATCAGGGAGGGGGTTGTGGGGAGATTGCGAGACAGAAGGGCCGGGCTAATGGAGCCTATTCCTTTAATAGATTCAATTTCTGCCGTGGCTGGCTGCGGGGCGCGGAGCCATCAATTCGATTCAGGGGACGGGGAATCTGATTTGGAGCGGCCGTGCCATCAATTAGCTTTTATTGATGGCATTGCTCATTGGAAGTCGATGGGATTTGAAGCTGGCAGCAACTCCCGCATACCAAGCTATTCCCCCCCACCTCAAGGACAGGGCCCCCCCCTGCTCCCATCCCAGCACCCACCCGAGGGACCCTGCAGGGACCCCCTGGAAAGCCCCAGGGGGCTGGGGCAGTGAGATGGGCAGCTCCCCGGAACCTCTGCGTGGGGGTCCTGCAGGGTACGACCCCCCCCCCGGATCCCTGCGTGGGGGTCCTGCAGGGTGTGACCCCCCCCCGGGATCCCCGTGTGGGGGTCCTGCAGGGTACAACCCCCCCGGGATCCCCACGTGGGGGTCCTGCAGGGTACGACCCCCCAAGGATCCCTGAGTGGGGGTCCCACAGGGCACCATCAGCCCTCACAACCCTGCACGGGGGTCCTTTGGGGGATGCCCCCACCCCACACAGGGGTCTCTCAGTACATGGTTAATCCCAGCATCCCGCATGGGGGTCCCTGGGGTACAGCCCCCCCCCAGACGGTATCACCCCCACCTGGGGGGGGCCTCCACAAGGCAGCACCCCCACATGGGCAGAGGGCCCCCACACACCAGGTGGTCTCTGGGCATCCTCGCGAGCCTCGCCGTGGGGCCAGGCCCCGCTGGCCCCCATGGGGCTAGGGTGCCCCCCCCCAGGATGGGGTGCAGGGTGCAGGGGGGGGAAGGGCAGGCAGCGGGGTGGGGGGGGAGGGGCGCGGCGCAGTCGATGCTTTCGCTCAGCCTCTTGCCAAGCGGTTCCTCCCGAGAAGCCATAAAACCTGTCTGACGTGCCCGGCACCACTGCGGCAGGCGGTCGGCAACGCCTGCGCGGGGAGGGGGCCGGGGGGGCCTGGCTCTTGGCGGCCCCATGGGGAGCTGAGCCCCCCCGCCCCGAGGAGCTGCACCCACTGGGTGGGGGAGGACAGGAGGTGCTGGAGGAGCCTGGAGCATCCCTCCCGTTGGCATCGGACCCCCGCGGCGACCCGGTTGTGCCATCAGCAAAGGGGGGGAACCCCAACTGTTGTCCCTGCAGCCCCCCCGACCCTGTTTCACGGTGAATCTGGACGGGGAACGCAGTGGACGGACAGACGGACAGAGGGTCACCGCTGAGGGCTCGGGGTGAGCCACTCCGACACCCCCGCCATGCCCCATCCCATCCCAGGCGCTGGTGTTCGGCTCCAGCTCCTGCTGCCGGGCGCTAATCGCGGGCGGCTCGTCTGTAATTAAAGCTCTGACGGCTCGATATCGTTAAACCCCCAGCCCCAAAAAGTTGTGGCGAGAGGTGCAGGCACCCCCCTCCCCAGACCCCTGCCCGTGCCCCAGCGTCGCACGGTGGGGTAGGAGGGGTTGGGAGGCAGGAAGGGTTGGGGGGCAAGGGTTGGGGGCTGCACAGCCTGCGCGCTCATCTTGCAAACACTGTATTGCTCAGCTCAGTCACTACCAGGGGTTAAAACCAAACCGTAGGGGCCGGTGACGGCGGCGTCTTCCCAGAAGACAGATCGGTGCGTCCTCGCCGGAGGACACGGCAGCAGCAGCAGCAGCAGCGGAGGGGCCCAGCGCCCACCTCCATCTGGTGCCTGGAGGAGAAGCTGCCCCCCCTGCCCCGCTCCAGCGCCTGGGGGTCCCCAGCCCCTCGGGGCGGGTGGGGGGCGGTCCGTGGGGGGAAGGCACAAGACGAGGCGACGACCCTGGGGAGCCCAGCGGGGCCGATGCGCGGCGAAGCCGGCGGGAAGCGAGGTCCCTGGAGGGAGAGAGCCCCGTGAGGGGACCCTGCGGTGCAGCACCCCCCCAGGGACGCCCACCACCCCAAATCCCCCCGGCGCCCCCTCACCTTCCAGCCCGGAGCTCCTGGCCCCGGCTCGGCTCTGTGGAGGTCCGGCGGACGGGTTGTGGCCCGGGGCTGCCCCACGGTGGGGGGATGGTGGCGGAGGGGGGCAGTGGAGCCCATCTCCCCGCCGCGGGCAGCCCCCGGGGGTCAGATCCAGAGCAGGGCCAGGAGCACGAACGCCAGGCACACGGCACGGGGCTGCAGCGGGGCCACGATGCCCTGGGAAGGCACCGAGTCTGCCGAGACAGAAGCAGAGGTCAGGGTGAACCGTTCCCCCACTCCGTGAGCCCCCCACGTCTCCCCCACACTCACCCTCCGGCCCCCCGCGCCCACGGGGCTGCGAGTTGGGAACCTCCGTCACCGGCTTCGGCGCTGAAACAAACCGTGACGGACTCAGTGACCGGCTCCCCTGGGCACAGCGTGTCCCCCTACAAGCTCCCAGTCCCCCCCAGCGGGGACCAGCTTGCCCAGAGGGAGGAGAGTGGGAGCCCCAGACTTTCGGGGTGCAGCCGCCCCCCCACCCGGGACTCACTGGTGCCTCTGCAGCAGACGGAGACGCGGAGCTTCAAGCAGCGGCCGGTGCTCTCGGGGCTGGGGACAGCTGGGCAGAAGGGACACAGCAGTGGGGCCCCTCTCAGAGAGGTCCCCCCCATCCACCACGGCCCCCCCCGTGACGGCGGCGCCGGGCCAGAGCCGGGACTGGGGCGCCCCCTCCCGGCAAATGGTGGGTCCGGCCCCCCCCAGGCACCCCGGCCCTGCCCTCTGTGCCCTGAGCACTGATTCATCCAGATCCTGGGGTGCAGCTGACCCCCCCCCATGCACCCCAACCCTGACTGCATCCCCATCCTGAGGGCATCCTGACCCCCCCCATGCACCCCAACCTTGGCTGCATCCCCATCCCAAGGGCATCCAGACCCCCCCATGCACCCCAACCCTGGCTGCATCCCCATCCCAAGAGCATCCAGACCCCCCGTGCACCCCAACCCTGGCTGCATCCCCATCCCAAGGGCATCCAGACCCCCCATGCACCCCAACCCTGGCTGCCTCCAGATCCTCCAGATCCTCCTCGTGCTCCCCAGTCCTCCCCCACGCCCCCAATCCCTGTCACATCCAGATCCCTGGGTGCAGCCAGACCCTCCTGCCATGTAACCCCAAATCCCAGTTGCATCCAGACCCCCCAAGTTCACTCCAACCAGAGCAGCTGGACCCTCCTCTGCACCCCAGATCCTCGGTGCACTCCGACCCTCCCGTGTGCCCGGTTTCACTCATGCTCCAGCTGCCTCCCAGTCCCGGTGCGGGGAGGGGGGGCACTCACAGATGTAGTAGTAGGTCTCCCCCGGCTGGAACTCGAAGCCGAGCGAGAAGGGGGTGAAGCGTTGGATCTTCTCCAAGAAGCGGACGGGCCCGGAGGGCGCCCAGGGCTTGTTGCACTCCCAGCGCTTGAAGGCTCCGGGGGTCTCGTAGCAGCCGCGGTAGCCCTCCTGGTCCACCATGAAGAGCGTGAAGGTCTCTGCCCGGCCGGCGGGCACGGCCCCCTCGTAGTGCGGGCAGTAGATGACCAGGTAGTCATTGATGGCCACCTGGATGGTGTAGTCGTCCCGCAGGAACCTGTCGGGGAGGGTGAGCTGGGGAGTGGGGCGTCAGGGGTCCCGGCGCCCTCGACCCCCGGCGGGGCAGGGCTGTTGCCAAAACAGCCGCCGGGCTCGGCGCAGCCAGGCTTCAGCTCGGATTAGCCGCAGGCCACTGGAGCTCAATGGGCTCGGCCGCGGTGGCTGGGGGGAGCCCGGCCATGCCGGTGGGGGGACAAAGCCCCTCATGGCCCCGGGGACCTGCCTCAGCGCCCCAGTGCTGATCAGTGCTGACGCCTCGGCGGGGAGCCCTGCCGCGTGACGCTCCCGCGCCGGCACGTGCTCACGGGGGGGCGGCCGGCTGGGGCGGGGGGCACAGGGGGCTCTGCAGGCCGGGCAGGCAGGGGAGGGGGCCCAGCTCGGGCACCGGCGTGGCTGCAGGGACGGTGTGAGCTCACGCCTGTGCAAACAGCGCAGGCGGCCAGGGTGGAGGAGACACGTCTGGAGGCACACACGCGTGTGCACACACACACACACACGTGCACACGCTTGGTACCACTTGCCCGGAGCAGGTGATGGAGCAGGAGCCCCTCTCACCCCCGTCCCGTGCCTCCCCACCGGCCGCAGCCTGGGCACGTACTGGGCAGCACCAGGGCAGACGGGGGCTGCCGAACCGTGACCCAACGGCAGCCTCATCCCGTTGGGGTGGGGGCTGGCAGGGACCCCTGGGCTGGCTCCAGCCTCCCCCCCCAGTGCCGGCAGCAGCGGCCATGGCTCAGGCTGGCGCGTCCATCCCCGGCTGGCGGCGGTGCCGAGGCGGGGAGGCTCGGGCCGTGCCCCCCCCAGGCCGGGGGCTCTTGGCGGACAGGAGCAGGCGCGAGCTCCCGCTGACTCAGAGCATCCCGCCGGGCGACGCTGGCCGGGACGAGCCCGGGCAGGGCCAAGGGCTGCCGGGGGGGGGCCCTGCCTTCGCCCCGCAGAGGGGCACACAGCCCCCCACCCCCTCCCCAGGGCACCCATGGAGGGAGGTTCCCCTGTCCCCCATCCGCAGGTCACCAACAAGGGAGCATCAGTGCCCCCAGTCCAGGGGATGAGGCCCCAGGGGGGGAACGCAGCCCCTTGGACCCTCACACGCCCATCCCTGCCTCCCCGCTCCCCCCAGCTGCGAAAAACCTAAAATGGAGGAGGCCGGGGGGAGGGCTGCGCTGGACCCTGGCCCATGGAGGATGGCGGAGCCGGTGGCAGCATCCCTGGCGGGGTAGGGGCTGCGTCGTGCCCAGCGGGCCCCAACAGCGGGGACCCGCAGCCCCAGCAGTGCCACCCACCAGCTTGGCGCCTGCCGGGGCCACTGCGGGCTCGGTGACCACCAAGCCCATGGCCAGCGAGCCCCAGGATGCCCAAAGCTCAGCATCGCTGAGAGTGTCCTGGTAACACCGAGGATTTGGCGGCCCCTGGAGTGCCCACCGGGCAGGTACCTCCCGGGCATCGGTGCCACCGGGGCTGCGCACCGGCTCGGTGCCACCTGGGGCTCAGTACCACCCAGGGCTTGGTGCCACCCAGGGGTACTCACCGGCTCGCTGCCACCCGGGGCTCGGCACCGCCCGGGGGTACTCACCGGCTCAGTACCACCTGAGTCTCGGTGCCACCGGTGGTGCCCGGTGGCTCGGGGCTCAGCACCGCCGGGGGGACTCCCCGGCTCGGTGTCGCTCAGGGATGCCCGGTGGCTCGGTACCGCCCGCGGCTCGGTGCTACCGGGGATGCCCGCTGGCTCGGTGCTGCTCGGCACCACCGGGGGCACTCACCCAGGGGCGCCCGGCGGCTCGGTACCACCGGGGGAGCCCCCTCTGCTCGCGACCACCGGGGGCACGGACGCCGCCGGGGATGCCCGGTGCCTCGGTACCCCCGGCAGGTACTCACCGTCTCGGTACCGGCCGGCACCACCAGGGCTGCCCGGCGGCTCGGTGCCCGCCACCTCCGCGCCCCCCCCCGCCCTCCACCCCCGGGAGCCCCTCCCGTTGCGCGGGCGCGGGGCTCGGGGCTCACAAAGGCGGCGGAGGGGGGCGGCGGCGGGGGGGGGCGGCGGCGCTACCTGGGGTTGCTGCCGTTCCAGTGGACGCCGTGGTGGAGGCCGCGGACCGGCGGCGGCCCGAGCAGCGGCAGAGCCCCGAGCAGGAGCCCGAGCAGCGGCGCGGGGCGCATGGCTCCGCCGGCGGGGGGCGGCGGCGGGGCCGGGGCCGGGGCGGGGGCCGGTGGGGGCGGCCCGGCCCGGTTGGGGCTCGGCAGCGCCCGGCCCGCCCCGCCAACTTCGGGCCAATCCGCGCCGCCGCCGCCGCCGCCCGGCAACTTCCCCGAGCGCGTTAACCCTTGGGGGGCGGCACCGGCACCGGAGCCCGAGCCCGGCACCGCGGGGAACCGAGCGGCACCGAGCGCCGGGAGCCGCCCCGACGCCGGCACCGGCACCGGCAGCGGGCGGGGCCGGTCCGTGCACACGCGTGTGGCCGGGCGGGCGGGGCGGCTCTTGCACGTAGACTCTCCTTGCACACGGGCCGACTCTTGCACACGCGTGTGTCCACACACACAGGGCGGCTCTTGCACACGCGTGTGTCTGCTGACACGGGGAAGCTCTTGCACACGCGTGTCCCTGACCACGGGGCGGCTCTTGCACACGCGTGAGTCCGCACACACGGGCCGGCTCTTGCACACGCGTGTGTCTGCTGACATGGGGAAGCTCTTGCACACACGTGTCCCTGACCACGGGCCGGCTCTTGCACATGTGTGTCCCTGACTACAGGGCGACTCTCGCGCATTGATGTCTCTTTGCACATGGGGTGGCTCTTGCACACGCATGTGTCCAAACAGACAACAAAGCAGCTCTTGCACATGCGTGTGTCTCTGGGTACAGGGTGGCTCTTGCACACACAGGAGCCCATGCACATGGGGTGGTTCTTGCACACGTGTGTGTCCAGGCAGACAGGGGCCAGCTTTTGTACATGTGTGTTCCTGCACAGGTATGCCCGGGCACAAAGGGTGGCCCTTGCACACACATGTCCATGCAGACACAGGGCAGCTCTTGCACGCTCATGTCCCTGCACCCAGGGCAGCTCTTGCACACACGTGTGTTCACCGACGCAGGGCAGCTCTTGCACACACGTGTGTTCACAGACGCAGGGCAGCTCTTGCACGCTCATGTCCCTGCACACAAGGCAGCTCTTGCACACATGGGTCCATACAGACACTGGGCAGTCTCCCCACGTGGGTGTCCATGCAGACACGGGGCAGCTCTTGCACACTCGTGTGTCCACAGGCACGGAGCGGCTCTTGCACACTCGTGTGTCCACAGGCACGGAGCGGCTCTTGCACACTCGTGTGTCCACAGGCACGGAGCGGCTCTTGCACACTCGTGTGTCCACAGGCACGGAGCGGCTCTTGCACATTCGTGTGTCCACAGACACGGAGCGGCTCTCGCATACTCGTGTCCCTGCACACGAGGTGGCTCTTGCACACGCGCGCCCCCTCACGTGCCCGCGCCCACGTGGCTCCCCGGGAGCGGCCCCTGCCCTCCCCCCGCCCCGCGCACTCCCCGCCAGGGGGCGGCGGCGCCCGGAGCCGCTTCCGGCGCGCCCGCAGGCCGCTTCCGGCGTGCCCCGCGGGGGCTGCCGGGAGTCGTAGTTCCTCCGGGTGGCGCGGCCTTTCCCCCCGCCCTCCCCGAGCGCCCGGTGCGGCGGAGGCAGCGCGGAGGCAGCTCACAGCCCCTTTATTAGCGTCGGCGAGGGGGGGGGGGGGCGAGCGGGCGGCGAGGCCCCGCGGGGCCCGGGGCGAGGCCTTCCCCGCGGCTCCAGCGCTGCGGCCGTCCGGCTCAGGCCTCCCGCGGGGCGTTCGCGGGCGGCGGCGGCGGCGGCGCCGGCCTGGGGAGGAGAGAGGCGGGCGGTGGGGAGGGGGGCGAGGCCAGAGCACGGTCCCGTAGCCCCCCCCCAACAACCCCGGCGGCTCTGGCACCCCCTCCTGGATCCCCCCCAAGCCCCTCATTCTGGGGCCAGGTAGCCCCCCCCGCCGGCCCCTTGGGGCTTCCCAACCTTGCCCCCCCCCCGCCCCAGCCCGATCCTGCGTCCCCCATCACGCTCACCTGGAGGGAATCACCGTGACGTAGGGGTGTCCGGGGGGGTTCTCACCCCGGGGCACCGAAGGCCCGGGGGGGGTCCAAGGGCAGCGGCCGCTGCGGTGGAGGCGGCTTGTCCAGACCTGGGGGCTGCGGGGGAATAATCGGGGCGTCAAAGCTCCAGCACGGGCCACCCCCTCCACGGCGGGCTCAGGGGGTCCCAAACCACCCCCTTTGCCCCGGAGCAGGGGGGGGGGCCCGGCCCTGAGGGACGCCGTCCTGCCCCACGCGCCGCCACCGTTACCTGAGCGCCGGGCGCCACGGGGTCCACGGGCAGCGGGCGTGTGGGGGGGGGGCGGCCTGTCCGAGGGGGGGGGCCTGGGCAGAGAGAGCGGGGACAGAGAGAGCTCGGGGACCGGCAGCCACGGGGGATGAGCCTCCAGCCAAAGCGGGAGATTTTTTGGGGGGGGCCAGGTCTCTTCCCCCGCCGGGCGCTGAGCACCGGAGCCGTGCCGTGGACGTGGGTCCCCAGGAGCCGGTGCGCAGCCAGGCATGCAGGGGCGGCCGGCGGTCAGGGGGGTGCTGCCCGGGACCCCCACCCCGGCGTTACCTTGGGAGAAGGGTCCGGCGGGAGAGGCCGGCGGGGCGGGTCAGGCCGGGCCAAGCCAAGGGCAGCCGGCTGCGGAGAGACGGAGAGGGGGGGCAGGCGCGCCATGCAGCCCCGGAGCGGGGCAAGCCGTGCAGCATGCGGAGACCCCCCTCCCGCTGCGAAGCAGAGACCCCCCCTCCCCACGGTGGGCAGCCCCAGGGCTCGGCTTTGGCTGAGATGGCAGCCACAGCCCCCGGCCTGGATCCCAGAGAGGCGTGGCCGGTGCCAAGCGTCGTGGTGGTGGTGGCACAGTCCGGTGCCGTGCCAGGCTGCCCTGGAGCCGAGGATGCGGCACCGAGCATTGAACGACGCAGCACGGAGCGATGCTCGGAGCTGGTACCCAGAGATGCTGAACCCTGGTACCCACGGCAACCAGGGCCTGTTACCACGGTGACAGCATCGCCCTCGCCAGCATCCCTCTCCTTCCCCAGCCCCCCTGGTTCTCACCTTGCTGCTGTGCATGACCTGCAGCTCCGTGGCCTGACGCCACCGCGGGGGCCGGGGGCGTGGAGGGGGGGCCTGGCCCCTCGACGGGGGTTCCAGCTGCGAGATCCTGCAGGAGAGAGGCAGGATCAGGCCCCCGCTCGCTCCGGGGCGGCGGCGGGGATCCCGCACAGCGACCGAGCGACGCCGACACCAGCAGAAGCCCAAGAGAAACGAACCCCTCGGCACCGGCAGATGCGACACCCCGCAACCCCGGGGCTGCCCCGCGCCCCACGGGCACTGCCAGGGGAAGATCGCAGCACCGGAGGCCTCGCGAAGCAGGACGGCTCAGGGACAGCCCCACGCCCAGGCGCCAGCAGTGACGTTACCCGCTCCAGCCGTCTGGGGCTTCTGGACCCAGGAATCGGACCCGGGTCTCAGCGCTGTGGGGAGAAGAGTGGGGGGGGCTCAGCCTAGAGCCGGGGGGGGGCCGGCAGGAGGGAGGAACCGCGGTGACATGGGGCGACGATGCACGACGGGGTCCACCACCTGAGCCATTTGGGGGGGGAGGGGGGCAAGCGCCCAGGCACACGGAGCGTCACCCGCTCGGGGACGTGTCGCTCGCTCAGCCGCCGCGGCACACGCGTGTAGACGGATGCAGGGACCCTGCTCGACACGCCGCGCACGTGTGCGCGCCCGCGTGCAGGCGGGCAGCTCCGGTACCGGCCACGGCGCGTTCCCAAGGCGTGCGTGACAACCCCCCGTGCCCACCCCCGTCCCGGTTACCTGTACTGGCTGGACGTCCCCTTGCCGAGCTGGCAGAGACGCTTGTGCAGGCTGGTGTGACGGGCGCAGCAGAGCCCCAGCGCCAGGGCCAGCCCCAGCAGCGCGCTCAGCAGCAGGGCGACGGGCAGGGCGCTCCCCCCTGCGGGGAACGGCACGTCAGCCCCCCCGCCCCACGTCAGCCCCCCCGCCCCATGCCAGCTCCGGCCGCACAAAGCCCCATTCTCTGCTTGGCCGCCCGCCTCTGCCCTCACCTCGCTCGGCGGCGGCGGCGGGGCCGCTATCCTCGCTGCCCCCCGCGCCGGGGTTTGCGCAGGTCGGGGGGGGCCCAGCCCCGCTCGCAGTGGCAGCGGCCGTGGTTGTTGCACACCTGAGCGGGTGACATCGAGCCTCAGTCCCCGGCAGGGTGGCTCAGCGCCCACCGCCCCGCCCCTGCCTGCACTCACCCCGTGCCCGTGGCACTTGCTCTGGCACTGCTGGTCGCCCAGGATGGAGACGTCCTGACACCGGCGCTGGAGGCACACCTGCCGAGGGAAGGGGTGTCAGCACCAGGCGAGACCCCCGGACCCCCTCCTGGCACCCCGGCCGTCACCTTCCCGGGGCCGCAGGCAGTGCCGGGCAGCACCATGGCCGCATCGCTCACATCTTCGTCACCGGGCAGGAGGGTCCCCCGGCAGGACCCTTCTGGTCTATCCCCACGGGTGCCGCCCCGCCGGCACTGCAGCATCCCGCAGCCGGCGTCCCTGCGGAGACAGAGGGGTCAGGGGTTGGGGGGGACGGTGAGGGGGGAGAGCGAGGGGTGGGGGGACGGCACTCACTGCTGAGCGCAGGCGACGTAGGAGCCGTTGGGGAGCTGCCCGCAGTGCCCACGTTCATCCCCTTTGGCGTTGAGGGAGGCCATGCAGGAGCTGGAGACGGGGCCGGCACCTGGCGGGGGGAGGCAAGAGACTCAGCACCCCCAGACCCAGCCCCCGGCCCTCACTCTGGTGTCACTGTACCTGGCCCCAGCAGCTGCTGGCACTGCCCCTCGTAGGTGGCACAGGCGCCACCGTGGCATCGCGCCCGCCCGCCGGCGCAGGGCTGCCCGTCCTGCAGGAAGGTGTCGGGGGGGGCAATGCGGCGAGACCCCGTCACAGAACTCGGGCAGGTCACACTCCCCCAGGGGTTCCCGGCACGGGTGCCCGGCGTGGCGCAGCTGTGGGGAGAGAATCACACGCAGTCAGGCCAGCAGGGACCCCCAAGAAACCCACGGTGGCATGCCCCCCACGCACCTGGCAGTCCTGGCAGCAGGCGTCCCCCTTGGCGCAGGTGGCTCCGGGCATCAGCTGGCAGGTGCTGCTGTTGCAGCAGGGATCGGTGCACTCCTGCCAGCAACGACCTCGGTGAGGGGGTGGCAACTGCACCCCCCGCCAGCTCCACAGCATGGGCAGCCCCAGGCACTGGAGAAGAGACCCCAGCCCCTTTCTGGTGCCCCCCCCGTACCACGCCAAGGCCGCAATCGCAGCCCTCGCCCTGCTCCACGAAACCGTTCCCGCAGTGGGGTCTCCCGGCCAGGCGCCGGGGCTCAGGGACGTTGGAGAGGCACCAGCCCTGTCCCTGCCGCAGGCTGCGCTCCAGGTCCTGCCGGCTGCAGTTGCTGAAGCTCAAGCCGGGTGTCAGCCTGTTGAGCCGGAGAAGGGGCCGGTGAGGCGGGGAGGGGGCTCTGCCCCGGCCCCCCCCGCCACCCTGCCCACTGCCCTCACCCCGTGGGCGATGCCATGATGCAGCCGCGGTCCTGCCGGAGGTCGCTGCAGTCGCAGAAGCGCCCGGCGCTGTCGTGGCGCATGCCCAGGTTGTGGCCAAGCTGATGGGCCACGGTGGAGGCGACGACCAGGACGCTGACCGAGTGGTCCTGCAGGACAGGGGCGGGGGTCAGGGCGGGGAAGCGGTGACAGGGCAGGGCGGGGACGAGGGGTACCGACCATGCTGACCCCGCCGGAGCGCGTTGGGGAGCACATGGAGGCTTGAGCCGATATTCCCACCGAGACGTCCTCAAAGCGGGCACCCCTGGGGAGAGAGCGCAGGGTTGGGGCAGGGCTGCTCCTGCATCTTGTCCCCTGTCCCCGACTCTGTCCCACGCTCACGTGAGAAGCTGGGCGTTGTCGTGGGGCAGCCGGGGCAGCAGCTCCTCGCGGCGCCAGCGCAGGAACCGCTCCAGCACAGCCCGGGCGCTGGAGCCCACCGCGAACCTGTCGCCCTCACTCCAGACCTCCACCGCCAGCAAGGCCACCCGCACTCCCAGCGGCTGGAAGAACTGGGGAGGGGGCACGAAGGGGTCAGAGACCCCCAGCACCACAGCAACGAGGCCACAGCGCATCCCACGGGCCGGAACAGACGGTGCCCGGTGCCAGAGACTCACCGCGTCCACCTGGTTGGCGATTTCCAGGGTGCGGGTGCGGACGCGTTGCAGGTTGCGGTAATTCTGGAACTGGAGGCACAGGGAGGGGCATCAGGGGGGCTGGTGGGAAAGCAGGGGGCAGCCCCTGCGCCAGGGATGTCTGCCCAGCACTCACCGCAGCGTGGTCCACCACCATCACCAGCTCCACGAACCGCTGCTCCGCCGCCGCCCGCTTGCCCTGGCGAGAAGAGAGGGTCAGGCGGTGGGCGAGGGGACGCTCTGGCGGGGCGACACCTGTGGATGACCTACCCTCTGAGGCCAGGGGGGCTCTGTCTCCTCCTCCTCCGCCCGTGGGGGGACCAGGGGACCCTGCCCACAGGCCTGCGGCGCCTGCCGGACCTCCCGTGGCCGGTACGCGACGTGCCGCCCCGGCGCGCTGCCGGTGTCCGGCTCCAGCCCGTAGCTCCGGGTCTCTGACAACCAGAGGTGGCCGCTGGGGAAGGGCAGACACATCAGCGGCACGGTGGGAGCCGGGCTCCGGGACCACGGGTGCTGGGGGCTCACCTGAGTCCAGCGCAGGCGCAGAGGCTGGCCCAGGAGCCGGGGAAGCCCTGCACCGTCCCTCGGTAGCAGCAGTGCTCCTGCGGCAGAGAGGGGGGCTCAGGAGCTGGACGTGTCCTGGGGTTCCCCCTTGGGAGCATGGGGACAGCTCAGGGACGTCGCTGGGGACATGACGCGCCCGGGCCCTACCTGCTCGCTGGCCTCCTGCGTCACCCGCGTGCCGTTGGGCAGGTAGTAGAGCAACGTCCCAGCGCCCAGCACCAGCTCCCTGCCAGAGACACGCATCACCCCCGCAGCCGCGACCTCCCCAGCTCCTCCCACCCTGATCCGAATGGGGACAAGGTACCCCCCACTCTGCTGTGGCTGTACCTTGGGTCTCTACCCAAGGTGCAGGGTGGGTGTCCCTTGTTCCCCTTCTCCGCGTGTGGTATGTGCAGGGTGGGAGTCTGGGGGACTTCAGGGTCCCCCAGACCCCACCCTGCACATGCCACATGCAGAGAAGGGGAACAAGGGACCCCAAAACTCCACGTTCATCACCAGCGAAGATCCCCCAGACTCTCAGCCCTTGCAAACCACAGATGGAGACTGAGCCCACAAAACCCCCAACCTGCACGTGCCATTCATGGATACGGGACCCCTGGGACCCCCATCCCGCTCCCACCCCTGCTCTGCCCCGGCCAGCTGCCCGACTCACCAGTTTTGCTCCAGCTCCAGCACCAGCCGCGTCCCGTCCAGCTCCAGCAGGACCTGCAGCCGGGCAGGGAAACCCCCCTGCCACAGAGAGACCCCCTCGCACCGTTACCAGAGGACCCCCTACACCAAGCTGTGGGTCCCATCTTGTCCCCAAACACCATGACCCCCCCGGCGGGGTGTCGGGGACCCGCCTGGCCTTGGCACGTGCCGGAGGGAGGGGGCGGAAGGGATCTCTTGCCCACCCCGGCCCCCACCCTCGCACCCCGCAGGAAGCGTCCCTCCCTCCCGGGCTCATTGTGCTGGGCAAAGGGGGGGGGTTGGACAGAGCCGGGGCCCCCCCACCCCGCCACCCCTCGTGCTTCCTGCCCGGTGCAGCGCGGCGGAAACGTCGCAGAGAGTCCCAACAGCCGTGGGGCGGGCTGGGCCCTTCCGCCCCAGCCGGGAGGGGAGCGGGGTGCAGGGTGGGTGCCCCAACTCAGCAACGCCCCTCCCAGCCCCAGCAGAGGAGGAGAAGGGCGGGTTTGCTGGGGCGCCCCTCCCCACTGCCCCCCCTCCCCGGGGCACCCAGAGGCTCTGGGTGCTCAGAAGCACCGGGATTTGGGGCTGGGGGCTGGGTTTCCCACCGCGGAAGGGTGGTGGGGTGCAGGCAGCCCCCACCCCACTATCACAAGTGCCTGCGTGGCGTGGGACGCCCAGGGCGGCGGGCGGAGGGGGCTCACCTGCGTCGCCTCTTCCAGGCTGAGGGTCCGGTCGTCCCGCAGCACCCACGGGGTGACGGGCCAGGAGCGCCCCGGTCGGGCACGGGGCTGCCGCGAGCTGTCACCTACAGAGGGGCCAGAGCCGCTGTCACGGCTTCGTGCCCCAGCCCAGGCTCCCCCCGGTCACCCGGCACAGCGCAGTCCCCCGGGGCCGGGGACTCCACCGTCCCCCGGGGACCCGCGGAGCCTGGAAGTGCCGCCGGCGATGATCGGGGGACGCAGCCCGCAGCCCCTCGGGATCGGCCTCTCGGGGTCCCCTGCCAGCCCTTGCGTCAGCCCCGGTGACACCGGGCTCGGGGCCCGGGCCGGCTGACTCAGCGGCCCCCACCCCCGGGGTCCACCCTTCCTGCCGGCTCCCCCGGGCGCGGACGATGCTGACCGGGCGGGGGGACCCGCCAGCCCCCCTCTCCTTGAGCCCACCGGCCCCCAGGACACAGCTGCGCCAAACCGCGCTGCCCGGGGAGCACCGAGCACCCCCGCGGGGCTGCGACCCCCGGTCCCGACGCCCCCGCACGTCCCCCGCTCCCGCCGGCTGCTGCGGGTGCCCGATGCCCCGGAGGGAGGTGAGGAGCCGCCCCCCGCGGGCTGGAGAACGCGGAACGACCCCCGCCGCGATCCCCCGCGTCCCCGCTCACCTGCGCCGGTCCCGATAGCGGCGGCGAGGAGCAGCCCCGCGGCCAGGAGCAGCCCCCGCGCTCCCATCGCGGTCCCGCAGCCCGTGCGGGGCTCGGCGGCCCCGGGCAGGCGGCTCCGCAGCTGCCCCCGCCGCGGCCGCCCCCGCCGGCGCTCCCGCCGCGCATGGCACCGCCGCCGCCACCGGCCGCCCGGTCCGGCCCGGGAGGAGGAACTTCCTGCTCGGCCCCCGCCCGCCCGGCCCCGCCCGCCGCCGGTACCGCCCCGCCGCGGGGGGCGCGGGGGGGAGCCCGGGCGGCCGCGCCCTCGGGGCGGCTCCGGGGGTCGGCACGGTGGCTGCGGCGGCTCCGTGCGCGGCTGCCTCTGCCCGGTGCGCTGAGACCGAGCCCCCGTCAGGGCTGCTGCGGAGCGGGACTCCCGCTGTCATCGCCCGGGGAACCCCCCGCCGAAGCGTCCTGTGCTCCGGGAGTCCCTGCCTGCGCTGTCCCTCGCAGTGAGCCCAGAGAGCAGACACCCCCTCTTCGCCATCCCACCCCCCAGAGACCCCTGCCACAGCTCTGGGCACTGGAGACCCCCACCTTCACCATCAGAGACCCCCCCTGCCCTCGCTGCCCCGCACGCTGCAGACCCCCACCTTCATCTCCCTGTGCTGGAGACCTCGCCTTGGCTGCCTCGGCCAGTGGAGACCCCCAGCCCCGTCACCCCACACGCTCGAGACCCCCACTCACACATCTGAGCCATCGCCACCCCACACCTCCATCACCTTCACACCCACTCCCAGATGTCCCCCCGCAGATGCACCCCACAGACCCCCCCTCGTGCCATACATGGGGGGGGTTGCAGCCTTTATTGCCGGGCATCCTCAGGCCGCGTACCCCACGTCCTCCTCGCTGCTCTCTCTGGAGGGGCTGGGGTCCCTGGGGGTGCAGGCGAGGCAGATCCTCCCCGCCTCCCGCCAGCAGGGCCGACAAAACAGGGCACCGCACGTGGGCGCGGGGCAGGCCCGGTCCTGGGGGGTCTCGGGGGTCCCACACACTGTGCAGCTCCGACGGATCCAGCGGCGCAGGCGAGGCCATCGCCGGCAGCACCACTCCCGCAGCGACGGCCCCTGCGGCAGCGATGGGACCGCGTGGGGCTCGGGCTGAGCATGGGGAACAGCCCTGGGATCGGGGGACGGCGAAGTTCCCCCACCCTGGCATGCCAGGGTCCCTGTCACCACTCACCAGCCCCGGGTGCTGCCGCGCCCGCCGGGCAATGCGCTTCCGCTGCCGGTTGGCGAAGCTCTGCCGCTGCCGCAGCAGCTTGTTGTAGAGGTAGAGCACGCGGCTCTTCTCCCGCTGCACCGGCGAAGACCGTGAAGGGTGGCCAGGGGGCACCAGCCCACCCCAAAAATTGCCTGCTGGGCTGGGCCGGGCTGTGCCAAGCCCTCCACCAGCACGGCGGCGGCTCACCTTGGGGAAGTAGAAGGCGGCGATGGCGCGGCGCAGGCGGTACGTGTAGACCTGGGCCAGGCAGAGCAGCACGAGCACGGCGAGCGGCACGCCGCTGCCCGCGTACTGCCGCCACGCCATGGCGCGGGGCTGCGGCAGGCAGGCTGCGGGCAAGGCGGCGATGCTGCCGAAAAGCCGATCTCCCCGCTCCACGCCCCGTCTCACGGGCAGGAGAAGCCAAACTGGAGGGCTTTGGGGAGGGGGAAGTCGCGTCCCCCCGAGGGGGCTCACCCAAGTTGGACGTCTCCAGGCGGGTGTCGGAGGAGGTGTTGAGGGCCCCGATGGTGCTCCGCAGGAGCCGAGCCATCAGCGACGAGCCATTCACGTGCACGGCCAAATGGTGGCTGCCTGCGGGACAGGGAGCGTGTCAGAGGGCTCTGCGGGGAGGGGCAGGTGGGGGACACCCCCTGGGCCGGGGTCTCACTGTGGAAGGAGTACTGCACAAAGGAGTGCTGCTGGATGACGCTGAGCATGGTGAAGAGCGTGTGGTCCAGGCCGCAGGCGAGGAGGAGGAGGAGCAGGGGCGGGATGCACTCCAGCAGTTCCATCACCTGCAGGGAGCCACGGGGGTCTGGCACAGCCTGCCCCTCCCCAACCTCCACCCGCCGGCCCCCCACCAGCCCCTCACCACACTCGGCAGCTCGGGCTTCTGCACCCTCAGGCGACACGGGAAGATGACGTCCGAAACCTCGGCCCGGTGCAGCGGCAGCAGCGTCCGCTTGTGCTGGGGCAGAGGAGGGGTGGCTCGCTGCAGCCCCCGCCAAGGACCCCCCATCAGGGCACGGAGGTGGGGGAATCCTCCTCGGCTTCTCCCCCCTCACCTGCTTTCTGCGTCGGGCGTCGATTTGGCGAAAGTAGGTGGTGATGTAGAGGTTGTCGAAGCAGATGTCCTGGCAGTACCGCATGGTGTAGGAGAAAGCCCTGGAGAGAGGAGGGGTCCAGGGGGGTCCGAGGGAATGGCCGCAGCCCCCCCTCCTTGTCTTTGTGCTCCCCCTGACTTGCTGCCAAAGGAGGTCCCCACCCCTCTGTACCCTGTGGCTGGCACAGGGTTGTGTCCCCCCCACAACACCCCCCCACCCCGGGGCTCACGAGATGAAGACGAGGAGGAAGGTGTAGGAGAGGACCAGGCGGAAGATGGTGATGGCCTGGCCCAGGCGGGCGCTGTGCTGCTCCAGGTGTGAGGTCACCTCCTCCATCAGCTGCTCCGCTGACACATTGACGCCCAGCAGCATCTCGTGGTGCTTTTTCTGCAGCAGACGGGCCGTGGGGCAGGGCAGGATCTGGCCCCTCCAACCCTGCTCTGGGCAAAGGGGACAGGTACCCACCTGGAAGGTGACCCTGGCGCTGAATTCCCGGCCGAGGCTGCTGACGGAGTCGTTCACCATGTCGTACATCTGCCCGAAGTTGCCCTCCACGGGGATCCTCTCCAGGCACCAGCTGCGCATCACTGCGGGGACAGAGCGGGGACGGTGACCCCCCTCCCCGGGCACAAGGGAGCTGGAGCCACCCCAGCGAGGCAGGAGGGGGTGGGGGTCCCACAGGGGGTACCCACCCTTGGTAACCTGGCAGATGAAGTCGAACGTCATGGGCAGGCAGAGGAAGTGGTTGATGATGGGCACGTACACGGCGTTCATGCAAGCCTTGTGCTTCTCGCGGAACCAGTTCTTGCAGCGCTGCACACCCAGCTGGATCACATCTGGGGGGGGGCAGGAGCTCTGAGGCACCGCACACCCCCAGATGCCACCCAGGGTGTCAGCGAAACCAGTTCAGGACAGGGGGGCTGCAGCAGCCCCTTGCCCCCAACCAGCAGCTCCCGCCCCACTCACAGTCGCACCGCAGTCTGGTCTTCGTCTCGTAGAGCTGCTGGGTGCTGGGGGGGTGCCGGGGGTCCGTCTGCGGCGCCTGCTTCAGGTCGTAGCCCGCGTCGCTGGCCACCTCCTCGTTCAGCCCCACGAAGGCGTGGGAGATGTTCTGCATCTCCGCGTTCAGCATCTCCCCGCTTCGCTGCCGGCGGGAAGACGACACACGGAGAGGTTGGGCCCCGCTCCCCGCCGGCCCCCCCGTCCGCCCGTCCCGGCCCCCGCCTCACCACCGTGTCCTCCATCAGCCCGCGCAGGGAGGCCGTCGACATTTGCCACAGCAGGCGGCTGTGGTTGACCTGCAGCTCCGTCACGCAGGCCATCGAGCGCGTCACCTCCGCCAGGTTGTGCCAGATGTTGGCCACGGGCCCTGGGGCGCACAGGGTGGGTGGCTCAGACCCCACCGGCCCTCAGGACCCGGGGGAAACAGGAGGGGGCAGCCCTACCCTTATAGATGGCGGCGAGGACGAAGGTGAGGATATAGACCCGACCCTCCTTCCCCAGGAATTTGGGGGCCACGAGCAGGCTGGAACAGCGAAAGTGGGGGGACGTGGCCCAGCCCAAGGCGGTCACCCCTGCAGAGAGTGGAAGGGGCTGTCCCCACCGAACTGCGGAGACCCCCCCTGGGGCACCCAATGCCCCCGTCACCCCTCCCGGCCCCATCCTCACCCGTCACCCCCCAGGACACCTGCAGCTTGCGCGTCTCCGAGATGTTCATGGGGATGATGAGGAACTGGCAGAGCCCTGAAACACCCCAGAATGTGGCCAGAGCTCCCGGGGCTATCAGCGCCGCGCTGCGCCCAGCACCAGGGCACACTCACCGAGGCCAAGGAGGGTCCCGACGCTGGCGCCCAGGAAAAACTTAACGACGCGGTACTGGTCCGGCCGGCTCCAGAGAAACCGGCTGCACAGGGCAGGCAGCAGCGAGACCACCGCTCGCTTCAGGGCTGGGTGAGGAGGAGGAGGGAGGCGTCAGCCCTGCCCTCTCCCACGGGCAGCCGTGGCCAGCAGCGGGGCGGGGGGGCACCTCACTCGTGTTGGGTGGCTTCTGCCTGCCCTGTGCCTCTGTCCTCGCCGAGCGCCCGGGTGCAGGGTCCGCCGCCGGCTCCATGGCTCCGTGCCTTGACCAGGCAACAGTGGGATGCTCCCCAGGAACTGACGATGCTGGGGTGCTCCCCAGGAACCAACAATGTTAGGGTGCTCCCCGGGAACCGGCAATGCTGGGGTGCTCCCCGGGAACCGATAACGCTGGGGTGCTCCCCAGGAACCGACGATGCCAGGGTGCTCCCCGGGAACCGACGATGCTGGGGTGCTCCCCAGGAACCGACAATGTTGGGGTGCTCCCCGGGAACCGACAACGCTGGGGTGCTCCCCAGGAACCGACAATGCTGGGGTGCTCCCCGGGAACTGACAACGCTGGGGTGCTCCCCAGGAACCGACAATGCTGGGGTGCTCCCCGGGAACCGACAACGCTGGGGTGCTCCCCAGGAACCGACAATGTTAGGGTGCTCCCCAGGAACTGACGATGCTGGGGTGCTCCCCAGGAACTGACAATGTTGGGGTGCTCCCCGGGAACTGGCTGACACTGGGGTGCTCCCAGGGAGCCAATGATGCTGGGGTGCTCCCTGGCAACTGACAACAGAAGGGCGCACCCCTGGAAACGGAGCCACCCGTTCCGTGCGCCATATGCCTGCTGTGGCTGGAGCCCGAGGGTGCATCAGGGGAGCTCAGACTGGCATGAGGCTGGTGTCGTGGCTGGGCAGACCCCCGCAGGAGCTGAGGGGGAAAAGCCCAGCACCGAAAGGCAGGAGCAAGCAGCCCCAGCAGACGTGGGAGCCGGAGGAGGCGAGCGAGGTGCGGGAATTCTGCCGCAGTGTCTTCGGCTTCGCGCTGGGCATCACCCTGGCCACCTTGTACGGGGCTCTGGTGCTGCTGGCGCAGGGCCACGATGTCTGGTTCTGCCTGGTCACCACCGTGACCTTGGCCGCGGGCCTGGGGCTGGGCATGGCCTTCTCCATCACCGCGCGGGTCACCGTGCTGCTGTCGCTGCCCCACATCTTCACCAGTAAGCAGCCGGGGGGTCCACAGGAGCCCGGGGGGGCAGGGGGGTGCCGGGTCCCAGCTGAGCCCCAGGACCACCCTGTTCCTGCAGAGGAGGGGAAGACGCTGCTGCTGCTGCTGGCGCTGAGCATGGCCGTGCAGGGCCCCTGCCTCAACATCCTGCACAACTTCTCCCAGGCCGGCGAGTCGCTGTCTTGCGGGGCCGAGCTCGCCCTCAACCAGACGGCCGAGCGGGTGCAACGCGCCCGGGAACCACTGCTGAGTGAGAGGAGGGGCCGGGCGGAGGGTCCCTTTCCCGGGGCAGTGCCAGCTCCCCCAGCCCCACGCTGCCCTCGCCCCTCGGCGTAGCATCAGGGCTCCTCCTCTCTCTGCAGACGTGCTGTCCAAAGTCAAGAACATCGCTCAGAAAGCCAAGGTGGTGGGCGACCACGTCCGCAAGTTCATCCGCTCCGTCACGGACTCTGTCAGCCACGTCGGTGAGTGGGGGGTGTCCCCAGGGGGCTTCACGGCTCCAGCACCCCCCCCAGCCTGCTTTCGGTCCGTCCCCGTCACCCAACGGCCGCTCCCCGCCCGCAGCTCGAGCCCTGCACAACGTCTGGCTGTGGCTGGCCAACGTGGGCACCGTCTGCAACGAGGAGATGGGCTCGCCGTACCGCCGCTGCGTCCGCCTCTTCGACGACGCCAAGGACAAATGCGAGCGCGCCATCCCCTTCCTCTTCTTCCTCTGCTACATCATCGACGCCTTCAAGCCCCTCTGCGGTCTGGCCAAGAGTACGGGGCTCCCTGCCCCTCTGCAGGGGGGGTGAGGGGGGTGGCAGGGTGGACCCCTGCCCGCCGCTGGGGCCCCATTCTTGCAGAGACCCCCCTCTCTCCACAGTTACCCTCCTCTTCTGCGTCATCCCGAGTTACATCCAGTCTTTCATCAAGAGGAATGCAATAGACCGTGAGTGCCATGGGGTGTCGGGGGTCCCTCCCCGCCACGCTCTGCCCCCTCCCAGCTCTTCCTCTCACCCCCAGCACCGCGAAAACGCTTGTCGCCCCCCCCCCCCAGCTCTCAGGGAGTCTCTGAACCGCGTCCGCCAGGAGTTCGAGTTCAACATCTCCACCGTACACCGCTTCGACATCAGCCTCAACTCCACCAAGACCCTGGGGGAGGTGGCCCTCGACATCATGGAGGCCGTGCGCCTGCACCTGGAGCCCACCCGCAAGGTCCTGGCGCTCTTCACGTACATCTCCTTCCTCGCCATCCCCTACATGTACTTCCAGTGAGTGGACGGGCGTCCTGCTCCAGCTCCCCAAGGGGACAGGGTGCCGGCACGCCGGTGCCCAGCATCCCCTCGCTGTGTCCCCAGGGCGGTGCGGTACCGTCACCGGTACCTGCGGGATAACGCCTTCGACAACATCTACATCACGCAGCTCTTCGTGGAGCTGGACCTGCGGCGGGCGGAGCAGGGCAGACCCACCGTGCTGCCCCTGACCGCCTGGGAGAGCAGCCGCTACATCCCCCCAGGTCAGCCCCGCGCTCGGGGACGTGACTCTGCGGCAGGTCCCGGCACGGCGTGGCCTTACGGCGTCACCGTGCCCGCCCAGCCGGGCTGTGGTTGTCGCGGCAGGAGTGGCGGCGCTACGGGCTGCAGCTCGTGGAGGTCCTGCGCCACGTGCTGCTGGGGTTCAGCATCATCCTGGCTGACTACAGCCTCTTCTGGCTGCTCGACCTGCTCCGGCACCAGCTGCGGGGTGAGATCGTCGCCAGGGGTGAGCAGCGGCGGCGGCGCTCTCAGGCGCTTCGCTGGCTGAGCGCCGGCGCTTTGGGGCGGCGGGTGCCCGGTTCCCTGGGACAAAGCTGCCTGCCTCGCAGCGCCGGAGGTGGTCGGCATCACCGTCAATGGGACGGGCTACACCAGCGACATCTTCAGGGACCTGGTCTCCGCCTTTGACATCCTGCAGCAGGGCAACATCTCGGTGCTCTCGCAGACCTGCCTCATCCACCCCGTGGAGCCTGACTACGCCACCTACCTCACCATGGGTGACCTGGGCTGCTCCCTCTAGGAGGAAGGGGCTCCACGGATGGGTAACCCCCTCCTGACTTCCCCTCTTCCCACCAGGCCTCCTCTACGGCACCTGCCTCTTCATCGCCGTCTTCGGCAGCCACGTGGCGCGCCTGCGCCGGGCGGTGTGCGCCGCCTACTACCCGCGCCGCGAACAGGTGAGAAGCAAATCCCCTCCCCTCGCCGGCCTCTCTCCCCGCCGCCACCCGCCCGCTGCTCAGCATCCCACCCCCGTCCCCGCCACGCCAGGAGCGCACGTCCCACCTCCACGGCACCATCCTGGCGCGGCGCGCGGGGCTGGCGAGCGCCCTGCGCCAAGCCACCGTGCAGCGCGTCGCCGGCGCCGCGCGAGGCCATCTCCTCCTCCGCCTCGCCTCCAGGTAAAGCTCCCCTGAAGCTTCGAGCTGTCCAAAGCTCATAATGACTTGCAAAAAGGGCAACGCCACCCCCGGGGGGGGTCCGCGGCAAGGGAACCTTGCCGCGGACCCCCCCCCAGGGGTGGCGTTGCCCCACAGTGGACCAGCTCCTGGCTTGCAGGTTGCCCGCGTTCGCCCAGCTCGTTCGGTTCTTGGGCATCCAGCAGAAACGCTGCCTGGCTTGCGAGGCGGCCGAGCAGCCCGACTTCACCGCCTGCCTCACGCCCGGCTGCAAAGGTAGGAGCAGCCCCCTCCCCACACACAAACCTCCAGATCGTAGCCACACACACACATCCCCCCCTCCTTCTCCAAAAAAAAATATGCAATTTCTCACGGCTGTTTTCCCCAGGGCTGTATTGCAGTCAGTGCTTCCAAACCCTGAGGAACGTCTGCTCCATCTGCATGGGCCCCATAAGCTACGGCGATGCCAGCGACGAGGAGATGTGAGCCCCACCGGAGTGCTGGGGAGGGGTTTGCAGAGAGTTTTGGGGGGCTGCATCCCGCCGTCCCGTCTCCACAGGGACTCCAGTGACGAGGAGACGGTGGGGCTGTGGCTGGGCGCCCTGCGGGCGCTGCGGGGACAGGAGCGAGGGCGGCTGCTGCGGTCGCGCATCCGAGAGCTGGCGGGTGGCCGGGGGGGGTGGCAGGAGGTTGCCCCCCGAGCTGGCGGCTCGCCTGCGAGCCCGGCTGAAGGAGGAGGAGAGCGGGGAGAGCGATGGGGGCGGCAGCAAGGTGGATGACGAGGACAGCTCGCTCTCCAGGTGAGGGCTGGCGACGGTGGCGGCAATGGCCGCCGAGGTCTCCCGCACAGAGGGCGGGGTTGCCAGTCACCGACACCGCTCTCCCCGCTCCCAAGCCTGGACTTCAGCTACCAGGAGCAGCCCGAGAGCAGCGGCAGCGAGCTGGAGGAGGTGACGGCGCTGCAGCCACCCAGCAGCCAGGGCAGGGCCCGGTGACGGCCGGACGGTGCCACGCGGCGGCGAGGACGCGGTGCCAGGCTCCGGGGAAGTGGCCAGAGCCCAGGGAGCGCAGTGGAAGCCGGGAGCTGCCGGGGCGGGCGGGGAGGGGCTGGGGAATAAAGCAGCCGGTCTTTGAGGCGCCAGCGTCCCCGTGCCCCGAGCTGGTGGCCGGCACCCCGCGGCAGTTCCCGCTTTGAGGTGCCCCCAGCCCCTGTGCTCCATCCCGGCGGTGTCCTCAGCCTCGCGGTGCCCCTGGCCCCTCAGTGTCCTCAGCCCCATGGTGTCCCTGGCCCTGTGATGTCCCAAGTCCCACAGTGTCCCCATCTTCATTCTCACAGTGCCCCCAGCCCCAGCCCTGTGGTGTCCTCAGCTCCCTGATGGTCCCATCTCCATCCTTGCGGTGCCTCCAGCCCTGTCCCTCTCCCCACAGTGCCCCCATCCCCACGGTGCCTCCATCCCCACGGTGCCCCCAGTCCCATGGTGTCCCCAGCCCCATCACCACAGTGCCCCCATCCCCACGATGCCCCCATCCCCATGACACTCCCAGTCCCATGGTGCCCCCATCTTCATGGTACCCTCATCCCCACGATGCCCCCATCCCCATGGTGACCCATCCACACGGTGTCATCATCTCCATGGTGCCTCCATCCCCATGGTACCCTCAGTCATATGACACCCCCAACCCCATGGTGCCCTCACCCCTGTGATGTCCCCATCCCCAGTGTCGCCATCCCCATGGTACCCCCATCCCCATGATGTTCCCATCCCCATGATGTAGCCATCCCCATGGTGCCCCTATCCCCATGACACCCTCATTCCCACAGTACCCCCATCCCCATGATATCCCCATCTCCAAGATGACCCCATCCCCATGGTATCCCCATCCTCATGGTGACCCATCCACATGGTTCCCTCATCCAAACGGTGCCCCCATCCCCATGATGATCCCAGTCCAATGGTGCCCCCATCCCCATGGGACTCCGATCTCCATGACACCCCCATCCCCACGGTGCTCCAGTCCCAGGGTGCCCCCAGGCTCGCTGACTCCCCAGGCCCGAGCAGAGCTGTCCCAGGGAGGGGCGCAGGGCGGACAGAGAGCCGGGCACGAGGCGGGGGTTCCCTGCTTCTCCGTTTATTACCAAGCAGCCTTCGTTTAAAAAAACAAACACAAACAGACAGACAGACAGACAGAGGCGACCCGGCGGGGCGGGGGGCGGCCGCCCGCCGATTATTCGTTTGGTTCCTGACACCAGAAGAGGTTCAAGTAGCCGAAAATTTCAAGTTCACCATAAGGCACTTTAAAGCCATGACGGGAGCCGAGCCCCTCGTCCCCATCACCCCTCCCGGCACCCCATGGCAAGGGACAGACGCGTGGGGGCCGGGCAGCGCTGGCGGGCAGCAGCGGAGGGGCCGGGGCGGGGGGTGAAGGGGGGGGGAATATATTACATCATCTTTTTAAATATAGATAAACTCTTATTTTAGGCAAATAGTGCCGGTCCCCTGCTCTCCCGGGGGGGCGCTGCGCCCTGCGGGGGCATGTGCAAAGGGCAGAGGGGTGACCGCCGGGGCCCGGCCACCCCGGGGAGGGGGGGTTCCCAAAGGGCCGGGGTGGTTTTGGGAAGGGTCGGGTGGGGGCCGGGGCTGCCCCGCACCCGGGTGGGCTCACCCGAATAGTGCAACCAAGAGAAAGCAGCCGGGAGTGCAGGGGCGAGGGGGGCTCGCCAGGGAGGGGCTGCTCGGGACGGGGAGGGGGGGGAAGACAAGCTATGTACAGCGCGGGGTGGCGGCCCCCCCACCCCGACAACCGGGGTAGGGGGTCTTTCCATGGGGCCGAGGCGCAGCCCCAATGGAGGGGAGGGGGGGGCATCCACGAGGGGACCGAGGGCGAGACACCCCGGTCCTGCTTCCCCCCTCCCCGCCCCCCGCCGGGGCTTCGCCGCCCGGGCACGGCAGGGGGCGGCGGGGACCACCCCCCCCGCCCCATTGTGCAAATCGGCCATTGGGGGGGGGTTTCCCCCCTTTGCATAACTGGGAACGAACCGTGACGGGGAGAAAACGGGAAGAGAAACCCCGGCCGGCACGGTTCGGCACAGCACGGCACGCTCCGCCACCGCCGCGGCCCTACGCGGTCTCCACCGGCACGGCGGCATCCGGCTGCGGCCCTTCCTCGCCCTCCGGCTCCTCTTCCTCCTCCTCGGGCTGTCCCGGCCCCCAGTAGCGGGCGAGGGAGAGGCGCAGCCCCTCCAGTCGCCCGTTGGAGAGGTCGAGGCCCGGCGGGCCGGCGGGCGGCGGGGGCGGCTCGTCGCGGCGGCGCCGGCGGGTCCGCACCTCCAGGCAGTTCTGGCCCTTGAGGTGCCGCTGGAGGTGGTCGTCCTTGGCGAAGGCCTTGTGGCAGCGGTAGCACTCGTAGGGCCGGGCGCCCGTGTGCAGGTGCATGTGGTTCTTCAGGTCGTAGCTGTGCAGGAAGCGGGCGCTGCAGTGCTGGCACGAGTAGGGCCGCTCGCCCGTGTGCTTGCGCATGTGGATCTTCAGCTTGTCATTCCTGAAGGGGGGGACACACGGACAGACATCGGTACGGGGTAGCCAGCGGCCACCGCGAGCGACCGGCCGGCTGCTTTTGCCGGCAGCCCCGCGGTGAGGATGCTCCGCGGGGCTCCGGGCGCACGGCTGGGGTACATGGGGATGGGAAATGGGTACCCTGGGTGGGAGGCAGGGAGGGTGCGGAGGACGCCAGGAGCCGCGCCACGCCAGGGATGCGGCCAAGGGGATGCCGCCAGGGTACCCGCGGGGCAGCACTCACCGTGTGAAGCGGACCCCGCAGACCTGGCAGGCGAAAGGCTTCTCGCCCGTGTGCGTGCGCATGTGGCGGGGCAGCTTGCCGGCGCCGTGGATGACCTTGTGGCAGACGGGGCACTCCTGGGGCATCTGCGAGCGGCGCTTGCGCACCAGCTTGTCGGGCGTGTCGAGCCCCGGCGCCAGCGACTCGTGGTGCAGCGAGCTCAGGTACGCCATCAGGTCGGGGTCAATGGCGTCCTCGTCGGAGGCGGCCTCCTCAGGGGACAGGGGGGGCTGGTAGGGAAAGGGGAAGGGGTGCGGCGGCAGCTCCTCCTCTTCGGGCAGCTCGAAGCTCTCGTAGGGCAGGGGCAGCCCCTCGGGCAGCGGGGGCGAGGGCGGCTGGGGGGGGCGGCGGGGGGCTGCCGCAGCCCTCGGCCTCGGCGGGCGGCTCCTCGGCGTGGTTGTTATGCCGGGCGCCGCAGACTTGCAGGAACTTGCGGGTCTTCTTGCTGCGGCGGGCGGCGGGGCGGGGGGGCGGCGGGGCGGGCGCCTCGCCCTCGGGGAGGGTGGCGAAAGCCTCCAGGTAGCGTCGGGCGCGCTCGCAGTCGCCGTCGTCGGGGCCGGGCGCCTCCAGCCCGCTGCCCTGCAGGATCTCCACGCAGGCAGCGATGACGCAGGGGATCTCCAGCAGGCGGGCGGCGCGCAGCACCTCGCCCATGTTGGCGCTGCTGATGGTCAGCGTGGCCGTGTAGGCGAACTCCAGCAGCGCGCCCAGAGCCTCGGGCCCCACGAAGTCCAGCTCGCAGACCTCCTGCCCCGGCCCCGGCCCCGCAAAAAGCTTCTTGAAGTAGCGGCTGGAGGCGGCCAGGACGGCGCGGTGCGTGCGGTACTCCAGCCCCTGCGTCTTGATGGTGACGTCGCAGAGCAGGCCGAGCTGCCGCTGCTCATTGAGGCAGCTCAGCAGCTCGCTGCTGTGCTCGGGGAAGGGAATGCCGATGAGGTCGTCCTCCGGGCTGGCCATCGTCCTCACCTGTGGGAAGGACGCCGCGCGTGTGACCCGCGCGGGAACCGCCTGCTCGGAGGAGACGCCGAGGTGGCGGCTCCGCCGTGAAGCTGGCGCGCGAGGAAAACCCCCGTCGCATGGCGGTTTCGGTGGGACGCCGAACCGGGGCGAGCTGGGGGGGCTGCCGCCATCCCCCCCATCGCCCCGCGCTGAGGTTGGCGGGCGGCAGGGCCCCCCGCCGCAGCCCCCCGCGCTTCCTCCGCCGCCCGCGCCCGGCCGCCCGCGCCACCACAGCAAAGGGGGAAATCTCAGCGTGGCGCCTTTGAGCGGTGTCGAGGCGCGGCGCTTCCTGCGCCAGCCCACCCACCGCCCCGGCCCCCCGGCACAGCCCGGCGAAGCCGCCGGCTCCCGGCAGCCCCGTCCTGGGAACGCGGGCCTCGCCGGCGGCGGGCGCGGGTGGGCGGGCGAGTGCCGGGAAGAGGGCCCCGAGGGCCGGGGGGCCGCCCCGGTGAGCCCAGCCGGGCTGGGAACGGGGGCCACGCTTCCTGCCACCGCAGATTAGGATCTGCACCCGCGCCGCTGGTTCCTGCCCCCGCTCCCGGTGGGGGCCCGGCCCCCTCCCTCCCGCTTTGCCCCAAGCCCGGGGCCGCTCCTCGCCCAGCCCAGCCCTGCCTGCGCCAGCCGGGCCTTTCCCACGCCGCGGCTGGCAGGGCTTGGCCTCAGCCCGAAGCCCGGCACCGTGCCCGGGGTCCCCGCGGGGCTGCGCTGGGGGACCCGCACGGCCCCACGGAGCTGGCGCAGGTGGGCAGTGGGGGCTGTGGGGAGACGGAGCCCATTGCCCTCCTGATCTGCAGGCAGCAGTGGCCACAGTGCCATGGCCGGCCATGGGTAGTGTCCTCTTGGGTGTATGGGGCTGCTGGGCGACACCGGGGCTGCCGAGTGACACTGGGGCTGCTGGGTGACACCAGGGCTGCTGGGAGACACTGCGGTTGCTGGGTGACACCGGGGCTGCCGAGTGACACTGGGGCTGCTGGGCGACACTGGGGCTGCCGAGTGACACTGGGGCTGCCAAGTGACATTGAGGCTGCTGGGTGACACCAGGGCTGCTGGGAGACACTGCGGCTGCTGGGTGACACCAGGGCTGCCAAGTGACATTGAGGCTGCTGGGAGACACTGCGGCTGCTGGGTGACACCAGGGCTGCCGAGTGACATTGGGGCTGCTGGGTGACACCAGGGCTGCCGAGTGACACAGGTGGGAGGTCTGTCTGGTGGCAGCGGCCCTGCCTGCCCCCTGAGGAAAGGAGAGACGGACACACAACACCGCCACGTCCAGGCTCCCGGTGCCACACCGAGCCCAGCCATGGCGGATGGCGGCACGTGGCGCCGGACATCGCCGCGCCAGGCCCATCTGAAGCGAACCACGCCGCGCCGGCCCGTGCCAAGCCACGCTGTGCCGTCGGCGGGCGCGGGGGACGTGCCCCCTCTTGCCCGCGGAGGGGGCCGGTGGCCCCCGGCGTAGGGGCCCATCCCCGCGCCGGCCGCTCCCTGCGCTTGGGCGGCCGCCAGCTGGGGCTGCCTCGGCAGGCGGCTGGGAACGGCCCCGGAGCAACCGGCTGCGGAGCCGCCCCAGCCGCCGCTGAGCAGGCCCGACCGGCATGGCAGGCGGCAGCCGCCCCTGAAACTGGGAGCCGGGCAGTGCCGACCGCCCGGGACGCTGGCGCCAAGCGCCCGTGGCCGCCCCCCCCCTCGCCAAGGAGCTCGTCCCAGCGCCGGCCGGGGTCCCTGCTGCCACCGGGGCGGGGGCGAGAGGATTAGGGGTGATTAAGCCATCAGGGCCCCAGGAGCCAACAGGCAGCGACAGCCCCCGGTGGGATTAGGCAGGATTAGCAGTGGGGGCAGGATTAGGGGAGGCGAGCACCCCGCGCCGCAGCTCGGGCACGCTGCGGGGGGACGATGGGGACGTGGCACCCGCCCAGGGCAGGCCAGAGCCCCGCGGACCCCCAGGGTTCTCGCAGGCCTTGGTCGTGGGAAAGGGTGGCACCCCATCCTCCACTGCTGCCTCGCAACCCTGATGGCGGCGGGAGGGACTCCCCTGTCTCTTGGTCCTACGAGACCCCCAGCCTGGGGCTGGCACCCGCCACTGCACCAGGGGTGCCCATGGGCCAGGGTGCTCCGAGGAACGAGCACGGCTTCACCGCGTCCTGGTGCAGGCAGGAGCAGCCTCGGTGCCGCAGAACGTGCCGGCAGAGCCTCGCTTCGACGAGGGGGCCGGGACCCCCGCAAGCGGCCGCGGGGCCGGATGCCTGCGGACGAGGGCGTGGGGCCGTGGCAGGGCGGGGGAGAGGTGGCGACAGGTGGGGGATTTTCCATCGCACCAAACCGCCCGTTATGGCGTCTTCCCCAACACCCCCTGCCCCCCCTCGCCGCCGCGCATCCTCCCCGCTGGAGCGAAGTCACATGCCGAGCGGGTGCTGCCGTCGAGGAGATCGCAGCGGCGATAAGGAAACGGGGGGGACGAGGTGTGAGGGTGCAAGAGGCACCCCGGTTCCCCCCCAGCATTCCCTGGCCGTGCCAAAGACGACAGCGCAGGAGCTACGGGCCGGGGAGGGGCTGCCCGTGCCCCCGCTGCACCGCAGCTTTCTCGGTTACGTCAATGCCTGCGGCCGGGCCCGTTTCGGCTGCGGCAGCCGCGCGGGGCCAGAGAAAGGGGGGGGGTCACCCCCCACGCCGAGCCGGCTCCCCTGCCGGGGCAGGCAACAGCGGGAACAATGCCTGCCCGGGTCACCCTGACATCTCGACGCCATCCCACGCCGCCTGGCACGACCGCGGCCGGCTCCCATTCACCTGCCGGCCCTCCCCTCCCCTCCCCGCCTTGGCTGCTCCGGCAGAGCCACATGCAGCAGGGTGGGGGTCCGGCCACATGGCACCCACCCTCCCTGGGGACTGGTTGTGTCCCACGCCACCGAGCCGGGACAGCACCCTGCACACGGGCACGGCGCCAGCCCGTGCTGGGCGCTGGCCCCGGCTTGGGGCCGGTGGGAGATGTGGGGAGGGAAGGGTTTGCCCAAGGCGCGGGTGGTGTCTCTCCACTTGCTCTGCCGTGGGGAAAGAGGGGGGGGGCAAGGATGCGGGGAGCAGGGCCCCCGTGCCGGGCCGCTGCCGGAGTGTCACTGCTTTCGGTCACAAGAGTCGCAAACGCTGTCGAGGGACTTCACAGCCGCCCTGGGGAGAATGAGTCACCCAGGAAGGGGAGCGCGGCGGCACCAGCCATCGCCCCGGCCCCCAGCCCCACGGGGCCCCTCGGGAGCCGGGAAAGGGGGTCGGGCTCTCCAGACCACTCATCACCCCCACCCACCCACCGCCTGCCCGAAGCCCGTGAGGAGCGGCAGTGGCCGCAGTGGCCCCGGCGCAGGGCGGCTGCACGGCTGCGGGGCGGGGGGGAGCCCACCCAGCGGGGAAGGCGGTGGGCGAGGGTCTGCCTGGGCTGCTGGCGCCGAGGCGGGCACGTGCCGGAGACGTGCCGGGGGTTTCGGTGCTGGAGGGGAGGCGGCCGGGGGGAAGCGGTCCCGCTCTTTGAAAGAAGAAGAAGAAAAACACTGAGCGGAGATGAAAGGAAATGGTTTCAAGAGAGGAAGAGGATAAACAGAGCCCCCAGCCTCGCTGTGCCGGGCAGCCCCCCCAGCAGCCTCCCAGCCCCTCGCGCCCGCAGAGCTCCCGGTGCCTCGAGTCCCTCGCGGGCACGGCCGTGTGCCACGGCCAAGGCACAACAGCCGTCGGCCCCGAGGAAAGGGGGTCCGAACGCCGCGGCCCAGGCTTGCCTCCACGCCCGGCGCAGCTTCTGGGGCCCAGTGCCAGCCGGGCACTGCAGCCACGATGGAGGCTGGGCATGAGTGGCCTCACCACAGTGAAGTGGCGTCCCCTGCGCCAATGCTGGCACCTGCACCAGGGACAAGGAGCCGAGCCCCTGTGACGACCCCCTTCCCACCAGCCCTGTGCTGCCATCACGGCCCCCTCCCGCCGCCAAAACCTTCCCCGACACCTGGGCCAAGCAGCAGCGCGTCCGGCTGCCGGCATCGCTGCCACAACGTGTGGGCCGCGGTGACCCAGACCTCGCCACCTGTCCCTTCCCGTCCCACTCCATCCCACCGGCAGCCAGGGCGGCGCAGGGCTCGTGCGACAGCAGCATCCCGGCGGTGCCAAAGCCGCCGCGCCCGGTCCTCCCCGCGCGTTCGGCGCTACCACGCCGGGTCCCCGCCGCCCTGGCACCTCGTCCGTCGCCACGGGGTGGGCGCCGGGCTCACCTGGCGCTTGTCCCGGCGTGGCTCGGTGCTGCGCCGCGGCCGGTCGGCGGCCCGCGAGCGGCAGGGAGGGGAAGGCGAGGGTGCTGTGTGAACTTGGCCCCGCTCCCCGCTGCACTTGAGCGCAGGATCCCACCTCAAAAGGAGTCGACGCCCACACCCCGGGTCACGCACCTCCCAGCCCCACTTCCCAGAACACACACGGCATTAACCCTTCGCGGCCGGCGCCGCGCCGTGGGGCGCCAACCTGGAACGGGGCGTGGGGCGGGGGGGGCGTCCCCTGGGCCCCCTCCCTGCTGGAGGAAATTCCCAGCGGGGCCGCGACGGGCGTCCCGTGCCGTGGGCATCCCCTCGCCGCCGTCGGCATCGCCTCGCCACCGCCTGCACCGAGGCGTCGGCCGGGCCCTCGCCGTGCCGCCGCCCCGAGGCGAGGGCGATGGGCACCGGGTGCTCGCCGCCGGCCGGACCGAGCAGCGAGGACGCCTGCGCTCGGCGGGAGCGGGACTGCCACCGCAGGGCTGGGCTCGGCCCAGCGTGCCACGGCGTGCCCGGCCAGCCCCGGAGCCGCCCCCCAACCCTGCCGACACACGTCCCGCTCTCGCCCCCCAAAACAGGTCCCACGAGGGACGTGCGACGCCAGGCCAGGTCACCTCGCCTCCTCCGCTCTCCGGCGAGCCGCGGCCCTTGCCGGTCCCATGCAGCCCCCCGGGGCTGGCTGGAGGTTCGCGCAATCCCCCCTCCGCCGTAATTACACCCTCTGCGTCCCCAGCTAAACAGCAATTAGCAGCCCGGGGAGCGCTCCCCACACCCCAGCATCCGCCCCGGCCGCCCACACCGGCCCGGTCGGGGCCGTGCTGGGGTGCTGCGGTGGGGGGGCGCACGGTACGGTGCCCCAGCACCCCAGCACGGGCCCAACCAGGCTGCGGGCAGCCATGCTGGTGTTACCAGCAGCACGACGCCCGGTGGAAAGGGGAAGAGCCCTGCGCCAACGCGGCCGCGCAGCCGGGCAGCGAGGGGGGCCTCTGGCTTCGGCAACGTTCGCCGGTTGTGCAAGAGCCACCGCGGGGACGGCGGGCGGGCAGAGGGGGGTAGCGGGCACGCCGACACCTCGCCGCCGTGGCGCTCCCCCATCGCCGCTGGACCGCGATGCCCGGGAGGCGGCGGCGATGCTGCGGGGGGCACGGTCGATGGGGGGGGCATGGTGGCAGGAGGGAGGGCTGTGGCACCTGCCTGCCAACCTTCTGCCTGCCCTTTGCTCCCCATAAAGGAGGGGAACGGCGCCAGCGCCCCCCCCTCCCGGCCCAGGTGTGCCAGGTGCTAAGGGCGGGAGATAAGGTGGGCGAGGCGGGCAGGGAGGGGCACGGCATGGGCACGCAGCCCTGACTCAGGGTTCCCGCTGGTGGCCAGGCCCCGCTGGGGTGAGTCACCACGTCCCCCCCACCCTGGGGGTGTCGCAACCACCCATAGCCACAAACTGCTGCTCGCCTCGACTGGGGGGCACCGAGGGTGCCCACCTAGCGGGGAGAGGGGGGTAAAGGCACTGGCCTTCGGGGAGGATGGGGTGACCTTCGTCCATCCTCCTCCACGCTCCGCCCTCGCCTCGGCCAGCGGCGCCCTGACCTGTGTCACCAGAGATGGGACAAGGCTCCGTCCCGCACCAGCATCCTGGCTCTCGCACAGCATCCCCGCCGTGAGCATCCTCATCTCCCGCATCACAGCCTGACACGGGGGACCCCGACCTGCCAGGACCCGCAACCGCCTGCTCCACCAGGAGAAACGTGGCTGCGGGCGCGTGGCCTCCATGGGTCACTCGCGGGCTCCCCGCTGCGAGCATCACCATCCCCGGCGCCGGAGAGGCCACGTGAGGCTGGACACGGGCTGTCCCCAGCTTCTCCCGGGGAGCGCGGCCACACGCAGGCGGAGGGAAAGAAGGTGAGAAGGAAGGAAGGAAGGAAGGAACTAAAGAAGGAAGGAAGGAACGGGTTGCCGAAATGGAGCTTGGGGAGCAGGAAATTGATGGTCAACAGCAAGCACCATGTTTAATGACCCTAGCGTGGGGTGAAACCCAACCACAGGTCCCTCAGCAGCTGGGGGGGAAATGGCAGCGCTTGGAGGGGCTCCACGCTCCGATCCCTAAACCTGAACAAACATTGATTGTGCAGCGGCAAGAGTTGGGGTCAAAAATAAGGGATGAATTGAAATTTCAAGCTTGGTTGGTGTCCAGGTCACCCTTGCCAGCATGTAGAGGGGCACGGCAGGGCCAGGCAGCCTGCGATCCCACCGGGATGGAGCAAGACTCGGTTGCCCACAGGCACCCCGGCAGCCCGGCCCTGGGCACGGGGGTGCCGGTGGCAGCAGGACGAGGTTGTGCCAGCCCTCGGCCTGGGACAGGCGGGCTCGCCTGCGGCTGGTCCCACTTGCCAGCCCCAGGGTGCGCTGGCTCCAGCACCGCTTGCCCCGCAGCACAGAGTCACGGGAGCCCCTTGGAGGGCAGCCAGACCCCCCGGGTCGAGCCATGCCACACGGCCTCAGGGTCCCCCCAGGCTGGTGGCATCTCCTCCCTGAGACGGGGTCCCTGTCCTCATGGCACCCTGGGGTCCGAGCACTGCTGCTCGGCACACGATGGGCCCCGAGTGCTCCATCCCGGCACCAGCGCGGTGCTGGTCCCCGTGGGGTCACCCAGCAAGGACAGTGCCAGCCCACGGCCCCCCCTCCACACCCCCCCGAAATAGCCCGGCTTCCGCCCCCACGGCAGCTGCCTGCTGCCAGCTCCCCGCTGCCCACGGCTGATCCCGGAGGAGGGGAGGGGGGGCGAGGCGGCTCTAATCCCCCCCCGAGCACACGTAGCACTGCCAGCGGGGCCGTGCCCACCGTGGCCTCCCCGACCCACATGGAGCCACGAGCGAGACCCCGGCCAGCCCCACATCACGGGGAGGGTAACGGCCCCGGTCCCACAGTGGGGCAGAGCTGGGGGCAGCCGGCCGCAGAGCCAGACCGTGGCAGGCGGGACCGTCCCCATTGCCCCGATCCCCAGCGGGGTGTCCCCATCGCGCCGTGTGGCTGGGCACAGCCCAAGCGGGATGGGAATCCCCTTCCCTTCCCCTCCTCGGCCACGCAGTGGGACAAACATGGAGCATCCTCCTGCCCGTCCCCACCCCAGCCCCAGGAACGCCCGCGGGAGGTGAACCGAAGAGAAACCGCCGGGGCTGCACCGCCGTGCCCACCAGCCCGGCCGCGCTCCCCAGCCCACCAGCATCGGGCACCCAAACCCGCCCGGGACCCCACGCCCGGTGGCAGGACCCCGTACTCACCGCCCCCTCCGACCGCTGCCCATAGGGCCCGGGGACACGGTGGGGACAGCCAGGGCAGAGCGGAGCACGCAGCGCAGCCGAGGCTGCCGGGAGAGGCCAGCGCTCGCCTGACCTACTTCTCCTTCCGCATCACCTGCTTTCATTTTCCCTCGCCACGGCCCGGTCCCCCTGCCCGCCCACGGCCCCGCCGAGTCACGCCACCGGCACCGGGGCCACAGGGCGCCCGGGGCCTCGTCGCTCCCGCCGCACCGGCGTGCGCATGAACCGGCCACCCATCCCCGGACACGGAGCTCGGCCGGCACCGGGCGCGCTGAAGGTCACGGGTCACGGCACCAGCACCGGCCGCCTCCCCCGCCGCCTGCGCAGCCACCCGAGCGTCACCTCCGTGGCACGAAGCGAGTTTGACGGGTCTCAGCCCAGCCCCTCGCCGGGTCCTCCGGCTGCCCCGGGGCTCGCCGGGGTGTGGACATGCAGCTCCCGGGGCATGTCGGGGACGCCGGCGCTGCCGCAGGGAGCCGGGCGGGCGCCAACCCCCCAGACAGGGCGGCCTCTCCCGCCAGCACCCCGCCGGCTCCCGCGGTGGGGTTACCATGGAAAGGCGGCGGCGGCGGCGCAGGGGGAGCGCGGGCTCCCGGGGGCTCCCGCCAGCAGCCCGCGCGCTGCCAGGAGAGATTTCTCCGTGGTTTCATCATCCGCCGCCCGCCCCAAAGGAGAAGTTCCTGCTCGGCGAGTGGGGCAGCGGCCACCCCTCGAGGGCCGGGGTGTGGGGGCCGCGCTGGCCCCGCACCACCCCCCCCCCCCCACTGCTGCCACCGCGCTTCAGGCCCGTCGCGCTCGTGCCACGTGTGCACCGAGGGTGCACGGCACCAGCTGGCAGAGCCGCGCGGCCTCGAGCTCGGCGCCGCAGCGCTGCCGGCGATGGGGGGGTGGCTGGCCTGCGACCCTGGAGGGAGGCATCTCAGGACCCAACACCGATGTGTCCCCCACCCACCTGTCACCTCCCCGCGCCCGGGGGCTTCACCCGCTCTGCACCCCCAGCCCCATCAAGGGCCCTCCCCGGCCCCCCACCAGCCCCCATCACTGCCCCACACCCCCCCCCCCCCCGCCCCACAGCTTCCCCTTCTCCGCACACCCATTTCGAGTTCCTGAGCCCAGCCCCTCCCTCCACACCCGGCATTGGCATCACCGCCGCGGCCTCGAGTCGCCGGCAGCTGCCGCGTGCCTCTGCCCACGGCCGCGGGACCCTCGCGAGCCTGCCGCCAAGCCGACCCGCCAGGCAGCAGCGGGGGAAACTGAGGCACGGCGGGACTCACCGCGGCGCCGCGGCCCCTCGCGTGGCAAAAGCGGTCACGGGTCAAGGGCGGCCACGGCCCAAGACGGCGGTTCTCCTGCGGCGCGGGGGTAAATACCGCACCCCGCCCCGGGCAAACAGCCGGCCGGGGGCAGCCAGCCAGGGGGGGGACAGGTACGGCAGGGCTGGGTGCGCACAGGGCAGAGTCCACCGGTGCTCGGCGGGTGCTGCCGAACCACCGGGCTCGGTGGGCACCCCGTGCCGGCGGCGAGGCACCCGCCGCTGGAGCGCCAGGCCCAGCGGGTCACCGGGAAAACCGGGTCACCGAACCTCTGCCCCCAACTTTACCGGCGCGGCGGGGGGATTCAGAGCTGCCTCCCCTGCCCGGTGCACCCGGGGACACGGTCGAGCCCGGGGAGGGCGGTGCGATGGCGACAGCGCCCCGTCACCCGTGGGGGGAGCCCACGGGGGAGCGCGGCCGGACGGCAGCGCCACAACCGGACCCCGGGCAAAGGCTTGGCAGCCGCCCCGGCAAGCGACGGTGGCCCTGCCGGTGCCGCCGGTTTCCCGCAGCCTCGTACGGAGGGACCGGGAACGGCCCGCGCGTGACCGCCCCCCCCCCTCCCCGCCATCCCCCGGGCGACGCGTCCCCCGGCTGCAGCCCGGAGCCCCGGCGGGCTGGCACGGTCGGGGCGGGCAGCACGGGTCGGTCCCCGTGCGGCGGGAGCGGGCGGTGCTCCGCGCCCCCCCGACCGTGCCCCTCCGGTAGCATCCCGGATCCACGCGACTCACCGCAAGCGGGCTTGCAAAACGCGGTCGCCGCACCGGTATCGACCGCTACCGGTGGGTCGGTCGGTGGGTCGGTAACCCTCCCGGGCGCAAGACCCCGTTCGGTGGGTCCGTCCGGCTCCCACCCGCCGCCGCCGCCGCTCACCTGCCGCGCCCCGCCCGAGCTACGGGGCCGGTCCCGGAGCCGCGGCCCCGCCTCCGCCTTCACCTGCCGCCGCCGCGCCCCGCCCGCCCCTCCCACCCCCCCCCAGCGCCGCCGCCGCCGCCGCCGCCGGGGCTCCAGGAAGCGCCCGCCCCCTCCCCGCTCATTGGACGGCGAGCCGGCGCTCCGCCTTCCTATTGGTCGGGGGGCCCGCCCATCACCTCCGCCACACCCCTCCCACCCCCCCCCGGGAGGGCGGGGGCCATGCGGGGCCCCCCCGGGACCGGGGCGCGGTGGGGTGGGGAGGGGGAAGAGCTGAGTCAGAGGCGCGGGACGGCGGCGATTAACGGGGCCGCGCCGGGACCGACCCCGGGGCTTGGGGGGGAGGTGGGGGGGGGGAAGGACGGTGCCAGGCGCCGAGCGCGCCCCGCCCGCTGCGGCCGCCAAGCCCCGAGGCCGGCCCGGCCCGCCCCGCGGGCACGGGGGGGGCGGGGGAACCGGGCACGGGAGAGCGGGGTGCGGGGCGGGGGGGGGGGGAGGGAGGGAGGATGGAAACCCGGGCACCGAGAAGCAGCCGCCGGGGGGAGCTGGGAAAACTGGGCACCGGGAGAGCGGGCAGCGGGGGGAGATGGAGAAGTCGACATCGGGAGACCGGGCATGGAGTGGGGGGGGGGGGGGGGGGGAGGGGAATAGAGAACCGGGCACCGGGTGGATGGGGGGATGGAGAACCGGGCACGGCGAACCGGGCGCGGGGCGGGATGGAGAGCCGCGCCCGGAGAACGCGGAACCGGAGCGGGTGGCGGGCACGGAGAGCCGGGCGCCAGGGATGCCGAGGGCAGCGCTAGCCCCCCCCTCCACCTCGGTTCCCGGCGGCGCCGGGGCGGGGCGCGGCGGCCCCCCCGGAGCGGCCCCTCCGCAGGTGCCTGGGCGGGGACCCCGCGCAACCTGTTTGGCCGCCGCTGGCCCCGGGAGGCGGCGCGGCCCGGCCCGGCCCGGGGCTCACCTCGCCTCACCCCGGCCCCCCCGGTTATTCCCCCCCTGCTCCAGCTCCTGACTCAGAGCCCGGCCGCTGCCCGGCGCTGGCGGAAAGTGTGAGGAGCCGCCGCCGCCGCCGCCGGGGGCTGCCAAGGCAAACACCGCCCCGCGCAGACGTTATGTCAGCCGGGGAGGGGGGGAACGGGCCGCGCCGGGGTGGGGGGGGCACCGCTCCAGAACCGGGGCCGCCCCCCCCCAACTCCCCGCCCGCCGAGCCCCGGTACCGGGCACCTGCCGCCGCGCCTCGCCCAGCCCGCCCGCTCCCTGCCGGGCCTCGAACTGCCCTTCCCTCCTCTCCGTCCGTCCGTCCGTTCGTCCACCTGCCCGCCCCGGGGCCGCCTCTCCGCCGCCATCGGCCCCCCCCGCCGCCCCGTCCGTCCGTGCACCTGCCTCGCCGTCCGGTCCCGCCGCCCCCCCGGTGCGGCCCCGCCGCCGGTACCGACCCGCCGCGCTTGGGGCTCCCGCGGGGGCGGCAGCGGCGGGGAGCGGGGTGGGGGGGGGCGGAAATCCGTAGAAAATCCCCTCCGCGCCTCCACCGCCACCCGCTCCCGGCCCCGCCGCCCACCGGCCCGAAACCGGCCGCCGCCGCTCCCCGCGGAGCCCCCGCCCGCCCCCACGGGCCGCCGCGCTCTGCCGGGGCTGGAGCCCTCGGCTGCCCCCGGGAACGCCTGCTCGCCCGTTGCCCCCGGGGCCGCCTCGACGGCGCGTCCCGCACTCACCTCCTGCCCGCGGGGACGCGGCGGGGCCGGGGCCGGCGGGGCCGGGCGGGGGCCGCGGAGCCGCCAGGCCCGTCTCAGGCGGACCGGCGGCGTGGCAGGAAGGACCGGGCGGTCATCGCGGCCCGGCTCGGCCGCCTGCAGAGGGCACTGCCGGTCCCCGGAGCCGAGCCCCGCGGGCGACGAGCTCGGCGGCCCCGCGCGGTACCGGCACGCGTGGCCACACGGCGGGTGGGGGTCCGTGGTGCCGGCGGCACCGTTTATTCGGGTTACAAATACCAGACGCAGTCCCGGCACCCCGGGAGCCCCCAAGGCTCTGCTTGCCCCGGGGGGATCCCAGTGCTGCCGCGCCGGAGGGAGAGGCCCGGGGGTCCCCCAGCTCGGGGACCCGCCGCGGGAGACCCTGCACCGGGTCCGCACCGAGCTCGGCTCCCGGTCGGCATCTCCGTCCTGGCTGTGCTGACCCGGGCCAACCCCCGCCTCGGGGGATGCTCACACCCATCCAGCTGTTCTCACCTGCCCCAGCACCTGTCCTGCACCCATCCAGCTGTGCTCACCTGCTCCGCACCCATCCAGCTGTGCTCACCTGCTCTGCACCCATCCAGCTGTGCTCACCTGCCCCATACCCATCCAGCTGTGATCATCTGCCCTGCACCCAACCAGCTGTGCTCATCTGCCCTGCACCCATCCAGCTGTGCTCACCTGCCCCATACCCAACCAGCCATGATCATCTGCCCCACACCCATCCAGCTGTGCTCACCTGCCCTGCACCCATCCAGCTGTGCTCACCTGCCCCAGCACCTGCCCTGCACCCATCCAGCTGTGCTCACCTGCCTCATACCCATCCAGCTGTGCTCACCTGCCCTGCACCCATCCAGATGTGTTCACCTGCCTCATACCCATCCAGCTGTGATCATCTGCCCCAGCACCTGCCGTGCACTCATCCAGCTGTGCTCACCTGCCCTGCACCCATCCAGCTGTGCTCACCTGCCCCACGCTTGTCCAGTTGTTCTAACTGCAGATTCCAGCTGTGCTCACTGGTCCCACACTCTCAGCTGTGCCAGCTCACTCCAGTTCCCCCCACACCTGCCATGCCTCCCCAGGGCCACAGCCCCCCACTGCTCTGGGGCTCTTCCCACCTCTCACCCCCCCTACAGCCCCTGGGCTCCCCCCCCACCTGCCCAGCTCCTGCACACCCTTCCCAGGCCTGGCCCTAGGGGCGGGGCTTCATCAAGCTTTTCTTTTTTTTTATAAAAATAAGATAAATTAAAATAAAATTAACCATTAAAATAATAAAAAAAAAGGAGAGAAAGCGATTAAATAATGCCCTGTGTCAGCATGAGACCCGTGGCCGGGGGCAGCGGGTGCTGACGGGGCGGTGAGCTGGGCACGGGGGGCACTGGACACCCCCCTGGGTCTGGGGTCACAGGGAGGGTACCCTGGTCCAGAACAGCCCCGCTGCAGCACAGCCTGGGAAGAGAGAGCCTGGGGGGGTGGTAGAGAGGCCCCCTGGCTCATACCCCCTTGCACCCGCTTTGTGGGGGGTCCCTGGCACCCCCCCAACCAGCCCCAGACCCTCAGTGTGGCCGGTTCAGCAGGACCTCCAGCCAGCACGGGCAGGAGGTGATGAACTGCCGGGAGTAGCAGGGCCCCCAGCCCTTGGCAAAGCTGATGCGGATGCTGTGGGGGTCACAGGGACCCTCCCCCGGGAGCCACCGGGCCCCCGCACCCCCTGCTCGCTCGTAGTCGAACACCTTGGCCGAGTAGCCAGGCAGCACCTTGAGGACGGTGAGCCCACGGGCGCCGGGGGGCCCCAGGGTGGGCGAGCTGACGAAGATGGGGTGCTCGCTGCGGTTGTAAGCCCACACGCCACCCGGCTCCCGACTCAGCAGCAGCCCCCGGCCGATCTTGCCACGCACCCGCCGGACGGCGCGGCTACGGTGGGCGGCCGGCAGCTGGCCCAGGCAGAACCCGTTGCCCCGGGGCAGGTCGCAGAAGATGTTCACCGACGCCTCGTGCACGGCATAGAGACGGCCCACGCGCGTCCGGTGCTCCCAGTAAGCCAGTTTGCACCAGTAGCTGTCCTTAACGGTGCTCCAAGAGATGCTGGTATCTGGACAGGGGGGGAGAGAAGAGCCGTCACGCACCGGGCAGAGCCACCCGCTTCCGCGTGGCCACAGCCAAGCCGTGTAGCCAGAGGGGACAGGCGGTGGGCAGGGATTGGGAACGAGAGGGTCCCTGCTCTGCGGTTCATGCAGGGGACAGACAGATGGACGTGACACCCCAGGGCGTGAGTCAATGGAGCCTCTCCATGGCGCATTGGGCCGGGCTGTCCCTGGCTGCTGCCCCTGGGGAGCCCGGCGAGGGGGGTCCCCGGGCGCGGGGAAGGTGGAGCGCCGGCGGCCGGCGGCCCGGTGGCCAGCAGCCAGGCTGGAGCCGCGGCCGTGTGCGTCAAGGCACATTGTGTGTGTCCCCGTGGGCAGCGCTTCCTCCGGCGGGGAGCCTGGCGCCGCCAAAAATAACAGGAGCTGCGGTGAGGCGGGGGGGGGAGCCGGGCCCTGGCAGGAACCCCTCGTCCCACGCTGGAGCTTTTCCTCCTGCCAGGGGGGGGCTGCAGGCTCTGCTCCCCAATTCCCAGGCTCAGTGCGCCCCACCAGCAGCGGAGCGGGGAGCAGAGCTGCCCATTCAGCCCTGCCTGATGTTCCCTGCCCGCTGGACAAAGGGGGCTCAAGCGGTCCCCTAGCGTGGCAGCGCTCTCTTACCGCACCAGTGCCCACCGTTGTAGCTGAACTCCAGGAGCTGGGTGCTGGGGCGCTGGGGCTCATCCAGCCAGGAGGGACCGCAGGATGCCTTCGAGTAGGGGGGTGGTGGGGTCTCTGGAGTGTGAGAGAAGGGGGTGAGGGGCTGGGACTTGCACCCTGGCCCCTCAAGAGCCCACGGGAGCCCTGAGCCAGTCCCGGAGACCAGAAGTCAGAGGGTGAGGGAGCGAGGAGGGGGCCCGGGGGAGCCACCAGCACTCACCGGGCTCAGCCAGGCGGCTGAAGTGGTGGGGGTTGCAGCAGAGCGCGGCCGCGTCCCCGCAGCACCCCCGGCCTCCGGCGCAGGAGTAGAGGGGCTTGAGCTCGTGGGGCTGGCGGAGGTCGGGCCAGCGGTAGAGGCGGCAGAGCAGGACCTGGGGGGGCAGCGCCTGCTTGGCCCCCCCGCGGCTCCCCGCGCGGCACCCACACGCAGCCGGACTCCCAGGCGCCCTGGCTCTCCACCGCCTGCACCAGCAGCTCCAGCTCCTCGTCCTTCAGCTTCTTGAAGAGGGCGTGCGCCGCCGGTTTGAGGGCGCCGGGGCCGTCCTCGGGGCCGGCAGCCACGCAACGCTGCCGCCACAGCCGCCTCACCAGCCCGGCGCGGCGCGAGCGGAACATGGGGCGGCCGCAGGGACCACCTGCGGGACGGGGACAGGCGTCACCCGCCGCACCGGGAGGGTGCTGTGGCCGTGGGGGTCCCTGGTGCATCCTCCCACACCAGCAGAACCACTCTCCCCTTCCCCACCGGGACCCCGGTGCAGCCACCCTGCCCGAGTTTGCCGCCACCTGTCCCACTGCACCGTCCCCCCAGACGCGCGAGCTGCTCCCAACAGGATGGGTGGCCCCGAGGTCACATGGGGATGTGACCCCAAAAACGACGCCCCACACCTAGACAGTGAGGGTAGGGGTCTGCGCACCCCTGTCTGCAGCGCCCACCCCCCTGCTGCCCCCCCTGCTGCGGGGCTTGGCGAGGGGTCCCCGAGGAAGGGGGGTCTCACTCACGGCAGGCGGCGGAGCTGAGCGCGAGGAGCTGGAGCTGAGCATGGGGCCGTGCTCTCGGGGCGGCCGGCACCGCTCTGCCTCCGTGCGACGCGTCCGGGACTTTTTCCTGTGCCGTGGACGCTCTCCCCTCCCCCGGACCTCCCCGTTCAGGGAATTCATTGATTTGCCCCGTCCCGGGGCCGAGCCGGGGCCAGGATGCAGCGGCAGCGAGGCAGGCGC